>JAKZAO010000004.1:12462170-13062170 GCA_023053555.1 Branchinecta lindahli | reverse complement strand
AGAAACACAATGTAGTACGAGGTTCCTTTACATCTACATCTTACAGAAATTTTGCTTCGGTATAGTAGATATTATGATATTTCAATGCGTGAAGTCGAGCTTTCCATGCGATAAGGCTGCGCTTCATTTGAGGCCGGTTTGAGGCGGCAAAGTCATTCCTGGTGCGCGAGAAAATTAAAAAGGACTTGCCACCTCCAATAGCCGCAAGTGAAGCGTAGCCTTATCGAATGGAACGCCCGACTTTATGCAGCGAAACTTATAGGACCTCTCTGCCTTTTCGATTATCCCTAGCTTACTTGTGGAATTACAAGTTTCAGAAATCCCCACCCTTCGCCAGTGTTTCCTTTTGCACCTACGGCTTTTTAGCACTTTTTCGACCTAGTCTAGTTTGTCAGTCACGGAACAAAGCCTCAAAGGTCCGCCAATTGACCTTTTAAAAATAAGTGAATGATAAGCTCCAAAATGTTATTTTTTTCATTTTCCAGGCTTTTTTTCTTTGTTTTTCCAGTTTTTAACCACGGCGTGCTGGCCCGGCCCGATACTGAAGTCTCCTGTTGGCGAACGGCACTGAGACTACCGAAAGCTTCTGTTAGTGTCCGGTCCTGCAATAATAACATTGAATATAATACTGCGGGTGTGTGTATCTGGCTCGGTCATTGAACATGCATCGTTATGTCAAGTGGGAGTGGGAGACACGAGGGGTGAAAACTAAAATAGGACGAGTATACCATTAAAAATGAATGCTTCGATTATTATTACTTCATATAAGTACAAAATAAAACATGGTAAAGAAGAACATTTCAAATATATTGAGCAAACACTTGGTCGCAGAAAGGGACTAGAAATTTATGCACACGTGAAACAAAAATAAAAGCACAAACACGAAATTTACACGGTTTCAAATATATGGAGTGAGGAGAATGTTTACTTCAGAAGAGCAACAGTTAATAAAGAGACAAAAAGGGCATCTGCCGATTAAGCGTGGCTCGGCAGAGTGGGCATGTTGGAGAACCTCGCCTTTAATATATTGTTAACTACTAACAAACTTGCTCGAGTCCGAATCAGCTTAACAAGTTCACTTCATTTTAATCGGCTTTGGGTTTCACACTCGAAACGGCTTATATTTTTGTTATCCGATTTGCAACCGCGTTAGTCCTCGGTGGTTTCTGGGTTCCATGCTTTTTGTATGGTACTTGTGGCGGAAGCAAGAGCTGCTTTTACACGAGTACAAAAGTATAGCCTACCTTCTTTTGTCGAAACGTTTGTCTACCAAAATTCTAGTAAGCGCATTCTGCTTCCAAATATAACTTGAAGGTATACAAAATTGAAATAATATCGCAATGTACCGGTACAAACAGTTCCAGTTTCTAATCTTTCTTGTCTGGTCCTCTCAAGTACGAACTCTTCGCGATCAAGTACTCAGCGATCGCAATTTCTGTCCGTCCGTCGGTCAGTCCGGGCCTTGCTAGTTCGGGCACTTCCACATAAGCTAGGACGATGAAACATGGCACACATATAAAGGACCCGACAAAATGCTCTAGGATTTTTTCTTTTCTCAGATTCAACCATCGTCGGGGGGTGGAGGGATGGGGAATCCGGAAGCTTGCGGCATGCGCAAGTTGCGAGCGGGTGATTCGATTGGAATGAAACTTGATGAGTCGTAAGAGAAGATGCCCTCGATGATCTACTTATGTAGCTGAACCGGACTCGGCAATTGTGGGGGGAGTTAGAGGGTGGGTCCCGGAAATATTGTGACACGCATAAGGGTAGAAGCGATTGTAACGAAACTTAGAGTATAGGATGGTCGTATGCCCTAGATGCTTCCGAACCCTTGTGACTTGAAAACTTCACGAAAAACGCTTAGATTTGAGTGAAACTTGATGGGTGGTAAGAGAAGATACCCTAGATTACATTTTTATGTATCCGAACCGGATTCAAGCACTGTGGGGTGAGTTGGACGGGGGATTCCGGAAAGTTTGTGTCACGCCTAGGGATCAAACGAGTGGAGCGATTGGGATGAAACTTGGAAGGTACAAAGGTCATATGTTCTAGATGGTTCATTATGGGGTCCCGTCCCGATCTGGCCTCTGAGGGGGCACCCGGAAATGCTCAGATTCGAGTGGAACTTAATTGGTGGTAAAATAAGATACTCTAGCTAGACGATGCATTTATATGCCTGAATCGGACACGTTAGGGGGAATTGGAGGGGATTAAGGAAAATTTCTGGCACGCCTAGGCATCAAACGGGTGGAGCGATTGGATGAAACTTGGAAGCTAAAAAGGTCATTTACCCTAGATGTTCCATTTTTGGCTCCCGGAAGGATTTGGCTTCGGGGTGTCGGACATTACCCGGAAATGCTCAGATTCGAGTGAAACTTGATGGGTTGTAGGAGCAGATGCCATAAATATCCCATTTCTAGGTCAAAACCGCATCTATCAACGGTGGGAGGTTGGAAGGGGGGTATTTTGTGACGTTTTCATTTACTTTCTTATACTGCCTACTCGTAGCAAGTGTCATATGAGCTCGTAACTCTGGTCGTAAAAGAACTTGAACTGTTCGAACAAGTTCGAGCTACAGTAAGTTTTGTTTGCAGCCATTCTCAGAGTATACTTAGCAAAGTCGGAATAGGAAATTACTACAGAAACAGGCAACGCTTGAGATTCCCCCACACTTGAAGTGCAGGAAAAGGCTTATGAGGTCAGAAAAAAAAACAAGCTGAACAAGATCAACCCTAACCTTCTTGACAGAACTTATAAGCAGCGTCGACTTGAAGTTTAGCTTATTTTCTTCTTCTTAGTTTTACTATATGTTTATATGACATGTTCCTTTCTGCGGGCTGGCCTTGATATTAATGTCCAAAAGTATAGCCTACAAAGTAATCTAACACAAGAAAAACCTGAAGAAAAAAAGGTTTTTCTCCTCAGTTTCCCAGACTTTTTGTTGTCTTCTTCTCAATTCTACTATTTGCTTATATGACATGTTCCTTTCTGGGCTGGCCTTGATGTTCATGTCCAGAAGTGTAGCCTACCGAGTAATGTAACAACCAAGAAAAACCTGAAGAAAAAAAAGGGTTTTCTCGTCAGTTTCCCAGACTTGTTGGCACAACCCGGAACGTACCCGCCTCCCCCCCCCCTTAGAGGTAAACGGCTAGTGACGTTGGTTTTTATCCAGCGTAAAACCTTCACATTGAAGTACTGACAACTGACTGTCAGACCTACAAACTGCAACTAGTCTCCTATCTGGGTACAGTACTGTACTGAACAACCCAGGACCGATTAGATTCGTCGCTGAGTATTAATTTCGGTTATTTTCGAAAGGACCCTTTCTCTAAGGTTCAGATAGAACATACAATATCTGAAGTCAGGCGAAAACTATGCATCCATCTCCATTTCCGGTATCCTACGGCACTCAATGAGATTTATCGGCACATTTAGGGCTCCGATGGTAGTTACGCCCCTGACTATATTAAGCGTTGTTGAAAAAAGAGTAAGAAAGCTGGACAACAAAAGTTTTAATTCTTATAATTTTCATTTCAACAGGGACTAGCCCCAATCGTCCACCTTCGCTACCAACTTGTTACAACGCCTTTCTCTTGCACATATTCTTCTTTTTGTGTCCTTCCCACTTACAAAACAAAAGAATCGAATCAATTAGCAAGCTTCTGACGATACTGAATTAATATTCGCCCTCATTAAAACGCGCAGAAGTCGGCTTCTTCTTACGAATCCCCTGGGTTATGATCCCTTTCTTTTAGTTGCATTCACTCGAGATTATCAAACTGGCGCTTGGGTCATTATATGTGGGCGAACTGTCGGAAAATGTGGGGGTTATGACGTGTGGGGGTTATGACGTGTGGGGGTTATGTCGTGTGGGGGTTATGACGTGTGGGGGTTATGACGTGTGGGGGTTATGTCGTGTGGGGGTTATGTCGTGTGGGGGTTATGACGTGTGGGGGTTATGTCGTGTGGGGGTTATGACGTGTGGGGGTTATGACGTGTGGGGTTATGACATGTGGGGGTTATGTCGTGTGGGGGTTATGACGTGTGGGAGAACTGACGGATTTCTGAAGTGGGCGAACTGACGGTGGGTCAACTGACGGTGGGCGAACTGACGTGTGGGCGAACTGACGT
Source organism: Branchinecta lindahli (assembly GCA_023053555.1). Classification (NCBI taxonomy): domain Eukaryota; kingdom Metazoa; phylum Arthropoda; class Branchiopoda; order Anostraca; family Branchinectidae; genus Branchinecta; species Branchinecta lindahli. Next base: position 13,058,039 of record JAKZAO010000004.1, on the reverse strand, counting down.
GTGGGGGTTCTGACGTGTGGGCGAACTGACGTGTGGGGGTACTGACGTGTGGGCGAACTGACGTGTCGGTGAACTGTCGGATTTTTCTTGTGGGTGAACTGACGTGTGGGGTTTATGACGTGTGGGGGTAGTGACGGCGACCCGCTTAAAGTAGAACTGAAACCTGATTTTAGTCCGTTATCTTCTTCTAATAAACGCAATTGCCAGTCCACTTATTTTACATTTTTCTTTCACAGTTGTTTTAATAATTTTGCGCTCTATCCAAATTGGATCTTCCCACGGAGAGTCTTTACACAATTAAGCCCCGCCCCTTGTGCCTTTTGGTGATAGGTTCAATCGGAATGGACCGTACAAACCAATCGGAGACAAACCAATGTTAGTCGTCGATAATTTATCATAAATAAAATTTAAAGTAAGAAATAGCGTGACTAGAGGGCGATTCTGGCGATCTCTTGGATTCGCTTTCCGAAAAGCAAAGCGAGAATCTGCCGAGCGCAAGAACAAGCAAAAAGTCGTTGCGCCTTTATAACTTCTCGCTGACTTACCGAAACCACTTTCCGCTTGTGAAGTGGATTCGCTTTCCAAGTACTGGCGGAAGCTAGCGGAGCGCGAGAACAGCTCGGGAAAGCGAAGCGACTTTTAGCCGAAGTCGCAAGAACAGCCGGCGTATAAGCTCGTGGAGCTTTCCGGACCACCAGAATCGCCCTTAGATGAAAGACGGAACAAATATCTTTCTGTACCTTTCGTATATTGGGTTAATTCGGGTTATTTATGAATTTAATGTCGGGGGATTGAAAGGGTAATTGTACCGATATTCATGCGCAGAATATTTCTTCCAAAAAGATTACCTGGAATCCGTCTGAAAGATACAATGGGCCTTTCCTTCACCATTTTGTTTTTAAACATTCTCAATTCGATAAATTTGTTCAGCGGAAATCCCTCATGCCCTTTCGTTGAATCGTTTAAGTTCCCCTCAGCCACCCCTGATAGCTTTGTCATTAACACCATCGCCAAATTCCGATTCATAATATTGGATTTCGGAAATTCATAGGCTATTATTCACCGCCTGATAATGGCCTGGGGACTTTTGTAATGCCTTAATTTGAACGGAACAAGAGCGTGATAGCGGGAGAGCAAGTTGATGAGGGACCAGGGACTACTTAGTCCCGATGCTGTGCATGTATGTGGAACATGTTTGGCTGCGCTAAACGGATACGTCAGCTGAGTTTATTCTAGCGATATTTCGGCCCTTCTTACGCGTTGGGTGCGGGCAGTTTGGAGTTTGGCTTGTGCACCGTATGTCTACCGCCTGTCATCTGACATATAATGATTCGTCCTGATTCGAAAAATAATGTTGGCCATCAATCAATCTTTATGAATAAAAAAATATGATATTTGATAACAGAACATAAAATTTCACGGTATGAAACTGCCGAATGTTTCCAGAATAAAAAAAAACAACTAGAAAGCCACGTTGTCGGTAATACATTCGTCATTTATTCTAGATTTCAACGCATGCTGGCACAAATCTCTTACTAAAAATGATCTTTTCAGGATAAAATGATTCACAAATAATGTTTTCCGAAAACACCAACACCTGCCCATGAAATTAGCAATGCTCTTTGTAACGCTTGTCGTTCTGTCGAAACTCTCGGTTATCTGAAGCTGCGGTTGGACGATAAATACGTGAAAAATGTGCGCGCCGTGGTTTAAAAGTTGGGAAACCGAATGAAAATGATTCCAAAACACAAGATAGACCTGTCGTTCTACCAAGAGCGTGTTCCACCATACTTACCGTAGTTACTACGCATGACGTCACGAATTTTGGCTTCTTAAGGTGAGTCTTCACCTTCCGGAATCTGGGTTCCGAGATTTTCCGAGATTTTTTTAATTTCTTCTGCGATTCTTAAACATTCTGGAAATCTGGAAGTTCAAAAGCCCCTTTTTCCGGATTATTTTGATATACTTTCGGACCGGTTCATATTCCAGATGCAATTTACAGAAGACGTCAAAGAATAATCTGGAAGCCCAGATTCCGGGAAGTTCCGGGAGGTGAAGACCGGACTTTACCGTCAAGTCTGGAACGCATTTTAAATATTTGGTAAAATATCACTCCACGGGGTAATCCAGCCAATCACGTTACAGATATTCGTAGTAACCACGCTTACTACGCTCCCGAGCATGGTAAGCAAGTAGTTAGTGTTTCGAGAAGGTTGGAACGGTCAGCGTAGTAACTTTTCGTGAGGTTGGAACAATAGTTACTATTGTTAGAAAGGTGGAACACGCTCCAAGTCTTCTAAAATGAAGAAACACCTTTTGAATTTTCGCATACACTTATTTTTGAAAGAGTTGTCGGCGAGCCTGTAGCTTTAGACAGAGTTTGCGCTCCATGACAAGCAAACTCGGCTCAGCCGGAAAAGTGCTAGATTCTCGTAGTTGCCAAGCGAAACAATGACGAAGGGTGGGGATTTTTGAAGCTTATTATTGCGTAGGGGAGCTGGGGATAACAGAAAAGGCAGAATAAATATTTTGGGGAGGGATATTTTGGCTTCAGCCCGTGTTTGCCGAGGCTCGAGGGATATGCCTTGAGTTGCGACTGCATTTACTTTGCTGTGAACGAACGTCGTAATGGAATCCTATTCAGCCAATGGATTTATCACTGGTCCACTTTTCCAATTAGGTTTGAATTTAGAAATGGCGTTTCGAGTTAGCTGTGAATTTGGAAAGTGGATTCCGGAAATATGCCAAAGGCAATGACGAATATCTCTCAGCTAGGATTTGTTACAATTGCTCCATGCTTTCAATCCCTTAGGCGTGAAGTAACTAAAGTAAGTTAGTGACGTGATCTTATTAGGCGTATGAGACACTAAGCAGCCTAGGTATTTAAAGCACAAGTCTTACTAGAAATGATCTGTTCACGATGATTTGGCTCAGAAATATCGGTTTTCAAAAACACCATTACTTGCCATGTATTTTCTTGTTAGTGTTTGTCGACTCTAACCAGCCTTCTTGCTCTCCGACGTGGCGGCTGGACACATAAACTGAATGCGCAGTGGTTAAAAAGTGGGAAACCAAGCAAAACAAAATAAGTCCAAAACAGAAGGTAGACGAGATGGCCTACCATGTCTTCCAAAATCAAAACAATATTTGAAGCTTCCCATGTCCTTTTGTTTGAAAGAGTTGTCGACGGAAGTTGAAGCTTTTAGCGAATTGTGCGTTGCGTGACTGTTAAAACCCGGCTAGGGCGAAAAAGCGCTAAAATTCGTAGCTACAAAATGAAACAACGGCGAAAGGCGAGGTTTTCAGAAGCTTGTAATCTATAGGAAAGGGCAGAATAAACAAGAGGGGCCCTTTAAGTCAAGAGACGATAAGGTGGCGTTGAAATATATGTGTTAAGTACACAGTATCTTTAAGTAACGCTATGAGAGGCAGACTTGGCCTACTTTAAGCAGAATAGGCGTTCAAATAAGAGACGATAAGGTGGGATGGAAATATGTGTTACGCACGCAGTGTTGTAATACGAGACAGTCCAGTTTTCGCTAATAATTCGTACATCAGTTGGGCATTTTCTTGTACCAGGAGAATGGAGACACCTTAGCGGCCTGCTATTTAGAAAAAGATGGAGTTTATAACGGATTATCATACGGGTCTAGGCGACCCCCCCCCCCCCCCCCCCCGTGGCGAAAAGAGAGTGGAGACACCTTAGCGGCCTGCTATTTTAGAAAAAGATGGAGTTTATAACAAATTATCATACGGGTCTAGGCGACTCCCCCCCCCCTGGCGAAAACGCCCCCGGACATAACCCCCCCCCCGGTACCAAACCCCCTGGCGACCCCCCCCCCCCCCGAATGCGAATGCGAGCACTTAAGGATTTTCCCTAGACACGCGAGTTAAATGTAAACGCGTGACGGCGGCTCGCTGGCCGCTCGCCTCCATATATACTTTTCACAAACATATACTGCGTTATATTAACACAGTTTGGGGGGGGGGGGTGAAGGGGAGATTATGTGCGGGGTTTTTAGCCGGTTTAATCGTACATACTGCATATGGGCCACCCCAGAAAGCACTGAGCTGTCCTAGGGGTGGTCTAAATAAAACTGAAAACATCAAAACCACATGAATATTCTACTATTCGTTCTATAGCCCAGCCCCCTAACCCTCCGAAGTTTCGTCCTTTTCAAGCCCAATCATTCAGACCCCCTCCCCCTCCTGGCTGGATGTAGGAAAACAGAATATTTCCAACTAGGGACTGTTCGAAACCGTTGATCGTGTTTACCCAGGGTTTTAACATGAGCTCGAGCTAGCAAGTTCGCTACGCCGATCTGGCTGCCGAAAGCTTGTCGTCAAACGAAGCAGTATTGGAAAGACGAAAATCTTTCGGCAAAGAGCGAGTATTAGCCGAGTTTGTGTGAGTTTGCGCTACAGCATTATTGTTGAGAAATCACAGACTACGACGCTACGACATTTGGGAATGTTTTTGATCACGCATTCCAGATCGCACGAGGAAAGTAAATCAGTTCGGGACGTGCTTGCAGGTATACCAGCGGCATATTCCGTTAGCGTCTTTGGGATATACGGCTTGTTTTTTTTTTTTCTTCTATAATATGTTCCAGCTATACGTCATCATCTTGATAGTGTTGGCGGACAGTCACAGTTCTTGGTTTCGCTGGACGTGTCAACGGGTGGTATTGGGGACCGGGTGCTGACGGGAGAACACGCATATTTCCATTAGTATGAATGGCATGTAGTGAATTATAAATGTTGTATTTAGTTAAAGAAGTCTTTCCATCCCGTGTATTACGAATTTGTCTTCTTAGCCGGGCTCTGAGCTTTTTGTTATTTAGTTTGTTATTGAAAGAACTAAACCTGAACGGATAATAAATCTGGCTGCAAGCTCTGGGCACTAAAGAAAACCGCTATCCCCTCAGAAATAGATAGAAGGGGGAGGGGCAAAGGGACATCACGCTGGAGACAAGATCGCCTGCATGGAAGAGTAACTTTCGTAAATGACAAAAAGTCCGCCGTGCTTTGTGTCCCTGATAAGGCACAGCAGGTTCGATGGGATTTATTTTCCGAAGTCTGCCGTGATTTGTATCCGTGATAGGGGCTAAGGCTCGATTGGGTTTATATGGGGGGATGGGGGATTTCCGCTGAAACCTCTGCGCAAGCATGATCTGAGATTAATCTTATTCTCGATAGCCTTATTTTTCGCCGTCCAGTTAACGCAAGGTTCACGCCCAAGGTGACTTATATGTCAGATGAAGCAGACCAAGATCGCTGTTTAGTTTTGACTTAAATAGTATGATAATATATATTTGTTGGCATTGTAAGGACTTTTGGGCCATAGTAATACGTAACATAGCAAAAAAGAAAATACACGATAATCATCCTAACCCACATATTCTTATCATAATCTTTTACTAAAATCCATCATTGAGACCTTTAGGGATGTACGCAGTTGTTCAATATTTAGAAAAGATTCACATCTTAGCAGCAGTCGCTCCTCTTAGAACTCTTCGTACCAAAAACCTTCTCACAACCCATTTGATTCTTCGCTGTAGGGAGCTTTCATTCATGCATCCCCATACTTATCTTCTTCTTCTTCCATAAAAGTCATAAGGCAGGATCATCCCCATTTCATTGGTTGAAATACACCAAGCGGCAAAAAATCATCCCGCAAAAGTAACCGTGAGTCTCACTTTTTCGTGTTTTAGTACCTGTTATGAAATGAATTCGCGTCCGACATTTTTCGAGATCGACTAAAAACGGCAAAGGAAAGGCATGGTGCAGGAGGAAAAACTAAAAAACGGAAAGGCAGAGTAAAATTGGGAAAGCTGCCCCAGGATAAGCATACGATGAAGAGAAAAGATCCCCGTTCCTTTCCTCTTTTTAGGTCCCCTTGTCCATTAATAATAATAGTAATAATAATATAATGCAAAGAAATAAGCCATTGGCCTCAACAAAATGTATTTCCCCCCCTCCCCCCCGTTTCTTATCATTTCCCCCTTATTGCTTTTTCTACTTGATATGCATTTTGATACTGTATTTGTATATTTGACAAAGCAAAACGGATGTCAGCTACATTTTCTTGGAGCTATATTTTTATTGACAAGAATATACTAAGTATAAAAATAGTGAAACGCTGTCCAGTTCTGAGTTTAAAAAAAAAATCAGTAGCGCATTATTTGTTTCTTTTGCGATTTGATAAGTAGAACGAGGCACACATCAGGTGGCCTCATGCCTTTAAGTTCACCTTTAAAAGGTTTGCAGCACTGGATACAGTGTTTCCCCAATGAAAAAATCCTGAAAACTCACACAGAGGTATGTTAAGTCCATTTGGGTTTAGTATTATCATTATAATGCAACAGAAAAAGAAATAGAACAACAGACAAGAAGAAGAGTTAAAAATTTTATCTACTGGACATCTTCACCTCAGAACAAGGCTACTGTCTTAAAGAAGAAGAAGAAGAATCTCTCCTTCCTCGTTTTTCGTGCCGGCATACTTGCGTGGATGTTTGCCTCTGGTAGGGGCGACGGATCAGGTTTTTCGGTCGTCCCCATCGACGTTCTCCTTGCGGCTGACGATTCAGGGTGGTGTTTGTCGGACTGGATTTGTCCGTGGTGATAGATACTCCAAATTACTGGGGGCAGAGGATTTCACGGGACAAAGAAGTAATACTTTGGTGTATTAACGTATTCGCCATTTCTAGCTGTTATACCTAAGATCCTTTTTTTTTTTGCAGGTTCCACTCATATTATGACGCCAGAGGGATTTTTGAATGATCTGAGAGAGTTGTCGAACTGATAGAATTGACCGGCACATTAAGGTAAGGTATCCCTATATCTTCTGTTGATGGGAAGGGTATTGGATATAGCTTTGCCGATCTCGAAACACCAGTCGCGTTTTCTATCACCTTTCTTCCTAAGCCATTGTTCATTTCCCGTTTTTACACCAAGCTCGTATTCATCGGTTTTCGTATGGCCGTTTTCTTATCAAAACCTTTGTCCTTTCTGCCCAGGCCTGTAAAGAATAGAATCCGAGTGAGTTCCTGTGTCGAGCTGTCGTACATTTTAAACAGCTCGAGACTGCTTTCTACCAAAAACGGTCAGATTAGCAGAAAGGAGGCAAAGAGGACTTTTGAGAGAGGCATGTGATCCCTCTTGGCAAAACACACGACTTCCGAGTGGCACTTACTCTGTTTTTCTACCCGTTGTCAGGAGTATTTTTATTATTATGGTGGGTGTCGGGATTTCGAAACTTATAACACAAACATGGTCAAGTTTGTTTTTCCACTTAGCTCCAAACCAGTGAGGTTAGATGAACACCAATACCGTGACTCTCTCATCTGGCTACGCAACTGACAACAGAAATACTCCCTTATATTCTCCCCTGTATGGACGAGAGGCGTTAATCAAGGAGTGACAAAGCAAGGGACTTGACCGATAAGTCATTGTAATTCTTTCCGGTTTGTTTTAGTCGCGGACAGTGTTGCCACTGGTCGTGGTCGAAGAAATCAGTGATTTGTTACAGGTTTTTGATTTCTCCCCAGATTCACATCTGTGAAAAATTTGTCACAGGAAATCGAACGTATCCCTAAAACGTCCCAAATTCTGAGATTTCAAAGTATTTTGGCCAATTTTAAGGGGCGCCAGCTTTTTATCGGGTGTTCTCCAGTCACCTACGAATAAATAATAATAGGTTCCATTGTTGTTTCAACTTTAGGATGTAAGAAAAGAGGAATCGAATAGAATTTAGAATTTAATCGAATAGTAGTGTCGTCAATATAAATATATGTTCCGCAATTCAGCTATTTTGTGTCTGTCGTCCTAAACATTTCAGTTGGAATGTTTGTAACCGTTTTGACCAAACAAGGGACAGGACAGGAATATAACAAAAACACCACCCCTTACAAATTTATCTGTGAAATGCCAAAGCGCCTGCCACTGGAGGAGGTAGTGGGCTAAGTTTTCTCACCAACCTTGGAAAGAGTCCAGTCTTCGTCACAACTTTCTCGTCGTACAAAACGCGTTTTAGAATTTCTCCAGTCTGCCCGTTCCGACGAAATCAAAGCAGACGACGCGTTCGCTGGTACGCTAGCGAAAGCCTGAACAGTTCCCCTTTCCAAAATCTCCTCGTCTCTACTGAAATTCATCGACAACTGGACCCAACCAGCGCATGACCTTTTATCCTGTCTCCTGGCCGAAGAATAAATTTGTGTTACCTGATGTGTTTTGTATTTGTTTTTATTTATTTCCTTCATTTTCTTTATACTCCGCTTTCCAAAATGGCGGGTGAAAAATAAATTACTTACTTACTTACATACGTATTTGTTACGCCACACCCTAGCCTCTGCTAGGTTTTCTAGCAAGGTCATCGGTCAAGGTCATTCCACCCAAGCTGGGCTATTGTTATAAAGTTTCAGGAAAAAATATTCAACCTCATACAATCGGGAAGATAGAAATGTAGTATGTCAAAGAAAGAAAGGAAAAATATACGATACAAACCGTTAGTCTACTATTCAAACAATAAAGGTCGGGCTTCCCTAACCAGATTTTTCGCCCGGATTCTGGGTTCCCGTTTTCTTCGATATCGTTATGGGTAGTGAAGACAGGTCTGAAAGCATCCCGGACACGTCCGGGAATCTGGTAGAAAAATCTACCAGATTCCCGGATTCTGGGTGAAAAGAAGTGGGAATTTGAAGGTTGTTTTCATTTGACTTGGAGAAATTGTGTTGAGGTGGTGAAATCTAAGAAAATGACAGAAGTGCTGAAAAATGCCCAAAAGTGGACTGCTGAAGATACATTTGATTTGATTTCTGTTTGGGACCGTCTTCACATAATCCGGACCCGAGATTCTGGGGCGTCTGGGTAGTGAAGCCCGACCTTAACTCAACTCTCTTCGAGCCAAACAACTAAATAATGGAAAGAAACAGTAGTACAAATGCACTGAAAAAAAAAACAGTTGACAGAACTGCTTTCCAGCGGTTTCGTTTTCTCATGACCTCTTAAAATTCTATCTAGCTTCGTGGGGATCTGATAAGCTGTATTTCTCAGGAAGCTTCCCTTTCCTTGTCTATGGGGGGAAAGGAATGAGATTGGGAATCCGTGTAAGGGAACGACATCGCTAGAACGGGTTATTTGTACATGAACAAAGTAGTCTAAAATGTTCTCAAAGCTTTTTTGTGTTCTCCAGCCACCTACGAATAAATAATAGTGGTCGTTTCAACCATTAAATTATTAGTTATTTTCTTTATTTATTACCCACAATTCCAGAGGAAAAATTAGTGGAAAAAATACTAATAACAAGTATACATACAAATGTACTAGCACACAAATAGGGCGACCCACAAATAAGTAAGGGGGTGGTGTGCCGAAAACCGGAGGTAAGCTGTTCCTGACAGCTTCGTGTGTAGTGTTAGTAATTTCTAAGAAAAATGTGGAACAGTGAACTTAAAAACTGTATTCCGATACCAAGGGGGAGGTAAAGGAGAAATATACGAAAACGAAATTGTTTATTTTTCTTTTTACAAAGAGGGTATTAAAGGTTAACTTCCGACATCGAGGTTGATATCGGAAAATAACACCGAGACGGTCATTGAAAATAAACTCCGATATCAACCGAGATGGAGGTGTTTTAACTGTTATAACTTTTTCGAGCAGAACCATTGACAATTAACCATGCACAAAACCTCCTGGAGGTTGATATGACTTCTCTCTGGAGGCTGATATGATTTTAATCATCCTCTCATATCTACCGCTAACTTTCTATGTGAAGGTTATCGTAAGATAACTGACCGTGGGTCTTAGGATGCTATACATTGCATACCTGTTCGAGAGAAGTTTTAGTACAGTAATATAAAAAATCGAATAGTCGTAAGAAGTTGAGTAGAGCCGATCGAGAGCTCGTCCATTATACCGTCCACGGTTAGTGACAGTTTTTGAGTAACCAGACTGTTGTTTTTTCTTCTTTACATCAAGGATAGTTGTTTGCCGTAGAGACGGTAGAGAATTAGTGATATAATATATATATATGCGCAGAATGGAATTTAATCGAAAAGTAACTTTGCTGTCAACATAAAAATACACGCTTAGCCTAAATAGATAAGAACTTCTCGTGCATCAGTCGATAATTCGTCATTAAAAAAAAAACAAGACTAGAGTATGGTTTCTGATTTACTGTAGAGCTCGACAAGAGACGTTACCCCCACTCCACTAATCTCCCCCACTCACAACGTCTATCCTCCAACCTATAATGTACTTCTTTCATCAGGTCTTCTCACGTGGCTGCTTCTGTTCTGTGGCCGTATCGTTTTGGTAAGTCCATCGTAACATGACGGGCCTTACCCTTTTGTGTACTTAATTACAAAATCTCTTGTAATCGCATCACTAGTCATTTTAACTTTTTTAGGAGAAGGAAAAACAACACGAATTGTTTGGAATATTTCGGGGAAAAATAGTAAAAATTCAAGTTCTAATTAGTTCCGGCAAAATCGTTTTGATCAGTAAAACCCTAAAAAACGAAACTAATTTTATCATAGATTTTGTCATAGATTTAACAGTTTCCCAGTTGCATAGCGTTATGGTACATGTGGTGACAGTATGGTTTATAACAGGTTAGAAACTGAGCAATAATGCATAAGAGTTGTTCCCTTCCCTTAATCCCCCGACATTCCAGTGATGTATGTGGAAAGAAAGCTTAGGATGTTGTTGAAAGCTGTTAAAGGCAAGCTGCCTTTTTTTATGGTTGAATCCCATTTTGTCGTTATTTGTGCTAGAATTTTTTTTGATGTTGTCAAATAAAATTGAAGCTAATCTAATTGTATGGAAAGAGTAGATTCTTTCGCCTTAATATTCGTCACATAACCTGTATAGGACACTCTTGCCAATGGCCTTGCCAACAGGCCATTGGTACAATACAGGTATGCTGATTTGAACGTCGCCTAACAATAAGCGGTCGCCGAAGAAAAGACTAAATCCCTTACCAGGCATATTTTACTGCAAAATACTTGCCGAAAATTTGTGTACCGCTTCCTATCTACCGTATGTCAGCCTTATTTAGAAATATTTGCTTTAAGTTTCCATCCGTTGCTTTTCAAATTTTCCGTCTTGTGCTCAGTAGCGCGTAAGTTTCACCTAGTAGATGACGTTCAACCTGGACATAAAAAGCAAGCAAATAAAGCAAACTTTCGCATGCAAACCGATTAGGGTTCGCGTAGCGCAGGTGCCGATCTCCTGATTCTCTGCCCTCGGCCGGGGTGCAATGCGTGGTTGGGGGCAAGTCATCCGACGCTTTCCCGTGCTTTTCCCTAGATTTCTCTACCCATTTGAAGCTGGGTGGACTTTTGGCTTGTCTTACGGGGAAACGCCACTTCCCTCGCCCTAAACCAAACGGTCGGCACAACCGAGACTCGAACCAGCGACCCTTCGCTCGTGAGTTCGGCGCGATAACCATTCGGCCACGGACGGACAACGACAACCAACGGACGGACAGCCTGGACATACCTCAGTGGAAAAAGAAACATATTTAAAAGTAAACAACAAATCTGAGGTTGCGTTCCACCGAGTTATTGTCAGTCACGATCGTTACCAGATCGTTGCGGTTCTGCCATTATTTTCGTTGCATCGACCGCGCGAAGTGTTCAAACGAGCCTGTTAAAATAAACATACCTCTACTGTACCAAACTTTTGTCAGGTGATTGTATGGAAAGAGTAGATACAGTTGCTTTACCTTTTGCCTAACTGATGACGGTTGAACATCGGTCCGGGCGGAACATCGACTTGAAGAAAACATGGCTTTCTCCCGAGTCTTGGCGAAAAGCACCCCGGTACCACCTCCCCTCCCCCATGAGGTAGCAATTTTAGAGTCCTCCGATGAAAAAGCTAAAGTTTTGCAAGATAAGTTAAGAAACAAATATGAAGAATGCTTTCCTGAGAAAACTTCCAAGCGGTGAAACACAGATCGTCCTTACATAACCCAAGAAATTAAAGATTTGATTCAGTATAAAATTCAACTAAGAAAAGAAGGGAAAATAGGAAATGCTAATATACTCCGCAACAAAGTACGTAAAATGACAAGAAAAGCTGCAGCTGAGTATTACCACAAAAAAATTGATAACCTTTTTGAATCAAAGCCTAGCATGTGGTATAAGGAAATAAAACGAATTTGTGGAAAATCCCCTAGTGGTGTTGATTTTTGTTCAGATTCTAATGATGAAACAGTTGCTAACCAGTTAAATGGTCATTTGGCCAAAATAATCCAGTCTTTGCCGCCTCTTGATGCAAATAAAACGAACCAAGAGTATCAGAAAAATCCACATGATGACGTACCTTTACCTACTATTTCTGAGGATCAAGTTTTTAGTAAAATAAAGAAACTTAAACGAACTAGTATAACTCCCATCGATATTCCGATTGAACTTATAAAAGCATTCCCTGACAAATTGACTAAGCCACTAACACAAATTTTTAATTGCATTTCAACTTCTTCAGTTTACCCACAGATATGGAAAACGGGGTATGTTACTCCAATCCCTAAAAAGGATACTGAACTTAATTTCGATGGCGTGAGGCCAATCACTTTGACCCCCTTGTTCAGCAAAATGTACGAAAGTTTTGTAGCAAATTGGCTAAAAGCTGAAGTTGAACCCCTACTTGATCCCCATCAGTACGGTAACAGAAAGGATACATCAACATCCCATTATCTAGTCAGTCTTTTACATTTTATTTTTAAGCATGTTGATGAGCCTGGTAAATGGCTAAACTTAATAACAATTAATTTTTAAAAGGGTTTCGATCTGATTGATCATAACATTTTAATTTCTAAGCTTTTAATTGATTTTAGAGTGAACCCTGCTGTTGTGAAAATCATTCAGAGTTTTTTAATAAATAGGTTCCAAATTTTAAAATATAAGAAGTCTTTCTCTGAACCTGAGCCAGTTTTTTGTGGTGTACCTCAAGGTACCATCCTGGGTCCTATTCTTTTTCTAGTTATGATTAATGATATTGCTAATGATTGTGAAGACCGTTGGAAATATGTTGACGACCTTACCCTTGGAGAAATTTGTGAAGCAAATGAATGTAGCAAAGCTCAAATTTTAATTGATAACGTGAAGACTAAAGCTTCCGTTTCAAATATGACAGTAAATGACAGTAAATCTTCTATTTTAACGATTTCATTTTTAAATTCTTCTGAACCAAATTTTCTACCAATTATCTCTGATTCTCTCAAAGTCAGTAAGATTAAACTCTTGGGAGTTATTATAACCAGTGATTTAAAATGGGAAGCGAACACAACTAGTCTAGTAAAAAGGGGTAATGCTGGGCTGCAGATGCTCAAGCTTATGTCGAAACATAGCGCCCCTCCAGATCACCTCCTCCGAATCTATTCGCCCAATTCTGGAATATGCAGCTCCTGTATGGCATTTTGCACTGACGGCTGAGCAAAGCGCCAGGCTCGAAAGAGTTCAGAAAAGAGCTCTAATGATAGTATCGAAGCAGGCAGAAATGTCGTATGAAGAGCTGCTGACAAAGTTTAAAATGCAAACTCTGAAAAAAAGAAGAGAGAAACTCTGCATGGATTTCGGAAGAAAATCTCTGATCCACCCAATCCACAAATCCCTTTTCCCCCCTCAATCCACAACAAAACGACTCCCGCGCAGGGTTGCAGTGCCTGTTGAGAAACTTCAGCCGGTACGCTGTGCCCATCAGCGGTTCGCGAAGAGTTTTATACCTAGTTTTGTGAAAATGTATAACGAAAATCAGGAGGATTGATCGTTTTTTAATGTTACTATACCAAAGAAATTTGGCAGTGCCATGAAAATTTTGGTGAAAATAAAAGCTTATCCTATCCTATCCTATCCAATTCAAACATGTAGGAAATTAGAAAATCTTTAAAAACTGCAGTTTCGCTGCAATTACTTTTTCTAGACACGCGAAATAAATGTAAACGCGTGACGACGGCTCGCTGGCCGCTCACCTATATATATACTTTTCATAAAAATATATTTCACCGGGGGGGGGAGGGGGTTGCCTGAATCCTTCTCTCCCACATCTCACTGTAAAATTTCGGGTGTGCTGTCTAGGTGATGTGGCTAGATAAGGTCTAGGTGTTGCGTGCTAAGGTAACGAGGGGCTTGTCACTTGCGCCACCTATGCAAGGCAGTCATATTTGCATTCACTTACTTTTATTTTCTTTCAATGGTATTCAGTAGGTCAAGAAAGCCAAAACATACCACAGTTTGTGATCGCACTGAAACCCTGGCTCTTGTATTCTTCCACGTGTGTAGTACGAAGCGACGAAATGCAGGAACAAGAAAAGCAGGAAGAGCAGAGCAAAGAGAACAAAGGAAAGGAAAGTGAAATCTTGACGTTGTTGATTCGGCATTCAACTTTCCCGTGGTTCATACTGCTGCTTTATCTGCGACACGATACATCAGGATCGCAAGAATGTTCGCATCAAAACGCAGACGCAACAAGAAACTGCGCCTTTATGTCAGATCTCTGAAAGACCCGGGGGATCCACTACCCTGGAATGTTCCGTTCAAATTGGATTGAATGAAGGTCAACCACCCAAAAAGGTAGAGCAACTTTTAGCCTTGAAAAATAAACTAATTTTTTTCCGAAAAAACGCACGCGTTTTGTCGTACCAGTTGAAATATTTCAGCGCATCCGACACTGCAACAAAACTCGGTCGCCCAGTTTGTGTTGTATGTTGCACCTGTTTATCTGGCAGGCTGGAATCACGTCCCCCCCCCCCCAGAGTTTACTGAAATGGCGCCACTACTGAAATGGGCAAGATCTGTGGAGAAATAACACTCCGTGTCAAACTTGTGTAGATTTTTAGAACATTTTACGACCCCCGTATCTATTAATAATAATAATATAATAATAATATCTGTCGCCATCTCTTTTGAGGACCGAGGGGTCATTTTTCACCCCACGTTCACCCGACTTGGGAAATCAGGAGAGCATTGGCGCAGCACAGTGTCTTGAAACTCGGAAATTTACAACGCAATAATCCCTTTGGCTCCAGTTTGGTGCATAACAAAGATTTTTTTTGGCGTGTTATGTATGAGCTCTCCTAGTTGATCTTTTTACTTTAAATAATATAAAATTCTGAATTCAGCGACTGTTATAATTAAACAGGCTTTCAGCTTAATAAATTGTAATGGCTATCTGTCATACTTCATTACCTAATCAAAGCTCGGTCACGCTTTTTTAGACAAAGTTCAGTTCAGTTAATTTTCATTTAGTTTTTATTTAAAAAAAAATATCGACCCCTACAAAGCTCCATTGCCCGTTACCTAGGGGTGCACAGTGTAAAAGCTTTTGTTTGTTTTATTTGAAACGACAGCTAGCTGGCAGAAAAACAGAATAGAACAAAATAAAAGTGCATGGAAAGCACGAAATGTTCAGGGTACCAGGCTTCTAAATCGACACAAGATCAATATTCCTTCAGCCCAAGCTGACTGCGAATCATGTTTAACAGTGAAAACGGATACGTCAGCTGATTTTATTATAGCTATATTTCGGCCCGTCTTGGCAAGGGTCCTCTCTAGGCTCAAGCCGCTCAAACTGGAAAATGAACTTGTGAAAAATATATACAAATATAATAAAATACAAAGCTCTAATAAAGTTCATCTGACATATCCGTTCTGCACTGTCAAATATGACACAAGACCCCCCCCCCCCCCACCACACCCACCTGTCTGCAGGTAATATGCTTTGTATACACCGAGGGAATACCATCCAGTTATTGTTCTTTTGATTCGTTCCTCTCAATTTTGTCGACATTTGCAGCTTCCGGAGCAACCTTACAAGTTTGGAAAACAATGTGTTTTATCATTTGCATTCTCTGAACGGCTTTACTGTGGTTTCCTCGACAAGAAAATATTAAGAATAAGTTCAGGTATTCAGTCGGATGCTCTCGACAATTATCTCGAAGCATTCTGGTTTTTAGTCCACTCCCTCCGTCTCCTTTGAAGTCGAAAACAGCCGTTATCCCATCCTTTTATCTGTTCCAGAGAAAGTTTCATCTGCAGACCGTACACTCCACATTGGATACCACCAGTGAGGAAAGAGCTCGAAAAGCCAATCATGAATCACTGATTGGCAATGAGTGTATGCTAGGGATTGTCGGCTATACCCGAGCTGTCAAAGGCAATCAGCCGGAAGTTGTTGACCTTATACGATTTCCGGCTTTCATCTGATTACGACCGAACGAACAGTACTTACCCGTGTGCCTACTATTTCCGGCAGGATGTTTTTTGGCGTCTCGCTGTCTTTCTCCGGATTCCGGCCGACTACTGGTGCAAACAAAATGAGATCTTGATTCATGGCTTAATTCGCTTAGACGTATGCGCAGATCGTTTAGAGAAACTCCGACACGAAATTTAGGCTCAGTGATTTCCGGCTTACACCGGATTCTGGCGGGACAGTTGATATGAATTTTAAAGCCTCTGAAATTATACAGCTACATCTAGGCCCATATACAGCTTTTTCGGACGTTCTGGATATTCAGCCCATTCTTTGCCATCAGCTACAGCGAAAATGTATAACGGCCCCCCAGAGCTTTTAGCAAGTTCATTCAATGGCAGTTAATGGTTGGGAGTGGTAGGCGTAGTAAAGTAGGCGGCGAAGCATCCTGGAATGCCTGACCAGGGAGTACTCCCGTCGGAATTATATGGATGCTGGCAGGCAATAAGGTGTTAGTCGAGGCAAGTTCACGATGTTTCCCAGGTGATTTACAGTCTCAGTAGAACTCTTACGACAGGAGTGAGCCGGGTTAAAAGGGGAATTTCGTGCACTAGTCGAAGTTTGCCTAGTTTCAACTAGAAATAAAACTGAGGATTTGGAGAAAACTGCCCCCGTCGCTTGCGAAATGGGTCGCATTCAGAGAAAGTGCCTTTATAGAATTCAGCGGCTTAGCTGGTAAAGAGGACTTGCTACTGCTGAACTCTGTTCCTTCACCCATCTTCCCCAAAGCACAAAGAATGTCGTCACCCTGTTTCTAATGTCAACCGAAATGCCTTTACGTTGGTAACGCCACCATTTCGAATATTAGCCGAAACGTCTGGCTGTACTGTTTTCGACCTCGACCCATCACCTTCCTCGAAGAACTTGACGTTGGCGTCATGTTAGCATAACTTCTTGTTCGTAATTTGTTTCTTCGTATGTATGTATGAGTGGCTCTGTCTGGCCTTTTATTCAGTAAACAAGTTGAAAAAAAAAGTCAACAAACTGCTTGCCCCTTCTTCTCCCTCCCAAATCCTCCCTCCCCCTTGCCAAAACGTCAGAATTCGACCAGAACGATTGGCAAGTTCTAGGGTACTCAAACTCTGCCCTTATCTACGAAAGACGTCAGATATAGAAACATTTTTATTCCAGAGTTTGTAAAAACTTGTTAACGAAACATGATTTATTTTTATTTGTGGACCTATAGACACAGATACTGTAACAATTTGTGTTGACAACAATTGCAAATTTGGTTGTGTAGCCACGAAAGTTGATCTATATTATAAACTTTAATTTCTGTATTTTATTCGATCCGATCCTTGCACCGCGTGCCAGATGAAGACAGTCTACTTCTATGCTTGACCCTGCGGACACCGCTCCAGCTTTGGTGGCTGACCGTCCTCTGTGGAGAAGAACAGGATTTGCAGTGTGTTTGGCATTCAGTTGGCAACGCTGCACGGCCGGTTTCAGAGCCTACTCAACCAGGGGCAAGGTCTTAAGCACAGACGCCGTAGCCACTGTTTACCGGTATAATCTACTACCTCCAAGATTTCGTGCTTCACCAGCCGCGGCTCCACCCTTGCCCCAACTTTTGGATCATTCCCAAACTGTTTCAATCACCGGGGAACTCCGTCGTGAACTTGAACTCTTCTATTCAAACTCATTGAGTGCTTGTTCAATCAACGAACTTGTTCTGCGCCCCTGTATTGTCACGGGAGAGTGACAATTCCATTTTCTGTTTCTTTTTTCTCACTTCCACGCCTTTCGTGATGGCGTTTCCGCCTGTTTATAGCTTCTACATCGATGCTACTCCTCCACTGTCATATATCGCCTCGTTTCTCATCCGCTTTTTCTTTCAAAATTCAGGAAGCCTTTTCCTCGTTGAGAAAGGCCTGGACCACGGACTTCTTTCTTTTCTGATCAGTATTTGCTGATTGCGCAGGTGCCACCTGCGTGGTGGCTTCCTTCTATTCTCTCTTCTTTCCTTGTCATTGCTACTTCTCAACTCTCTTAAACCTTTTTCATGTCTGCGTTTATTTAGTCCATAACTCGGAAGACCATTCAGAGAGGCGGAAAGACAGAGACCCAGAAAAAGCCCCTGTGACAAAGTTCCCAAGAAACTACTGTATAATTATCCCGTCTTTAGAAGTGTCTCCTCGGTCAATTTTCTTAGCTCGCTGTCGGCCTCTTGCTGACGGTAATCTGGTGCAAGGCGCCGGTAATTAAGTTAGCACTTCGTAGGCTGGGGGGGATGGAAGGTGAGGAAATGATTGTTGAAGTGATGTCCATTGAAGGTTCAAGGTTATCTTTATTTACAAACAAATGTATCTTTAAAGGAACAGTAAACTTGACTACGCAACTTTCGGCCATCGAATCGCCCGGGGGGGCTTAGATAAATAATATACAGGGTCTTTTGTCGACAGGCCCCCCTTCTTTGTTATCTCGAACCGTCTGGAACCCCCTCCTTAGTGTTCCCAAAGCTAGCTGGCAGGCCCTTGCCCCTTATGCACTGTAATTATGCACTTATGTACTGTAAAAGTTCGCCTTTTTACATGTAGACTACAGAGTAACGACCTCCCCGACAAGGCGGCCGGGGTTCGATTCCTAGTCGCGGCACACAAACCTTTGCTTTTGCAAACCTTTTGCTCAAAAGTCGAATTCTCGGAAACTGCCCGGAAACTGCAATGGTCGTAACGAGAATTTTTCTTACTCTCAATATCGACTCAGGGTACATTCTTGATATGTTAGCTAGCTCTCCGAGTCAAGTTTGAGTCAAGTTTTCTGTTCCTTTAACACTTTCCGCTGCTGAGAGCAGAGCTCGAGCGCACACGAAAAAAAAGTAAAACCAAAAAGTAACTTCCAGATGACGAATCATGCCCAATAATATCGCATCCGCTAAATAATCATATATCTAACCGAAAGCAAAGCGAAGGTACAGTCACAATTAAACAAAAATAACTATATAAAGATGTAATATGTAATCAGTCATCTTCAAACAATGATAATATTTGATGATTAATGTGAAGATGATAATTTGAAGATGATTAATATGTAATCAACTTCAACTACATGAAGATGTAATCAATCGCAGGGAGCCCCTTGATTTTCTGAAATCCTCATTGGGACTTCGCGTCGAGGTCAACACGCACCAAGCCACATACCCACGATCGGCGCTTATATGGACCAAATGTGTGTCGGTGGTCCCGTCGGCATTACCGTATCGCGTTTATTCTGTCCCGGCCCGGAGGGAAAAATTTATGGGCATTGGCTCGTATGAGAGATGATTGGGCGACTCTTCTTGGATGCCCTAAGCGCCTCTGGAGGTGCAGGGAGAACTAAGGTCCAGGGTAAGGTATGTTGTACAAGAGTTTATGTTTAGGCGATCTCAAAGCTGACTATCCCTGCTTAAAAGTACCTCTACTCTCTGATCCCTGACACCTATAACTTCTCGTGTTTCCAAAGTGTCCCACATATAGACACGTCCACCATTTGTACGAAGGAAAAGCGAAAGATTAGATCATGATCGTTTTCGATAAAGTTGTGTTGGCGTTTAGTGATGTGCATTATGGCCTCACTTCATTACTTTTTTCTGCCAAAGCTTGCGCTTGGCAGTTGTGTATCTGGTATCATCATCATTCGTGGCTCTTTCACAGTTACATCGCTTTTATGTTCGTTTCATATTATCGCTACGTCATGCCTTCGTCTCTCACAGCCTGTGGGCTGACTTACGGCTTCATAAACTTTCTATATTGACCTGAGGACATTTCGCCTACGATGCTTGATTCTGAATCTGAAAAGATTCAGCCAATAGGACCAGCTTGACAGGACAGTCCGTCGGTATATTGCCTAGTGGCGTTCCCCTAACCGTTGAACCCTAGTCACGGCCATGGGTTACCTCGAAAAATCGACTCCGCATCCCATACAATTGTGTTCCACGTTTTTCGCAACTCTTCTGATATTTTGAATTGGACCCTTAATTTTGAATCGTGCCCTTTTCTGCTCAAGTTCCGCTGTGGAGTTTTTGAATAGTCTCGCCCATGCTTAGCCTTACTCGTCAGTGAGGTAAAACAAGGCTCCGAACGTCGAAATTTGTCAAGGAAAAAAGATAATAATGCACCGGAATTTTTCTCAGTCTCACCTGAAGAAGAAGAAGAAAATTAGAACATGGGTCGTACCCCTCCTTTTTCGCGCCGCAACAAAGGTGGCGGTCATAGTAAAAATAGCGACGGGCCTAACCGGCGGGTAGAAGAAAACAAAGAGGCCTTGCTGTCTCGACTAAGAGCATACCGCGTATATATATATATATATATATATATATATGTATACCCGTTATACCGTACCGTATTCCTGGAAATTTTTTATAATAATCCTCCACGCGAGGGGTCGACGACTCTCCCGGAATAGTGTACACGTCCCGAAGGAATATTCCGGAATGGTCAGGAATAACCCGGAATGGTCAGGATTGTTCCGTTATTCCGGAATGGTATACATAAAAAATGAGAGTCGTCGACCCCTCGTGCGCTGCAGGACAGACCGAATGGGGGTGAAATAAATGCGGACTAAACAAAAGTTGGTGAAGTACCAAACTCGATAAAGAATGGGTGTACATAAAAAATGAGAGTCGTCGACCCCTCGCCTCCACGTCAGTTCGCGTATTTTATTTTTTTTTTCAGATTTGATGTAACCAACATTTATTTCGCTTTCGTTCGTTGGCAGATGATTTTGTCTGTGGGGTGTCCTATTTTACGACATCCTTGTTTTTCGTGAAAGTCTTGTATTTTTTTTTAAGCTGATTCGTTGGTTCGTACCCTAGACTTTGCTAGAAAGTCTGTGGAGCTGTTCTGTAGCTGGTGTTGCCGTTTCTACCTCAAGTTTCTTTGCGAAGTAAGCGGCATGATTCTTCCGCTTCAAAGTTTACTCTTTTTCTAGTTCTTAGCCCCTAATTATGGCGAGACTATTAGTATAAACCATGCCTCTTCCATTTGATCGGGGTGTGGGAAAATCCCACTAAGGCTGGATTCCATTTTGCTGTTATGGGAAAGATATTGGCATAGAAATTCCAGCAATTCCACGAGGATCGTGCTGAAAGAGCCAAACTCAATTTCAACCCTTCACTACCTAATGGTCGAGGAGGACAAAAGGCGCGTTCAGGTTATTGAGAGCCTGATTCATATGCTCGAGGCGCCTAAATAGCTTATGAAATTCTTCGGGGGAACCTCTTCCCTACACTTTATAAGTGGCTTTTCCCATGTCTCTGGAACTCAGTCTCTAGAATGGGATCGCACTGGCAAGTCCTAATTCCGTGGATAGTGGTTTTGACCTCTTGCGACGCAGTCCATCCTCGGAGGCATCGGTGGAACAGGATTAGCGAAGAGTTCTCGCTTGGTCGGACACGAACCCAGATCTTCTCAGTGCCTTTGGATGCAAAGCAGAACTTTGAGCTGAAGTGGGCGCCTTTCTTCAATGAGGAAAAGGTTGTTTTTCTGGTGAAAGCTCAACTCCCGAAGAAGCATTGGCTTGGAGTGGGGTTTTCAGACTATGGAAATATCACTGGAGCTGACTTGTGTTTCTACTGGGAGGATTGGAAAGGACGTGGCCATATGCAGGTAAAAGTCTTTTATTATCTAGAAAAAAAGAGTTCACATCATTGCAAGGGCTAATGATTTTTCGATCAGTGTTCGCCCGGGAACATATTATTTTCGTTTTCACATTATTAGTACTCTACCTGAAATAAGTCAGCCGGCTGAAAATAACCATAGATGAAGAAAATTAATAAATGTTCTTTCAGCCGAAGCTGACTGCGAATCAGGATTGACAGTGCAAAATGGAAAAGCCAGTTGAATTTTATGAGAGCTATATTTCGGCCCTTCTTGGCAAGGGTCCTCTTCAGGCTCAAGCTGGACTAAAGTATAGCAAGTGACGGTCCGAAAGTCATAGGCTCTCTATAAAAGAGGTCACACTGTTGGAAGGGCCAAGGATTTTTCGATCAGTGTTAAAGCTGTTACTTCTATTTTCACACTTTTTATCCTGTGGCGCTGACCGCGAGCTCCTCACCAATAAGTGCAACGATGTCTTCTCTACCTGAAATAAGCCAGCCGGCTGAAAGAAACCATAGAGGAAGAAAATTAATGTAGGTAGATGCCGTAAAGTATCGCGAGTGATGGTCGAAAAGTCATAGCCTTTTCGTTCTAGCGTTCTAGCTGTCTTCCTTTATTCTGTGTGCTTCTAGCAAAAGGTAAAAATCTTTGGCGGCTTATTACTGCACGGTTTAACTGCGGTCGGAGCCGTAAAGGGAAGGAATTTTCTGACTAGTCCATCTTGTTTCGGCTCGGTTTTCTTGTTTGGGCTCGGTTTTCTTCCGTGTAGCTAAACTTTTTATTGTTTCTTACACAAGTTTCGATTTTTATTGATGTTCGTACTTGACCACTCTCTTTCCATTAAACCGTAAAACACAGTAGACACAACTTGGGACGTTATCTGACTTGGGACAGGGCCATTTACTGTGACAAAAGTCCACGACTGGTGAAGCAAAACAGTCTCTAAGAACATCTGAGCGAGTTTTGGGGTTTTATTTTCCATTTAGCCAAAAACTGCAACGTTCCAAGTTAAATAGGTTATCTTAAAAAAAAAGGGCGCCGCGGGCAGACAACTGTATTCCATTTTGGTAAGCGTCATTGAGACGCGGGGGCAGTGAATCGCTACTCTAGTCTGATACTTTGAATCGTAAGTATAGAACCCGTTCCCTAAAATTACCCCGGACCCTTTTCTGCACGTTTTCCGGTCTCCGCTTTCACAATCGCCTTTACACTGAACGTCAGAAGCAAAATGTGTAGTAAAGAACCATTCAGTCTTGCGTAGTATGACATGCTCTGATGGTACGCAAACACACAGTCCGATTTTCGCGAGTCGAATGACAATTTCCTTCTTCGCTCTGGGATTTTTACGCTTCGGATGCGGGTTTCACCATAGTTACCGAATTTCGGATGCGTTTATTGGGTTTATTCGTAAGCGAAATCTTATCGGACTGTTTGTCGAAGTAGCTTAAAGCGCGGAGCAAAATATTCAATTCAGTTCATATTTTTTTTTCACAATACGAGGCCATTCCTATACTCTTAGTGACTAACTCCTTGCCGATGCAAAATCGCCATGTACCTAGCGGAAGAGCCGGAAGCGGCACCACAGCTATCCCCAACGATCGCCGTGATTGGTTGACAAGGACATGAGTTGTTGAGTTTGAGTCGTTAGTGAGAGGTTTTCTCGTTCTTCCCGAGGATCACTGGCGTGTTTTGGACTTAGTCATATAGAGTAATACTCTCTGTACTCATACTCACTGTGAAAAGTTTAATCACGTTTAACACATGGAACACGCAGCGCGTCCTGGTGGAAGAGCCGTTGTGGTGGATGCTGAGAATCAGTGATCCTCAGGAAGAAGGAGTAAACGCCTCGGTAACGACTCAAATCCTGTGTCGAAAAATCACGGCGATCTTTGGAAGCAGCTGTGATACCACTTCTGCCTTTCTTCCGCTAGGTATCCGGAGAGGCCTTTTGCATCGGCAAGGAGAGATAGTCATCACGATTTTATTTATGTTATGGCCATTTTCAGTACGAAGTGTTACACTTGAAAGAGTCATAACACAAGGATTCGCATCCATATCTAAAATCTGGCTAACTTCTGCTAGTGCGCGGGAAAGCCGCGCTAGAAAACGCAATTAAGGATCCCTCTACTGTGGTGCAAATTTAAAGCAAAAAAAAAATACTCCCGAACTTGACAGCCCTTTCATCCGACTACAACGGGCAGTAGAAAAAGTTCGGAGATTGGCTAACTAATTAAATTCTTTTTGTAGGACGGATATGTTCAGAGTAGTGGTACCTTGGCAGTAGACAAACAGCAGGACTGTCACAACTTCCAGTACGCCCGACATGGGGATTCTGTTATTTTTACATTCACACGACGATGGATCACATGTGATAAACATGATTACCAAATAGAGGTGAGCTGATAAGTTGTCAGTATGAGCTTGAATTGTAAAGTTTGCTTCGGAAACACCAGCTGGAATATAAGGACAAACTTTACGTGCACGAAGTTCATGAAAAGGCTCAACTTTTCATCTACAATTTTGCGAAGGACGCAGAGCAAAGAAAGTTTGCTTAACCGTAATCGCAATAGCTTTATTCCGCTAAAGACCATAATCTACACTCTACAATACAAACTTAAACAAAACAATAAACAAACGAACAGCTGATTAATTCTTCTTTTCTTGTTGGAGTTTGCAAGCACTTTACATTTTCAGGTGCTTTCACCTACAGTGGAGAAAGCCTTGATACCAAAGAAATCACTTGGCCAATAGATGTCATTTGAGCGGAGGGTTTCGAGGTACAGAAATTGCAGATTTTGAGCCTATCGAAACTTGATCTGGGAAACTCAAAATAAGTTAAAAAAAATATTTTTTTAGGCAACACCTAAAGTGAGTAACCCCTGGACTGAATTACCCAAATAGCAAAGGGAATTCACCTTCGTCAGGAATACCACCTGTCCAAGTGACTTCTTCGGTATCAAGCCTTTCTCCACTGTAGGTGAAAGCACCTGAAAATGTAAAGTGCTTGTAAACTCCAACAAGAAAAGAAGAAATCAGCAAAATTGTAAGGCATTGTGTTAAATAGTGCTATAAGTAGAGCAATCGTGCAGACTGGACCCAAAAGCTTTTCTGGATATAAGGGAAAACCATATAAACACTACTTTTTTGGTTATTTTACATGTTATTTAGGATTTGAAGGAGTAGGGTGGGGGAAGGTGATAGACCTGGAGACAGTTATTGAGGTCTACTGTACTGGAATTTGCCGTAAAATTCTTCCCAACTGCTCACACTTATTCCCCCCCCCCTCTTCCTCTCCACAGAGGATTTCTTTTCACCTGTGTAGGGGATTCCTCTGTGGAGGGGAATTCTCCAAAATATCTGGTGCCCAAATGGTTAACCAGCTTCAGGTTCGTATAGCTGCAGCCGGAACGGAGTACCGCACAAGAGAGAACGCGAACATTTGCATTTTCCGAAGAAACGAGTCGCTCACGTAATTCCTCCGTAATTCCTTCCATACATCGCAAGAATGCTGAAGCAGGGACCATATTTTTCGGTCGCTAACATGGCGGATTTTAGTCTTGAAAAAAGGCAGAAATGGATACTGCCGAACATTTGGCTTTTATAACTATTTATTCGTGAATATTTTTCTTTTTCTTTGTGTTTATCTTTTGGGAGCTGTTATGACAGCGCTTAACCATGAATATCCGAATCGAGCTACTAAATCGGCCGTTGGTCACGTATGGGGGGGACGCCCTCCCTTATTTAGATGTTTTGCTACTGTGGCAATTTTTCCATTAAACCTTAAACCTATGTTGTCGGCCACTCGGCAAAAATCGAATCGTTTAAATGGCGGCTCGAAGCGGTTTGATTTTTTTTACGGCGCCACCATTTTCTATTCAGGAATACTAACATGACTCCTACCGAAATCTCAATCTCGGTCGGTAAACGTACCTACCGGTATTTACTTGTAATGAATTATTTGTTTTCGGAATACCTTAAGGCGTATTCTCGCCGTTCCTCGAGGACTCCACTTGAGGAGTCCCCGCGTTTTTGTTTGACCCGGGGAATCACTCCCCGTATTCTCGCGAGTCCGCACGGACGGGGAATGCTCCGATTATCATCATCATCATCGAAAAAGACTCCCTTTGAGATTCGGAGGGGAATCAATTTTTGCTGGTGTTGGTGCGATGTAAAATTAATTAAAAATAATCAGAATAAACAAAACCAAAAATAAAGTGGATCCAGACTAATTTTGTCAACTGCATATTTTCTTTAAGAACAAAATTCGTTTTGGAAGCATTCCCCGTGTTCTCGCTGTTTTCTGTACGCTCTATTCTCGCCGTTCCAGGAGTCCTCGGGGAACGGCGAGAATACGCCTTTAGTAATACCTTGGTCCCCACAAACATTTTGGCTAGTTCCAAGAACTTGGAGATGCTCATTTTCTTATCCAGGTTCCACAAATAACCAGCCAACAAAAGCTTTGGCTACAGGTTTTTTTTTCAGATCTCTTAATATAATACCTTGGTCCCCCAACAAAAGCTTTGGCTACAGTTTTTTATGGCACTTGCCTACCGGCCAAGTGCCATATACCGATCACTTTTCCGTCGGTCTGTCTGTCGGTCTGTCGGTCTGTCGGTCAGTCCGCTGTTTGCGAGTTAGGGTACTTCCAGATGTGCTAGGACGATGAAACTTGGCAGGCATATTAGGGACACGACCAAACTAACTTGGAAATAGTCAATTCCCCGATCCGACCACCGTGGAGGGAGTACAGGGCGGGGGAATCCTGAGAATTTAGTAGTTTTTGTAAAACCCCTACCCCTTTCTACACACTAGTAGGTCTGCGCGCGGCGTGACGTCACTGTTTGCATCGGATCACTCTGTTAACATTGGAAAGAGCTAGTGCATTCGAGGGTCAAAGGGGTTTGTATATGTGGTGCAGTGCGGGGGAATATGGAAAATTTAGTGTTGTGTAACTTTCGAACGGGTGATCGGATTGGGACGAAACTTAATACCTGAAACAGTTGTTTACGATCGTAATTTTACGATCGTTTTTCCGGTCCATTCGCCTGATAGTTTTGTACCGTGCTGAATAGGTACCTGTCAATCATTACTGAAGCGGCTTTTGTAGTCTGGTATGGGAAGAAAAAGGTTTCTGGCTCCGAGGGGGATCGAACCCTCGCCCATAGCTTATGTTCTGAAGCAAAATGTTGGTGGACCGAAGTGGTATCGAACCTAGGACCTCTGTGTCAGTAGCCAATGATCCTAACCACTGGGCTATACCGACTTGTTAAAAGAGCTGAATGTCACATCTAATGTGATTGCGGATCAAAATTATTTGACTTGCAGTTTTGGGAAATCGGTTGAAAAGGAAAAATCTTGGTACGACTGGTCCTTGAGTTATTACATGTTTGGATAGTCCGCCTTATGGCTGACTTCTCCGAGAAATTTTAAACAAATGTTCGGTTCTTTTTAAGTTATTCCCTCTTACTCCCGTCTGAAGATTTCCTCTAGTTATCGTCGGGAGAAAATGCACGAAAATTACACTCCTAGTCTTGCCGTTATTTTTTTTTCTAGACCAAAATCAAGGTGTTACTGCAAACTGCTTTGGCAGAAACTTCTGATAGGCGGCGTCACTTCTGAAATAGAAGTTTTTTTGGCTTTTGCTTTTCCCTTTTCGGTTGTAGCTGTTACCGAGGGGTTGCCCACTCTCGGTTTTAGTGTACAGCAAGTGCCCGGTGCCGCGATGCCCGGTCGGTGCCGGAACCGGCTGAAACAAGCCGGCACCGATCTTTCGCGTGTTAAAACATCAAAATAAGCATTTTTTGAAGCGTTTGAAAGAAGGATCGCCTAATTTACTGTCGCACCCGTCCGGTGCCGGTACCGCCTATTTCGGCTGGTGCCGGCCGGTGCCGGGAAAGGGTGTACAGCAGGTGCCGGAGAGTGGGTAACCCCTCGACTGTTACCTTTTTTGGAGATTTTCACCTTTTTCCAAGTCGTCTTTGCTACTGTTTTTGCTTGTCTCTGCTTCCTTGATAAAGATTATATTTGTGACAGGCATTTGAAATTCAAAAATTGTGTTTACATCAATTTGATTGGATTTGGGATTAACTGACAATAACCGTGAGGCTAAAGCAAAAAGGAGAGCGCTCGGGAGAGCGTAACTTAGTCAACTACAGCGAGTTCCTATCCGGACCAAAAGTTTGGAGTTTTTCGCAGGAAATAATTTCGAAGATCGAACACAAAGACATATAAGCTAGCGGTTTTCTGCAGTTTTCGAGTTCACAGTGTTTTGGCGAAACGTAACGTTGGCAAACCGTACAGACAACCATGCGGACCACAAGTTTGTAGTTTTTCCTGGACGCTATCGATTTTCTGTAGTTTTCGAGTGCTCAGTGAGTTGGCACATGCGACACATTTTGGATCGTACCTAGAAAAATAGGCATGTAAAGAATGGTTGGCTCGTGATTTTCCGTAGTTTCGATGTCACGGCAGGTGCATACACAGTTATTGTATGAAACCATTTGAACATGCACCAGTTGTCTTCTGATGTCCTAGCAACTCTGCGACTGACACATGGGTAACAATCCCGCTCATACCTAGGAACATATGCACATTAGCTAGGATTCGCTACAGTTTCACCGTGCACGATAGCACATATTCAAAGCTTCTCGAAGACGCATAGACCAGCACTCGGGAAATGCGAAGGACCTCAGAAACAATGCGAGAATGTGCTTTTTGGAATAGTTTTTCAATAATTCTCTGTCTTTTTTTTCACTCGGGTATGAGCCCATGATCATTTTTGCCTCAAGAGTTTTGCTTACAATAAAATTCCTTAAAGTACAAACAATACTTTTGAGCAAAATACATTTTCGTGCTCCTGATGATCATCTTTTTTGCTTCAAGAGTTTCGATTACAGATGATTTTCTATAACTTGGAAATAGTCACTTGCCCGATCCGACAATCGTGGGGGGAGGGAGGGGAGCACTACTATCTATTTACATCGTACTACGATAACTTGAAACAAGCAAAAAAGCTTGCAAGTGCCATATGAGCTTTCAGCTCTTGTTTTTTACACATAAGGAAAATTCCTTGGAATTCCCTTATGTTCATATTTTCTAGTGGTAACGTCAAGTTCTCAGAAGCCGCGTTTGAACTAAAAAAAAACATCATGCATACTTGAGCAGCTTGTCATGCCATCTGAGATTAATTTTGTAACACAGTGTCAACTAATATGAATGACTTTGTTTCGTCTTCTTATCCACGGTCCGAGGTTGTCAATCAACGACATAGCAAGGAGCAGATTTTTTTTCCAGATCTCTTATATTAAAGCACATAAGGAAAATTCCTTGGAATTCCCTTGTGTTCATGTTTTCTAATGGCAACGTCAAGTTCTCAGAAGCCGCCTTTGAACTAAAAAAAAAAACATCATGCATTCTTGAGCAGCTTGTCATGCCATCTGAGATTAATTTTGTAACACAGTGTCAACTAATATGAATGACTTTGTTTCGTCTTTACGGGAAGGACAATAATTAAGTAGCCGAACATGTGTCCATTTTTTCGGTTCTGTGAACGTTCTTGAAACAGGAATTCACCTAATTGTGTTGCGAAGCAGCACTTGGGTTTTGTCCCGTTTTTGTCCTAGTCCGCCGATTCGTGCTCAGTGCAGAAGATGGTTAGGTCTTACTTCTGTGGTTTCGTCGGGAAGTTTGGACCTCAGGCTGGGTTTTAGAATATGAAATTGTATTTGGAAAGCTTCATAGAACTCTTGCCTGTGGCAAAAAAGTATGGTTTCCGCATGTCTTCGACAAGGGCCTCAATATGTAAAGTGGAGTTGAGTTTTGTGATCTGTGTCAGAGATGACTGTCCCAAGTTATGCAGCTAATCTTTCGCTTGCTTGTACAATGTTTCTACGTTCGAGTGGAAAGCTCGGTTCTATCAGCCAGGTAGGCACGAGTTTCAAGTTGAAGGTGGGTTCAAATCTCAATGTGTTGAAGATTTGCCAGAATATCTGCTTCTTGTCAACCTGCATTGTCAACCTAAGAAATTGTCTTGGAAAAGAAAATAACTCACGTGCCTCCCGAAATCCGTGTAAGCGTAGAACAAATTGGCAGTTCAGATTACCATCCTAAATGCCAATATCTACACAATATACTTTGCAGTAACAGCGGATTCACTGGTCAAATGATGTCATTCAACAGTGGAAGTTAGTACCGGATGCCAGCAGAATTGTGTATCTGAGGCAACAAGACCGAAGGTTTCGATGGGATCCCAGAAATCTAACATTTGATCTAAACAATAAAATTGGGTCTTTTCTTTGCCATTCAGTCTTCGTCAGATTCCTTGAAGATTGGTACTATTAAATATAGTTCAAAAATGGATTCAGCATGTCTCCTTGCCCTGATACCGAATCTCTAATCGACTCCAGAAACAACTTTGAGCTTCATCCTATTTCCAGTTTCGGCCGAATTCGTGATGAATCTATTTGTCCAGCAAGAAAACTAAGTTCAGATATGGATTCAGCGGATCTCCTTACCCCTTCATTGAATATCTTATTAGCTTATAAAATATACATGTTTTACCGTAAATTCGAAACCCCTCCTCTGCCTCTAAATATAGGACTAAAGGTCTGTACTTTGCCAGTAAATCCTCATGAATCATCTTGAACAACATATATCAACCCCTGCTTCGACCTTCGATTACACTAGATCTCTCCGACGTTCATACATTGAACAAAGAATTTCGTCATCCAAGCACAGAGCTTTCGCTGGCGTGAATAAAGGGGTAGGGACTGCTATAGCCGAAAGTTGGTCGACAAATTTTGTGTCCGGTTTTGCAGGATTCCGGGTGAACTACTTGTCCGGCGAGAAAATAACTTTCATATTCGGATTCAGCATGTCTCCTTACCCCTAAATCAACTATCTCAATATCTTTTAACAAATATTTTTTTGACCCTTAATTTGAAACCCCTCCCCCACCCTTAAATGTAGGGCTACAGAGCCCATCTTCGAACTTGACCAGTACTTTGAACCAAAGAGTCCTCGTGCCAAGTTTGAAAAAAATATCTCAACCCCTTCGAGAGTTATCGTGCTCACAGACAGACGGATAACTTTTGCCGTGTCATAGGCATCCCTTCACTTACGTTTTGGGATCCCAAAAACTAATAGCACATCCTGATCCTTCACCCCCACTGTAATTTTATCATCCCCAAATTTCTAATCCGCTTCTTTCTGGCTCGCTTTGTCGAAGAAGCGAAAATCTGTGGCCAATCTCAGAATTCTAGGACCATTGACAACACTAGTTCCCAAAGACAAAAGACGGAGAAAAAAAAAAAAAAAGAAAAAAAAGACGGAGTGACCTTCTCAACCCCATTAGTACATTTGACCTAGTGTCCGCCCTAAAGTAGATTCTCCTGACACAAGTTTACTCTAAAAGGAATCCCCAGTTCTCAAGTTTTAGTCGTATTCATGACACTATCATAAGAGACCCCAACCGTGCTTATCTCCGCGTTTAAAGCCCTTATTCAAATTCTTCCTTATTGTTAGGAGTTCCGAATTTATTGCTTCTCTACCTTTCTAAAGTATTATTCTACTACGTTGGATTTGGATTGAACCTGTCTCTCAAGATTAAACCTTAATGCAGTTGAAAAAGTCACTTCTTCCGAAACTTCGTAGCTCGTGGAAACATTAATAGAAGAACATTAGGAACACCCGCGGTTCCGCATGAGACTTGTCTACCGTGACGGGGATGCTGATTGGTCTGATCATGTCGTGAACTTTGTACTTCAGAAGAAGTTTAGGGATTTATATTGCAGCACTCTAACATAAGCCCCGTGCCATCGAGTGCGAGAGTCGTGTTTAATTGCCCGCCGAATCGTTTGGGTTGTATGTAGTTGTTTACTGTTTCCTTGACAGTTTCAGTGTCCACAGTGGCTCTTTCCTGATAGTTGTTTACTCCCTTGGTGTCGTACCATTTTACCAGATAGCCTTTTTTCCGGATTCCTGTACGCTCGCTTTAGCTAGAAAACTGGTTCTGACTAAACCAGCAAGATTACGTTGAACGAATACTCTGTATGACTAGGGACCCATAAATTTCCTGTAATGACTCGCCATTCAGGGGGCTTGTCATTTCCCATGCTTCTATGTTGCTATGTTGACCGAGCCTCACCTAGTTTCCAAAAATTCCACTTGGGTCGAATCGGCGTTCTTGCTCAGATAGAGCCAATCCCGGGCCTCCTTGGACGTGAGACCAAAGAGACTCCTCCCTCAAGGCAATATTTTTATCCCCGTGGGTATTTCTCGAACTATCTGACGCTGGGTCAAGAGCGCATCAGAAATCTCTTATTGACAAGCCCCCTGAATGGCGAGTCATTACAGGAAATTTATGGGTCCCTGATATGGCTAAGTCTGAAACACGCCAGTGAACGTCGGGAAGAACAAGAAACGTCACCTAAACGAACCCTCTAAATAGATTCAAATCCTGTGTAAACCAATCAACAACGTTTCTTGTCGTGACAGTTCTGGCTCTTCTTTCTTCGGCGGGCACACGGCGGTTTCGTCGGCAGGAAGAGTTACTCTGTCGAACGATCGTGATTGACCAGCGCACTAAAGTCCGGTCTTCACCTCCCGGAACTTCCGGAATCTGGGCTTCCAGATTATTCTTTGACTTCTTCTGTAAATTGCATCTGGAATATGAACCGGTCCGAAAGTACATCAAAATAATCCGGAAAAAAGGGGCTTTTGAACTTCCAGATTTCCGGAATTTTTAAGTATCGCAGAAGAAATTCAAAAAAAAAATTCGGAAAATCTGGGAACCCAGATTCCGGAAGGTGAAGACCCGACTTAAGCCGCTCGCAAATACAGAAACTTATCTAGTTGCGAAGGAAGCTTTTCTTCGTATTATTAGGAGCGATTTTGCTCCTAATTTGGATTTGGAGCGGATGCTAGCGTAGATTTTGAAAATTTTGTTAAGGGAAATCAGTGATAGATTAGATTGCCCTTTGTTCAAGGTTCAAGTTTCTCTTTTATTCTTAACGCCAAACTAATACACAAAACATGAATAACACAATACTCTGCACTTACAATTATTTTAGGGTTTGAACCGGAGAAAAATACATCGAATGATTCAAACCCTTACATGAAAAAAAAAAAAAAAAAAAAAGACGATCCAGCTCTGAGTATGATCACAAATCGATCACCGATTTGTTCTTAAGTTTCGTTCGCAATAGTGTAAAGGTTGGCACAAAAAGTCGACAATAAGCCAAAAAGGCCTTTCATAGGTAACCAGTGATGCGTTTCTTGAAACCCAGGAAAAACCAGCCGTAACTCGGGAAGATTCGATGACTGTCCTGTATTGTTGGGATGGATGGCTAACGATATCCGAAGTTTTTCGGATAAGAACCGATCGAGGAAAGGAAGAATACTGGATCTGTACTAGACTTGCTATGCTACAGAATGAATAATTGTATTTGAAACCGTGATGGCCATGATAGGAAAAACGGAAACCTAATAAAAATACGACACACAAATTTCAACCACAATAATATGAAGATTAAAAATGAAACACGATATTTAAGTTCCTTACCCCAAGCAACGCTACCGGTGCTCCATACAGAGGCGTTACTAGCCAAAATGTTTGGGGGGCAAGGTATTTACCGACTGGTTGGTCATGTTTACCGACTGTTTTTGCAGAAAAAAACCACTGTTCTCAAGAAACAAGAGCTGGAAGCTCATATGGCACTTGCAAGGCTAGGTCAGAGGATGAAAGTAGGAATTCGTCAATTCGTGGGTTTCCTTTGATCATTTGTAAGCAAAACCCTTGATATAAGAATGATCATGGGTCCTTGGAAATCACGAGACTGTATCGTTTGGCAATGCATTTGGTTGTGCGCACTTTAAGGGCGCTAGAAAATCATCTGTAATCAAAACTCTTGAAGCAAAAAAGATGATCACCAGGAGCACGAAAATGTATATTTTACTCAGAAGTATTGTTTGTACTTTAAGGAATTCAGTTGTAAGCAAAACCCTTGAGGCAAAAATGATCATGGGCTCATAGGGATAACGAAAATGTATCTATTGCTTAAAAGTATTTTTTGTACTTTGGTTAGCATTAGTACTTTAAGGGATGGCCGGATCTGGGAACTAACTATTTCTTAGCCAATCATGTCAAGTCTCTAATTTTCAAGCCAAGTTTCATCGTCCTAGCATGTCTGGAAGTACCTTAACTTGCGATCACCGGAATTCCGGAACCCCCCCCCTAACTCCCCCCCCCTAACTCCCCCACAATACTCGAATCCGATCCGGTTCTGTCACTGATCTACATAGGGCTTGTGCTTGTTCTTCCCACCAAGTTTCATTCCGATCGCTCCACTCCAAGCATGTCACAAGGTTTCCGGACCCCCCCTCCGACCCCCCCCCCCAGCTTCATCGGATCCGATCCGGACTTGAAATGGGACATCCGAGACATGTGGTCTTTCTACATACCAAGTTTCATTATGATCCGATCACCCGTTCGGAAGTTATACATGCCTCAAGAGTCCGGATTCCCCCTCCTCCTCTCCCCCCACGATGGTCGGATCGGGAAGCTGACTGTTTCCAGGTTAATCTGGTCGTGTCCCTGATTTGCCTGCCAAGTTTCATCGTCCTAGCCCACCTGGAAGTATCTTAACTCCGTATGACCGGAATTCCGGAACTTCCCTCCAACTCCCCCCCCCCCAGTGCACGAATCCGGTCCGGTTCTGTCAATGATGTACCTAGGGGTTGTGCTTGTTCCTCCCACCAAGTTTCATCCCGATCGCTCCACTCTAAGCGTTTACATGATTTCCGGTTCCCCCCTCCGACCCCCCCCCCCCCCCACAGTCATCGGATTCGGTCCGGACTTGAGTTGGGACATGTGAGACATGGTGTCTTTCCAAATATCAAGTTTCATTAAGATCCGATTACCCGTTCGAAAGTTATGCATGTCACTAAATTCCGGATTCCGGCTCCCCTCCCTCCCCCCACGATGGTCGGATCGGGCAAGTGACGATTTCTAAGTTAGTTTGGCCGGGCCCCTAATACGCCTGCCAAGTTTCATCGTCCTAGCACATCTGGAAGTACCCTAACTCGCGATCACCGGACTGACCGACCGACCGACAGACCGACCGACCGACCGACCGACAGACCGACCGACGGAAAAGTGATCGGTATATGGCACTTGGCCGGAAGGCAAGTGCCATAAAAACGACAGTTTTGACGAAAATTTGACTGATTTTCAGAAAAAAACGACTGTTTTTAAGAAAAAACCTACTGTTTTGACGAAAAATCGACTGATTTTCAGAACAAGAGCTGAAAGCTCATATGGCACTTGCAAGCTCTTTAGCTTGTATTCAAGTTATCGTAGTACGATGTGAATGGATAGTACTGCTCCCCTCCCTCCCCCCACGATGGTCGGATCGGGCAAGTGACTATTTCCAAGTTATAGAAAATCATCTGTAATCAAAACTCTTGAAGCAAAAAAGATGATCATCAGGAGCACGAAAATGTATTTTGCTCAAAAGTATTGTTTGTACTTTAAGGAATTTTATTGTAAGCAAAACCCTTGAGGCAAAAATGATCATGGGCTCATAGGGATCACGAAAATGTATATTTTCCTTAAAAGTATTTTTTTGCACTTTGCGGTTAGCATTAGTACTTTAAGGGATGGTCGGATCTGGGAACTAACTATTTCTTAGCCAATCATGTCAAGTCTCTAATTTTCAAGCCAAGTTTCATCGTCCTAGCATGTCTGGAAGTACCTTAACTTGCGATCACCGGAATTCCGGACCCCCCCCCCTAACTCCCCCACAATACTCGAATCCGGTCCGGTTCTGTCACTGATCTACATAGGGCTTGTGCTTGTTCTTCCCACCAAGTTTCATTCCGTTCGCTCCACTCCAAGCATGTCACAAGGTTTCCGGACCCCCCTCCGACCCCCCCCAGCTTCATCGGATCCGATCCGGACTTGAAATGGGACATCCGAGACATGTGGTCTTTCTACATACCAAGTTTCATTATGATCCGATCACCCGTTCGGAAGTTATACATGCCTCAAGAATCCGGATTCCCCCTCCCTCCTCTCCCCCCACGATGTCGGATCGGGAAGCTGACTGTTTCCAGGTTAATCTGGTCGTGTCCCTGATTTGACTGCCAAGTTTCATCGTCCTAGCTCACCTGGAAGTATCTTAACTCCGTATGACCGGAATTCCGGAACCTCCCTCCAAATCCCCCCCCCCCCAGTGCACGAATCCGGTCCGGTTCTGTCAATGATGTACCTAGGGGTTGTGCTTGTTCCTCCCACCAAGTTTCATCCCGATCGCTCCACTCTAAGCGTTTAACATGATTTCCGGTTCCCCCCTCCGACCCCCCCCCACATTCATCGGATTCGGTCCGGACTTGAGTTGGGACATGTGAGACATGGTGTCTTTCCAAATATCAAGTTTCATTAAGATCCGATTCCCCGTTCGAAAGTTATGCATGTCACTAAATTCCGGATTCCGGCTCCCCTCCCTCCCCCCACGATGGTCGGATCGGGCAAGTGACGATTTCCAAGTTAGTTTGGTCGGGCCCCTAATACGCCTGCCAAGTTTCATCGTCCTAGCACATCTGGAAGTACCCTAACTCGCGATCACCGGACTGACCGACCGACCGACCGACCGACCGACCGACCGACCGACAGACAGACCGACAGACCGACAGACCGACAGACCGACCGACGGAAAAGTGATCGGTATATGGCACTTGGCCGGAAGGCAAGTGCCATAAAAACCGACTATTTTCGTGAAAAATCAATTGTTTTAACGAAAAATCACGGCGCTTCGTGCCGACTCGGTTATTTTTTACCGACTGGCCGACAACATTGGGGGGCGTCCCCCTCATACGTGACGCCCCTGGCTCCATAGCCTGCTTGAGAAACCTACCGAACCAGCGAAGGTCATCAGATTTGTCTTTCGTTTGAATTTCCCCAACCCCGATGTCTATGGTAGGAAAAACAACAAGAGCTGTAAGCTCATATGGCACTTGCATGGGTTGAGATGTATTATTTGATCAAAAGTAATTTTCGACTGTGCGGTTCAGATGCGCACTTTAAGGGAGCTAGAGAAAAAGTATTTTATCGTTGAACTTGGCTGTGATATGCAAAAGACACTAGAAATTCATCTGTAAGCAAGACCCTTGAGGCAAAAACGATAGCAGGCTCTTAGGGATCATTGATATAAACGTATGATCAAAAGTATTTTGTTTCCACTAATGCGGTAAAATGCGCACTTTAAGGGTGCTAGAATTTTTTTTTTTTTGCAAAACCCTTGTGGCACAAATGATCATGGGTTGAGATGTATCGTTTGATAAAAAGTACTTTTCGACCTTGCGGTTAAGATGACACTTTAAGGGAGCTAGAACTTTATTTGAAAGCAAAACCCTTGAGGCAAAAATGATAATGGGCTCATGGGGATCATGGAAATGCATATTTTGCTTAAAAGTATTTTTCTTAATTTGCGGTCATGATTAGTACTTTAAGGAATGGTCGGATTTGAAAAGTGGCGATTTCTAAGCCAACCTTGTCCAATTTCTAATATTCCAGCCAAACTTCATCGTCCTAGCACATCTGGAAGTACCTTAACTCGCGATCACCGGAATTCCGGACCCACCCCTCAAACTCCCCCCACAGTCGCCGGAGCCAATCCGGTTCGGTTTTGGACTTGTTTGTTATTCCCACAAAGTTCCATCCCGATCTCTCCAGTCCAATCCGGTCACGTATTCCCCCCCCCCCCAATTGTTGTCGGATCCGGTCCGGACATGAAAAAGATCACCACAGGCACGCCCTCTGTTCAGTTATTAAATTTCACTCCAATCCGATCACCCGTTCCAAAGTTACGCATGGCTAAATATTCCGGATTCCCACTCCCTCCGATCCCCCCACGACTATCAGATCGAGTGAATTTTTATTTACAAGTCAGTTTGATCGGGTCCCTGATACGCCTCCCAAGTTTCGTCGTGAAAATCCCAAAAACCGTCATCACCAGAATTCCGAGAAACTCCCCTCCATCCCCCCCCCCCAAGTGTCCGGGTCCAGTCCAAACGTGTAAACGATTTATCTGGAGCAGATTCTTGTTCTTACCAGCAAGTTTTACTCCGATCCCTCCATTATAACCGTTTCTCGAAATTTCCGGTCTCACCCACCCCAACTCCCCCATAGCTGTCGAATCCGGTTCGGACTTCAAATGGAACATCGGAGATATGTCATTCATTCAGGTACTAAGTTTCGTCCCAATCCGATCACCCGTTCGAAAGTTACACAACACTCAATTTTCCATATTCCCCCGCACTGCACCACATATACAAACCCCTTTGACCCTCGAATGCACTAGCTCTTTCCAATGTTAAACAGAGTGATCCGATGCAAAGAGTGACGTCACGCTGCGCGCAGACCTACTAGTGTGAAGAAAGGGGTAGGGGTTTTACAAAAACTACTAAATTCTCATGATTCCCCCGCCCTCTTCTCCCTCCACGGTGGTCGGATCGGGGAAGTGACTATTTGCAAGTTAGTTTGGTCGGGCCCCTAATATGCCTGCCAAGTTTCATCGTCCTAGCACATCTGGAAGTACCCTAACTCGCGATCACCGGACTGACCGACCGACCGACCGACCGACAGACCGACAGACCGACCGACCGACCGACGGAAAAGTGATCGGTATATGGCACTTGGCCGGAAGGCAAG
The DNA here is from genome assembly GCA_023053555.1 of Branchinecta lindahli. NCBI lineage: Eukaryota > Metazoa > Arthropoda > Branchiopoda > Anostraca > Branchinectidae > Branchinecta > Branchinecta lindahli. The sequence continues at coordinate 13,019,501 of JAKZAO010000004.1, read as the reverse complement.
TGCCATAAAAATGTAATAGAAATACAATGAAGACGAGGGTCATCAAAATTTGTCTTTTCCATATTTCTTACCAGATCCATCCTTCCCATCGTTTCATGCCAATATCTCCCTTCGTTCTTCGTCTGTGATCGAGCTCTGTTCTCAGCAGTGGATATGTAAATACATATTTAGCTTGTAAATAAAAATAATATTGAACCTTGAATCAAATTTGTAACTTCACGCAGCAACCCACCGAATGAAAACAAGAGCTGCAAGCTCATATGGCACTTGCAAGCTTTTTAGCTTGTATTCAAGTAATCGCAGTAGGATGTGAATGGATAGTAGCTTTGTCAGTGTGATGGGTTGTTTGGTACTGCAGCTACGTGCAAAAGAAATGGTCACTTAGTTATATTTGCTGTTGTGTAACATATTTGAACAATTTGTTTTAAATATTTTGACATCTTATGGAAAAATCAGCGAAATTTTCAAGCACTTCCTTTTCGACGGTGACGCTCGGGAGGTTTCGATCGCTCCATTCTAAGCGTGTCACGTGATTTTCGGTTCCTCCCTCCAACCCCCCCCCCCCACATTCACCGGATCCGGTCTCGACTCGAAATGGTACATCTGAGACATGAGGTCTTTCCAAATACCAAGTCTTATAAAGATTCAATCACCCGTTCGAAAATTATGAATGTCAATAAAATTCCGGCTCCCGGCTCCCCTCCCTCCTCCCACTATGGTCGGATCGGGCAAGTGACTATTTCCAAGTTAATTTGGCCGAGTCACTTATACACCTGCCAAGTTTCATCGTCCTAGAACATCTGGAAGTAACTCAACTCCGTAACACCGGAATTCCGGAACCCCACTCCAACTCCCCCCGTAGTGCACGAATCCGGTCCGGTTCTGTCAATGATGAACCTAGGGATTGTTTTTGTTCCTCCCAACAAGTTTCATCCCGATCGCTCCACTGTAAGCGTGTCACATGATTTCCAGTTCCCCCCTCCGACCCCCCCCCCCCCACATTCATCGGATTCGGTCTGGACTCGAAAAGAACATCTGAGACATGAGGTCTTTCCAAATATCAAGTTTCATTAAGATCCGATCACCAGTTCGAAAATTATGCATGTCACTAAATTCCGGATTCCGGCTCCCCTCCCTACCCCTACGATGGTCGGATCGTGCAAGTGACTTTTTCCACGTTATAGAAAATCATCTGTAATCAAAACTCTTGAAGCAAAAAAGATGATCATCAGGAGCACGAAAATGTATATTTTGCTCAAAAGTATTGTTTGTACTTTAAGGAATTTTATTGTAAACAAAACCCTTGAGGCAAAAATGATCATGGGCTCATAGGGATCACGAAAATGTATATTTTGCTTAAAAGTATTTTTTTGCACTTTGCGGTTAGCATTAGTACTTTAAGGGATGGTCGGATCGGGGAACTAACTATTTCTAAGCCAATCATGTCAAGTCTTTAATTTTCAAGCCAAGTTTCATCGTCCTGGCATGTCTAGAAGTACCTTGTCTTGCGATCGCCGGAATTCCGGACCCCCCCCTTCCTCTAACTCCACCACAATGCCCGAATCCGGTCCGGTTCTGTCACTGATATACATAGGGCTTGTGCTTGTTCTTCCCACCAAGTTTCATTCCGATCGCTCCACTCCAAGCTTGTCACAAGGTTTCCGGGCCCCCCTCCGATCCCCCCCCCCCAGCTTCATCGGATCCGGTCCGGACTTGGAATGGGACATCCGAAACATGTTGTCTTTCTACATATCAAGTTTCATTATGATCCGATCACCCGTTCGGAAGTTGTACATACCTCAAGATTCCGGATTCCCCCTCCCTCCACTCCCCCCACGATGGTCGGATCGGGAAGCTGACTATTTCTAGGTTAATCTGGTCGCGTCCCTGATTTACCTGCCGAGTTTCATTGTCCTAGCCCACCTGGAAGTAACTTAACTCCGTATCACCGGAATTCCGAAACCCCACTCCAACTCCCCCCCACAGTGGACGAATCCGGTCCGGTTCTGTCAATGATGTACCTAAGGGTTGTGCTTGTTATTCCCACCAAGTTTCATCCCGATCCCTTCACTCCACGCGTTTCCAAAGATTTCCGCCCCCCCCCCCAGCTCCCCCCAGAGTCACCGGATCCGGTTCAGATTTTAATCGGACCGTCTGGGGCACGAGCTCTTTTCAAATATCAAGTTTCATTAAGATCCGATCACCCGTTCGAAAGTTATAAATTCCAAAATATTCCGGATTCCCCCTCACTCCACTTCCCCCACGATGGTCGGATCGGGAAAGTGACTATTTCCAACTTAATCATTTGGGGTCCCTGATATGCCTGCCAAGTTTCATCGTCCTAGCTTATGTGGAAGTACCCGAACTAGCAAAACCCGGATCGACAGACCGACAGACCGACGGACGGACAGAAATTGCGATCGCTATATGGGGTTCCGGCTAAAACCCCCCCGGCGAAAACCCCCCCGGACAAAACCCCCCCGCCAAAAACCCCCCGGCTAAACCCCCCCCCGTTACCAACCCCCCCCCCCCCCCGACCAAAACCCCCCCCGACCAAAACCCCCGCGGTACCAAAACCCCCCGGTACCAACCCCCCCCCCCCCCCCCCCCCCGCATAAAAAAACACGGGTATGCAAGAGTAGAGTAACTGGTAGGTAGAGAGTAAGAGTAGAATAAACTTCTTTCGCAAACTTGACTCTACAAGAATGTCTGAAGTACAGTGGGTATCAGAACAATGATAAACAAAGGGAGTGTAAGGCGAAGGTGAAGGTTGATGGTGACAGACTAATTGCTGAAGTCACCAAACACCCGCATTCAACTGAAGCTGTTGTCAGTGAGGTGTTAAATGTGAATGATCCACGATCATTGACACCGCATGAGTTGTCCTGCTATCCGTCTGTGAGCAGGATAACTCTCGAAGGGAATGAAAATTTTTATGAGACTTGATGGGAGGATCCTTTGGGTCAAGGGAAAGGTTGAGCTCGTTTTGTGATAGCACTTTCAAGATAGTCCCAGAAATATTCTACCAGCTCTTCACCTTACTCGTGCTTGTCAATGGTAAAACTGTCACATGGTTGTTCGTTTTGTTGCCCAGTAAATCCCAGTCTTAATATGTGTGAGTGTCTAAGGATTCGGGGGGTTTTCGCCGGGGGGGGGGGGTACCGGGGGGGGGGGTCTATTCTTCTCTTTCTCTCTACCTACCAGTAACTCTACTCTTACGTACCCGTCTTTTTTATGCGGGGGGGTTTTGGTACCGGGGGGTTTTGGTACCGGGGGGGGGTTTGGTCCGGGGGGTTTTGGTAACGGGGGTTTTTTAGCCGGGGGGGGGTTGGCGGGGGGGTTTTGTCTGGGGGGGGGGGGTCGCCGGGGGGTTCTCGCCTAGACCCGCCATTGGCCAAGTGCCATAAAAAACCTCCCATAAATAAAGACCAGAACGCAACGCATAGTTTTACGAGTAGGTAGAGATAGAGACATTTTTTTTATATCAAGCATTTATTTTAGGACGGAACCATACACCTTGTTTACACTACCGGCTCCGGCCCCCTGTTCTCAATTGAGGGGGTTAATGTAGTCGATGAGGAGCATGGATTTCAGCGAACGCGCCTACTGCAGGTTGTGTCTCCCCCAGATGAGAACGCGGAAATGTTGGATATTCTTGCGAACAAAGTCAAGGTCCCACCTCTAGAAACTACCTATTGGTGCCACGTCATGAAAATTCCGGAGCAGTTTCGGGAAAAACACCACGTGGTACAGGTAAAGCCAGAATAGTTCTATCCCCTCCTTTGTACATAATAACGGGGGTAAAACAATAACCTACTGATTTCTATTATGTGATACCTAATATAAATGAGTAGTTTTTTGTTTTACCCCCCTTGTCTGTTACCCCAATTGTTATGTTTTTATATAGTTTGTCTTCAGTATTTTTCTACGTAATTTGACAACGTTTTATTCTATGTTGATTAGTTTGGTTAGTTTTTAATTTATGTTTGACTTTACCACCTGCTATTCGGCCAGTCCGTAATTGGTGTTGCAATAAAATTGTATTTTCTTTTTTATATGTTAGCTCTTTGAAATCTCGAACTTCGGACACACTTTTGTGGTTTGTTGTCAAAAACCGCCACTTAAATCAAGATATTTCGGTCAATTCATTTGTTTTCCCATTTTTCGTATCGTCTAGCCTGCCCCAAAATGTTAATCGAAAAAAAAAATTAATGCTGCTTGCACAGTGAGCTATGCAAGACTTGCGCTACGTTTGCGTAGACGCAGCACAAGCTTCGCGTACGAAAATCTGCGCCTCGTCATGACATCATCAGAACTAACCATTTCACTTGTACGGACGGAACGCACGAGCCCCAGTGGTGTGAAGTGACCGATACAGCCCCCCCCCCCCCCGCTTTGGACATGGCCCGTCTTGAGAGAGATGTGTCGGGAGATAGACATAATTCAAAATGTTAGTCCGAAGCCTTTATGAAAGCTTAAAAATAGCTAATATGTACTTGTTAAAGATGTGCAAATGTCTAGATTGGCCTGCACGTCAGCTTATACTTACCATCCAGGGAGATACCCCTTGTTCGCTTCAAAGCGACCTGTCACACTATTGATTGTCCTTAGAACGGTTTATAAGTGTAAACGCGTCCGGCGCCTCGCTGGCCGATCGGCTCTACATATATAGCAGCCAATCAAAAATAGTCTAACAGGCCGCTTTGAAGCGAACAAGAGGCATCCCCTGGATGGTAAGAATAAGGTATGCACGTAATTGTCAAGCATAGCTTACTACAAAATCTAAGGTTTCCAATGGCCGTTACGCAATCCGAGGATTCCTGCCGAGCTTTTCAGAGTACTAGTCTCCAAATTAAATCCCCTGCTGAATTCTTCCTTTGTTTTGACGAAAAAAGCGCAGTGAAGCCCAAGCGATCTGTCATCAAAGTCACCATTTGTAATCGACAAGGGGGGGGGGGGGGGGGAGTAATCTTGTCAGAGTGTCTGTATAGCGAGAGTGTCTGTGTCATCGGTCGGGACTGTCCCAACTCCGCTTTCAGCACTTATAGTGTCGTTGTTTGTTGAATGGCTTCTTGAAAGCATCTGTCGTGTCTGCAGTAAGCATTTGTTCCGACAGAATTTTTCGATAGTTGCAGTCGATGACATTCCTGTGAGAAAATGTTGACGAGTTTGTGTGCTGACTCGATGAATGAATGTTTTGGCAACTTCCTTGAATGGCCACAGATGAGCAAGATTGGTAGTTGAGGATTCGGAGATTGCGTCTCGAAAACGGCACATTAACTAGTGACACTGGTTGTCCATGTCGCCAGATCACGTCTTGTCTGAATGCGAGTAGGAACAGACGCAACGAATTTCACTGACTTGTCTCTGTGAACGACTTGGCACGAACAAGCCAAGAAACAGAGCGGCAGATGTCAATTGCTACCGTTGGTGGCAGGAAAGGCAGAGGTTGTACAACCTCTGCGGCAGTGCAGACAGTGCTGTCGCTTTAAGCCACCTAATCTTTCTTCTGTGGAGAGGCCTTAAGTCTTTGATGGATTACGTTGCTCTTTTTGTTTTTCAGCAATGTAGGCTATAACGTCGGTAGCGACCACCACCCCTCTCCAGGGTAAAAATTATAAATCAGGAAAAAATTAAGAAAGATAATTTTTTAAGTTTTATTGACACTTTGTTTAGCTGCTTCGTCGGTACGGTCGCCGATGTTTTACGCTAACTGAGTGGCATTAGGGAACTGGCGCTTATACGGCAATTTCCATGGTTGCGTCGGCCGTCTTGCTTGCTACACACATTTTAATGAACTCTAAGCAACCATGGGCTCACAATGGGGATCATAAAAATGTATATTTAGCTTACAACTATTTTTTGTACTTTCCGGTTAGTGAGTACTTTAAGGGAAGGTCGGATCTGGAAAGTGACAATTTCGAAGCCAATCTTGTGTCGTCTTTGATGTCCAAGCCAAGTTTCATCGTCTTAACACATCGGGAAGTACTTTAACTCGCGATCACCAGAATTCCGGACCCCCCTCCCCCCATGGTGCCCGAATCCGGTCCGCTTCTGTCACTGATGTATCTAAGGCTTGTGCTTGTTCTTCTCAACAAGTTTCATCCCGATCGCTCCATTCGAAGCGTGCGGATAGTCCAGACCTGAAATGGGACATTCGAGACACGAGATCTTTCCAAATATTAAGTTTCTTTAAGATCAAGTCACCCGTTCGAACGTTACACATATCTCAAGATTCTGGATTCCCCCTCCCTCTACTTCCCCCACGATGGTTGGATCGGGGAACTGGCTCTTTCTAAGTCAGTTTTGTCAAGTATCTAATATTTAAGCAAAGTTTCATCGGTCTAGCACATCTGGAAGTACCTTATCTCGCGATCACCGGAATTCCGAATTCCACCTAACTCCCCCCATAGTGCCCGAATCCGGTCCGGTTCTGTCACTGTGCTTGTGCTTGTTCTTCCCACCAAGTTTCATGCCGATCGCTCCACTCTAAGCGAATCACAAGATTTCCGGTTCCCCCATCCGCTGCCCCCCCCCCCCCATATTCCCTACTAGCAAATTGTCCGAGCGAAAAATTCGCTTGTGCAAAGAGTCTTTAGACCACCTTGTGTAACGAACGTTAAATTAGACTTGTGAATTGCCAACTTCCTTGGGTTGAGTAGCGTCTGCAGGAGACAATCTTATGACTCACACTGTAGATTCATAAAGTCTTTAGAGGCGGTGAGCAGCCCCCAACCCCGGCATCGGATGGAAATCACAAAAAGCTGATAACCGTTGGCAATTAGCTGATTATCCCGATGGACTGTGTTCGGACATACCAGGAGGTCCTCGCCTTGGACCTCATATTTCCCATTTCCTGCTTTGGATGGATATTTTCTTATGAACCTTTCTGCTAGAAACGGGAACAAAGACCGCATTCCTGGATAGCTCAAGAGGGTGAAGTTTTTAGGATCTTCATTTTGCAATGCCCGTTGCTCAAAGTTCGCCCCACCTGATCCCTATGTATTTCCTTCTTTTGAAAAGGGATTGTATTGTCTCAGAGATGAGGGCAGGCACTTCAGGTTTTTGTCTGGAATGGAAGAAAGACTCCAGAGGCGCTCGGTGGAACATTTCCTTATTTCGACTTTCTAAATGGAGTTTCTCTGTATTACTCGAGCAAGAAGGGTACATTCTGACAAAATATCAGACGTGATCCTATTGCTTTCACTCTGCAGAGTAATATAGCCGAGGAAATGAGTGATGGTGGGGACGGGGGGGGGATTGGGTTATCAAAGAGGGATCAGAAAGTTGAATTTTCCTGGCTTTGATCATACAGAGAACAGTGGTTTTCAAAGCAGCCCCGAGTCCCTTAGAAGTAGAGGTATGCTTCTTTGGACATTGCCGAAGAATATGATATAATTTAAACCTAATAAATATTCATGCACAATACTGAGTGTAATCGGTAATTTAAGTGAATTGAAGTAAAATTTAAGCTACTCAGTATGTGTGCGAATAGAATATTTGAACATAACAAAGATTCACGCACAGTATTGAGCGCAAACAGTAATTTAAGTGAAATAATGTGAAATTATAGACATTGTAACTAGGTGTTTGTTTGGATCCAGTTGCGTTCAGGAGGCTCGTGGGGTCTATCTCCCTCAATTCCCACTTGACGTTCATCCAAAGATAAGTAATTCACACTTTAACAATATGGCTGCTGCCGCCAACTGTACAACATCACGGCTAGTCTTAGATTCATCTGTCTTCTCGAAACGTGGAAGTTCATATTGATATATACAATTTACCGCTCCGCTCAAAAGGCACTAGCCCACCTGCCCACTTGCCCTTTTTGCTTCGTAATCACAACAAGAGCTGAAAGCTCATATGGCACTTGCAAGCTTTTTAGCTTGTATTCAAGTTATCGTAGTAGGATGTGAATGGATAGTAGCTTTGTCAGTGTGATGGGTTGTTTGGTACTACAGTTACGTGCAAAAGAAATGGTCACTTAGTTATATTTGCTATTGTATAATATATTTGATCAATTTGTTTTAAATATTTTGACATCTTATGGAAAAGTCAGCGAAATTTTCAAGCACTTCCTTTTCGACGGTGACGTTCGGGAGGTTCCATTGTGTTTTTTTTTGTTTTGTTTTTTTGCGTAATAAACATAGTACTTGATTAGAAAAAATTCCTCATGTACACGTCATCCCGATCACTCCACTGTAAGCGTGTCACATGATTTCCGGCCCCCCCCCCTCCGACCCCTCCCCCACATTCATCGGATTCGGTCCGGACTAGAAACGGAACATCTGAGACATGAGGTCCCTCCCACCAAGTTTCATCCCGATCGCTCCACTGTAAGCGTGTCACATGATTTCCGGTTCCCCCCTGTGACCCCCCCCCCCCACATTCATCGGATTCGGTCCGGACTCGAAACGGGACATCTGAGACATGAGGTCTTTCCAAATATCAAGTTTCATTAAGATCCGATCACCCGTTCGAAAATTATGCATGTCACTAAATTCCGGATTCCGGCTCCCCTCCCTCCCCCCGCGATGGTCGGATCGGGCAAGTGACTATTTCCAAGTTATAGAAAATCATCTGTAATCAAAACTCTTGAAGCAAAAAAGATAATCATCAGGAGCACGAAAATGTATATTTTGCTCAAAAGTATTGTTTGTACTTTAAGGAATTTTATTGTAAGCAAAACCTTGAGGCAAAAATGATCACGAAAATGTATATTTTGCTTAAAAGTATTTTTTTGCACTTTGCGGTTAGCATTAGTACTTTAAGGGATGGTCGGATCTGGGAACTAACTATGTCTAAGCCAATCATGTCAAGTCTTTAATTTTCAAGCCAAGTTTCATCGTCCTAGCATGTCTGGAAGTACCTTAACTTGCGATCACCGGAATTCCGGACCCCCCCCCCACCTCTAACTCCCCCACAATGCCCGAATCCGGTCCGGTTCTGTCACTGATCTACGAAGTACCTTAACTTGCGATCACCGGAATTCCGGACCCGCCCCCTCTAACTCCCCCACAATGCCCGAATCCGGTCCGGTTCTGTCACTGATCTACATAGGGCTTGTGCTTGTTCTTCCCACCAAGTTTCATTCCGATCGCCCCACTCCAAGCACGTCAAAAGGTTTCCGGACCCTCCTCCGACCCCCTCCCCCCCCCAGCTTCATCGGATCCGGTCCGGACTTGAAATGGGACATCCGAGACACGTTGTCTTTCTACATATCAAGTTTCATTATGATCCGATCACCCGTTCGGAAGTTATACATACCTCAAGATTCAGGATTCCCCCTCCCTCCACTCCCCCCACGATGGTCGGATCGGGAAGCTGACTATTTCCAGGTTAATCTGGTCGCGTCCCTGATTTACCTGCCGAGTTTCATTGTCCTAGCCCACCTGGAAGTAACTTAACTCCGTATCACCGGAATTCCGGAACCCCACTCCAACTCCCTCCACAGTGCACGAATCCGGTCCGGTTCTGTCAATGATGTACCTAGGGGTTGTGCTTGTTCCTCCCACCAAGTTTCATCCCGATCGCTCCACTCTAAGCGTTTAACATGATTTCCGGTTCCCCCCTCCGACCCCCCCCCCCCCAGCTTCATCGGATCCAGTCCGGACTTGAAATGGGACATCCGAGACACGTTGTCTTTCTACATATCAAGTTTCATTATGATCCGATCACCCGTTCGGAAGTTATACATACCTCAAGATTCAGGATTCCCCTCCCTCCACTCCCCCCACGATGGTCGGATCGGGAAGCTGACTATTTCTAGGTTAATCTGGTCGCGTCCCTGATTTACCTGCCGAGTTTCATTGTCCTAGCCCACCTGGAAGTAACTTAACTCCGTATCACCGGAATTCCGGAACCCCACTCCAACTCCCCCCCACAGTGCACGAATCCGGTTCGGTTCTGTCAATGATGTACGTAGGAGTTGTGCTTGTTCCTCCCACCAACTTTCATCCCGATCGCTCCACTCTAAGCGTTTAATATGATTTCCGGTTCCCCCCTCCGACTCCCCCCCACATACTTCGGATTCGGTCCGAACTTGATATGAGACATCCGAAGCATGACGTCTTTCCAAATATCAAGTTTCATTAAGATCTGATCACCGGTTCGAAAGTTAGGCATGCCACTAAATTCCGGATTCCGGCTCCCCTCCCTCCCCCCACGATGGTCGGATCGAGCAAGTGACTATTTCCAAGTTAGTTTGGTCGGGTCCCTAATACGCCTGCCAAGTTTCATCTCCTAGCACATCTGGAAGTACCCTAACTCGCAAACACCGGACTGACCGACAGACCGACGGAAAAGTGATCGGTATATGGCACTTGGCCGGTAGGCAAGTGCCATAAAAACAAGGCCAAAGGTTCCGATGGGATCCCAAAAATTCAGTATTTGATCCAGAAAATTAGGTTTTGTCTGTGCCAGATCCGGTCTCCGCGGACTCCTTGAACATTTTTACTCTTTAAATTTAGAAACAGATTAAGACCAAATAGCTAATCATCTAAGAAAACCAAATTCAGATATGAATTCAGCATTTGTGTTTACCCCTAAAAGCCGATCGAAACGATCCTGCCTTACTTCTGCGAATTTTCAGGTTTCAGCGAAATTCCGGAACTACTTGTCCGGCGAAAAAAAAAATCTCAAAAACGAATTCAGCGTATCTCCTTACCCCTTTATCCAACATCTAATCAACTTCAAATAAAAATTTAACTTATAACAAATTTTCCGGTTTCAGCCGGAGTCCGGACGAACTGTATTATGTCCGGCTAAAAAATGATTGTTTTCAGCACCTCTTCTTACCCCTAAAACGGACATCTAATCAACTACAAATACAACTTTTGCTTTTAACAAATTTTCCGGTTTGGGGCCGGATTCCGGGCGAAGTACTTGTCCGCGTAGAAAATGATTGCCACGTATGGGTTCAGCACGCTTCTTACCCCTAAGACGAACATCTAATCAACTTCAAATAAAACTTTTACTTACTTTCTCGGCGAGAAAATGGTTTTCATATTCGTGTTCAGCATGTCTTCTTACCCCATAATCCACTATCTCATTAGCTGTTTAAAAATATTTTGAGACAGCCCGCAACCACCTACTCTTTTCCCACAAACCAACCCCTTCGACCTTCGATTGCACTAGCTCTGTCTGACATTCATAGATTACGTACTCTGCGTCTGGATGACGCGCAGAGCTATACTAGTCTGATTTCTGGGTGAACTACTTGTCCGGTGAGAAAATAACTTGCATATTCGGATTCAGCATGTCTCCTTACCCCTAAATCAACTATCTAAATAATTAAAAAAAAAAAATTTTTTTACCCCTTAATTTGAAACCCCTACAGAGCCCATCTTCGAACTTGACTTGTACTTTGACCCAAGGGATCCTCCCACCAACTCTCGTCAAAATATGTCAATTCCTTCGGGAGTTTTCGTGAGGACAGACGGACGGACGGACAGACGGACAACTTTTGCGATGTCATAGGTATCCCTCCGCTTACGTTTTGGGATCCCAAAAAGGTCAACTTGCTATTCTTGAAGTGGGTAAGTTGGCGAACAGGACGAGTTCGCCAGGGCGCAGTCACATTGCTATGACTCACTACCGCCAGCGCGCTGTTCTAAGAGTTGACAAGTCGGAAGGTGCGCATTTGTTCAGGGGTTTGTAAATTACAACAGAGAGGCGCAATCTGCGTCAGTACACCATTCAGTTTAATTTTTTGAATCTTTTGCTATTTTTTCTCAGTTGCCTTTGCACCCTCAAGCGACAAAAAGACGGTATTGTTAGTAATTGCTACACTTTTACATGATTTTCGTCCAAAGGATTCCAACAGAAGATATCTCCACAGTTCTGCCAAAAGTCATTGAGGACCGCGACCGCAGGAAAGGTCAGTGGTCCAGTGGTTAATGAAGATTAACTTCTGCCATCGAGGTTGATATCGGAAAATAACACCGAGACGGCCGACGCAGGCCATACGCATCGTTGGACACGCGAGCACAATGCATGAGTCTTGCATTCTCAACGTATTTCCATCCGATGAGATTTCTAACTTAATCCCCTCCAATGCGATCTGCGAAATATGGTCGCATATGATAGGGAATCTACGATCGCAATGCATGATGCAGTGCATCTCAGTGTTAAAAAGCCCCCTGTGTCGTTCGCTCCATCCGACGCGGTCTCTTACCCAGTCCCTCCTTGCGCTCCGCAGCAAAGACCGTAGTAGCAGGAAGACAGCAAACTCCGCTGAACCTAGTGCTACCAGTGAGTAAACTCCCGCTACCTATTGTTCGAAGTTTTTCCAACGTTATTCGATAAAGGTGAGACTGGACAAAAAGAACAAGATCAAAGGTTCCGATGGGATCCCAAAAATTCAATATCTGATCCAGACAGTAAGGTTTTTTCGTCGCCAGGCCAAACAGCTAATCATTAAGAAAACCAAGTTCAGATATGGATTCAGCATGTATGTTTACCCCTATAAGCCGATCGAAACGATCCTACCCTACTTCTGTGAATTTTGCGGTTTTGGCGAAATTAAAGAACTACTTGTCCGGCGAAAAACTAAAGCTCAAAAACGAATTCAGCGTATCTCCTTACCCCTACATCCAACATCCCAACTTCAAAGAAAAATTTAACTTCTAACAAATTTTCCGGTTTCAGCCGAATTCCTGAAGAACTATAGTTCTTCAGGAATCCGGCTGAAACCGAAAAATTTGTTTCATTTTTTAGCCGGACACGTATACGTGTCCGGCTAAAAAATGATTGTCATACGGATTCAGCATCTTTTCTCACCCCTAGATCTATCATCTAAACTTTTACTCTTAACAAATTTTCCGGTTTTGGCCGGATTCCGGGCTAACTTATTGTCGGGCGAGAAAACAGTTTTCGTATTATTGTTCAGCATACTTTCTTACCCCTACATCGAACATCTAATCAACTTCAGACAAAAATTTTACTTTTAACAAACTTTCTGGTTTTGGCCGGATTCCGAGCGAACTACTTGTCCGTCGAGAAAATGGTTTTCATATTCGTGTTCAGCATGCCTTCTTACCCCTAGATCCAACATCTAATCGGCTTCAAATAAAACTTTTACTTTTAACAAACTTTCCGGTTTTGGCCGGATTCCGGGTGAACTACTTGTCCGGCGAGAAAACGGTTTTCATATTCGTGTTCAGCATGCCTTCTTACCCCATAATCGACTATCACATTAGCTGTTTAAAAATATTTTGCTTGTCCCTTAATTTGAGCCCCCTCCCCCACCCCTAAATGTAGGGCTACATGGCCCATCTACGAACTCGACCTTACTCTTGACCCAAAGAATGCTCACACCAAGTTTCATCAAAATATCTCATTCCCTTCGAGAGTTATCGTGCTTACAGACGGACGGACAGACGGACGGACAACTTTTGCGATGTCATAGGTATCCCTCCACTTACGTTTTGGGATCCCAAAAATGAACAAACCAAGAGGATTTGTAAACAACACACAACACGTGAAGTTTGACGATGATCTCGCTTGAGGGATCGGTCGAAATGTCAACAGAGAGACGTTTTAACGACAATCCAACCGCTAGGAAGCGCTAATTACCGTGACTCGTCGGGCTAATGGGAGTTTTTTATCCTTCCGCTGCGTCGGTCTTTGGTCCATAGATCTGCGGTGCGACAAAAATAGACCGCCGTAATAAGTAAATAAGCTCCTCCCTCTTATTATTTTCGTTACACGACTGTTATGATCGTTACAGTTTACTTGAGATGGTTCCGAGCATCATAACATAAGTGATAATAAATATCCGTTCTGTAGGCACTTCCTGTAAGAGTATATCCGCGTATGTCCGCGTTGTTATTATTTTCATTCTAGAGAGCGTTATAACTACCACAATACGGCACTCGCCCCTCCCCTTATCATCATAACTTGTAATAACTCACTGGAACACTACCTTAGTCATATAGATTATAGTTGAAGAATAGTCACTTTCGACGTTGGAAATCCATTTCTTTTCGCTTTCATTTTTTTCCCCTGAAGGACCGTCAGTACAGTCATTCAAGGTGGTCGTCACTTACATCTTTTCTGTCAAATTTTTTTTCTTGTTGCTTGTATCTTTGCAAGAATCTTTCTTTCACGGAGTGACCATGTAAGCTGCTTGACAAGTACTCAAACGGGAATTGCTTTCTTGACCTTCTCCTGTTGACAGAAACACCAAAATACGTGAAATATACAGTCCTTAATCTTGTTGGAAGAAGGGATTTCCATTCAGCACGTTAAGGTCCGGAAAAAGGTGCTACAGTTGGGGGGGGGGGGGGCTGTTTGCGAAGGTGTTTGAACTGGGAGCAAAAATGTTGTAGGGGAATCGTTCTAGCGTTTCACACCAACTGCTTTCGATGTTCACTTCGTCCCGCATGTTACAGTAAATGTTTCAATCCGTCGTTTAGTCATTCTAGCAAATAAAAAAGTTTTTTTTGTTTACGTTAATGTTGCATAAAGGTCAGGCTTCACTTTCAAGATTTTTCTTCCGGATTCCAGACAGCCGTTTTCGTCGACACGGATCTGGAAGTTGAATTAAGCAGGCCAGAAACATCTCGAAGTCTGGGGTATTGGAAACCCCAGATTCCGGATGCCTGGAAGGTGTAATAGAGCGTGTTCCACCCTTCTAACAATAGTAGCTATTAGTTACAGTTTCCGTTCCAGCCTCACGAAAAGTTACTACGCTGACCGTTCCAACCTTCTCAAATAGTAACTAATAGTAACTATTTGCTTACCATGCTCGGGAGTGTAGTAAGCGTGGTAACTACGGGTCTTTGTAACATGATTGGCTGGATTATCCCGTGGAGCGATATTATACCGAAAATTAAAAAATGCGTTCCAACCTTGACGCCAAGAAGCCAAAATCGTGACGTCATGCCTAGTAACTACGGTAAGCAGGGTGGAACACGCTCATAGAGGCAACACATTCGAGAGATACAATAATTCTCCATATTCCCGTTCAGCGCTTCCAAGCGGACTAGTTTGTGTTAATCCCCCTATGCCTCACCATCAGCACTTGGATCAGACATGGTAAAATAGATCCACAGGTTAGTGAGTGGAAAACCTGTCATCTTGTGTCCCAGGTAATGGAGATTTTGCATATGTCTCATCTGCAGAAAGTGAAAGTGACCCATTACTCTATGGATCCGACTTTTTACTATGTCTACACAAGGGTTGGTTATAAAGGCAATGGGGGACTAATAGAAACTAGTCCACTTGGAGCGGTGTGGTTTGGATGCAAAAGATATTTGAGTCGTGAAGGGGACATCTAGGAAATGTTGATCATGAAACATCTGGAACGGTTGGCCTTGATTTTGGGGAAGCGCCGGACATCTGAGAACTTTTTAAGGTGAAGCCTGGCTTTAACCGAAAATCTCTTACACACAATAACTCCTAGATATTATATCTTTTCTTTCACCGTAATTTGTTCACCTCCAAACGTTAGTTTAATGGGAGGGATTTTATGCTTGTTGGTGAACAGAACAGCCTCAGTTTTCAACTTATCGAAAACTAGTTTATTGTTAACTGACCACTTCCCGAACTTATCAAAAATATTTGCAGCGGTTTTTATGGCACTTGCAGCTTCGCTCAAGTGCCATATACCGATCACTTTTCCGTCGGTCGGTCTGTCTGTCGGTCTGTCGGTCTGTCGGTCGGTCGGTCGGTCCGGTGATCGCGAGTTAGGGTACTTGCAGATGTGCTAGGACGATGAAACTTGGCAGGCATATCGGGGACCCGACCAAACTAACTTGCAAATAATCACTTCCCCGATCCGACCTCCGTGGAGGGAGTAGAGGGCGGGGGAATCCGGAAAATTTAGTAGTTTTTGTAAAACCCCTACCCCTTTCTTTACACTAGTAGGTCTGCGCGCGGCGTGACGTCACTCTTTGCATCGGATCACTCTGTTAACATTGGAAAGAGCTAGTGCATTCGAGGGTCAAAGGGGTTTGTATCTGTGGTGCAGTGCGGGGGAATATGGAAAATTGAGTGTTGTGTAACTTTCGAACGGGTGATCGGATTGGGACGAAACTTAATATCTGAATGAATGACATATCTCTGATGTTCCATTTGAAGTCCGAACCGGATTCGACATCTATGGGGGAATTGGGGTGGGGGAAGACCGGAAATCTCGAGAAACGGTTATAATGGAGGGATCGGAGTAAAACTTGCTGGGAAGAACAAGAATCTGCTCCAGATAATTTGTTTACACGTTTGGACTGGACCCGGACACTTAGGGGGGGGGTGGAGGGGAGTTTCACGGAATTCTGGTGATGACAGTTTTTGGGATTTTCACGACGAAACTTGGGAGGTGTATCAGGGACCCGATCAAACTGACTTGTCAATAAAAATTCACTCGATCCGATAGTCGTGGGGGGATCGGAGGGAGGGGGAATCCGGAATATTTAGCCATGCGTAACTTTGGAACGGGTGATCGGGTTCGAGTGAAATTTATTAACTGAACAGAGCCTGTGGTGATCTTTTTCATGTCCGGACCGGATCCGACAACAATTGGGGGGGGGGAATACGTGACCGGATTGGACTGGAGAGATCGGGATGGAACTTTGTGGGAATAACAAACAAGTCCAAACTGAACCGGATTGGCTCCGGCGACTGTGGGGGGAGTTTGAGGGGCGGGTCCGGAATTCCGGTGATCACGAATTAAGGTACTTCCAGATGTGCTAGGACGATGAAATTTGGCTGGAATATTAGAAATTCGACAAGATTGGCTTAGAAATCGCCACTTTTCAAATCTGACCATTCCCTAAAGTACCAATCATGACCGCAAATTAAGAAAAATACTTTTAAGCAAAATATGCATTTCCATGATCCCCATGAGCTCATGATCATTTTTGCCTCAAGGGTTTTGCTTACAAATGAAGTTCTAGCTCCCTTAAAGTGTGCATCTTAACCGCAAGGTCGAAAAGTACTTTTTATCAAACGATACATCTGAACCCATGATCAGTTGTCCCACAAGGGTTTTGCAAAAAAAATAATTTCTTGCACCCTTAAAGTGCGCAAATTAGTGGAAAAAAAAATACTTCTGATCATACGTATATATCAATGATCCCTAAGTGCCTGCTATCGTTTTTGCCTCAAGGGTCTTCCTTACAGATGAATTTCTCGTGCCTTTAAAGTGCGCATCATTACAGCCAAGTTCAACGATAATATACTTTTTCTCTAGCTCCCTTAAAGTGCGCATCTGAACCGCACAGTCGAAAATTAATTTTGATCAAATAATACATCTCAACCCTTGCAAGTGCCATATGAGCTTACAGCTCTTGTTTCAATACTTTTGACAGTTTTCCCCGAAATAATTACACAAACGTCATCAACATATGCTTGAATTTCACAGCCATATTCTGTTTTGATGCGAATGTGTAGTTAGAAGCGTATTCTAGTTTTAGTTTGTAGCTGTGAAATGCCGTGTATCGGCTCAATCACAAATAAAGTACCTACCTACCTACCTCGCCTTTCTGAGGACGTGTCAATGATGTCACCGTCTCTTCCATCTCATTAGCTCCCTTCAGTCCCGGTAGATGATTCTTCAAGGATGGGGCAGAGGCGAGAGCATTGTGATCGTGAGTGAGGTGCGGGCGGGCTCAGTCGTTGGACAATAGATAGGGTTGAAGAAGATTCAGTACTGGAGTTCAGATTAGGTAGTGATGCGCCTTAGAGATCGCGAACAGTGACTGAAGGATCGTTGGCCTTGCTCCAACTGAAATAATTCCTTTCAGCAGTACCATATGTAATTATACCACTTCTACTGCTTGCCGAGACACGCTCATTGGCTGAGTACTTGTGTAGTCTGTGATGTTACAAGTTCTTGCTTTTGGTTGGTTCAGTATAGGCGTTTTTTTAGCGGTTCAACATCGAGCCAGCGTTGATCAGCAGTGCGTTCTAACGACCAACAGAAATATCTGTGGCCAACAACTGAAAGTGTTGTTGGTCGACTCTGTTTGTCGACTTGTGTAATAATCTGCCATATTTTTCAAACAGAGCGTTTTGGCGGATAGCCGTCGCTGTTCATCAACAGGGACGTTTCGGCGGTCAACAGTCGTTAGTTGATCAACACTGATGAACAGAAGAACCGCCAAAAAACGCCTTATATATGTTGTTGGTAGCGGCCATCGGGATCGGACAAGATCGTAAATCAATTCAGTTATCGGTAAAGCATCAAGCTAAGGTCGACAAGGAAACTGAAGTGGACAGGGCTGCAAAATATGTTGCAAGAAGGACGCGAAAGGTAAACTATTGGAACAATTGGAGACAATTGAGCCTAAGTTGAGCTTGGTTCATCTGGGCTGAAATCTCGGCCTTACGTATACGGGATCGATACCTGTAGTTAAGAAGAGGCCCACCTTCTCGAGAAAAATCGGGTAAAAACACTCAGAACTTTATATTTTCAGTTCGAATCCAACATCGAAAAAGGCCATGAAGGTCTTGTCCACCATATGGAAGTATTTCACTGTGACACTGACTCGGATGTCGAGATACCCGAATACAGAGGTCCTTGTGAGGGACCGGATCGACCCAAAGAGACGAGGGTCTGCAAGCAAGTCCTAGCCGCTTGGGCATTTGGAGCAGGACCGTTCGTCTACCCCAAGGTAAGAAGAAGCAGATATTTTGGTTCAAGTTGGTATCAGACTTTCTTGTTGACGAGGCAGAGCCTCAAGACGCTTAGGTCTTCTTCGTCATCATCTCCGATAGATTCATCGATGTGTCCCGTCACTGCTTTGTTTGATGTATCGGTTTCTAAATTTGTGGTGGGCTTGCTTCTGGTTAATTCAGATGCATAACAGCCTTAGGCCTATTTTGAATGAAACCTTTTTTTTACCGCAGAATTTCTAACTATTGGGTATGGGGAACGACGGGAGGTGGGACAGCTGCTGGTTAAGGTTTTGCTCAAGAGCTGGGACAAGACAGAAACACCTTGGATGCCACCCTCGACAATTGTCTGATCCACATATAAGTACAAGTAAGTTGGCCGACGGCATAGAAGATCCCTGTTAGATTGATGTCCCTCATTTAGTCAAAACGGTGAAAAAAACCATTCCAGTTTATTCCTAGGACTGAACACAAAATATTTGAATGGCGAACAAACATGTTTTCTGGCCTAAAAGTCCCAGAAAGAAATCTCCGTATACCTCCGTAACGGTTGCTGTCATTTGGCTGAAGTTTCTACCTGACATGCTCGACAGTTGCGGGTTTACTTCTAATAATTCAGTTTCGAGATAAATTGGGCTTATTGGGCTTATAAACTTTTGGAAATTCACAATTGATATTTGCAGAAGATCCCAGGTACAGTGATCGCCAGCACTTCCGTCTTAATAAAATTGCACCTTACCGCACTTCCTTACCATTCCTTATCCACCTTACCATTAACTTTGCCGTGACACTTTGCCTTCTTTGCAACGAAATGTAGCCTACAGGAAACAAGATCTGCAATCAGTTTCTTTAAAACGTACCAATAAAATGGTCATAAATTTGATGGTGAGTGACAAAAAAGGGTTATTTGTTTGGAGGAGCATGCCAGGAAGGGGTGGGCAAAGTAATTTGTTTTGGAATTGGGTCACGTTTTCGAAAGGTTATACTCAGTCGATTTGACTTCTTGCCAGTCTACGTGAGGATTCGGAAGCTTCGGTTAAGCGATGGCCTCATTCTGTAGCTCAGTGGCCAATGGTCAGTAGCGTCACCTAGGGTGGGGCGTAGTTTCATTGACAAAATCCAAGTCGTAGGAGTCTAGAAGAAGGAGAATAATTACATCAGAATAGGGCTTCTGTCTCTCAAGGAAGAAGAAGAAATATACGTGATGTTTCGGAAGCTTTGGTTAAGCGATGCCCTCGTTCTGTAGCTCAGCGGCCAATGGGTGGTAGCGTCACCAAGGGAGGGGCGTAGTGTCGTTCACAAAATCCATGTTTAATTAGACTGAGCCTTGTCAATCAATCACGGCGATCTTTGGGAGCAGCTGTGATACCACTTCTGCCGGAGATTTTTTATCGGCAAGGAGAGATATAGTAATCAAGAGTATTAGGTTAACGTTGCTAAAACTAGGATCCAAATGTCGAAGTTTGTCAAGGAAGAAGGATAATAATTTGTCTCTCAGGGAAGAAGAAGAGGAAAATTAGAAAAGGGGTTCTAGACTCACTCATTCAAGGTTTGGTCAAGCTGTCTACCAAGAGTTGCTACGAGTTTTGTCTGCGATTGACCGCTTCGAAGACCATAATAGATTAGCACGAAGACAGGAAACTCCGCTAAAAGCCAGTTGTGGAAAATTGAGCGGCCCGCTTCCTAGCGTTTGTTTGGTCCGAATGCTAAACTGATAAACGTGAGCGTGTTTTAAACAAACAAATAAAGAGCGAGGCTTCACCTTGTAGATTTTTTCCGGGTTCCAGACAGCCGATTTCGTCGAGACGGGTGTCGAAGGTGAAGCCAGGCGTAAAACGTCTAGAAGTCCGGGGTGTTGGACACCACATGTTCCGGATGTTTGGAACGTGCCATAGAGGTGATTTTTTAAACGATCGGTCGAAGTGTCAAGATAGCGATTGTTTCAACGAAAACTCTACCGCTAAACCAGACGATGTAGTACGATGTGTCCCTGCCAGACGATGTAATTGGTGTTGAGACGTCAATAAATAAATAAAAAAATTGCTGATAGCATTCGGCTTGATGATATGTTTCCGGTCCAAAAATTCCGTGGAGAGTTTTGATTAGTTAGATTTCTGTTACCAAAATTTGTCTCTAAATGAGTTTTTTTTTCTTGTGGAGTAAGAGGCGTGAAAGCATTTATCAACGTTATGTTTATTTATTTATATAAATGGGGCTGATTTTCGCGACTCATATGGCTTACGGGGAGCTCTTTCCACTGCTTTTGAACCGTTAGACCTGAACAAAATTGGAACAGAAGTGGTAACTTTTATGGAGAAATTTAAAATTAGCATGAGCTTTGTTGGGACAGTTCTGATTTTTTTTTTTTGTTAAAAGTGGTCGGTCAACCATTTGAAGAATTCATTAACAGTATATATTATCGCCCGAAGAAAAGCATGGGCGATAATGATTATAACACTAGTACACTGTGCAGAACAATGATACCTTCTGGCGGAAATTCGGTAAAAAAGCAACTGTTTTATTTCAATCTTTTTTTAAAAATTAATGCTGACGTTGCTAGTAACTAGTAACGCAAAATAGTAAGGGATAGTAGGATGTTGTTTCAGGAAATATATATCCATTGTCATTATCAATTATCTTTAACCTTCGCAAGGTTGTCGCTAAAGGGTTGGCTGAGCAGCGTCTTTTTCTGTATTTCTGATTAGTGAAATGGCAACCCCAGCTTACTGTTGAAATGTGAAAACGACTACTGTTGTGTCCCAGGCTTATAAAAGTCTTTCATTTGTGGCGAAGTGATGCCATCTAGCGGCGGAATTCTTAGGGTAGATAGAATTGATAAAGCTCAATCCGGTGTTGCCGCTGGTTGCAGAATTCTGCAATGTGTCATACTTTTTCGTTTCTTCGACAGAGTGAGCAAGAACTCTGCGACTGGTGTAAATGCAAAAATTAAGTATAAAAGTTAAGGCGTAATTGTGAAGATGATATAGCGAGATTTCTTGTTAATAGTTTGTGAAAAAGACGTACTTTCGTAGGTGCCAAAATATCATTGTTTTTTTTCTGACCAAAAGTCACAGGTTCCATCAGAAAAAGTGGCAACACTGGATATTGATGGACTGGTTTTCAGAAAAAAATTAAAAATAATACTGTTGGAATTGCTCTATAGCTGCCTTCTGGAGACTAGAGAAAAACAAGTTAGAGTAAGTTGGAAGTAATGTTGTTTCAGTTGACAAGTTCCATTTCCAGTGGGAATGTGACTGTAACAAGGAAAGCAACATTTTTTTTCAGTTTTTAAAGACTTTTCTACAACGTTTTCCAACATTTTTGTTTACTGTATCCTGAAAGTGATGTCTTTTATTCATTTTTTTGGAGGTCGGCTCAGTTTTTACTGTAGGCTCAGTTTTTACCGCCCGGCTCAGTTTTTACCGCCCGGCTCAGTTTTTACCGCACGGCTGGCTCTTGTAACATCAGGGCAATACCAGAAAATTTTGGCCCTGGGTAGGATAGGACTGATATCATGGGAGTGCATGGTGTGCTGGTGTTATTTAGTATTCGTTACTTTCCGTCAGGTTGCTTGTAGAACATTGTTGTCAGGGAAAAGTTTCCGATTTCGTTGAACAAGGTCACGCTGACGTCATGGAATCTGTCTAACATAATTATCGTCATTGGAATCTCCGAATTATGTATTAGTCTGCCCTTTGCATTTTCAAGCGGCAAAAGCAAGCAAGTGAACTTTCATCTCGCTGATGACGTCACATTAAGATTTTATGATGAGAAATCAATGACATAGCCGAAAGCTGAATAATAGCCAACAGAAGAAAATGAGATAAAGAAACAAAGGTAGACAGGTATAGTTGGATGAGGCAACTGTATCCCCGACGTTGGGACTATAAATACAATGAGGAAGAAGAAAAAATTAAGGAAAAAGGAACTGGACAGACTGAAACAAAAGTGAAGAAAAGGTGATAATGCGTGAAGAGTGTCGGGCAGAGCAAAATAACGCCAGGGAGTAGTGCCAAGGCTTATGCTGTCCATGCATCAGAAACGGGTCTTACTCGTAGCGCCGCCCACTAAGCTCGGAACATTGAAAGCGAGACGAACTTGCGGGTTAGAAAATTTCTAGTCCAGCTAAGATGCGGTCTGCACACAACGAGGAAACAGGGAGGTTGTATATTTTTTTTTTTTTGCGGGACGTTATCTATCGCTAGTGGTGCTAGTGTTGCTGCTATTCGAGTTTGTGACACTTTTTTCAAGTCTTGGCACTGTTCCCTAGTGTTATTATGCTTTCGTTTTCGGCTACTGGGATGGCTGACCAGACGTCGGATTCGACTTAGCGCCACTTTAGATTGAACCAAGAACTACTATATTAGTTCACTTTTAGGTTAATTAATAAAAATAACAGTAATAACAATACAGTGCAAAAAAAATGGGCCATCGACTTCTACAAAGTCCGTCAAAACACTTTCCGTTCTAGATGTCCGAGGAATTGTTGAAAGCGTTGACAAAATCACTCATTGCTAGTTTAGGCAAGGACGTTCTAACAGTTCATCACTCTCTATTGGGAAGACCATCTGCCAATGTCTTTTGAGAACAGAGCAAAACAACACGAGGAGTAGTGCCAAGACCACAGCCTAGATATAGCCTAGGCTGTGGCCAAGACTTGACAAGTTTCATCAGCAATGGCTCCGATAAATTCATATTCTGAACATAGCAAAAAAATGCTACAACCTCCATTGTTTCTTTGGTTCGTGCAGACCGCACCTTTGCTTTACAAAAAATTTCTAAGCCCGCAAGTTTGTCGTGCTTTAAACGGCGCAAGCGTAGTGGGTTGCGCTACGAGTATGGCGTTTGCAAAACATGGAAAGTATAGGTCATGACGCTACTCCCTGGTGTTATTTTGCTCTGTTTGAAAATCGCCAGCCACTCAGCTTGATATCATGTCCGTTCAGATCGTTTTTGTTGGAGTTGAGAATTGTGTCAGCAGACAAATGAATTAAGTGGTACTCTATTTTTTACTCATCGGATGCATTTCATTTAGGAAGCTGGACTTGTCTTCGGAGGGGAGAACTTCAACAAATATGTGATGCTGGAAGTTCATTACAACAACCCCTTGCTGAAAAGTGGTAAGAAACTCATCTTAAGGTCACGTTATATGCTCTATATAACCAAGTCCGAAACACGCCGGTGATCCTATTGAAGAACAAGAAACGTCACCCAAACAAGCCTTCAAAATTTACTCAGGCTCTATGTAAACCAATCAACAATGTTTGTTGTGGTGACGTTTCTGGTTCTTCGCCAGGCACACGGCGATTCTTCGTTAGCACGAAGAGTTAGCCATCAAGAGTATTACCTGAAATCGCTGGGTTCATGGATTCCCGAGGACTCCCGGAGCAAGGACTAAGCAAATAGTTACTATTTTGAGAAGGATGGAACGGTCAGCGTGGTAAATTTTCGTGAGGCTGGAACGGAAATAGTTACTGTTGGTAGAGAGGTGGAACACGCTCTATATGTCTTCTCAGCACACCTTATAAGCAGCCAAAGAAAAGGTTCCACCGATGCCATAATAAGAGTTCCAATTTAAGAGTTCTAGTTTAAGTTTATTTTTCCGTTTTTAATTGTTAAACTTCCTCTAAGACAAAGTATCTTCGTTATCGCAGTAAAAAAAAGTTCGGTTTAGCCCACACAACAACTACAACAAAGAAAATGTTCACAGAAACCAATCGACTCAACGCTGGATGGTGCAACCACAGCACACAACCGCAACACAAAACACCCCCGGTGAGAAATGTAATAATAATATTTATTTATTACACACTTAAATCAAAAAGATAAATAGTGGAGTAAAATTCTTGAAGAAAAACGGAAAAAGACGTGAAACAAAAAAGACACAGATACAATAACATTACACATTTGAACTTTCCAAGCTGACCAAGTGTAAGCCTCAGCAAACGAACAGGATTTCTCTGTTGTTGCCGTGGGGTTCTGGCTGTTTGGAACTCGAGCAAGTAAACGACTCTCCAAACGACTCTCCATGGGGAAATTGGACTTGGTTTGGCAGCACAGAGCACGAGAACTTTCGAAAATAAAGTAGAAAGAGGCTGACCGACGATAGCTCTTATAATTGAGAAGAAACATACTGGAATAGTGTTGGATTTCAGTTCCGCGCCCCATCGACTTCCCCTTATGGTTTTCCCCTACATGTTACATCATTTCTTTCTTTCACTCTCTTATTTCTTTACTTTTCATATTATTTTTACCTCCGGTCAAATTCATATGCTCCGTCCCCCAAAATGTCCTTCCTCCATAGGGTACGTTTTCTATTATGGCCTTGATTTACATATAACTATTTGTTCCTTCAACTCCTTAACTACTTTCGCTACTTAAATTAACTTCTATGAAACTGTTCTGTTTTTGAGTCCATCTTGCCTCATTTTTTGAGAATTTGATTTATTGAACTACTGGAAAATTGTAGACGGGTCGTCCATCATCGCTTCTATGGAAATTGTTCCAAACTCAAGAAAACGTGTTATTAATCCCCAGCAGAGAAATTGGTAGTCCAGCCGGAGCCTGGCAAATTTCGCGAGGAAAAGATTTAAGCCCGTGTTCCCGAATTCGAGAAAAACAAAAACAGGATTCGGAAGATCGGTTCCGCTCGCCAGCTACGTACCTTTTGAGAAAAAAAAATGGATATCAAATTGATTCATAAATTCTGCCATTCCGGCTATGAAAATTGGTACGCTTCACTGAAAAAGACAGTCAGATTGAGATAATAAAACTAAGAACTTAATGAATGACAACAGCCAGGGGTTTCAGCTCTTTTTTTTCATAACTTCCTCCCTGGGTACGTCTTAGTTAACAAGACCAAAGGTTCCGATGGGATCCCAAAACTTCGATATCTGATCCAGACAATTCGGTTTTGTCTTCGTCAGATCCGGTCTTCGCCAGACTCCATGAACATTTATACTCTTAAAATTTAGAAACAGATTAAGGCCAAACAGCTAATCATTAAGAAAACCAAGATTCAGCTTGTGTGTTTACCCCTAAAAGTCGATTGAAACGATCCTGGCTTACTTCTGCGAATTTTCCGGTTTCTGGCGGAATTCCACAACTACTTGTCCGACGAAAAACTAAAGCTCAAAAACGAATTCAGCGTATCTAGTTACCCCTATTTCCAACATCTAATCAACTTCAAATAAAAATTTAACTTATCACAAATTTTCCGGTTTCAACCGGATTCCGAACGAAGTATATGCCAGGCAAAAAAATTATTGTCATATACGGATTCAGCATCTCGTCTTACCCCTAAATCGGACATTAATCAACTTCAAATAAAACTTTTAATTTTAACAAACTTTCCGATTTTGGCCGGATTCCGGGCGAACTACTTGTCTGGCGAAAAAACGGTTTTGATATTCGTGTTCATCATGCCTTCTTACCCCTATATCGAACGTCTAATCAACTTCAAATAAGACTTACTTTTAACAAACTTTCCGGTTTTGGCCGGATTCCGGACGAACTACTTGTCCGGCAAGAAAATGGTTTTCATATTCGTGTTCAGCATGCCTTCTTACCCCTAAATCAAACATCTAATCAACTTCAAACAAAACTTTTACTTTTAACAAACTTTCCGGTTTTGGCCGGATTCCGGACGAACTACTTGTCCGGCAAGAAAATGGTTTTCATATTCGTGTTCAGCATGCCTTCTTACCCCTAAATCAAACATCTAATCAACTTCAAACAAAACTTTTACTTTTAACAAACTTTCCGGTTTTGGCCGGATTCCGGACGAACTACTTGTCCGGCGAGAAAATGGTTTTCATATTCGTGTTCAGCGTGTCTTCGTACCCCATAATCGACTATCCCATTAGCTGTTTAAAAATATTTTGCTTGCCCCTTAATTTGAACCCCCTCGCCCACCCCTAAATGTAGGGCTACAGGGCCCATCTACGAACTCGACCTTACTCTTGACCCAAAGAATGCTCACACCAAGTTTCATCAAAATATCTCATTCCCTTCGAGAGTTATCGTGCTCACAGACAGACAGACGGACGGACGGACAGACGGACAACTTTTGCGATGTCATAGGTATCCCTCCACTTACGTTTTGGGATCCCAATAATAATACTCTCTGTTTCAACAGTATCTTACTAAAGGTTAACTTCCGACATCGAGGTTATCGGAAAACAACTTTTCCTGAACAGGTATGTAACGTATATCTTCCTGTGTCCCACAGGATATTATGCGTGTGATTGATAATTATTATCCCACGTATTACGACAACAAATTTTGCGGAGGTTGATACGATATCGTATTAGACTACAGAGAGGATGATACGAAGCCGTATATCAACCTGACCCCCCAAAAGTATAGAAAAGACATCGCTTTAGAAAGAAAAACAAAAAAAAAACGCTAAAGGCAGCTATTGAGCAATTACAACAGTATTTTTTCTTGATTTTGCTCTGATTAAACAGTCAATTAATCAAAACTACAGTGTTGTCACTTTTTCTGATGGAACCTGTGACTTTTGGCCGGATAAAAAAACAGGGACATTTTGGCACCTACGAAACTAGGTCCTTTTCACCAGCTATTAACAAGAAATCTCACTTTATTATCTTCATAATTATACGCCTCAACTTTTATATTTTTGTGGTTACTGGTAAGGAAGCGGTCGCAGCGTTCTTGCTCGCTTTGTGGAAGAAGCGAAAATGTATGACAAATCGCAAAATTCTGCGACCACTTGCAACACCAATTTGTTTGATTAATTTTATCTCTCTAAGAGCCCGCCGCTAGATGGCATCTGCTTCGCCACAAATGAAAAAGATGATGTTGGATACGGATCGTATTGTTATAAACAGAAATGCCCGGGTCACAGAAGTAGTGATTGTCACATTTCTACAGTAGGCTAGGGTTGCCATTTCCCTAAACAAATATTCCCTACAAAAGTAGCCAATAACTACTGCCAAAGAAGATAGAAAAGAAGACAAAAAATCTGTTCGAAAATATTGTAATAGTTAACATACCTCCATCTCGGTTGATATCGGAATAACAAGGTCCAGGAACATTTAAAAATATCAGCCTCGCTGCGCTTGGCAGATATTTTTTCAGTACCTGTCTTGTTGTTATAATCGATGTCGGAAGTTAACCGTTAGTAACATTGAGACGGACATGGTGAAAGCGACGTAGGTTATGAAAATATCTACCGAACGGAGCGAGGTTTATATTTTTAATGGCTGTCGAGATTGTTATTTGAAGTCAGCCGAAATGGAGGAAAGTTAACTATAATAACTTTTTGGAACAGATCCATTAACTATGCGTTTAATTTTACTCTTCGGTAATCTCTCATTCATCTTATCCATGTTTAGAGTACCTTTTGAGAGGCCAGATTTGCTTTTTGTCGAACAAAGACTAACAGTTTGTTGAGTTGAATATTACTTTAATGTTCACCTATCCGAGAGGTGGATATTAAAGCACTCGAACCCGTGGCATCTCCAGCAGCTTCTCCCAAAATGAAATCATACTCACTATCTTTTTTTCTTAAACTACTTAGGCTTAGAACTATCGAATTTATTTTATTACTAACCCCTAAAAGATTTTTAAAATGGTAAGCCTTATCGTTTCAGAAGGTCTCGTTTCCTAATTCTTGCAGTCCACATTACCTCAATGCACGGCGAGACAGTTCGATCTTCCCTGCTCTAGGCTATTGTTTGCGAGAAGCCCATTCGTCAGAAAAAAACGGTTATGTAAATTTTGCCGTGTTTTCCTTGAAGTCAACGTGCTTTGAGGAAGGCTAACAACAGCCAAAGCCGTGAGTAATTTATTAAAAGCAGTGCCTAGTTCTAAAGTAGTCAACTACTTTAGACATTAGAACATAGTCAGTAAGTAGTCCGTGCGAGATGTCCTTTCAGCCTGCAGCGTCACAATTTTGGTTTCAGTCGTTCTATTTCCTTACGCCCAGGAATGTTCCAAAGGGAGATAGCTGTACAAACTGCAAGCCAGTTCAAAATTTACAAAATTTTCAAGTATTCCAAGAAATTCAAATAGCTTCTGAAATGATGCTGTCATTGGATTGTCTTTTCTGTCAAAATTCCTTTTTTAGTTCCCAACAGGAAAAATGAAGGAATCCGGTTCCCAGAGCAGGAACTTTGGACCCTGTAATGTTTGAATACGAGTTCCTGCGTCTTCGAGTTCCAGTCAGTGCTGCCTTTTACTTTTGCTTGACTCTAGCCCATCCATGGGGTTTTGGCCCCATTTCATGAGTCAAAACGTAAAAACACCAGAACATTAGCACAGACGATTCTTGAATTCTTGATCGAGTCGTCACACTAAAGGTCGCATCTGAGCATAATTTCGGTAACTTAAATGACGACGGTGCAACGTAGCCGGTCACACCTCGATGATGCAGCCCATTTCCTTTTCTCCGGCCACTTGGCCTCTCGTTTCCTCTCGCCCCCCAGCACCGGCCTAACCGGCCTAGGGCTAAAGACGGCACTAGTCCCAGTGAGAGGTCCTAGAAGGATCCTCAGTTTTCTGTCTATATGCTTGATAAAGTAGTTTTATAATTTGGGCAGGGATTTGCCGTTAAAATTTAATTTCTTGCCAAAATCAAGCCACACAGTCGACAGCAACACACAGTCGAAAACCACTTCAGCAGTTGTTTGTCAGATTCGGGCCACAGAGTGAGCCACTTTAAACCTTGCTGGTCTCAGAAACACCTTAGTGGACACACAAACGACCGTGGAAACACTCTTTTCGAACTGAGCCACAAACACTTAAGTGGGATTTCGGTAAAACGCCTCATGTTGCCGTCGGCTTTTTTAACCCAGCTTTACTCAGTTTGAAGTGACTTGACGGTACGTTATCCTACTTTCCAGAGATAATAGTACGGAGCGTTCCGGAGTACAGTTGTTCACAAAAAAATCAGTACTGGTCTCTCTGGTCTCTTTCTTGTTGTTTTTGTTGGCTTCTGTGCATTAAAAACACTCTTTTCGAGCCATAACTGAGCCGCAAACACTTAAGTGGGATTTCGGTAAAACGCCTCAAGTTTCGTAACAACAATGAAACTGGATAACGTTTTGCGAACGTGTTTTTCATTTTTTTTTCTGAATTTTGGGGGTTCTGTTAATAATGTCGGGTGCTAAGAAGCATCAATACACTTTTCTTGTTGATACCCCCCCCCCTCCAAACACCATTCAAGTTAGAAACTGTACGTACTCCCTCGGCGGAACTGGTCTAACATCCACACCTGTTTTTTTTTTCGTTTCCCTTCTAGGCTGCTAGTTTTTTGCCTGTCTTCTGGGGGATTTTGGATGGAACAAATACTGTACGCAATCTTCGGCGGAATTAGATGGGCAAATCCACACCTGTTTTTGCCCCCTCTTCTCCTTTGTTCTTAGAAACAACTTTCTAGGATTATTCTCCTATATTTTTACTGCAGTAATGTCGTTTTTCTTCTACCACTTCTTGCCTGTCTTTTCGGGAGTTTTGGGGGTAAAACAGACACTGAATATAATCTTCGGCGGTATTGGATTTGCCAATCCAAACCCAAAACGCTACAAGTGTCGTTTCTCTTCTACTACTTTTTGCCTGGCTTTTAGGGAATTTTGGGGTACGAAGCGCTGAAACACATACAAATAAACTTGCAGTTGCTTCAACTTCCCCATTTGACTGGAGTAAACGTCGTACATGGTTAGTGCGTCTGTGTTCTGTCTGTCGTCTGGGGACTGGACCAGTAAGGGTCACCCCCATCTCACTAAACGTTTTAGTGTTCGACTATGGGGGGGGGGACTAGAACACTAGGGCCACCCAGACCTGTTTTCTCGAAAGTTGAAATGTTCTTCCGGGACGGAACAGTAAGGGTCACACTCCTCCCAAGTGACATTTTTCTCCCAAAATCGCTAAACGTAGGCCATAGTGTTCGTTCGGTGGGACTGGAACACCAAGGGCAACCCACACCTGTTTGCCCGGAACACCCCCAAATGCCCTTTTGTCTTCCAAACTGACTAAACGTTGTAGTGTTCGTTTTGGGGAAGGGGGCTGGAACGATAGGGCCATCAACAGCTGTTTTTTGCCCGAAATACTCCCGAGCGCCTTTTCCTTCCATAGTTTGCCCTGACAGACGATTCGACTTGACAGTTGATTCGTCGGAAGGAAATGGTAAAAGCCGCAGGG
Organism: Branchinecta lindahli; assembly: GCA_023053555.1. Classification (NCBI taxonomy): domain Eukaryota; kingdom Metazoa; phylum Arthropoda; class Branchiopoda; order Anostraca; family Branchinectidae; genus Branchinecta; species Branchinecta lindahli. Next base: position 12,988,721 of record JAKZAO010000004.1, on the reverse strand, counting down.
ACCGATTTGTATCTTAATCTCCGGATCTGGACGAGCTCCGAATGAAACGAAATGGTCTTCCGAAATGAGGGGCGATCGTTGGAAGCCATTCACTAAGATTTTCGCGTTGCTAAGATGACTTTGGCTCGGTGAGAAAGACATTGATCGTATTGGAATGGGTGGGGGGCAATGGCGAATCCTTGCGGATCCTTCTCTGTCCGAGTGTGCTGACCGTGATGTGGAATAATCGACGAAAGTTAATTTTTGAAGGTGTGTCATCAAGCCTATATTCCTCCTTTCTAGTAAACTTCCCGTAGTGAAGGCCGCAATTGTACTAAAAGAAAAACAGAGCAAAATTTCGCGTGCTAAGGCTCGCGTAGCGCAGTTGCTGATCAGTCACACACAAATCCTCACACACAGCACAAGGGCACCATGCTCTGAAGCAAGGGCACTGCCACACTGTCAGAAGTTTCATAACAGATCGCGCATAACACTTTCAAGAATAACACTTTTCACTTGGAAATAAAGTGTTATGACCAATTAAGTTTACATTATTCCGTGCTTAGATCTCCAACAACACCTTCAATTGGTAAAAATACTACACTGTCAGAAGTTACATAACGACAACAGAAGGATGCGCGATTTCAACAGATAACACTTTGGGATGTTATCTGTTATGTTTCTTTCGTTCCCGTTAGTATTTTTACCTATTGAAGGTGTTGTTGGAGATCTAGGCACGAAATAGTGTAAATTTAATTGGTCATAACACTTTATTTCTAAGTGAAAAGGTGTTATTCTTGAAAGTGTTATGCGCTATCTGTTATGAAACTTCTGACAGTGTACACTGTCAGAAGTTTCATAACAGATTGCGCATAACACTTTCAAGAATAACACCTTTTCACTTAGAAATAAAGTGTTATGACCAGTTAAGTTTACACTATTTCGTACCTAGATCTCCAACAACACCTTCAATCGGTAAAAATACTACACTGTCAGAAGTTACATAACGACAACAGAAGGATGCCCGGTTTCAACAGATAACACTTTGGGATGCCCGGTTTCAACAGATAACACTTTGGGACGTTATCTGTTTATGTTTATTTCGTTCCTGTTAGTATTTTTACCAATTGAAGGTGTTGTTGGAGATCTAGGCACGAACGAAAAAGCACGAAAAAGTGTAAACTTAATTGGTCATACACTTTATTTCTAATTGAAAAGGTGTTATTCTTGAAAGTGTTATGCGCTATCTGTTATGAAACTTCTGACAGTGTAGTCCCCAAGAAAAATCTGAAAAAAAAATTTGATTTTCAAATAGATTTTTAGGGGGGTACTCTGCCCTTGCTCCAGAGCATGGTGTCCAACGTATGACCACCCGACACTGGAACATTGTTGCCGATCTCCGTTTCACTGCCCTCGCGATGCAGGGTTGGGGGCAAATCATCCGAAGTTATGGCCATGTTACGGTCGGTTTAAAGAGATCCCCCCTTTGCTTTAACTTCTAGATTCTCTTCGGCCCGAGTGGGTCCAAAGCCCAAAGTTTTAGAAAATATTGTCGAATTTGTTTACTAGCGGAACAGGAAATCTGGCCGGAAACTTTTTTTCCGGGAGATTCTCCTGGCATACTGACGATACCTGTTTTCCTAAAGTCGGAAGCATTGATGTGTATGTCAGCCACATGCGTATAGTCTGCCACCCCTCCATTGTCCATTGTCGGAAATCAATATCCTTGAACTTCTTGATTTTTTCATCACAATAAAAACAGCTAATAAAGAAATTGGTTCGTGATCATTTATTTGCCATTCCTTTCAAGACAAAAAGATTTATCAGGTAATTTCACTGAACTGTACAGGATTAACTTGACTAGTTCATTTTCCTGCTTGAGCCTGAAGAGGACCCTTGCCAAGAAGGGCCGAAATATATTTGACAGTGCAAAAATATGATTTGCAGTCGGATTAACGGCTGAAGGAATATTGAACGGCCGAAATATAGCTCTAATAAAATGCAGCTGGCGTATCCGTTTTGCACTGTCAGTCAGATAAGATTTGCTGCTCTAAAGCCAGTGGTCGTGAGAAATGCAGGAATCTTCGATCGCATGTTGAGACCCCCCCCCCCATAATAAAAAATCAAATCAAATTTAAAGCATCGTAAACGAGTTCTTAGTACCTTGTAAGTTGCATATCTTGCCTGACAAAAATACTAAAAGTTTCTGGTTTTGCGGCATTCAAACACTTCAGCCTGTTGAAAGGAGTTGGCAACGCCAGCATGTTATGACTAGATCCCCCCCTCAACTCGCGACTACAAACCTGGACTCAGTACAAGCGTAGCATCCGACATCCGACCTTGCCTGGAGTATGCTTGTCCAGCTTGGCACCCAGGACTCACCAACGCACAGACTGACAGACTGGAAGCCATCCAAAAAAGGGCTGTTAAGATTATTCTCGGCCCTGGTTATATTTCTTACGAGGATGGCTTGGTCAAGCTTGACCTGCCAACCCTTGCTCAAAGGCGTCATCAGCTGACAATAGCGTTCGGGAGTAAGTGTCTGGCATCACATGCGCATCGTGCCATTCTACCAGATTTTGAGACCCCAGCAGATAGTAGGCCTAATACGAGACAAAGACAGAGGGACGCTGCTTCCCAGAGACTTGAAAGACCACCGATACACTCGACTGATCGTTATTTGAAATCTTTTGTACCTTATTTCACGCAGTATTTTAATTCTAGCTAAGTCATTATATTTAATTTGTGTGAATTGATAAATTGTTTACTTGTGTAATTTCACATGTGTTATTTGTAAAATGACGATCCAATGCTAGCGTGTACAATACAAGCTATTAAGGAAATAAAGTACATTATTTATTTATTTATTTATTTAGCATCGTCTAGTGGCGCGGTTCGAAAGCACCGTTAGGGGCAAACTCAAAATAGGAACAAATAATCAGACAGAAAAAAACATTAATTGGTATGTTACTAAAAAGTAAAAGTATACTGCTAAATATTTGGAAGTATCTATTCCTTTCAGCAAGAAAAAAAAAAGTGATTGCTGGAGTATGTAGTCTGACCCATTGAATAATTTGTAACGGTTGGGATTGAGTGACTCGAATAACAAATAATCTGACAGAACCTCCGTCTCCCTGTCTCTGTAATATGACAATGCGGAGTCGAATATTTCCCCATACCCTGTCCGCTACGAACGAGCGGAGGTTAGTCGCTTCGCGCCACATGACGTTTTGTTACCTCTACAAATAGCTAAATCGCTGTGAAGCATGCCGTGAGGAAAAGTGGAAGCATGCCGTGCTCCAGAGCGGGTCAGCGCGCGGAGTACGCCTCCATTTTTCTTTACGATGAGCAACGGCAAAGACGGAAGATGAGTAAACGGGTATCAACATCTCAAAGCTAGAGTAAATACCTCTAGGTCCGCTAAGTTTTGTCGGGGTATTCGTAGTCGCTGCATGGGACTTAAGACAGAGGTTCTATCAGATTATTTGTTCTTGGTAACTCGTTGTCATAAAGTGTCGGTTCAGATTCTGTTAGTTCTGAAAATTGTGTTGACTGCTGTTAAAATTATGCAGGAAGAAAAGATACAGTTGAGCTGGCAGTCATCAGTCCTATCGGCTGGTAATTTTTCGGGTTCCGGCTAAAAAAAAACCGGACAAACCCCCCCGCAACCCCCCCCCCCCCCGGCTAAAAAAACCCCGTTACCCAAACCCCCCCGACCAAACCCCCCCCCCGGTACCAAAACCCCCCGACCAACCCTCCCGGTACCAACAACCCCCGGTACCAAAACTCTCCCGCATAAAAAAAGACAGGTATGCAAGAGTAGAGTAACTGGTAGGCAGTGTTGTCAGATTGGGCACAATTGCGCCATTTGGGCGCATTTTGAAATTCCTTGGCGCATATTTTTTTCAGAAATGCGCCTGCGCACTTTTGGGCGTAATTCTAAAATGTAACCGGCGCATTTGGGCGCATTTTCATTTTCCCGTTACAAGAATGTGAAAACGCGATTTCTCACTTCCTTCCTTGTTTTTATTTTCTCACAACACCATTTCGTCATTTAAACGACCTGTAATGCCGCTCGTTGGGCGGAATCGTAGGATTTTGAGGGCCTTATAGTTCATCTGAAACCCCTCTGTCCTTCTAACTCTCAAACTACGACCATGCCCCCAACTTTCGCGCCAATAATAGCCCACAATCGAAGAATCACTCTATTTTCTACGGGGTTCCCGTACGTCAAAAAAACGGAATCCAGGATCAGACAAAAAGTGTGGGTAGGCGAGCCCGACCTTGGAATAAGGAAATTATCACTTTTAAAAAAGTAAAAAATGCGCCGAATTGGGCGCGGCCTTGCGGCCGAAAGTGGGATTCCGCAAAATTGCGCCATTGGGCGCAATTTTGTTAAGGGGCTGCGCAATTTCACAAAAAGGATCTGGCAACACTGCTGGTAGGTAGAGAGTAAGAGTAGAATAAACTTCTTTCGCAAACTTGACTATACAATAATATCTGAAGTACAGTGGGTATCAGAACAATGAGAAACAAAAGGAGTGTAAGGCGAAGGTGAAGGTTGATGGTGACAATTGGATCCTAACAATTGGGTCTTGTCTTCGCCATTCAGTCTTCGTCAGATTCCTTTAATATTTTTACCGTTAAAATAAAATAAAGTTAAAATGAAGTCAGATATGGATTCAGCGGACCTCCGTACCCCTTCAATGAATATCTTATTAGATCCTAAAACATAAATGTTTTTACAGTAAATTCGAAACCCTCCTCTGCCTCTAAATATATGACTAAAGGACCCATCTACGAACTTGACCTGTACTTTGCCAATGAATCCTCATCCTAAGCTTCAACAACGTATATCAACCCCTACTAAGCTTGAACAATATATACCAACCCCTTCGACCTTCGATGACACTAGCCCTCCCCGACGTTCATAGATTAGCGCGTCATCCACGCGCAGAGCTATACTAGTGTGAAGAAAGGGGTAGGGACTGCAATAGCCGCAAATTGGTCGACAAATTTTGTGTCCGGTTTTTGCCGGATTCCGGGTGAACTGTTTGCCCGGTGAGAAAATAACTTTCATATTCGGATTCAGTATGTCTCCTTACCCCTAAAGGATTCTCTGACAGATTTCCTAGACTTCCATCATTAAAATGAAACAGGTCTCAGTTTATTCGTACGGAAGTGATCATGGTGCCGAAATTATGTGATAACTCTCTATAGTTCGAAACACGCTAGTGATCCTAATGAAGAACAAGAAACGTCGCCCAAACGATCCTCAAAATTGACTCAAATCCGATGTAAACCAATCAGCAATCAGTTCTGGTGACGTTTCTCGTTCTTTGATAGGCGCGTCTAGCGATTTTTCATCGGCACAAAAAGCTAGTCATCAAGAGTATTCCAGTCCGCAACCACTGCTGTTCAAAAACAAATTACTTAGTTTTAGCAATCTAGATGGCAGTTCAGTCCCACGAATTTTGAAGATAAACTTCTTTTCGCCAGTATTATCACATTAGAAAGATACACATTAGAAAGATGATTTTTCACAAAATTCCCACGATACTTTGGAGCCTTTCACGGATTTTCAGGGATGATTAATTTAGAGCGAAACATCCACAATGGAAACCTCCTCCAGTTTAATAGATGATTAACTCGCACCTCCCGAACGTTTTGCATCGATGCGGGGTGCATGACTCATGCTTCGTTTTTTCGATTTTGCGGATTGGATCCGGTCCCTGCGGATGGGGGAAGGGGACTTGTGTGTCCCAACTGTCAAGGGGGGGGGGTACAGCGTAATGTTCCGTGGAGAGTAGACCACCAAGTTCTGGAATTCGATCTGTTTTGTTTTGTTTTTCTTGTGGTCTTTTTTTTCTTTTCTTTTCTTTTTTTATTAGTTATTTATTATGTGGTTTGTTGGTGTGTTTAGAAAATGGTTAATTTTTACTACTGCACGCCAGCAAAAACGTAGGTTTTTCCATTAGTGCAGTAGATGTAAATAGTAAAGAGTTAAAATTGTGTTTATTAATAAAGTAAGTACCAAGTATCAGGATCTAGTTCTTTATTTCCTCCGAGATCAAAGAGTAAATAGTAAAGTAAGTCTAAAGAATTGGGTAAGTAGCAACTTTCAAAAATATCGAAATCGCGTCAGGCGCACACTGGCCTAAGCTCACTCGTCTTGGCCTTCTTGGCAAGGGTCCTGTTCAGGCTGTAGTTAGAGGAACGAACCTGCAGTCATCGATTACCAGAGGTGGTGGACTCGGACTCTGGACTCGTCTCGAGACGGTCTCGAGACGCCTTTTTCATGGACTCGGACTTGTCTCGGACTCGAAGTTCACGGAGCTGGACTCGGACTCGTCTCGTCTCGAAATCCAGCCGAGTTACGAGTCTAAGTAAACGTCTCGACCCGGTCATTTCAAACAAAAAATTTCAGTAAAATTATCTAGCTTTAAATGCGGAAAAACGGTGATGCATGCTTATCTACTGGTCGGGTCAGTTTCGGCTTCTGTTAAACCTCGTATTTTGATGCCGAACTTTTAAGAACTTCTATATACACCGATTCAGCAAACCGAGAACCTAATAATGATGGTTGGTGGTTTATTCTTCTACATTTTCTTCCATAAAACATCCTTCGAATGATTTATTTTGCCTGGCTAATTCTCAGGTGAATTATCTGTATTTTTAGAATGTAGTTTATTGCATGAAGTACAGATTAGTTGTTAGGACTCGAGGCTTGACTCGGTCTCGAGACGTCTCGAAACACTTTTTTCACGGACTCGGTCTCGTCTCGTCTCGAACGATTCTTGTCCAGGACTCGGACTCGTCTTGACTCGTGAGCATGACTTCGGTCTCGGACTTGTCTCGGACTCGAAAATTCTGGACTCGCAGCACCTCTGTCGATTACAAAGAACGAAGGGGCTAGAAGAGGGCCCTTGCAGAAGGGTCGAAATATCACTGGACTGAATCTCTGCTAACTTATCCTTTTAGCCCCATCGAAAATGATTCACAATCTGCTTGGGCCGAAAGAACACGTGGGGAGAGCTGCCTGTTCCGCCTTTTTTTGCGATTTTTGTCTCAGCTGGAAGGGATGTATCAGCCAGGGCCGTATCCAGGGGGGTAGGGGGTTCGACACCCTCCCCCCCGAAACCCACAAAATGATCGTTTGTATAGGCTTTAACCTCCGATCTATGTCTTCTTTGTACTTTTTGGTCCGACCCGGGGGCAAACCCCCCCCCCCCCGAAATAAATTCCTGGATACGGACCTGGTATCAGCATTAAAGTTAACAGCGGAAACTAAACTATTTACTGCTGAGAATTTTGGGAAATTTGTCACTAATTTTAATACAGACTGGATTCCACTATTCGCTACAAATTCTGGATGCTAACTAAACTCAAAATTACAAGTTACACTAAAGCACTTTACATTTTAAATATCAATATTTCTATTGACCCTTCCGGAACTTGAACTTTAAAACCTCATTAAACTTGAATATTCTCACAATTAGTTTAATACAAGATTGTTCTAACTAGAAAAATGTCGCAGGTAATATTGGAACACCAACTTCCCAGCTTTAGCGCAAGGAAAATTGGCAAAATTTCACATTGCTAGTATTGGTTTTACACCAAAAGTTTGATCCTCCTCATTTCGATCCACAGCCATGCCCCGGCATAGAGATCTAGGGCCCCTATACAGTTAACAGATACGGACCTATTGATAATTTAGCAAGAAACAAACTTAACTTTGTTTTATCTGTTAAAGTTTAGCTGAAAAGGCAGCTTGTTTTTGGGATTCCAACACGTAAGTGGAGGGATACCTATGACTTCGTAAAAGTTGTCCGTCCCTCTGTCTGTCCGTCCGTCTGTGAGCACGATAAGCCTTGAAGGGAATGATACATTTCGATGAAACTTGGTGTGAGGATTCATCGGGTCAAAGGGAAAGGTCAAGTTCGTAGATGGGCTCCGCAGCCCTGTATTTGGGGATGGGGGAGGGAGTTCAGATCTAAGGGGCGAACTAATTCGCCCGGAATCTGGCCCAAACTGGAAAATTTGTTAAAAGTAGTTTTATTTGAAGTTGCTTAGATGTTCGACGTAAGGGTAAGCAGACATGCTGAATCCGTATATGAAAATCACTTTCTACCTGACACACAGTTCGCCCAGAGTCCGGCCGAAACCGGAATTTTGGCAGAAGTGACGCAGGAAGTTTTGAAACCCGATGGGATACACTCCCGATGAGATGTTGACCTCATTTCTGAAACTGATTTTCTCGCCGGAAAAGTAGTTCGCCCGGAATCCGCCCAAAGCCGGAAACTTGGTAAAAATAAAGTCGATTAGAGATTCGCACGGGGGGTAAGAACACGCGATGAATCTGTTCCTGAACTTTATTTTCTTGTCAGAAAAGCGATCCCACCGAAATTTCTCAACACCCGGAAATTTGGCCGATAAATATTACATTTTTGGGATCCCAACGAAACCTCTGGTCTTGTTGTTATATGACTGTTATTTTTCGACAATGGCTTACCTTTATAGTTGTTGAACATTTCAAGCATAGAGGGACAAGCATATAGAGGAGCCACAGATCCGAAAGAATAAGTTAATTCGATGAAATCGATTATCTGTGGATAGCGGACAAACGAAGTAACGCATTTTATCCGGTTTTCAAGCCTATTTAAGTAAATAAGTGAAGTATAACTAGACTGTCGGGCCTCGGCCCTATTCGGTTAAACTTTGATGCCTTTGACAGACCATCTGGCTCGGGTCCCCGCGGACTGGAGACCCTGGCCGGACTCTTGGCAGTTCCATATGAAAAAGTTGAGAGTTTTCAGCTTGGTGATGAAAATGCAGAAAACCCGGCGGGAAAACCTGATGGTCTGTTCACAAAATAATTGCTCCTAACCAATTTCTTCTGTAAGTTAAAGGATAGTGTATTGTCTCATGTCTGTTGGAATCACAAATCCTTGTGGGCTATGGAACTTCTAACAGTGATAGATGGAAGCGTTTTCCTGGAAGCTAGCATCTCGTGTTCAAGTACTAAATTCTGTATCAGTAATAATTACTTGACTAACCCGCAATGACATTAAAATTCTTCTTGGGAAAGCTCTGGGAAAATTCAAAAGACACTTCTATGGATTCAACCTGACAGCAATGCAATTAGTCCGGACTCGGACATTTTCTTGTTAAAACAAGGGAAAAGTAGGTCGATACCGTCCCTGGACTTGACACGAGGACTTTGTTTTCCCCGGTTTGGAGAAAAATAAATCGTGTTAAGGTGCTGTCTGCAAAGATAATAAAGTGGTGAACTGGCTCGTCAGTTCTTGCCATTTTGGATTGGTCAATCCGCCTGTTCATTCAGGCGGGACTAGTAAGAAGGACTTGAGTCTGTGCAAATCTTTCCATACGGTATTTATTTATAACCCTCAAAAAAAAAGAAAAAAAAGAAACAACATACACATACGCCTGAGGAGGACCCGTGCCAGGAAGTGCCAAAATATCAATTCATTCCATCAGTGGATAAAGAGATACGTCAGCTACGACGCTTTGGCAGCGATATTTTGGCCCTTCTTGGCAAGGATCCTTGTGGCTGACGTATGCGTTCTCTACATCGGTTGAATTCGTTTCTTCCATTCCCCTTTGGTTTTTTTCCATTCCCCAGCGTTGTCCCTGACGTTCGACAGCCTGACGAGGACCCTTGCCAAGAAGGGCCGAAATATGGCTGCCAAAGCATCGTAGCTGGCGTATCCGTTTTCTACCATTGATTGAATGAATATATGTTCCTGTGTCAGCTTCGGTTCAAGGAATATTTGGCCGACGTATCCCAACGCATTCAGCTGACGTAGGCTATCTCTTTAGCGTAGTCATGCATGATTCGCAGTCAGCTTTCATTGACGTATCTCTACTCTACTCTACTCTACTCTATTTAAACATAAACAAACAAATGAAGAACAATACAGCACAAGAAATCAACGAAATGTGTGCAAGACTATACTGAATATTTTCCTAATCTGTGATAGGCATAGTTCCTTGTGAATGAATAAATGAATTTTTTGCACAAAAAATAAAACACCAATATTCGATCAGAACATTCTCTAAGCCTAGAACCTCGTTCTATTCTAGAGGCGAATGAATGTGTAGAATAATTGTGTAGAATAAATAGCAAGAACAAATCAGCCAATTTGTTCTTGGTGAGAGTGATGGATGAGCTAGGAGAGTTGAGGGCGAGATGATCGGTGATACGTGAGAGAATAAAGTGAAGAGTGAATGGGTAGTTTGATTGTAAGCACAATGAGGTTAAGAGCGTGTTCCACCCTACTTACCGTAGTTACTACGCATGACGTCACGAATCCTGGTTTCTTGGCGTTGAGATGGAGCGCATTTTTCTGTTTTGGCTAAAATATCAAGCCGCGGACTGATCGGGCCAATCACGTCACAGAGATCGTAGTTACCATGCTAATTAAGCTCCCGAGTGTTTTAAGCACATAGTTACTGTTAGTTACTATTTTGAGAAAGTTGGAACGGCCAGCGTAGTAACTTTTCGCGAGGTTGGAACCAAAATCGTAACTAATAATTAGTATTGTTAAAGGGGTAGAGCACGCTACAAGAAACTGGTAAAACTCTGAGAACTGGTTCCTCTAAGGATTATGTTATAGGATTTGTTTTTAGGTGAACTTTACTTTTTGTTGGTTTGTTTTCTGATTTTTTCGTTGGCCGATGCTTTTAAATTTTTATCTGATGTTTGCAGTAACATGATCATCTGTTGCATGCTCGACATAGTGTTGGACGATATTCGATATCGATAACGATACATCGGACCAAATATCGATATCGAACATCGAAACGTAAATATCGATATCGAAAACGATATTTGTCCATTTATAATTATCCAACATAAGTTACATTTATATATCCGAAATTGGAGCAAAATGTTCTTTCGTTATTCCATTTTTATTTACTCGAAGTTTGAGGAACGTATACTATAGCAAAACATGGTACCGAAATATCGATATCCATGTATCGATTATCGAAAGTGAAAATGTCAATATATCGAAAATCCAAATATCGCCCAACACTAGCTCGACATCAAGGACTGATGTCCTGTCATGCCTTATATCGTGGTACTCAAGGCCGCCGCGAAAAACGAGGTTAGGCAGGACCTCTGTTCTGCTTTTCTTCTGCTCCTTACTGTTATGCCTTGTGTTGGTATCTGAGGGGTTATGTTAGTGATATCTCAGGAGGAACAACCTCCATAGAATTGATTGTAGACTTCAAGCGCTTGTAAGAGCAGATGTACTAAAGGACACTTTACCTAGGAAATTGAAGACGAAACACGCAGGGCATCAACCATCGTGTGGCCTAATCGCAAGGTACTGCACTGTCAAACCGGCAACGAAAGGTCCATCGCAAGACCTCGGAAGTAAAGAGTAATAACACCAGTACACTGTGCAGTCCCATGATACCAGTCCTATCCTACCCAGTGCCGAAATTTTCTGGTATTCCCCTGATGAAAAGAAAAAAAGTTCCAACCGTGCGATAACAAGTGTTATCGCACAGCCAGCCATGCGATAACAAGTGTTATCGCACAGCCAGCCATGCGATAAAAAGTGATATCGCACGGTTGCAACTTTTGTCTTTTAACATCAGGGGAATACCAGAAAATTAAAACAAGTGTACTAGTGTTATAATCATTATCGCCCTTGCTTTTCTTCGGGCGATAGCGGAAATTTGGCCCTTGGGCAGCATGATAGGCAGATATCACCCTCGCTGCGCTCGGGCGATATCAGCCTATCATGCTACCCGCGGGCCAAATTTTTTCGATCATAACATATAACACAATGATGTTATATGTTGTATTTTAAAATGTCATGCATAATAAGCGTTACCATCAGAAAGAGCCCGCCAAAAAGCATCTGCTGAGTTTTCCGAGATCATGACGATAAACAATACAGTCAGTAGATGCTTTTTTGGCTGTTTTTTTTGCTCCTCCTAGCAAACCTTGTTATGCATAACTTTTCATGCATAACGTGTTCAAACACAACAGATAACATCCCAAGAGTTATCTGTTACACATTGTCTGTTGAAACCGCACATCCTTGTGTTATCTGTTATGAAACTTCTAACAGTGTGGTGGCTTCATAGCCTACTGTTTGTCGAATGGTTAGTTGAAACCCTGACAAAATAAACATAGCGTGTGAGGGGTTATTGTCAAATGAAAGGAAAGGTTAATGTGTCCGTCGCAGAGGTAACTTATTTCCCATTCTTATCAGGGATTCCGTGCACCAGAAAAACCGCTTTGAACTAATCGTGTTTCCTTTGCTGATGGCTCTTTGTTTTCTTACTTTCAGACTGGATCGACAGTTCCGGAGTCCGCCTGAGATATACAGGAGATTTGCGAAAATTCGACGCGGGAATTATGGAGCTTGGGCTGGAGTATACAGATAAAATGGCGATTCCACCTGGCCAGAAGTCCTTTGTCCTCTCAGGATACTGTGTCCCTGAATGCACTGCTGTGGTAAGTTTTATGATGGAGGACCAGAGAAATAAGGGGCTACTTACCTATCCTACTATAATTTTTCCTGGACAGGTCCGTAATGCTTAACCTCCTATATTATTTTATCGATTATCGATATTATTTTAACCTGTATAGTTAAAATAATATCATGACAGTCTTTATCAGCGTAAAACACTGTAAAAAAAATCCTGCAGTATTTGCTACTGGGATTAATCTTTTCTCTACTGATATTATCTTTCTCTAATTCGGATTAATCATATCCCAGTAGATGTAAGATTAATCCCAGTAGCAAATACTGCAGTTAACTTTAATCCTTACTCGGAGAAATTTTTTACAAGGGAGGGATTTTTTTTTTCTCACAAAGGGAATTCAGAAGTTCTGCTGATTCGTACAGTTTGTCATATGGAAGTCATACAGTAATATGTATGCATAGTAATAGCTAAAACAATGTTTTGTTTAAATTAAAGTCAAATTAAACCCGTATACTGTATTTATTTTATCTTCTGGTATTTTTTACTCAGTTTATTTTGCATACTCTACCTGCAAAATTAAAGCGTTCGAGGTATTGCAACAGTGGGCTATTGCACTAGTCTCACGAACGTTCGTTAAGTGTCCTGCAACGGAGGAAAATTGAAATTAAAAAAATAACAGCAAAAGAAATTAAAAGAATCGGATTTCATTATCTATGTCAAAAGGCTCAAAGTTCAAGAGGCATTTTTTTTTGTCACATGGTTTTTTAGCAGATATTATGTTCTTATTCATCGTTTTCGAAAGAAAACAAAACCAAGGTAGTCCAAAGTATGTTGAGCGTACCTATACTGTAGAGCTGTGACGCCCTGAATTGTCTTGTTTTGTTATTTCTGAATATCCTGTTTTGTCGCCAACCCATCTTGTTTCTTTGAACAGCCCAGTCGTTCCTCTGCACAGCCATTTTGAGTTTCTGTTTGTTATGCTACTTACTACGGGCCACTCGGAGATTTATTCCGCCGTTCGCATACAGATAACTGCCCGCTGCGGATTACCCGCGAGAGAAAATCAAGGAATTGACTCATGTTTTGGTAAAGGGCTCAGAAATGGACAAACTTTTCCGATCAGTAATATTTTGTAAAAACTGAAGCCGGATACAGCTGATAATTGGTGGTTCGTCATCGCAAAAAAATATATTATAGAATATACCTGAACAATCATAATTATAGTTTATCCTAACAATCTTACATAAGTTGCATTCGATAATTAATGATTAAAAACTTGATTTTGATTATACTACTACAACACTACCGTGTTACGCATGAATTGGAAAATAGCCTGCCTGCTACCCGAAACGGACAAACAAAAAATTCGAAAACCAGGTGATTGTTTTCCCCGCTTACTTCCGGCGTGTCACTGACCCCTCCCACATGTTCTTCTAGACATTTAGTTACGCCCCTTTCTTTCCACAATGACAAGACCAACTGAAGTATATCGATCGTGTAAATAAATAATTAATTGCACTTACTAGTAATTATATGTCATGTAATGTCCGAATTTTGTCATGATTTATCCGGTTCCACCTAGTAGAAGGATATTTAATCCAGATTCTCGTTACACGATTTATTGTATCCTGATCGGGGAAGTGGTTGGAAAATACGTCAAGTTTGTCAGAGGAACCAGGGGAGCCATTTAGGTGGGGGGTGGGGGGGGGGGGAAGGCTGCGGGATCCCGACACGCAAAGTACAGGCAAAGGTGAATTCTATTTCTTTCCAAAATAATGAATTTTATATCAACACATCTTCCAGTCTCAGTCCGACGAATCTCAAATGAGAACAGCAAGTAGATCTTCATAAACGGTCTTGCTGATCAATTTTGTCACGCTTTATTCACAACGATTATTAACACAATTATTGACAAGCACTGCACCTACGAATTTTTATTCTCCACAGTGCTTGTCCAATGTAGCCTATTTGTAGTTTAGCATTATGTATTAAAAAACTTGAACTTGAACTGAAATTATTACGATGGATGGTGAATATCGTACCGAATGCAACGTCTCGGGGAGAATAACAGATGCAGCAGATTGAGCAGCATCTGCAGCTATCAAGGATGTAGAAGAGGCTTGATGTAGATCATCCGAATGGTTTGTCTGGATTTTTTTCTGGCATTTGAAATTACCGCCAAAAATAAAGGCAAAACGGCGTTTCAGGTTGTTGGTCGATGATGTGGTAAGCAATTCTACATGTGGCACACAAGTATGCCGCAGAAAACGTCTTTAATGTCAAGCTAGGTCTGCATGGTTTGGTCGATGACCTTCAAATCGTTTGCGGCTTATCGGTAACCTCTTGCCAATTAAGGAAGAATTCGTTTTTCTTCTGCAAAATAGATCGAAGTCCCGGGCGCCATAGCTGGCTTTCAAAAGTTGGAAATGCAACTTTTATCATGGGAGACCGCCCCGGAAAAACGGCACGACAAATAAATCGGTTGGCTGAATGGAGATCAAAGGAAATGGACTGTTCTTCTTCTAAAAATGGAAATATATTGCAAGATGGATGGATTTGCGAAGAGATACGTGGGATCAAACCGGGTATTTTGTATTATTATACTACCAGATGTCTCTTCAGTTGGTCACTGACTGAGCAAAATAACACTAGAAAATAGCGCTTGGACTTGAAAAAATGAGACACACTCGAATAGCAGCGACAGTAACGGTTCAGACGTCCCGCCTGAAACTCAGTCAGTCGTGCACCAGCGGTGTCTCCGATAACTCCATATTCCGAACATAGCAAACAAAAATATTCAACCTCCCCTGTTTCCTTGATGCGTGCAGATCTAGAACTTTTCTGAATACCCAAGCTTGTCTCACTTTGAATGTCCCGAGCAAAGCAAAATAACACTAGGGGGTAGCGTCAAGGCCTATGCTTTCCTTGCTTCGCAAACGGGCCAAACTCACGGCGCCACCCACTACGCTTGCGGCACTTAAAGTGAGACAAACTTGCGGATTCAGAAATTTCTCGTAAAGCTAAGATGCGATCTGACACATGGAGGAAACAGGGGGTTGTATATTTTTATTTGCTGTGTTCAGAATACGAAGTTATTGGGGTTAACACGACTGATTGAGTTTCAGTAGGGACGGTTACTATCGTGTCGCTGCTATTCGAGTGAGTGTCACTATTTTCAAGTCATGGCGCTACTTCCCAGTGTTATTTTGCTTTGGTCCCGAGCATAGGGGCGGCGCTACGAGTAAGGTCCGCTTCCGATGCATGGAAAGCATAGGTGTTGGCGCTACTCCCTAGTACTATTATGCTCTGGTTACGGACGACCTGGTCGGATAGGCCAACAACCGTTGGTTGAAATCCCAGACCCAGAATCTTAAATTATTTAATCGTGCGCTTCAAGCGGATTAGTCTCTATTGTCTCCCCTCGCGTCACTGTCAGCATCCATCGCACAGAGATAGTATAATAGATACATAAGTTAATTGAACATGAAAAAGAACCTTTTAGCTTTTAAATTGAAGTGTAGTGCAGTACCCTCATTGTCAGTGAGGTTGGCACTTTTTTTCTGCTGGAGGAATAAATAAAAATAGTAATATTGTATTTAAAGCCTTAGGGCCATACACAAACAACAAAACATAGTTCTTCATAATAACTTCTAATATCACACTACATAAACTAAACTGCACTCGCCCGGTCAACTTTTACTTTAATACATATATAACGCTTTTGATGACTAACTCTTCGAGCCGATGAAGAATCGCCGGTGCCTAGCGAAGAACCGGAAGCGCCTCCGCAACTGTCCCCACGAACGCCGTTGATTGGCTGACGTAGGATTTGAGTCATCGTTCGGGCAACGTTTATCGTTCTTCCCGAGGTTCACTGGCGTGTTTTGGACTAGTCATATAGAGTATTAAACACATATCCTAGCTGAGTTTTAGTTAAACGTTGATGATGATGGTGATGATTGAGGGACTAATAGGAATTAAACCGCTTGACAGAGCTGCTGCGAGTCCAGCAAATTCAAGTCCGAGACAAGTCCGAGTCTTTGAAAAAGGCGTCTCGAGACGAGTGCAGGTTCCGAGTCCACAGCTCTGGCAGACCGCGGACAGCTCCGTGAAAGACGAGTCCGAGTCCTTGAAAAAGGCGTCTCGAGACGGTCTCGAGACGAGTCCAGAGTCCGAGTCCGCCAGCTCTGCAGCTTGGTGGCTCTGAACCGGGATATAAAGAGTTGGTACTAGAGAGGAATGTGAAGAAGGAGTAAATCTGTCCATTCTAGAATGGCTATGGTACGAAGATCGTGGGTTTCCCTCTGACTGCGTCTCAGGTGGCTGAAGGATGGATGGATAGTGGTTTCGCGGTGGTATTAGGCGAAGAAACTAAGCACAGGTCGGCGAAATAGAGCTTTATTCTTTATTTGGCTACAAGAGAGAGAATCTTGGACGAAATTTAACTTCCGGCTGCGCTATATTTCCCAAAAAAGTTGAAAAAGCAAACTATTTGCGAGTAAAAATTAATAAAAATAATAATAATCTAATAAAAATTAGAAAACTGGTTACACATATCTTATTTGTGTCTTCAAGAACAGTCGCTCAGCGTTTAGAAAAAAATGTCTATCCTAGTTCAAAAGTTCATTTTCTTGCCGCAGGCCAACTTTCTATTAATCACAACTTAGAAAGGAGCAAGGGGTTAAGCTCCAATTTCTTTAGTAATGGAGAACTTTTGAAGTATCGCAGGACACGTTATAACGTTTCTCAGTCTCAATCCCAAACGAAGAAATTATACGAAAATTACGAACAGGAATGGCTAGTAACAGCTGATGGCAGCTCTTTCGGACCCGTGGGAAAATGTTACTTTTTTATTTATGTTAATTTTCCGTTCATTATTCGAGGGAAATATGTTGGCTGAAGTCTATCGCCAGTTTGAAAATGGCCCCTGCTTGCTAGAACGGAGCTTTCGGTTCGAAAGCAGGAAAATGGTTTGAAGAAATGGAAGCTTGGCTGCATAACTTGAGACAGCTTAGTCGTCTCTAACATGGACTACAAAACTCCACTTCACACATTGTTGTCTTCGGATCTTGCCCAAGTTGCACAAGAAATCATCCGTTTTTGCCCTAGGCAATAGTTCTACGAAGCTTTCCAAAGTGCAATATCATATTTAATAGAGTGAATTCACAATTGCTAAGACTAAGACCAATCTTAAGGTTGAACTGAAAATACAGCTTATTATTTATGGCACTTGCCTTCCGGCCAAGTGCCATATACCGATTGGTTTTCGTCGGTCGGTCGGTCGGTCAGTCCGGTGATCGCGAGTTAGGTTACGTCCAGATGTGCTAGGACGATGAAACTTGGCAGGCGTATGGAACCGACCAAACTAACTTAGAAGTAGTCGCTTGCCCGATCCGTCCATCGTGGGGGGAGGTAGGGGAGGCGGAATCCGGAATTTAGTGGCATGCATAACTTTCGAACGGGTGATCGGATCTTAATGAAACTCGATATCTGGAAAGATCTCATGTTTCAGATGTCCCGTTTCAAATCCGGACCAGACCCGGTGAATATAGGGGGAGTCGAAGGGGGGAACCGGAAATCTTGTGACACGCTTAGAGTGGAGCGATCGGGACGAAACTTGGTGGGAAGAACAAGCACAAGCCATAGATACATCACCAAAAGAACTGGACTGGATTTAAGCACCGTGTGGGGAGTTGGAGAGGGTTTCCGGTGATACGGAGTTAGGGTACTTCTAGGTGGGCTGGGCGATGAAACTTGGCAGGCGTATCATGGACCCAACTAGATTGACTTGGAAATCGTCAGTTCCCCGATCCATCTATCGTGATGGAGTGGAGGGGGGGATCCTGAATCTTGAGGATGTCTGACTTTCGAACGGGTGATCGGATTTTAATGAAAATTGATATTTGAAAAGACCTCGTGTCCCAGATGCCCCATTTCAAGTCAGGGCCGGATCCGGTGAACGTGGGGGCTGGAAGAGAGAACCAGAAATCGTGTGACACGCTAAGAGTGGAGTGATCGTGATGAATCTTGGTGGAAAGAACAAGCACAAGCCCTAGATACATCAGTGCTAGAACCGGACCGGATTCGGGCACTGGGGGGTTCCGGAATTCCGGTGATCGGAGTTAAGGTACTTCCATATGTGCTAGGACAATGAAACTTGGCTGGAACATTAGAGACTTGACAAGATTGGCTTAAAAATTGTCACTTCCCAGATCCAACCACCCGTTAAAGTACTCATCCTAACCGCAAAGTATACAGAACACTTTTAAGCAAAAATTTTATATTCAGTGGCTGTATGAGCCCATGATTTTTTGCCCAAATGGTTTTGCTTAGAAACGAATTTCTGGCTCCCTTACAGTGCGCATCTTAACCGCAAACTGAACAAAAACTACTTTCGACCAAACGATACTTTTCATGATCCCCGAGGGCCCATGACGTTTGTGCCACAAGGGTTTTGCTTAAAATGAATTTATAGCACCCTTAAAGTGCGCATCTTAACCGAAACCCTTTTCGATTTATATTCCGACGACGATAGACTGACGAAAGAACACACTAAGATTCGAACGAGCGCACATGTCTTCAGAAAACAAGTGATTAAAGACAGGATGGCCATACAAGTTCTCGTAACAAGTTCTCGTTCATGTTCAGATAACGGAACTCCAGTATAGTAAAGATCGGATGTTAAAATACATTTGAGCCGTCTTGCCTTCGCTCTATTATTTCGCTTGTACCGTTGTTCCAGAAGTAGTGAAAACTCATTTCCATTTTGCCATGTACCAGGGACCCATAAATTTCCTGTAATGCCTCGCCATTCAGGGGGCTTGTCATTTCCTATGCTTCTATGTTGCCCGACCCTCTCCTACTTTCCAAAAATTCCGCTTGGGTCGAATCGGCGTTCTTGTTTGCCTCATTGGGCGTGAGCGCCAAAGAGACTCCTCCCTCAAGGCGCCAGCAGCCAATCCCAAATTTTGTCTATCTGGATAGTCGCGTATTCTATCCCCGTGGGTATTTCTCGAACTACCGGAGAGCGCATCAGAAATCTCTTCTTGACAAGCCCCCTGAATGGCGAGGCATTACAGGAAATGTATGGGTCCCTGCATGTACCGACAAAGAGAATGGCACAACAATAGCTTCGTCCGACGTTAATGTGTTCTGTTTATGTAATTGCTGTTTTCCTTTTTTTTCACATACTCCATCTTTTTTTCCGTTGTGTTGTTTGATGGGCAATAAAGTACTTCACTCGTTTAACTGCTGCACAGAACAGAACTCCGTTTCTTCTCTTTTTATGGCGTCCAAGGCTGCAATTTTGCCATATAACGATCATAATATCTGGTTAAGTGACGTAAAAAAGTTAAGTAACGTAAATAGTTTAAAAGTGGGTAAAAATAGATCAAAATTAACGTCACTGAGGGATGGAGGAGTAGCCACAAAAAGTACGAAACATTATTTTCTTTTGTTTTTGTTTAAATAATATAAAAATAAGTTAAATTAGAAAAGATGCTACGGGAATAAAAAAAAAAAAAAAAAAAAATAATAATATCTGTCCTTCGGTCCCGGTTTCGCTAGATCGGGCATTTCCACGTAAGCTAGGGCGATGAAAATTGGCATGTATGTGAATTACCCGACCCAGCTCTGAACAGATTCTCGGATCCGGTGATCCGTGTAGGTGCGGAGGGAGGGGGAATCCGGGATCTTGTGAGCCGCGAACCGTTGATCCGATTCGAGTAAAACTTTATAGATGACAGGAGCGAATGCCATAGGTGTGACATTCGTGTGTCCGAATCGCATGTGGCGGCACGATGTAGGATCTGCAGGTGGTTCCGGAAATCTTGTGATAGGCGTATACGGATGGAAGAATTGGTATGAAAATTGCAGGGAACAAAGATCATGGGCCTTAGATATACAGTTTGAGGTCTAGACCGGATACGACCTCTTTGGGAGGAGATGAAGGGGATTCCCGGACAACAATAATAACATGTAGCTGGCGTGTCCGTTTTGCAATGTCAAATATGGTCCCGGACATTTTCGAAACTTGACGGGTAGGAGGCAGGAGCAATTGCTGTAGGTGCGAAATCTATGTGTCCGAATCGGATCGGATATAGGTGGGGGAGGTGAACAGTGAACAATTTATAGGTTTCCAGCTCTGCTAAATTCCAGGATAATATATCTAATTCTAGGACGAGGCGTGCCTTTTATAACGAGTAAACTTCGATTCAGCGGTATAATCCAACCGTCCAAAGAGAAAAGAGAGCCAATAGAAGCTTGTGGTCCCATGATGAGAATAAATCTCTTTTCCAGGGTTTACCGCAGGATGGCATCACTGTCTTTGGCTCGCAGCTTCATACACACCTCACTGGGTTCAAGGTCATGACCCGGCATATAAGGAATGGGAAGGAGTTGCCAACTCTCAACGGAGATAACCACTATAGCACACATTTTCAGGAGATTCGACTGCTGAAAAATCCTGTAGATGTCCTACCGGTAGGTTTCTTTATGGTTTCAGCTGGGAAATACCCGAGAAATCACTTTCAGTATCTGTAATGTGTACTCGGGTTTTAGCTCTGGATGAGTGCGGGTGTTGAAACAGACTTTTTCGTTCGGAACATATTTATTCCAAACAAGAGCTGTAAGCTCATATGGCAATTGCATGGGTTGAGATGTATTGTTTGATGAAAAGTAATTTTCGACTGTGCGGTCCAGATGCGCACTTTAAGGGAGCTAGAGAAAAAGTATTTTATCGTTGAACTTGGCTGTAATGATGCGCACTTTAAAGGCACTAGAAATTCATCTGTAAGAAAGACCCTTGAGGCAAAAACGATAGGGATCATTGATATATTCGTATGATCAAAAGTATTTTTTTTTTCCACTTTGCTGGTAAAATGCGCACTTTAAGGGTGCTAGAAATTTTGTTTTTTTGCAAAACCCTTGTGGCACAAATGATCATGGGTTGAGATGTATCGTTTGATAAAAAGTACTTTTCGACCTTGCGGTTAAGATGCACACTTTAAGGGAGCTAGAACTTCATTTGTAAGCAAAACCCTTGAGGCAAAAATGATCATGGGCTCATGGGGATCGTGGAAATGCATATTTTGCTTAAAAGTATTTTTCTTAATTTGCGGTCATGATTGGTACTTTAAGGAATGGTCGGATTTGAAAAGTGGCGATTTCTAAGCCAATCTTGTCGAATTTATAATATTCCAGCCAAATTTCATCGTCCTAGCACATCTGGAAGTACCTTAACTCGCGATCACCGGAATTCCGGACCCGCCCCTCAAACTCCCCCCACAGTCGCCCACAGTCGCCGGCCTCCCAAGTTTCGTCGTGAAAATCCCAAAAACCGTCATCACCAGAATTCCGGGAAACTCCCCTCCACTTCCCCCCCTCCCCAAGTGTCCGGGTCCAGTCCAAACGTGTAAACGATTTATCTGGAGCAGATTCTTGTTCTTCCCAGCAAGTTTTACTCCGATCCCTCCATTATAACCGTTTCTCGAGATTTCCGGTCTCCCCCCCCCCCCAACTCCAACTTAGCAGTCGAATCCGGTTCGGACTTCAATTGGAACATCAGAGATATGTCATTCATTCAGGTATTAAGTTTCGTCCCAATCCGATCACCCGCTCGAAAGTTACACAACACTCAATTTTCCATATTCCCCCGCACTGAACCACATATACAAACCCCTTTGACCCTCGAATGCACTAGCTCTTTCCGATGTTAACAGAGTGATCCGATCCAAAGAGTGACGTCACGCCACGCGCAGAGCTACTAGTGTGAAGAAAGGGGTAGGGGTTTTACAAAAACTACTAAATTCTCAGGATTCCCCCGCCCTCTACTCCCTCCACGGTGGTCGGATCGGGGAAGTGACGATTTGCAAGTTAGTTTGGTCGGGTCCCTGATATGCCTGCCAAGTTTCATCGTCCTAGCACATCTGCAAGTACCCTAACTCGCGATCACCGGACCGACCGACCGACAGACCGACCGACGGAAAAGTGATCGGTATATGGCACTTGAGCGAAGCTGCAAGTGCCATAAAAAGCATACAGTATGTAAACGATCCTTTGTCGTTGTTTCTTCTACTGCAAGAGTCTGAAGGAGGAGTTTTATTGCATTGTTTTGCTTAATTTCACCAGAAAGATGGCGCTCGAACTAGAGAGCATGTTTGGAAGCAATTGCATCAAGTACAAAATCGAAGTACTTTGGGTTTTACTTATGTATAAGTTTGCTGAGGTGCTAGAGGACGAGTTGACGGCCCCCTTCCCCGGTACACCCCCCGCAGGTGCTAAAACGACCAAACTCCCTCCCCCCACCACAAAGAAACAAAAAACTAGTCTCAAGTGTAAGAATAAGCATGTGCACAAAGGGTATGTCCGTTAAGTACAAAGTGCTGGCTGGGGGTGCTAGTAGTTTTTAATGCATCCGACGCTGGTGTTAAAATGAAAGAGCAAATCAAAACCCGTGCCACTCAGCATAACGACCTTACCCCCAACACATTCGTTCCCAATTCCCTTCCCTTCTTGGCGAGGAAGCTGCAGTTAAGATCCCACCCTTATAATGCGGAGGGCCATCAGAAGCATTAAACAGTTAGGCAATTATTGCCCTCTCCCTTTGTTTGATTCCCGTTCCTCTTTATCCCTGAATTATACGAGAAACTGCAATATGGGCATTAGGGGTCGGCACCGTTTCTGTTTTTGGCTAAAACAGAAACGGTAAAAAACGGCAAACAAAAAACGGAACAGAAACAGAAACGGCGAGAAAAAAACGGAAAACCGTTTCTGTTTTTCCGTTTTTTTCGGGAAAAACAGAAACGGCCTGTTTTTGCAAAAAAACGGCCGTTTTAACAGGTATTTCCGTTTTTTCACTTCATTCGTGCGTAAAGTACCCAGCAATACTCGGAAGACCTACGTGTCCGGCTAAAAAATGATTGTCATGTACGGATTCAGCATCTCGTCTTACCCCTAAATCGGACATCTAATTACTACTAATACAACTTTTGGTTTCAACAGTATTTCTGGTTTGGGCCAGATTCCGGTCAAAGTAATCGTCCGGGTAGAAAATGATTGTCACATCAGTTCTTGAGCTTGCCTTCTTAGATTCTGGTCAAAGTAATTGTCCGGGTAGAAAATGATTGTCACATCAGTTCTTGAGCATGCCTTCTTACCCTAAATCGAACATCTAATCTACTTTAAATAACTTGTACTTTTAACAAATTTTCCGGTTTTTGCCGGATTCCGGGCGAGGTACTAGTCCGCCGAGAAAATGGTTTTCATATTCGTGGGTAGTATGTCTTATTATCCCATAATTGACTATCTCATTAGCTGTTTAAAAATATTTCGTCTGTCCCTTAATTTGAACCCTCTCTTCCACCCCTAAATGGAGGCTACGGAGCCCATCTACGAACTCGACCTTTCCCTTGACCCAAAGATGCTCCCACCAAGTTTCATAAAAAATAACTTATTCTCTTCGAGATTTTCAATTCAATTCAATTCAATTTATTTCAAAAACGGGAAGCGGACAAGCCGAATATTCGTTTAGTCGTCAGTAAATATATATATACAATTTCGAGTCCACAATTATGAATTAAAATAAAAGTAAAGGTCTAACTAATCTCAGGTACATAATGACTGACTAATTAAGTCAATTACAATACTAAAATACTAAAACTACACAATAACAATCTAATATAAATATAATTAACAAACTATAGCTGTAGCTGCGCTTGCTTACTAGCACTAGCATTAAAAAAATTTACAAACGAGGGAACAAAGCTTTTCAGATAACGGTTTCGAGACACCTGGATAGGCTGTATTTGAGGTACAGCTTCTGCCGCCGCTCTTGCGGGTCTTTCTCGGTGTGGCTTGAAATCGGGGGGAAGTATGGAGCGATGGGATGTGCTGCTCAGCAACCCATTACCAAAAGCAAGCGACAGCTTTTGTCGACGGCTAGCAAGGGAATCTGAACCAAACTGTTCAAGGAGGGCGCAGTATGGATTTATCGTGCTTTCAGGCTGACGGACGGACAGACGTCAACTTTAGCGATGTCATAGGTATCCCTCCACTTACGTTTTGGGATCGCGAAAAGCGGCAATTCCTCGGCGATCCTTGATCCAAAATGAGGTAAAATTCGCGGCATTCAGTTTAGGGGAGAGAAAGAGTGAAAAATCTCGTTTTAACATGATGTTGACTCAGTGGAG
Organism: Branchinecta lindahli; assembly: GCA_023053555.1. NCBI lineage: Eukaryota > Metazoa > Arthropoda > Branchiopoda > Anostraca > Branchinectidae > Branchinecta > Branchinecta lindahli. The sequence goes on along the minus strand of JAKZAO010000004.1, from coordinate 12,964,086 downwards.
TGTGGTGTCATAAATGCGAGAAAATAATATATTAGAGAAAATTAATATTTTGCGTTCAGCCAGTTGCGTCGGAGAGCAGAACTGCTAGATGGAGTCGTCAAGTGCCAACAAGAAAATTGCTAATTTCGAAAAATTATCCTTCTTAGTTATTTCGTCATGGTGATTTTGATGAGCTGTTCTAGTTAGAGTCGGGCTTTCAAAAGTGTCAGCAAAAAATACGGCTGATGAGTAAATATCAGTGGTTGAATAGTAACATGAACAGTATTTTGAAATGATGAAGTGACGAACTGGTAACTAGTTCAAACATGCTGTTTTGGTAAAAAGCAGCCTACCACTGGCATAGGCCAGTACTTTTTGGGTCAAAAAACTCTCTCTGAACTGATGACATCTACATATGGTTACGACTTACTATCAAACATCCTGTGACGTAAGACAAGTATAGTCCTTATTGCTAACTTCAAAACACTAGGCAGAAATGCACTGTTTGGATGGGCTGACAAAGGTCACGAGATGAACTGAGAATTTCAAACGTCAGTAACGCAAAATCAACTCAACCCACTGGCGGTCACAAAGGTCTCCCAAGGGACCATCTACCGGCCGACAAGATCATTAATTAAGGTCCGAGGTTGCCTTCCAGGAAACGAATCGGACGCGGCTTTGAAATCCCCTTTTTCTACAACAAAGGCATAACCAGAAAACGGAATTCGGGAAAAAACAGGTAAAATAAAAACAGAAACGGCTAAAAACGGTCATATAAAAAACGGAACAGAAACAGAAACGGTACTTAAAAAACGGCTACCTGTTTTCTGTTATTCTGTTTTTTTTGGAAAAAAACAGAACAGAAAACGGTGGTACAAAAACAGAACAGAAAACAGAAACAGAAACGGTGCCGACCCCTAATGGGCATCAGTTTATTGCTGTACGATGGTGGCGCTAACGATGATGGTCGCTTTCTAGTGTTTTTGACAGGTACCGTCACTGGCAACAGGCACTGAAACTGATGGGATTATCAGTTTCAAGATAATCCCAAAGATACTTCAGCACGCCTGTTGAGATTCGTTTTTTTGTTTCATCAGAATTCCGCTTGAGTTAGACCAAGATCACCGGAAGTCAAGTTAAATATTTGATAATGTGTTAAGTTCAAAAGATCTTGAAAATTTGTACATATTTGAATACGGGGAGAGGGGGTACCGGGGTTACCTCAGACCTTAGACCTTAGATCCTCGGCGTCCAAGAAGATTCTCCAGTCGTCCGGGGTGGTACCGGGGTGGGAGGCTTTTTTTTTTCACTAGAAAAATTATTGAAGTTTAAAATATTGAAATGTATTGAAGAAGTGTATTAAAATAATTATAATTTCTGCTCACTGTTTGTGCCAGAGCCAACCATAAACAGTTGGCTTTTCGCTGATTTTTTTTATTTTTTCTTTCCGTTTGTCTGTTTAGTAAGCAAGGAACAAAGCCGAGGTTGTGAAACGCAGTCAGTTCAAGCAAAACCGCTAGAACTCAAGATACTTATGGAGGCTTTAGAGCGTTTCAGTTTTGTAATTATTCTCGTTTCAGGGGGATTCGCCTTGCCCTTCACCAAAGGGGATTCTCGCCTAGACTCATTACTAGATGGCATGAGCTCCATTCGGAGCTGCAAAGACTATGTTCTCTCAACATGCAATACTTAATCGTGCAGTTCTGTCGTCGTGTACTTAATACTTGATTCTTAATTACAAAATCGGGCGTACTTGATATTTAATAATTAAGTACAAATTTAAAGTACTTTTCGCAACATTGCATACTCTAATGGAAGAAAAAGTGTATTCAGAAGTCGACAAAAATATTTTTAATTTCTGCCTACTGTTTGTGCCAGAAATGAGCTGAAAAGTTGGCTTTTCGCTGATTTTTTTTTTATTTTTTATTTCCGTTCGGCTGTTTAAAGCAAGAAACAAAGCCAAGGTAGTGAAGCGCGCTAGAACCCAAATGGAGGCTTTAGAGCGTTTCAAATCTATAATTATTCTCGTTCCATGTTTCAGGGGGATTCGCTGGTCACGTCCTGCTGGTATAACACGAAAGAAAGGATGAACATAACGCTCGGTGGTTTCGCTATTTCGGATGAAATGTGCGTCAACTATATCCATTATTTCCCGAAAGCGGATCTTGAAGTCTGCAAAAGTTCCGTCTCTAATCAAGCGCTTAAGGACTATTTCAGCTTTCTTAAAAGGTGAGACGAATTTTTTGTTTGTGAAGAGGAATGAGGGGCGGTCTTCGGTCCTGTCAAGGCCCATGATAAGTTGTTCAGCCACTTATAAAAGCCTTCCGCTACCTATCGGCCTGCTGGCCGAGTGGTTAGCCCGCTGGACTCAGAATGTCCCTGATCCCTTGTGTCGCAGGTTCGAGTCTCGGTGGTTGGTTTGGGGCGGGGGTGGGGCCTAACATTTGGTTTGGGGCGGGGGTTTAGTGGCAACGGAGGTGGTGCCTACCGTTTGGTTTGGGGCGGGGGTTTAGTGGCGTGGCCCTGTGAGACAAGCCAAAGCCGACCCTGCTTCAAATTTGTACCTGGACAAATCTGGGGAAGGTGACATTATTCTATATAGAAATAGCACAAAACGTGCCCACACGGAGTATAGGAAAAACAGTAAAGGAAAGAAAAAGATCACACTAAACTAAATGGCTATACAAACGCACTATAATACGGATGGCTCCGGTCTAGAGAAGAGTCAAACTCGGCACGGCGTTGGGCCACAGCCACAAAAGGGGTCGGTAACGCCGTAAAGTCGTGTAACTTTGTGGTTACGAGCCCTTGGGGGAAGGTCGAGTAGGTACTTAGCATACTTGGTACTTAGCATACTTATAGAACAATTTACGGATTGTTAAATCAGTTAAGCTAAATACCTTCCAAAAAGGAAAGCACCAGCATGGCTGGCATTCCATTTCAGTTTCTCTCTGAGTGCCGGGAGTCCGAGATCAGCAACGCTTGTAAGGCCTGCCCCGGCTGATGCTGATACCTTTACCTTTTTTTTATCTATTCTTTAATAGAGCTATCTCCTTCCCCTTAATTTAGGGACCCTTTTGTCCACTGCTCTGTATGGAACTGAAGGGCGAATATTTTAGTGAACAGGGTAAAGGACTCAACTTTGGAAGTTCTGTCCGCTTTGACCATGCAGTCATGCAGCCAGGGGTTACGGTAGGTCATGGTGGATCATTATAAGTAGTGAACTGAAATAAAAAAAACTGCTCCTTGGGCAGGGTTTGAACCCGTAACCTTTGGCGTCAGTTGCCGACGCCCTAACCACTGGGCCACTGAGGGCTTGTGAACGTAGTTCTCACGCTACTATAATTGCCAGTGAGACGCGGGCTAGAAGCGCACCGATTGCTCGAGGCATGTTCATCCAAACACTTCATCTTCATGTCACGGAATTGAAAACTTTTTTACGAAGAAGTGGAATTTATGCAATAGGCTTTAAAGTTTAACCGAAAAGGGCGAAGAGCCGACAGTTTATCTAGTTACACATCACGTATTCACCTAAATAGGCCTGAAAATCCGATAAAATGCGTTACTCCGTTTGTCCGCTGTCCACAGATAATGGATTTCATCGAATGAATCTTTCGGATTTGTGGCATCTCTATGCTCGAAATATTTACCAACTACAAAGACAAGCCATTGCAGAAAAAGAAGCCGGCGCTTATCGTCTTTAATCCTACAAATGCAGTTTTTTTTTCAAATTCAAAATCTCCGCGTCTGGATGGATTTTGGGTTGCCATGCAAGCAGCGCACATTCTGAACGTCACTACTAGAGCCTCGGGTAAACACAAATGAAAAATCTCTTAGATGGGTCAAAGTGTTTCAATGTATTCAAATATCAGATGGGAAAATAATCTGCCTTTCCAGTTAAGTTTTAAGCGTCACAAATTTATCGATGGTATTCAGGTGAGTAATAGATCGAACGCGAAAACGACTATGAAAATAAGATGGAGATAATGGCGCTAGTTAATGCGATATAATGTAGGCTTCGGTTCTGCTTTAAAATCCAGCTATACCTGCAAGTAAAAAAGGAGCACTGGGAATTTCAAATCGTGTCGCAAAAGGAGGGACACCCCAGATCTGGAATATGTCTTGCGTTCCGCCAAATGCTTTTGAGTTGCACTCACGGAATACTCGAGAGGATGAGCCAGTAATTTGTGTCTGTCTGTATTCGGACAATGAATCAATCAACAAATCAAATACCAAATAGCTTAAAAATAGCCAAATAGAGTTAATGCGAAATATTAACAAAATATTTAAAACGACCGTAGATTAACACGAGAAACGACCAAATAAATGTTGGATTGTCACCCCATTGATGGCAGGGGGGGGGGGGGGCAGAATGTGGTCTTACGAGGTGTCGGTGACAACTTTATAGGCTGTTCAGACAACATCAGCTTCGCCTTAATAAGAATAATACTAGTAAAATGCAACATAAGCGTCTCGCCTCTGAAGTACCTTACTAATCTTATCCTTTCAGTTGGGAAGACCAGCCAACGAATCAAGACGGCCCGATCTCAGAAAACTACCAATCTGTTACTTGGACCCCCTTACGCGTCAAGTTACTTGACGACTTGTACACCCACGCCCCGCTGTCAATGCAGTGCAACCGCTCAGATGGCTCGCGCTTTCCGGGCTTGTGGGAAGGCCTTGGAAATGTTTGGCCCCACCTACCGGCCCTCTTGCAAGAGGAAAGTTGCTCTGACGACTGATTTGAAAGAGAGTTTTAAATTATTTTTGTTACAGGAGTAAATTTGCATTTTGTGAATATTCGATGGTGGAGCTTTTGATGATGTAATAAAAAATATATTTCAGCCAGCTAGAAAGAACGGTTCAGCGCAAGCCTTTAATATGTTTTATTTATCACCTCCTGTTCCTCCGGTTGATTTATTTTGCTAGAAATCGTATACAGTTTCTCCAATAATCGCCGAGTACCTTCTAGCTATAGGCATAGTTCCAGCCCCCAAGTATAGGCGTGCGTCCCTATTTGGGATCCCAAAAGGTAAGTCATACCTATGACTTTGTAAAAGTTGTCCGTCTGTCTGTCTGTCCGTCCGACTGTCAGCACGATAACTCTCGAAAGGAACGAGATACTTTGATGAAACATGGTGAGGGGATTCTTTGTGTCAAAGGACAGGTCTAGTTCGTATATGTGCTCTTTAGCCCTACATTTGGGGGTTGGGGGTTCAAATTGAAGGGTGAAAAAGCTAATGAGATAGTAGATTTAGGGCTGAACGTCCTTAACACGTAGCCTATATGAACATTATTTTCTCGCTGAACAAATTGTTCGCCCGGAATCGGCGGAAACCGGAAAATTTGTTATAAGTAAATGTTTTATCTGAAATTGATTAGACTAGAGGATGGGTGTAGTGGACAGTAGTGGTAAGGAGATAATGCTGAATCCGTGCATGAAAATCATTTTCTCGCCGGATATATAGTTCGCCTGGAATCCGGCCAAAACCGGAAAATTCTTTAAAAGTAAAAATTTGTCTGAAGCTGATTATAGGTAGGATGTAGGGGTAAGAAGACATGCTGGATTCGTTTATGAGCTTTATTTTCTTGCCGGACAAGTGGTTCACTCGGAATCCGGCCGAAACCGGAGATTTTTCAGAAGTATAAAGGCAGGATGTTTTGAAACCCTATGAGATACATATCCTATTGAATGCTGACCGTATATCTGAAAGCTTGGTAGAAATAAAAGTTCATTCTTAAGTCATTTAATTCAATCAATCAATCAATCAGTTTATTTTTGCCAATATCATTATAAGATAGTTTGGACGCGTCACAAAGAAGACAATGATACAAAACACACAACATGCACAATTGAGATTAAACAGAAATATTGACAGTTATAAATAAATAAACTAAATCAAAAATCAAAAATATATTTACAATTACTCAGATCTTATATTTACAATTTAATTCAATCAGCAGTCAATTTCTCTGAGCTTGTTTTCATTAAAATTCTGAACGAAATAAGGCACAAACGACTTCTCATAGCGGCTTGTCCTGCAAGGAGGCGTTTGTAGCTGCTCCACTTCACTCAGCTTTGATTTGAGTCTTGTATTTGGGCGACTTTTTGTAACTTCTTTGACCATGAAGTCTGGCAGAATGCTTCGATGTAGCGGGGAAGCAAGACATTTCTTGCCAAAGTCCATCAGTAGGCAGTGCCTGCGGCTGGAAAGCGTTTGCAATCTTAGCGTTTCTAGACTTGACTGGTAGTCGTTATACTGGCTACCCAAGATGATCTTGCAGACCCTCTTTTGTAGTGCTTCAAGTTTGTCCGTCTGATCCTGTGATAATGCTGCATGCCATACCGGAGAGGCATATTCAAGGTTGGGCCGAATGTGTGTCTTGTACACTGTTAAGAGAACCTTCCGGTCCTGGGAGAATCGTCGAACCACCGCAAATAGTTGAAGAAGTAACCCGCCTTTCTTGATTATATTGTTTACTTGGGTTTTCCAGCTCAGGTCGCTGTCAATGTGAATGCCAAGGATTTTTACCGAGTTTACTGTAGATAGACCAAGGCTCTGGATACACGGTACTTCTCTTTTCAGGAAGCAAAACCTGAGGATGGAGCTCTTCTCTGTGCTGAGCGTTAGCTTGACATCCTCGGCATCACTTGTCAGTGTTTCAATCGTCGAAACCAGAGGATCTTCGCCTGTCGGGTCGCTTAACTTGCGGAGTACATTGATTGAAAGATCATCAGCAAATTTGTATTTGTTTTTGATGTCTTGAAGGAGTCGGTTGATCACGATCAGGAAGACCAGCGGTCCTAGCTTAGTTCCTTGAGGCGCTCCGCAAGTTATCGCTTTCACCTCCGAGATGACGTTCTTTAGTATGACTCTTTGGGAGCGGCCAGAGAGAAAACCAGCCAGCATGCACAATGAGTGCTGACTTGCTCCCATTTTAGCCGCTTCTTGTAGAATAGTTTTGTGGTCCAAGAGGTCGAACGCTTTCACAAAGTCAGCAATAATGGTGTCGACGAAAGCTCCGTCATTTTCAAGGTGTGACAGAACTTCATCGAGAAGCTGGACTAAATAGTGATTGGTACTGCATCCAGGGCGGAATCCGTATTGTTGGGGGTCGAGTTTTTGTTGTATCTCCTCAAAGAGCTTTTTATAGAAGTGTCTGTGCGAAGCAACAATGACCACTAATCCCAACTTTTGTTTTTCCCTACGGGCCTTACTTCTTAATCCTAATTTGGCTTTGGTTTTTAGTGGAGTGTTCCTTGGAACAATCCACTATTGCGAGCGCTCTAGCAGCTTTCGGTTTTCGGTTTTCACCATATTTTGTGGAGCTCATAACTCGTGAACCAGTGCAAGTATCAAGTTCAAACTTGGTACATTTGTGGGTATTGGGGTCTAGTTGAGCCTTTTGGGGGTCCCACCCCCCACACCCACCCGGTTCAGGGGCAAATGGGCCCAGATTGTCCAGTGAAGAATGTTCAAAACTTGACCATAGTTGGACATAAGACGATGAAATTCCTTGTACTTGTAGGTCTCAGGGCTGGGAAATTACTTTCAAAGTTGCACCTCCCCCACCCATCCCGTTCATGGGCAACTGGGCCCAGGAGTAAAGTTCGTTACCCGTGCCAGGAATCAACAGGTATCAAGTTCAAACTTGGTACGCTTGTGGGTATTGGGATCTAGTTGTGCCTTTTGGGGGTCCCACCCCCCACACCCACCCGGTGCAGAGGCAATTGGGCCCAGATTGCCCATTTTTTATGTTTTTAACTTGACAATAACTGGAGATAGGGCGATGAAATTCCTTTGTGCTTTTGGATCATCGGGTTGGGAATATCTATGTGGAGTTGAATCAACCCCCACCCTCCCCGGTCATGGGCAAGTGGGCCCAATTGGCCCATGAGAAATTTTTTTGACCCGTGACTGGAATCAAACTCTAAGCTGGTATAGTCGAGGATATTTAGGTTTAGATAAGCAATTTGACGCCCCCCTCCCCCCCCACCCTCCCCTTCATGGGTAACTGGGCCCAGATTTCCCATGAGTTACGTTCGTCTATGACATTGTCTCGAGTTCAACTCTTGCATACTTGTGGATATATATGTATATGTCCTCTGGCCACGAAGAACATCTTGAGACTGAACCTCCCCCACCCTTCCCGTTCATGGGCAACTGGGCCCGGATTGCCCATGATGTGAGATTTTGCAACGGGGCCCAGATTGCCCATGTGTTAAGTTCGTGAACGATGACACTCGTCAAAATTAAAACCTCGTGTAGTTGTACACAGTACTTTTCGTAAGATGCGCATTGATCTTGTTTGGTTTCATGTTTCGCAAAGGGTTTGAGCTGTTAATTAGACACAACATGTGTTTTCGCGGAAGGATGGGAATGATGAAATGGGATCTGACACTTTATGACTGTGACATTACAATAATGTGTTTGAGCAAGGTATAATAAACGAAATACATTTCAAGATTGATGAAAGTAATGTCAGTAGTGTATTGAAACAAGCCTACGGGGTTTATACGAAGCAATACTGGAAAGACAAAGATGGACATTACTGTGATTGGAGACCGAATTACGACTGACGCAAAGGGATTGTGTTTCCAAATGAACTAACATGTGTTCTCACGTGGAAGGTGTCAGATGAGACGCGCTTATGAAAATTTATGACTTTGACATTAGGGTGTTCGAGCCTGAGCCTGAGCCGTGGTTGGAGATTCTTTGAGAGCTCAATTGTTGGTTTCAAAAGTAACTATGCAATACGAATATTAAACATTACGGGAAATTCAACGTTACAATCCAATTCATTCTTTTACACTCCACGTCTGAGCGCTTGCGCACTTGTTAAAAGTCTTATCCATACCTAGACTTCCGAATCCTAATCTGATCTTCAGCTTTTGCTTTATACAAGCCTGTATAAAGCCTTTATACAAGCATCTGCAGTGCTCCATCGTTAGGATTTTATCCCATCCGAAATAGCAACTACTGTCGAGCAAGAAAGGTAATAAAATGGGGGGAAGAAGACACTGTGACTATTCATAAGGATGAAGTATTTGAAGGTTGACATCTAAAACTCGCGAACACTCCATTACTAACTATTCACTGATGATTGATTGTGGAAGGGAACTGAGAAACCCAAACGAGTCGGAACTGCAGAATGGAGAGACACGTGATGAGCAAACTGTTAGACACTTTGAAATAAACAATTGAAGGAAGTGAACGTTTGTGTAGTTTTGTCATTGTTTATGACACTCGGGTGGAAGAAACAGGTTGCGTGTATTACGAAACTGAGATTAAATTTAGTTCTACGCGGAAACAGGGTATTTTGAGGCCGTCTTTAACCTACCCAGACAGGCAGAGTGGCCACTTGCCTATGGACCCCGCGACGAAGGACCCAAATAATTAAATGCAACCTTCTTAAATTGTGTCGGTCCGAACGACAGACGTGGAATTTACAGTAGCGACAGTCAACCCTACCTAGCGACCGACATGCACAATACAAGGAGATTATTTGCTAGGCCAACAGAAATTCGGTTTCGACAGAAAAGATTCGAACTTCCTAGGGGTTTCGACCCGACACAGGTCACCATATCTTTAACCTTAGATCCTCCTGTGTCACCAACGGCACCCAGGACAATGAATAGGCGCCAGTCTTTTCTCTGGTGGGCTGCTGCCACGACATCTTTCTCAGGTTGCAGACATGCATGTTTGTTTGCAAGGTCCGTCGAAAGAAAATGAAATATAGAATTTGCCTTTTCGTGGGTTTATTCTGATCATTTCAAAGCATACTCCTTGATATAAGAATGATTATGAACTTGGAAATCACGAGAGTGTATCGTCTTGTAAAAATTATTTATTTTTTAACTTGTCTGTTTAAAGGCACTAGAAACTCATATGTAAGCAAAACCCTTCAGGCAAAAACGATTACAGGCCCTTGGGGATCAATGATATATACCGTTTGGTCAAAAGTATTTTTTTTTTACTTTTCAGTTAAGATGCGCACTTTAATTATGCTAGAAATAATTTTTTAAGCAAAATCCTTGTGGCACAAATTACCATTGGTAAGATGTATCGTTTGATCAAAAGTACTTTTCGACCTTGCGGTTAATACGCGCACTTTAAGAGAGCTAGAACTTCATTTGTAAGCAAAACCCTTGAGTCAAAAATGATAATGGGCTCATGGGAATCATGAAAATGTATATTTATCATAAGAAATTCAATTTTGTCGCGCGTCGGTAGACTCCTCGGCACATTGGGTTCTTTTTATACGCAAGAAATTGAATTCGACAAACATTTGTCAGGCAAAAAACAGAAGACATTGCTTTCTGTATGCCTTTGTCGGGCGTTTGTCGACTCGTCGCCACATCGGATTCTGTTTATCTGTGATAAATCAGTTTCAGCAAAGATTTGTCGGGCGCATCTGGGAAGACCCGTATCGTCGGCACATCGGGTTCTTTTTGTACGTAAGAAATCAATTTTTGTAAACATTTATCAGGCGCATCCCGAAAGTTTAAGTTTTGTCGGCACATCGGCTGCTATTTACACGTAAGAAATAAAGCCCTTTACAGTCTTGTGGGGCAAAACAAAGAATAATTCGAGTTCTGAATGCTTTAGTCGGGTGTCGGTATTCTTGTCGGCCCATCGGGATATTTTTGTTCGCAAGAAATCGAATTCTTCAAACATTTGTCGGGCGGGCGCACCCGGAAAGTTTAATTCCCTTCGGAAGATCAGAATCTCTTACACGTAATTCAAATCCGTAAACTTTTGTCCAATCCCGAAAGTTTATGTCTCGTCGGCAAATCGAGATTTTCTACACACAAGAATCAACTTTGTAACTACTTTGTTATGGATGGCCACTACTTTTTTGGAGGAAAGTTCTGTGATTTCACAGGTAGCCTTACTTTTATTTGGGATCGCTCATCAACGTTTCCACAAAATTTCGCCTGCGGCGCGTTTCGTAGTATTTTCTATTTGGAAAAATGGTGTTCCATTTAGTTGGCGTTTAGGATTGAAATTCTTGGGGGTTGGAAACACATTAAAAGCTATAAACTGTAAAGTATAGGTATAGAATCGCCTAAAATTTTTCAAAAAAAAAAAGACAGATTAGCAAAATTTCGTCTGCGGCCCTTGATTTAACTTGCTCTGGGTTCAGGCGTTGGAAAGCATCGCTTTTTAGCGAAAGGTGAAAAGAAAAGCCGAATATGTAAATCTAGAGAAATTTACATTAAAGGAATAATCTCAGCTAATGCATTACAGTTAGTTTTACAAAAAATTTCGCCTGCGGCGCATTTCGTAGAATTCCATATTTGGAAGAACGGAGTTTCATTGAGTTGGCGCTTTAGGATTGAACTTGGGGTCTGAAACACTTTAAAAGCTATAACTTGTAAGCTAAATTTTCCCAGAAAAAAGGCAGGTTTAAAAACTTCGCCTGCGGCTATTATTTTAACCCGTTCTGGGTTTAGCCGTTGGAAGCTTCGAAAAAATTTCCAGACAAAAAGACAGATCTGAAACATTTCGCCTGCGGCGAATAATTTAAATTGTCCTGGGTACAGTCGCCGGAAGCTTAAGTTTTTAGCGAAAGCTGCAGTGAAAACCCGAATATGTGAATTTAAATTTACGAATTTAAATTAAAGGAATAATCTACGTCGGCACATTTTTTTGAGTCCGTCGGCACAAACTGGACGTCCCCCCCAAAGGTAAAAAGTCTAGTGACGCCCCTGACAGTACCGACTGCTACAGACGAGCCGAGTCAAATAAATAAACGCCCTCTCAGCAATATAGGCGATTTTTATTGCATCTCTGTTGGTAGGAGTTTGAACATCCTTCGAGCACATGTACTGTAATATAGTTTAAAGCCTTTTGACGGATACTTTCATTACTTGGAAGAAAACGACACACATCGTTGTTCCGACTCTTCTTATTGGTGGCTCTATGCTCAGCCAAACTGCCGACAGATGGTGTTTAACGCTGCCAGCACGTGCTGTTTGTTATGAAAGAAGTGAGACAATTCAGTTGTGGTGTTTGAACTTTGAAATCAGACAATTTTGGGTTCAGACAAAAGGAAAGAGTTGGAATAGGCGCTTTTACTTACCATCTTTGTCTGTTTAGCTTTGAGGAAGCTGACTGTCTATGAAAGATATCTAGGTAGGTTGCTAGCCTGGGTTGCAGCAGAGTGTAGAGAAATTGCACCATACCCGACGAAAACGGATGGGATCCTACCAGAAAAATTTAACATTAGGAAGTATAGGACTGGCATAGGACTTTCAACTTTGAGGCTAAATTACCAGCCTTTGATAGCCACTGTGAGCCTGCAAATTGCTGGATCGTTAATCTGGCTCCTTGTTGTTGGAATAATATAAAATATAACTTTTGTAAACGAATCTTCTTTTTGATGAGAGTTTGAACTTGAAGTTGTCAAAGTTTGTAAACGAAAACGGAGTCTCGTCCTATTGGTCAGTTATGACGCATTAGCCTATTTCAAGTTCGCTCATAACCAACCAATAGGACACGAGACTCCGTCTTTGTTTACAAACTTTGAAGCCTTCAAACTTTCATAAAAATTAAAACTTTTTTGCAAATGTTTGATTATTGATTATATCATTATCAACAAGAAGAACGAATAGCACTTCACTGGCTCAGAATGGTTACCAAAGGTCAGTAATTTAGTTGTTAAGTTTTTCTTTAGACTTTGTTATGATGGTGTAGAAATATACCCAACGATGATGGTGTAGAAATATCTGTTTCCTCTGGGTAGGGTGAAATCTCTCCATTAGCAGGGAGGAGGGGGATAGATATCCAACCTTGAATTTGTACAACCTCGAACCTGTCATAAAAAGGTTGAAAGGAAATCTCATTGCAGTTAACGAATATAGCACAGTTAACAAATATAGCACTTCACTGGCTCAGAATAGTTACCAAAGGCCAGTAATTTAGTTGTTAAGTTTTTCTTTGTTATGATGGTGTAGAAATATACCCAACGATGATGGTGTAGAAATATCCGTTTCCTCTGGGTAGGGTGAAATCTCTCTATTCAGCAGGGAGGAGGGGGATAGATATCCAACCTTTAATTTGTACAACCTCGAACCTGTCATAAAAAGGTTGAAAGGAAATCTCATTGCAGTTAACGAATATAGCACAGTTAACGAATATAGGACTTCACTGGCTCAGAATGGTTACCAAAGGCCAGTAATTTAGTTGTTAAGTTTTTCTTTGTTATGATGGTGTAGAAATATACCCAACGATGATGGTGTAGAAATATCCGTTTCCTCTGGGTAGGGTGAAATCTCTCTATTCAGCAGGGAGGAGGGAGATAGATATCCAACCTTGAATTTTGTACAACCTCGAACCTGTCATAAAAAGGTTGAAAGGAAATCTCATTGCAGTCCTAACACCTGCCTAACATGGTCCTAACCAGGTCCTAACTGCTGTCTACCTGTCAAGAAGGAAACCCTGAATAACCTGGGACCTGTTTTGGACTGCCTGTGGACTGCTCAGAAGTTTCCTTGGGAGATTCTCAAGTCAGGCCAAGTTTGAGGCTAAGTAAATTCGAGGTTGTCAGGGAAGTTCAAAATGATATAGGGTATTGTTCTGTTCAAAACACTTGCCAGTACCTACGTTGAATTTTTTCTGAATTGCCTTTGTCATTAATTGGCTTGCTTTGCATCTGGAAGTCTCATCAGAACTTGACAACTTTGAGCATGATTGTGTATCAGAAGAGCTTGGGGGAGCTCAGTCTAGTAAACTAGCTCACCATGCCTGGGTGCCAGACGTTCAATCACTGTACCTTGGATTTCATGTATGGTGCATGGATTTCAGTATACAGTGCATACATAATAAACACAGTTTCTATCATCACAACTAAGCACCGGCTTGGACAGGGCTGAAATTACTACCATGGACTAGAGAAATCAATACAATCCTTTATATATTTTTCAACAAAAACAAAAGGGCTCGACTGATGATGGAGATGGACTTCATCCTATCTATTTTCCATGTAGAGTGCCCCAAGAGCCAATATTCTGGCTGGCTGCTAGGTAGAAAAAGCTGAGGCACAGGGCACTTTGCATGCCAAACTCGGCTCTCATTGGCTCTCATCAGCTGAGCCATGTTGTTTTTGTTATGAAAAATATGATAGGGATTGTCTTTGATTTCTCTCATTCATGGTAAGTAATTGCAGTAATTGCAGGTCAATCAAGTAATTGCAGACCTATCCGAGCTGGTGTTTTTCATCTATTCACTGTATACTGAAATCCATGCACCATGCATGAAATCCAAGGTACAGTGCTTGAACGTCTGGCACCCAGGCATGGTGCTAGACATTTGAGCACCGTGCCTGAAAAGGGGCTAGTGTACTAGACTGGACTGGGGGAGCTCTACTTTCCTGATATCTTGAATGTGCAATGGGCGAAATATAAATCGTAAAATAAAGTACCTATTCCTTCAGCCCAAACTGCTTGTGGATCACGTTTGGAGCTGCTGCAGACAGCTGCAGGGCATGCACCATGCACTAAGCTAAACATTGTTAAAGTTTTATTTATTGTTATTGTGACAACCAGTTATTTGGATCTTAAGTTTAACTGAAAAGCCAACTTATTTTTGTATCATTTAACTGACTACACTGCATTATTTTGATTGTGTTAAGGGATTTTTTTATTTTCATTTTTGCTCTAGTATGGTGTTCAGAATATCTATGGCCGTCCTCACAACCCAAAATTCTACTACGACGCAGAAAAACCGAATGTCAATACAAACGCGGCTTTTTAGTCGTCAACGATCAGCTCGAGGAAGGTGGCTCACTGCTTGAACACTTATCTTTCGTAAATCGTTTTCGTCAAACATACAAAACAGATACAAGCAGATAGAGGTACCACAAATCATAGGGAAATTCCACTATTTGAAAATCGGTTATTCGTGAATAACTAAAGAACGAAGTGACGCATTTTCATCGGGTCTTCAAGCCTCTTTAAGTGAATAAGTCATGGGTACCTAGATTCTGCTATTACATTCCTTTTCAGTTAAACTTTAACTATGTTTTTTTTTTTCAGGCCTTATGTGGCATGTCTACCTCTGACAACATTTTGAGTTTTCATGGCATCAACATCCGAGAAGCCTGAATTGGGCACTGACAATAGCGCCAGTTCTGCCAGGTAAATGGATCGTTTTTGCAGGATTACTGTAGGTTTAGGGTTTGTTCGAAGAATAAAGAATACAGCCAATATTCTGGGTCGATCTGACTCAGTATGGAAGTAGTGCTTTTTTTGGGATACCATTCAACTTTCAGTGGTGCCTTATTTGGTCTACCTACTGCAATGAAAGGTGAATAGTGGCCTGTAGGTGAGTCCTGATATTTCCTTAAGCCTTCCCACAACCATCATATTGTGTATTTTAATATTATTTCTTGACAGTACAAAGGGTGACATGCAAGGTTAATGCAAAAGAAATGTGCATCTACCAAACCTGGTGCAACCACACTTTTGATATAAGCAGGATTTCCAGGAAAGCGAAAGTGTGAAAAGTATTTATTTACTTTTCTTGAAAAAGATCTACACAGAATGTGTTTATTAAAAAAACACAGAAGCTAGAAGATCCAGTCCCACAAAGAACCTATCAGTTTAAAAAACAGGGCACTTCGCCCTCCCATAACTGTAGTGCCAAACCGATGCGTTTTTTTTTTTATAACTAACTTGTTATTTCCATAAGACGGTAAGCTAAAAGCTGGTCGCTATTCTGAATAACAACAAAGAACATATTTTTTTCAATTAGACTGGCTAAAATCCTGGAGCAAATTACTTGTTCTTGCTTTTAAAAGGCTGTCTAGATCGTCATGGTCTCACAGTGATTTTTTTTCCTGTTTTGGTATTTTCTGTTGTGTTTACTTTTCTTTCTCTTTTTTCTTTGTTCTGTTATGTTCACTGTTGCTATTGTATTACTAACGTTAGACTTAATGTTATCATGGTAAATTATGTAATATATGGAATATTAATGAAGATAATTGGACAGTGCAAAACGGATATGTTTTCCAGCTTGAGTGGCTTGAGCCTGAAGAGGACCTTTGCCAAGAAGGGTCGAAATATAGCTCGAATAAAATTTAGCTAACGTATCCGTTTTGCACTGTCAAATATGATTCGCAGTCAGCTTGGGCTGGAGGAATATTTATAATGAAGATAATGTAGGCCAATATGGAATAGAACATAATAATAATAATAATAATAATAACACTTTTATTTCAGCGAAAGCCATATAAACAACAAAAAATAAAAAATAACAGACGAGTACAAACTATCTACATCATGGTGGATCAGGGTCGAGCAAAGAAAGTGACAATTTCTAAGCCAGTCTTGTCAAGTATTCAGTGTTGAAGCCAAGTTTCATCGTCCTAGCACATCTGGAAGTATCTTAAATTGCGATCACCGGAATTCCGGACTCCCCTCCAATTCCCCCAGAGTGACCGACTCCGGTCCGGTTCTGTCACTAATACATCTAGGGCTTACGCTTGTTCTTCCTACCAAGTGTCATCCCAATCGCTTCACTCTAAGCATGTCACAAAACTTCCGGTCCCCCCCCCCCACATTGATCGGACCCTGTCCGCACTTGAAATAGGACATCTGAGACACGAGTTCTTTCCGAATATCAAGTTTCATTAAGATCCGATCACCCGTTCAAAAGTTGGACATAGCCTACCTCAAGATTCCATATTTCCCCTCCCTCCACTCCCTCCACGATGGTCAACTCTGAGAAACGACTGTTCTTAACTTAAAATTGTAGAGTCTCTGATATCCCTGCCAAGTTTCATCGTCCTAGCACATGTGTAATCATCTTAAGTCGGGATCACCGGAATTCCGGAACCCTGCCCCCAACTCCCCCACAGCGCTCGGATCCGGTCCGGTCTTGTCAGCTATGTATCTACGGCCTGTGCCTGTTCTTCCCACCAAGTTTCATCCCGATCCGTCCACTCTACAAAATTTCCGCCCCCCGCCGACTCCCCCACATTGATCGGATCCTGTCCGCACTTGAAATGGGACATCTGAGACATGAGTTCTTTCCGAATATCAAGTTTCCTTAAGATCCGATCACCTGTTCAAAAGTTGGATACCTCAAGATCCCGGATTCCCCCTCCCTCCACCCCCCATAGTGCTTGGATCCGGTCCGTTCTTGTCAGCTATGTATCTAGGGCTTGTGCTAGTTCTTCCCACCAAGTTTCATCCCGATCCACCCACCTTGAACATGTCATACGATTTCCGATTCCCCGCCCTCCAACTCCCCCCCAGAGTCACCGGATTTATTCCGGACTTGAAGTGTGACATCTGAGACACGAGATCTTTCCAAGTACCAAGTTTCGTTAAGATCCGACTCCCCGTTCACAAGTTATATATATGTCGATATTCCGGATTCCCCCTCTCTCCACTCCGCCCACGGTGGTCAAATCGGGGAAGTTATTTCCAAATTAGTTTGGTCGGGTATGCCTGCCAAGTTTCATCGTCCTAGCTCTTCTGGAAGTACCCTAACTCGAGAACAGTGGCCTGACAGACCGACCGAAAAGTGATAGGTATATGGCACTTGAGCGAAGCTGCAAGTGCCACAAAAACAAATGATAAGCTCAACATGGTATAGGCTACTAACCCTAACATGGTTTAGGCTACTAAAATTGTGTTAAGGTGTAGGCCTATGTGTAGTATCTTCCAGGTCCGGAAGGTCTTTTGTTGGTAGGGCGTCCCAGACCGGGTAAGTCAGGCTCCTTTCTTTCTTTATTTCTTTCAAGTATTTTGTTTTGTTGATGTAGGGGTAGAAGGGTTCGGTTTTTTGGTTGGAATAAACCCATTTATTAACTACAATATAAGGTCTTGATATTTTTTTCTGCTTCGCCAAAGTACTGATTTCCCTCTTAATGGGTAGGCTAACGCGTAAAAAAATTAATAATGCTCTTTACCAGAAATGGTACATACAGTTTGAAAATACAGCTAGTAGTTGGCCGATAAAATTCTTTCCAAGTAAAGAGGATCTGATTGCAACCAAGAATTTCAACCATCGTTTTTGCTATCCCAATTTATTACAGGACATAGCCGTCTAAATTATTATTTATATAGGATAGGTAAGGTTCCATCCCCACTATGCGATTGTGGGGTAATAGAAACTTGTTGACATTTTTTATTTGAGTTTCCTGTATTTAGCCCTCAGCGTGCCGTGTTCAAATGATAAGCAGACTGACTGAAGATCAAGTTGAATTTCCGTTTTGTCTGAGCTTAGTGAGTAATCGTAAAATAATTAGAGAGATAGTACTTAAGTTTATTACGAATACGAAGCGTTTTGAAATTGTTTAGTTCAAGGCTGATAGAAATTCACCACTGGATTAGTTTTAGTTTTCTTTTTATTTTACCTTTTTCTTCTTTAAACGTGATATTCTGTTTTGTTGCGAATGTTTAGTTAGAGGCATATTTTAGTTTTAGTTTGTAGCTGTGAAATGCCGTGTATCGGTTCAGTCACAAATAAAGTACCTACCTACCTCCTGCATCCACCTGGTGTTGAAAAATGAATGATTATTACTATGTCAGCCATTTTTTTTCCAGCAGAGGCCGTGGTAACAAAAGGACTAGTAGCAAGGACGAGACGTCGCAATCCGTATCTTCCCGTTTGAGAAGCAAGTCCAGCTCGTGTGAACCCGAAAAAAAGCAGAAAGTCGACCATGTGTCAGCCCCTTTAAAGCTAGTGAAAAAGAAAGCTACTACAAAAACTTCCAAGGCGAAAATAGAGCCGGTTACTGATTCAGTCGATAGTGGCGCCACCTCCCATCGACTAACCCTCCGACGAGCCTCTGTTGATTCTCAGAGTGATAAACTTTCAGACAAGGCAAAGTCACCCAAGGGATCCAAAGAGGTCGTTGACAAGGCCAAGCCAGCCAAGGCATCTCAAGCGAAAAAGCAAGAGGTATACCGCAAGAGCAAACTAGCCAAGGGATCGGAGAGTGAGGAAGAGAGTGAGAGTGAGTTAAAACTTAGCAAGTCTAAGTCAGGTGCTGGTGTTAAATCAAAGCGTAAGGCGAGTGAACAAGTGGGATCTGCTCCAAAAAGGGTGGGAGCAAGTAGTGAAGTAGTGGGCGCTAAGAAGAAAAAAGTGAGTGACCAAAGAGAGCCTTCCCCTGCAACTCGTCCGGTCACGGGGAAGAAAGGACGCGGCGCAACTTTAACTACTGAAGAAGGTAGGTTTTCTTCCAGTTTGCCACAACCGCAGCTTGTGCAGCTAGGCCACATCCCTCCTTGGTGATATTAGGGACCCATAAATTTCCTGTAATGCCTCGCCAGTCAGGGGGCTTGTCAATAAGAGATTTCTGATGCGATCTTGACCGACCAACCGGTAGTTCGAGAAATACCCACGGGGATAGAGTGCGCGACTATCCAGATAGACAGCATTTGGGATTGGCTGCTGGCTCCTTGAGGGAGGAGTCTCTTTGGCGCTCACGTCCAATGAGGCAAACAAGAACGCCGATTCGACCCAAGCGGAATTTTTGGAAAGTAGGAGTAGGTCGGGGCAATATAGCAACATAGAAGCATAGGAAATGACAAGCCCCCTGAATGGCAAGGCATTACAGGAAATTTATGGGTTCCTGGTGATATTGACAAACAGTTACGTTAGCTGAATTTTATAAGTGCGATTTTCGGCCCCTCTTTCACTTGGCAGCAGTGCTGCCAAAGCATCCTAGCTGACGTTTCCATTTTATGCATTATATGAATATATATTTCAAAGTCAGCTTGGGCTCAAGGAACACTATCACTTTTCAGCTTGAGCCTGAAGAGGACCCTTGCCAAGAAGGGCCGAAATATCTCTCTAATTAAATTCAGCTGACGTATTCGTTTGTCACTATCAACTATTATTCGCGGTCAGCTTGGGCTAAAGGAACATTAACCCATCTCTTCTGTTCTCAACCCGTGCTGATCATGATGGTGAAGTACTTTAAATCAGCGTAAGCCTATAATTAAAACAACAAACGTCGAAAATAAACAAACACGAAAATAGCAACTAAGGTTTGGCCACGGCCGACCGTTAAATGATTTTCCACGCCGGTAGGTCAAGGAAAAGATGACTTGCAAAAAAGGCAACAAGATCGTTATCGGACTTCATCACTCTTTGGTAACTTTTGCCTGAACATATTTTCAAGATCATACATTTTATAGTGATATGCCTTGAATAATCGTAGTAGGGGATACTCACTCCCCAAAACCGTGTACACCGGGCGCCGGTGCCGGAAGGGTGCTGGGAATGAGTGTTCAGTGGGTGTCGGAGAGTGAGTATCCTCTCGACTAGCACCCGAAAACTTTCATAGGAGCAGGTTCCCTCGCTTCTAGAGACTAGCAATTTGATTGGTGATCGGCTGATGCAAATCATCCCGAGCGTCATCTCGTAGGTTGTAACCCAGATATGTAAGTGTTCAGTAATTTTTGTAGGTGGCGACTTTTTATACTGTTGCAGATCCAGGGAGGGAGGCGGAGGCGGCTAATATGTTGCTTATCTTCCGCAGTCGCAGATTCAGTGCAAGATTCGGTGTTGTGACTCAAAAGAGCGTTCCAGCAGCCGGCCGCTGTCTCCTTCTGGCGCCACCGTCGATATGGGTTCTGTTTTAGAATCCCAAACCAAAGTGAGGATATACCTATGGCACCCTAAGTTCTATCTGTTTGTCCGTTCGTCCGTCTGCCATATATCTGTGACCTCGATAACTTCCGAATGGATTGGGATATTTTGTTGAAAGTTAGTGGATAGATTCTAAAGGTCCAAACTGAGGTCAAGTTCTTAAACGGGCTTTGTGCCTTAACATTTAGGGGTGGGGATGGGTTTACCATCAAAATGATTTCGAGGTGGTTTAAAGGAATTGGGAATCAAGAAAGGCGATTATATTCTACTTCGGATGGATAGTTCAAAGCTGGAGATTTCAGAATGGACAAAATTAACCGAAGAAACCGTCTGGGTGGTTGATATAGGGGTTAGGCCTAAATATGATACTGAAAAACGACGTTCTATTGGGCGTCGGCTCGGACGGAATTTTCGGCCATTTTTTAAGAAAATCGGAAACTGATTTTTAGAACAGAAGATCTCCTGACCGAGTTGATTGGATACGTGACTCCTTTTAGGTAGGTAGGATTTTTTTTTAACCAAAAACATTGAAACTAAAATAAAGTAACATGACTTATATCCTATTGCAGCAAAAAGTCCAAAGGACTTGTGCTGCAATTTCCTGTTACTACTTATAACTAATAAATAAACAATTAACACAACAACTTATAATTATCCACCTAGCTTATGACTTAAATATGAAACAAATAAACATAAGAAACAAATAAAAACTGTGCTGTGTTTAAATGAACAAGAAATTTTGATGAGAAACATGGAGGAAATTGCATAACCGACCTTTCTGACCAATCAACTCCTTGGAAGCAATAAGTGGGAGGCTGATCCGCTTCGAAGAGAGACAGGACATGGCCGATGCACAAATCGGCTTAGGATAAAAATGGCGTCGGAATTTGGAAGTCTCAAAGACCAGAATAGATTGAACGAAAAGGGCAGGTAGTGAATCACCAGGCACTGCATATCCTTTTATGAAGACACGGCGGTTTTATATCTTGCTTATGTATTTCTTGGCCAAGTTGTTTTGTTTGCAGTAATAGACCAGTCAAGACATCCCAGTTCTTTTCTTTCAACCGTTTTCTCACCGGGTCGATTCTTCTGCCGGGCGTAGTTGCCGCTGGCTGAAATGTCAGTGTATCGGCACCTACTGTCTGCGCAGGGCAGTCGTGTTTGCGTTGAACTCCTTCCCCTTTTGGGCGAAATTAATATATAATGGGCGAAGACAGTCAGAATATGCCAACAGTTTGAGATCCCACCGAAATGTTTGGCCGTGTTAAGTCCCGGCAACGGCCTAGCCCAGATGCCGTAAGCTGTTACAGTAGAGGTATGCTTATTTTTTCAATTCAATTCAGTTCATTTTATTCCTCCAGAAATCGGAGAGTAAAAGACATAGTAAACGCATACATAACTGGCCAAAAATATGAAACGACAACTATGACATAACAAGGCCGTATCGCATAAAACAAATCAACAGACAAATATCAAACAAAAATTAAAAAGTAAAACGTATGCAGAATAACTCAACCATCAGCTACAGCCTCAGCGAGGTTGTGATGGATTCGAGGAATTTTAGAAAGAAAATTAGCATGTTTTTTTTGTATGAACGTCGCCTAACTTGAACGGCCGCCGAAGAAAATACTAAAACTCATATCAGGCAACTTCTGCTGAAAAACAGTTGCCGAAAATGTTTGTTTCATGTGCAGTTTATAGTATGTCAGCTAAATTTTGAATATGTTCTCGTAATATCCTTCTATTTCTGCTTTCTAAATTTTGTATCTGTTGCTGAGTGGCGCGCAATTTCACGAAGAAGATGGCTTTCAAACTAAATAGCATACCCCAATGGAAGAAGAAGCATATTAAAAAATATATAAATAGGAGTGCAACTTACTGTTCGTGCAAGAAGAAAGCTAACACAGTTGGCTGGTAACTGATATCAAGTTTGTTCTTTTTCCTTTCCATCTGAATGTTTTGTAAACAAGAAACAAAACCCCAGGGCAGGTCTGTATCCAGGAATTTATTTCGGAGGGTGTTTTACCGGCGGGTCGGACTATATTCCGAACCAAAAAGCACAAAAAGATATGGATCAGAGGTTAAAGCTTATAAAAAACGATTATTTTTGCATGTTTTGGAGGGGGTTTGAACCCTCTAACCCCCCCCCTCTGGATGCGGCCCTGCCCCAGGGGTTGCCCACTCTCGATTTTAGTGTACAGCAAGAACCCGGTCCCGAGGCCCGGTCGGTGCCGGCACCGGCTTACACCAGCCGGCACCGGTTGCCACGTGTTAGAACATTAAAATCAGTCAAGTTTAGAAGCGGTAATCGCCTAATGTTCAGCGGTACCGCTGGTTTCGGTCGGTGCCGGAAAAGAGTGTACACCAGGTGCCGGGGAGTGGGCAGCCCCTCGACAAGTTTCCAAATAAGCTTGCCATTTTCTAGGATAGGATGCATGAGGGATATTATTTTGAAATTTATTAAGTTAAATTCGTTACTCTCTGATTAATTCTGAATCCTGCACCAGACTCATCGAACAATAGAAGTAAAGACGAGGGAGGGAAATAACGGAGGGAGACGATTGAAACCCAGTCATTGATTCGAGTAAGAGTATGCGACTTCTAGCTGCTTCTGCTGTTTAGGAGATGATAGGGAGCGATTGTTTGAATCTTGACTGGAATCCATTAGTAAATTGGAGAGTCTTATAGCGAGTATCCGATGTGCTGGTATCTCGGTTTCTACTTCAGTTTAAAGGACTTCTTTCGCTGGAAATCATACTCTTAAACCCCAACCCTTACTAGAAATTATCATTTCACGATGGACTGGTTCAAAAATATCGTTTCCCAAAAGTACAAATACTTGCCCTGTGAAATTAGCGATTTTCTTGTTGACTCTATCCAAACTTCACCCTCTCCGACGCTAAGGTTGGACTACTCAAAATATTTGAAAAGTCCGAAGCGCAAGATAGATCTGTCGGCCTACCAAGTCGTTTAAAAATGAAAACACACATTTGAAGCTTCTCTTGCACTTTGAACGATTTGCTGGCAGACCTTGAAGCTTTCGGTGAAGTTTGTGAGGTGACTGACAAACTCGGCTCGCCAAAAAAGCGCTAAAAAGTTGTGGATGCAAAGCGAAACAATGGCGAAGGGCGGGGATTTCTGATTACACAGGGGAGCTACGTAAAATTGAAAAGGCAGAATATGTATGGAAGCAGTATGGAAGCAGAATAATTCATTTTTGTGCCGAGGTCTAACTCCGATAGGCGAATCATGAAGCAACATGATTCCGATTACCATATTAAACAAAAAGAGAGTAGTAGGTTCACATTGTATTTCCCCATTCCAGTTCATTCCTTTCCATTTAATAGTTACTACCTACGTACACTGCGTATTTTTAAGGCACTGTCGGTCCCAGGAGGGATCAACTCCTTCCGTCGCTAGACATAGGATTACACGTCAAGGATTACTTCATTATCTATTTACATGAAAATTATCTTACACATATGTTTAAATAATCCTAGTACAACCCCTTATCTTCAAATCGTGTATATTATATTCTGTGTATCAGAATTTGTGGGATTTGTATGTAGGCTAATGATGCTTATCTTGTTTGGCCGGCAACGATCCACTGAAAAAGTTAAAAATTCTCGTAAGAAAATAAAGCTTCAGTTTAATTTGCTTGCGCAGTAGAGGGGGACCCGGCTTAAAGTACATGTCGCAGTTGACACAGTTTCTATTCTAATAATCTGAATGTGTTACTTCTTTGAAAACATGCTTGGTTTCTCAAAAGATCACAAAGTCGTCCCGGCTGTTTTCACCTTATTTATCTTTCTTTTGCTTTGTTCAGAATATGAAGTTACTGGAGCCAGCGCTGGTGCACGACTGATTGAGATTCAGTAGGGATGTTCACTATCGCTAGTTGTGCTAGTCTCGCTGTTGTTCGAGTGTGTGCAGAGCAAAATAACACTAAGGAGTAACGCCAAGACCTATGCTTTCTATGCTTCGCAATCGGGCCATACTTGTAGCGTCGCCCGCCACACTTGAGGCATTTAAAGCCAGACAAACTTGCGGGCTTAGAAATTTCCAGTAAAGCTAAGATGCTGTCTGCACACATCGAAGAAACAGGGGAGGTTGTATCTTTTTTTTGCTGTGTTCAGAATCTTAAGTTATTGTAGCCAGCACTGGTGCACGAATGATTGAGTTTTAGTAGGGACGTTCAGTCCCGCTAGCGGAGCTAGTGTCGCTGCGATTGACTCTGTGTCACTTTTCCAAAGTTTGCGCGGTACTCTCTAGAGTTAGTTTGCTCTGAGTGTGTGTCACTTTTTCGAACTCTTGGCGCTAGCCTACTCCCTAGCGTTATTTTGCTCTGATTTTGTTATTTTGCTCTGGGACAAACGAACTAAAGATACTAGCTTAGCGTTACCGTAAGTATCTGACTTAGTGAATTCCTTTGTGAGAGTTGCTTGGAGTTCAAAAGGTTGCTGTGATTTTATTTTGGACACGGCTTCCGCTTTTTCTGCTCGATTGGGTTGTTGATCGGGTAGACGTTTTTCTGCATTTGGGCTGACTTTGGTTTTGTTGTAGAGAAGAGCTTGGGGTTTGAATTTCCTTTTTGTGATGATGCTTGACCCCTTTAGCTGAGAAACACACAAAACCTGCATAACCAGTATTTCTAACCAATGAACCCCTCAGAAGCAATGACCGGGAGCCTGACCCGCGTAAAATGAGCCACATACGGCAAATGAGAAAATCAGCAGACGGATAAAAATGAAATGTCGGCGATGAGAATGGATGGAACGATTAAGAGTAACCCAGTAATATAGGTAGGATGGGTCTTTTAAATGACCCCTCTTGCTTATTCTGCCTTTTATAATATACCTAGCTCCCATACAGAATTATAAGCTTCTAAAATCCCCACCTTTCTCCAATGCTTCTTTTTGTGCCTACGAAATTTTAGCGCTTTTTTGGCCTTGCCGAGATTTGCCCGTCACACAACGAAACGTTTGCCGGGATCTTCAATGTCCGCTGACAACTTTTCACACATAAGGATCTGAGAAGCTTCTGGTTATTACTTCTTTTATTTGCTTAATTTTCCCACTTTTTGGGATCCCAAAACGTAAGTTGAGGGATACCTATGACTTCGTAAAGTTGTCCGTCTGTCCGTCTGTCCGTCCGTCCGTCTGTCCGTCTGTCCGTCTGTCAGCACGATAACTCTCGAAGGGGTTGAGATATTTTGATCAAACTTGGCATGAGGATTCTTTAGGTCAAAGTACAGGTCAAGTTCGAAGATGGGCTCTGTAGCCCTATATTTAGGGGTGGGGGAGGGGGTTTAAATTAAGGGGCAAATAAAATATTTTTAAACAGCTAATGTGATAGTCGATTATGGGGTAAGAAGACATGCTGAACACGATGGTGAAAACCATTTTCTCACCGGACGAGTAGTTCGCCCGGAATCCGGCCGAAACCGGAAAGTTTGTTAAAAGTAAAAGTTTTATTTGAAGTTGATTACATGTTCGGTTTAGGGGTAAGATGACATGCTGAACACGATCGTGAAAACCATTTTTTCGCCGGACAAGTAGTTCGCCCGGAATCCGGCTAAAACCGGAAAGTTTGTTAAAAGTAAAAGTTTTATTTGAAGTTGATTAGAGGTTCGATTTAGGGGTAAGAAGACATGCTGAACACGATGGTGAAAACTATTTTCGTGCTGGACAAGTAGTTCGCCCGGAATCCGGCCAAAACCGGAAAGTTTGTTAAAAGTAACAGTTTTATTGGAAGTTGATTAGATGTTTGATTTAGGGATAAGAAGAACACATTTTCTACCCGGACAACTTCGGAATCCAGCCAAAACCGGAAATTTGGCAGAAGTAAAGTAGGAAGTTTCGATCAGTGTCGTCAAAACAGATACGGCTTACAGAGGTATATCTGAACTTAGTTTTCTCAGATGATTAGCCTGGCGAAGACTGGATCTGGCGAAGACAAGACCCGATTGTCTGGATTAAATATTACATTTTTGGGATCCCATCGAAACCTTTGGTCTTGTTAACCATGGCGCGTTCAGTTTTCAAATGTTTTGCGCCCAGCCGCCGCAGCAGGAAGGCTGGACATAGTCGACAAGCGCTAACAAGAAAATCGCTAATTTCAGGTGGAAAGTAATGGTATTTTCGAAAAAAAAAATTCAGATCCATTTCATAGGGAAAAGATCATTTCTAATAAGAGTTTTAAAGCAGCCACTTGCTTTCGCTACCTAAACGAACCGTTTTCTTCAGAGGAAGCTGGGAAGATTCGAGTGACTCGTTCCGCGAGCAAGAGCGAGAGTCCCGCGCGACCATCAACTTCAGCTGCGGCAAAATCGCCGAAAGCCGCTAAGAAAGAAAAAAAGAAGAAGGAGGTATCCGGTTCGGCAAACACGGGGTCTTGCGCCAGCACAAAGTAAGTTTCTATTTATTTTTTTTATTTTTTTTTTAACGTGGAGCAAAATCGCCAACACGCCAACGATAGTTTGACATTTATATCGATTATCCTCGCCCTTTTCGGAAGCATTTCCTCGCAAAAATTGCCAAAATAAGGAGATGAGTAGATGACTCAGAGATAGTGCGACTCCCATTTTCAAATTTCCCTACGCTGCCTTGAATGCACAATCAGGATTTTCCGTCCAGATTTTCTTCACTTTCATTATAAAGTTAAAAAAAACTCCAGCTTTCCGTATGGAATTGATAATGGTGCTGAAAAATCCTGGCAGGAATTCGTGTGCGCGTCCCCCCAGATCCTGTTCGTCTGTCCGAAGCATCCTTAGACCTTAGCTCTTGCAGAGGTGCTTAGGGCATCCAGAAAGATTCGCCAGTCTAATCTCATACGAGCCGCCGCCAAGGTTGCCACATGTCGCACGATAAGTGTGAATGATCACTCTATTTTGTTTTTGTCACTCTTGTCCTACGTAAGACATAGAAATCACTCTATTTCAGATAACATCCAAATGTGTCATTTCAAGAAGTGACTATTTCAAGTTTTTTCATCAAAATAAAATTAAGATGCGTAAATTTTACAGAGGCGATTCCGACAAAAAGTGATCATTCCGCGTTTTTTCATGAAAATAAATTTTCACTCCCAATTCACTCTCTGTTTTGGGCTAAAATTCACTCTCTAAATATTTTTGATGTGGCAACACTGGCCGCCGCCCCCACATCTTCCCATCGGGCTCCATGAGATTGTTAGTGTTTGATCCGACTGGTAGGTACAGCGAAGTGTGTTCTTCGGTGGGCCTGGATCCATCCGGTTGCCACTGGAGGATAAATAAATAGATATATTTTTTATTTCCATAATAGCTCAACAGAGTATGGCTAGCAGAGGGTTGTCATGACGTAACACATGTCAAAGCAATGACGTACAATGGTTACAATTTTTGATAATAATGAGTAGGCCTACATAATATAATACAAGTCACACATTAAGAGTAAAAATGAGAAATAATATAAGGAAGCATCAAGAGTTAAAATGGGAAATAAAATAAGGTACGAATGATTTTTTTATATATATATATCGGTCAGACGACTGTACTAAGGGCGGGATGGTTTGAAGCCGATTCCAGCCTTTAGTCTAGTGTTGGGATGATTAGCATTGGGCGATTGGTAATCTGGTAGAATGTATCTATGGTAATCTGAAGATATACATTTCAGTCCGTTATCCATGGTAAGCTTGTGTCTACGGCACGCCAAGACTCCCGGATAGCGTTCGGGAGTCTGGTACTTCCCACTCTATGGCCCAGATATTTTCATAAGCAGGAAACGAAAGGAAGATTAAATTGTTAAAAATAGACGAAGGTACTGAAAAAGGTTCAAGGTTTAGGGTTCACTGCAATCACAGCAACTGTCATATATATTAGGCAAAGACTACAGAGAAATAGAGACTGGTTCTGAAAACAAAAACGAAAATTCGTGCATTTTCTAAACTAAAAAGGAATGAGCAAGCAAAAATCTTAGCGTTCTTTAATTTCCGTCAGTAGCCTTTTGAGTGACGTCGAGAAGTGAGCGGGGCTGGACAAAGGCTAAATTTTTTTAATTGTAAAAGTAGAGCCTAGTTCTAAAGTATCCAACTACAACAACAATGAAAAAACTATAATAACTAACAAACTACAAAATCCTCAGTCTGTGTAAAGCAAAAAATACTGGTGCGATCAAACAGTGCGATCGGGGCTTGAAGGAACGGCTGTCAGTTATTTTCTTCGCCCCCAGTTTTTTCTTTACCATCACCGCGACGACAAATTATTTCCATTTCTAATAAATCTTTGATTGGTCAGCCTCGTCAGCTGGCCTATACAATTATTTATTTTCTATTCAGCTTTTATATTACTGCCCGATGACCTATATTGGCTGTAACTTTTTTCTCAGCGTGGAATCAATATTAAAGACCTTCTCGGGGATTTGGAGCTGAAAACCTTAGAGTTATCATTCTTTGAGGTTAAAGAGGGAGAAACAGCGCCTGCTTGCGCCCTAGACCCAGGAAATGTCGTATCTGATGCCGACTGTTCGGACAGTTAGCAGGGTATGTCCGTAAATCAGCGGGAGCCCACCGATGCTGGAGGACCTCACAAGTGTTCATTAAAAATCGGGAAACTTTTAAATGCTGCTCTTTGTTAATGGAGTCCAGTATTTTGTTTGTTTCACTGAATTTTTTTT
Organism: Branchinecta lindahli; assembly: GCA_023053555.1. NCBI lineage: Eukaryota > Metazoa > Arthropoda > Branchiopoda > Anostraca > Branchinectidae > Branchinecta > Branchinecta lindahli. The sequence goes on along the minus strand of JAKZAO010000004.1, from coordinate 12,934,841 downwards.
TAAATATGGTTCACACAGATTACAATTCTGGTCGCGGAACTCTAAGAGAACTAGCAAATTTTCCGGCAAGATCTGGGAAAATCAAGGATTACGACCGAATTTGGTTCCCAAGAATTCATCGTAGTTCTGGTAGTAGCATCTGCATTGAGATTGCTATATACCTGTGTTATAGAAAGTACAATCTTATACGCAGCCCCTGTTTGGATTAGTGCGATAAGAAAGAATAATATCCGAAAAATGTTGCAGTCAGCTCAAAGATTGTCAATGATTGCTATATCAAAGTCATTCCGAACAGCTCAGACAGATGTTATTACTGCCATCTCAGGAGTTCTACCTATAGAGCTTAGAGCAATAGAGTTGACACTGATGCGTTATTTTAAAAGAGAACGACCTGCGATCTGGCCGGCTTTTGAACAGCCTGTTCTCCCCATCTTTCATTATTCACACGAGCATAGCACTTTCACAGATCAAATAGCGTCAGAACTTCTGGGTGTAGACTTCGTTAAAGATAAAAGTACTGATTCCCCTCTTAATGTAACGCGTAAAAAAATTAATAATGCTCTTTACCAGAAATGGTACATACAGTTTGAAAATACAGTTAGTAGTTGGCCGATAAAATTCTTTCAAAGTAAAGAGGATCTGATTGCAACCAAGAAATTCCAACCATCGTTTTTAATTTCCCAATTTATTACAGGACATAGTCGTTTAAATTATTATTTATATAGGATAGGTAAGGTTCCATCCCCACTATGCGATTGTGGGGTAATTGAAACTTGTTGGCATTTTTTATTCGAGTGTCCTATATTTAGTCCTCAGCGTGTTCAAATGATAAGTAGACTGATTGAACATCAAGTTGAATTTCCGTTTTGTCTGAGCTTAGTAAGTAATAGTAAGATAATTAGAGAGATAGTACTTAAGTTTATTACGAATACGAAGCGTTTAGAAATTGTTTAGTTCAAAGGCTGATAGAAATTCACCACTGGATTAGTTTTAGTTTTCTTTTTCTTTTACCTTTTTCTTCTTTAAACGCGATATTCTGTTTTGTTGCGAATGTGTAGTTAGAGGCGTATTCTAGTTTTAGTTTGTAGCTGTGAAATGCCGTGTATCGGTTCAATCACAAATAAAGTACCTACCTACCTACCTACCTCCCAAACCTCTCCCTAGCCGGATTATAATAGGGGCTGCAACAAAGGAACATTTTTTGTTTTGTTTTTCATCATTTCATTTCACATTGTTTCAGTAGCCTATAAAATCACATACTTTTCAGTATAAAAAGACTCAAGTTTCTCCGATATGGAAATTTTTTGTCTTAAATTTATTTTGATGGCACTGGAATTGCATAACCTGAATTTATAGTAAAATGTACGATATGAATAATGAATAATTAAAAAACAGAGGACTAGAAGCCAAACATATAATGTCAAAGTCTAGTTTCGTCTTTTGGATTGTCTCTCAAAGATCTACTTGCCAAGATTTTCTGTTGTACGCTAGTTTCTGCAGTCGAATGTCGGAGAGAAAACAACAGTAACCGAAGTAACCGAAGTCCAGAGCAACAGAATTGCACCGTATCATCATGTAGTGGCGGACATTGTCCCTCTGTCTATGGCCATTGTAAGCTCTCGTCTGGAAACATGCGTTAGGTTTCTGTTTTCCCCGGATCTGCCGAAGGTGGTATTCCATGGAGTGAGATCGGTGGGGGGCTCTGGAGAGGAGATGCTGGGCAGTTATGTTTTTGAGTGAACTTTCCCAAAGATGCCAGACCTGGAGGTAACATTAATTCGTCTGGATTTTAGAATTTTCGTTCATTTTCTGTCTTTTTTTTATATTATTACATTTTATTCTTACGTTTAGCTTAACGCCAAATGTAATAATAAATAAACAAATAAACAGTTTAGGATTGGGGAATAAAGATTTTAGTTTCAGGGATTTTCTGTAATTTTGTAAACTCATCACATTTCTGGATTGTCCAGCTAGATTGAACCCGATACTGAAGGTTAAGCCCCAGGTAATAACAAGTATAGGCATGCCGATGTTGGTCCTAATAGATAGCTTTTTATTAGCAAAATGGCCACACGAAAGCCTAAGCCGTAAACGAATAAAACTCGAGGGATTATTCACTTTTAGTAACCGAATACCTTTTTAGGAAGTCATGTCTTCATCATTTTTGTTTTATAACAGATCTCTAGAAAATCCAGGCAGTTTCAGCTCGTGAACACACTAAAAAAAGTTATCTGAGATCCGTATTGCGATCATACATTCAGAAGATAGTCCTCTTGCCCAGATCATTATACATTTCGTGTTATTCCGTCTGTTTTCTTTTCTGCTTTTTGTTATTGTGAGCTTTCTGCTTTAAAAGTTATATATGACACATTTTCTAAATTCCTTCTTGGTTTCACTATTTCCATTAGTAATTATTTTCTGATTTTAAAGTGAAGAATCGTCTGGAGATTTTGAATATTAAGGCTCAAAATTTGCAAAAGAAGACCTAAGTTTTCGATGGGATTCCAAAGGGGAATATTATGTTGATCTTTTTAATAGGCTACGGATAATCAGGTCTTGCAAATGTTCAGTCTTTGCCGAACTTATACAAATTTGATACCGTTCTACCAGACCACTGAACAGCAGCCACAAAGTCATACTTTCCGTATCAAACAGTCAGGTTCATTTGGAAACATCCGGTTTTGACTAAATTCCTACAGAGGCGAGAAGAAACAGTATTTCCTGGTTCACCATGTCTTTTTGGGTACACCTACCCCCTCCAACCATTTTTTTTTCTCGAGATTACCGTTTTATTTTAGCCTACTTCTTCGAGATTTCCGGTTCTAGGCGGACTACGGTCAAACTACTTGTCCGTTGAGAAAATGAAGCTCATATTTGGATTCAAAATGTAGTCTTTGCTTATTGATGCTCCAATCGGCTTAAAAGAAAAAAGTAGCTTCTATTAAATTTCCGGTTTCTGCCGGATTCCGGATTAACTTAATTATGCAGCGAAAAAATTGAGGTTCACATATTGATTCAGCTTGTATTCTTGCTCCTGTAAGGATGTTCCGATCGACTTTAGAATAAATCTTTACTTCAACCAAATTTCCGGTTTTCGCCAGATTCTGATCAGTCTATTTGTCTGGCGGGAACATGAAGTCCAAGCATGGATTCAGGATGTATTTTAATGGACCAACGTTTAACCTCTAATCAACTTCAGATAAGACTTTCAGATGAGACAGATAAGGCTTCAGATAAGACCAGTTTTCTGGTTTCCGGTCAAATCGCTTGTCCGGAGAAAAAAGGAAGTTCAAAAACAAACTCAGCATGTCTCTGTCCTCCTGTTTCGAACTTTAGTCAACTTCAGATAGACATTTTCAGACTTTTCCGGAGAGAAAATGAAGTTCGGTTCCGGATTCAGCATGTCTGTCTACCTCTAGATCGACTCTGACATTAGCTGGAGAAAACATTTTTTGTATCTCTTAATTTAAACCCCCTCTTCCACCCCTAAATGTAGGGCTACAGGGCTCATCTTCGAACTTGACCTGTACTGTGACCCAGTGGATCCTCACACCAAGTTTGAACGAAATATCTCAACCGCTTTGAGAGTTATCGTGCTGTGCTGACAGACGGACAATTTAACGAAGTCATAGGTATCCCGTCGCTTATGTTTTGGGATATACACCACAACCTTTTCCTTTAAAAAAAAAGTGTCCTGATAATTTGTTTACTTTCTTTTATTTGCTTTTGAGTTTGGAATTGATAATATTTCTGTGCGTTTGGTCAGCTGCTTTGTACTTGTGGAACTGTAAGTGAAATCTGTTGGTTGCATTATATACTTACTGTTCAGTTTTGAAGGATCACAAATTAACAGTTAACCCTTGTTTTCCATAACTGATTCCTGCTGTATCCATGGCGTGTGCCAGAAATCCGGGTAAGAATAAATTACCGATTGTTTAGTTTTATCTAAACATTGCGGTAGCTGTCATTCTGTATTAGAGCTTTTATCTAGTATTGCAAAGAGGAAATTGCCATAACTCGGTGGACATTAGTACTGTTTAGTGTGCAATGTCATTTTCGTGTTATTTGAGGATGCAGAGGTAGAGTAGGCCGAATTCGATCCAACATAAAAGCTGACGCCTTATTCGCAGAGACAGGACTTTGGAGAACTTAAAGCACAACTCTTACTAGAAATGGTCTTTTCACGGTAAAAGGCTCAGAAATATCGTTTTTCGAAAATACCATTACTTTCCACGTGAAATCAGCGATTTTCTTGGTAGTGCATGTCGACTCTATCCAGCCTTCTCGCTCTCCGACACGGCGGCTAGACGCAAAATATTTGAAAACTGAACGCGCCTGAAAAGTGGGAAACCATGCGAAGCAAAAGAAGTCCAAAACAGAAGATAGACCTGATACCATGTCTTCCAAAATGGAAAACAACGCTTTGAAGCTTTTCATATCCTCTTGATATTTGCGATTTTTGATATGTAATCACACAAAAAAAAACTTCGGACCATGTAAATACACAAAAATAAATACCAAACAAAAAAATTAATGCGTAAGGACTACCACCCCAAAAATCTTCCACGGTGTGCCATACCCACTCGGATGTGCCAAGCGCAACTCTTTACAGTTACAAAAGTCTTTTTGTTTAAAATTCCTGTAAACCAATCCTCGTCCCCTTTCTCATCTCCAAAAATCTCTTTTGAAATCTCTTGTGTGAAAGAGTCGGCGGACATTGAAGCTTTTGGCGAAGTTACGGCTAGGCCAGAAAACCGCTAAAAGGTCGTAGTAATAGGTCCCAAGTACAAAACTAATCAGTTGCGAAAGACGGGGATTTAGGAAGCTTATAATTCCATAAGGGAGCTAGGGATAATGTAAAAACCAGAATAAGCAAGAGGGGTTCTTTAAGGTAGAATATTGACTCCTTGCCTTTTTCGTGTTCCTGACCATACAGCCGATAGATCTGGAAATGGTATTGGCTTGATTTATCGATTGATTGTTCTTGCACATCCATAACAAGCAAACTTTATGAGTTTCTCTTCTAAAAGTGAACACTATCATCTGAGCAGGGACGGATAGGCCTATTTAAATACAAACAAACTTGTAAGTTGTTTGTACTAAGTAGTATATACACACTAAACACCTCAGTTTGTACTAACTAGTGTATACACACTAAACACCTCAGACCAATCATATTTATTTAGCAACCTTTTTTTAAATCCTCCTCCCTTAAAGAAATTATTCTCAAATCCCAGTAAATAATTCGCTGCCATAGCTTATTAAAAAAATTAAATGTCGTAGGTTTCTGAGTTTCGAATTATTGCGCTCTGCCACTGCTTTCTATAATTCTTAAGTGGGGTTCTTGACTGTAAAATCATCCGAATGGTTAGATCGCTCATTCCTTAGAATAGCCGGCGATAGCTACGGTGTCGAAAAAGGTTCCCAAAATCTGCACAAGCCTGCAATAGAATATTGTGTTTTGTTGAAGAACTTTAGACGTTCCGTGGAGATGTTCTTTCAAACGTTGAAATGCTCCAGTAGTTGTGTCAACGAATACTATGGGTTAACTTGTCCAGACAAGATTATAGAAAATATATGTTTGTTAGGTGTTCCTTTTTGTTAGATATTCCTTCAGCCCAAGCTGACTGCGAATCGTATTTGACAAAAGCAAAACGGGTAAGTCAGCTACATATTTACTGGAGCTATATTTCGGCCCTTCTTGGCAAGGGTCCTCTTCAGGCTCAAGCCATTTCATTTTCCAGCTTGAGCTGCTTGAGCCTGAAGAGGACCCTTGCCAAGAAAGGCCGTAATATAACTCCAGTAAATGTGTAGCTGACTTATCTGTTTCGCTTTGTCAAATGTATGCTTGTTTCTGGAGCTGAACGATTTTGACAAAAAGGGCCTTCGTCTTGCAGTATCAAGCTCCGCCACTTTTTGTTTTCAAACGTTTCAACATCTTCTCCCAGAAGCAGATAAATCTCTAGGGTTTGTCTCCAACAGGTTTTGTTTATTTCCTGAAAAGGGCCAGGTACCTGAAGCTGCTTCGAATCATAGTTCCAGTTTTGTATCTGGTTTATGATTAGAAAATTTATGAGTGTTAAACATGGCGTGAAGCGCGAAGTGCGTTGGTATCTTGATTGATACACACAGTAGTAATAGGCGAATTTACTCTTAACACGCTGGTGGGGTTAAAACTAGTGTTGGACGATATTTAGATTTTTCAGTAGGCTATATCGATATTTTGATCTTCTATATTCGATATATGGATATTTCGATACCATGTTTTGCTATAGTATGCGTCTCTTTTCGCTAGAATTGAAGAGCAAAATTGTCGTAAAAAAGCATCTTGCATCAACTCAAACTTCGAATACATAAAAATTAAATAACGAAGAACATAGGCTATTGCTCCAGTTTTGGATATATAAATGTAACTTATGTTGGATTATTTACAATAATTATAAATGAAAAAATATCGTTTTCGAAACCGACATTTACGTTTCGATATTCGATATCGATATTTGGTCCGATATATCGATAATGTCGCTATCGATATCGAATATCGCCCAACGCTAGTTAAGACGACGCAGTTGAATAAATTCAATAGCACCGCATTTAAAACAATGCATAAAAAGCAAATTCCCTTTTTTCATTTTCTTTTGTAGTCCGGTTTTGATAACAAGGCAACCATAAACTGACAAACAATAACAGCCTTAGTGGAACCAAGAACAAAAAATCTGATAGAACCTTCGTTTTTGGTCCCATGCAGCGACTGTGGATACCCCGACAAAGAGCTGAGCTAGAGGTCCTTGCTCTGGCTTTGAGTTGATACCCATCTACTTCCGCCTTCGCCGTTGCTCACAGCAGAGGAATACGTGCAGGAGGCACGCTGACCCGCTTTGAAGCGCGTCCAGAGAACCAATCGGCTTTTACTTTGAAAGTTTCGTCTACGCGGCTTCACAGGGATATAGCTATTTGTAGAGATAATGAATCATGTAGACATGTAGTCGAGACATGAAAGCCCGAATGGGCTTTTGGGGGCAGTCTAATAAGTCTTTACGTTAAATTAATCAATAATGTACACATTTTTGCAAAAAAATGAAAGCAATGAAAGATAAGAAGAAAAAGAAAAGTAAGAAGAAGAAAAAACGAGAAGCTACGCAAACGTTTCATAATAGTCCAAGCAAGATAACAAATAAAATAAAATCTTTCTCAACGATGGTCTGTCAGTAAATGTTTCTTCAGTCGCGTCGAAGACCCAATTGAAGCTGTTATAGTCGTGTTCGATTCCTGGATTCCCTGGTCCCTCTAAACAGCCGTTATCCAGCAATTAAGTAATACTTACAGAAATAGTATTCACGTTTATTTGAGTACCAAGTAAAAATTTTATGTTCTTCTTTTCTTTTCTTTCTCTTTGCAATCTATCACTGACGTTTCAGGTAAAGATGGGTAATAGATACACTTGTTCATTCATTTGTTCAAAAACGTACAAACAAGGATAGATGGATAACATTACTCCAGTACAGAAAAAAAAACGGAACCAGACAGGCAATAATAATTGAAGAAAAGGTGAAAATGGAATAAGCCACTGGTTGCTAATGTGACTGGTGACGAGGAGTGCGAATCTTACACCAGAGTTTTTAAGGGTGTTCGAGAATAACTAATTAAGTAGGTGATGTGTTTGTGACCCGCCACCATTTTTTAAAACAGAGTATATAAAAGGAAAATAAATAAGACGTCATTAATACAATTTTTCAGTCTTCAACCAGGGAACACTGTAGAATCTCAGGCGCTGGTTGGACCCAATTGTCTATGATTTTTGTAGGGACGACGAAACTTCCAAAAAGGTAACGCTTGCGAACATGGAACTCCTCCGTTAGTCTGTGGTTCTGACTGAGTTTTGGCAAATAAAGCAGATGCTTCGCACAGGGCCGTATCCAGGGGGATTAGGGTTTCACCCCCCCGAAACAGACAAAAACAATCGTTTCTTATAGGCTTTAACCTCTGATCTATGTCTTTTGTTTACTATTGGTCCGCCCGCGGGCAAAACCCCTTCCCGAAATGAATTCCTGGATACGGACCTGGCTTCGCATATTTAAAATAGCACGATCTCATCTTTTTGTCTCCTCCTTTTGCAGAACATTCGTTACACCAGAACGAAATAAAATAGAAACACAGAAGTGCTGAATAAATTTCCTAAAGCTGTTGTCGAGGCCTGGATATGCAGCTTTACCTTGTCAGATTATTTGAGTGGCCTCTTGCTCCTGGAATCCTTGTCTTTGGTGAAGAGTACTTGTTCGGGATTCGGGACGTATTCTGTTAAGTTCTCCACCAGCAATATAGAAATAAAAAATAAGAACTCAACGGGACTTCAGTCGCATTGCCTACCGGGAATGCCATATCCGGGGACTCATCTAAAGGCGTATTCTCGCCGTTCCCCGAGGACTCCTCGGGGAATCGAAGGGAACGGCGATAATAGAGGGAGTCACTCCATGCGAACTCCGCTTACGGAAAACAACGAGAACACGGGGAATGCTTCCAAAATGGATTTTGTTCGAAAAAAAATGCAGTTGACGAAATTAGTCTGGATCCACTTTATTTTTTTCTGATTGTTTTTAATTAATTTACATGGCACCAGCATCAGCAAAAATTGATTCCCCTCTGAGTCTGAAAGGGAGTCCTTATTGATGATGGTGATGATAATCGGAGCATTCCCCGTGGAGTCCCCGTGGAGTCATCGGGCATTACTCCTGCGGCACACTACAGAAGGAGCTTAACTACCGTCCTAGGGCTGGGGGGGGGGGGGCAAATGTGTCGACAAATTCATGTGTTACCCGACGAAATATTGGAATAGTGAGTGATGCAGGATTTTACCGATTGTAAACGAAGAGCAAAAATTACAGCACCACAGGTGAACGACTTTCAAGTCGTTCAACCAGACCAGAAATTAAGCCAAGCGCCGCTTGCGTTTTTTTTTTGTTCGCCTTTTTGTCGAACAATTTACTCACACCCATAGAGATTTATCTTTTTATGCGACTCAAACCCCAAAATCCCAAACAGAACCCCACCTAAATGACGTGCCTTCCTTTAAACAAGGAGTCGCAGGTGTACATTTCTGGAAACAGTTATTATCAGAGATGTTTTGACGGAAATTGGTACATCTACTCTTGCGAGCGAGATCGAGTTCTTAGGTGGGCTGGTACGGTATCTCAATGTTTACCGTTGTGGAAAGTTAAGTTCTGGGCGGGGAAGTATTCTTGAGCTTTTGTGTCAAAGCTTATTTTGGGCAAAATGTGCCTACGGTTCTCTTATTCTTATCATTTTGATTAGAGACTTGAAGTTGGAATTTAGGCGTAGGCTAGTGCGATATTACTTCTATTTATTTTGTCGACAAGCATAATACGATAACTAGAACAGTGTTGACGTAATTTTTGTGCAAAACGTGCCAATAAAATAAGTCGGTATACTTCTGCTGCTTGTGATGCCTGAGCTTTTGTCGGAGCTTCGCGCCCAGCTAAGAGATAAGAAATATCACTGAAGAATTCCTAGCGATTTTATGTACAGTAGAGGTATGCTTATGTGAACGTTTGTTGACTTCGGACTTTGCCATTTCCATGCACTTACTGTGTCTAAAGCTAACTACCAATTAGCCAAAGTAGGTAAGAAGGGCAGCTGAAGACACATGTACAGATATTTTGGATCTTCAGTCTACCATTTAGCCCAAAACTGCAGTGTTCACATTTAAGTAACTGTTCACATAAGCATACCTCTACTGTATATACCTCGACAATTGACTTGAATTATGGCCTGTGTATACGAGCAATTCAGTGTCGACCTCCCCCCCCCAAAAAAAAGCAGCCAAACACCTCTTAGGCTATCTTAAATTATTATCGTCAGAATTATTGCTTCGGACTAAGTCGTATCGGTCACTGTTTTGTCTTGTACTCTAGTTATGACCATATGTTGTTTCAGCCGCCGCACATCCCGTTCCGGCAAGCTCCCGATGGCTAGCCAGGAAGCGAGGGATGGTGCCAGTGGATCTTCCGTACCCGAAGGAGTTAACGTGAACCCCCCAAATGCTGCCCCCGAGGTTAGCCCCCCCGCCGCTGAACAAGCGCTGAATGTCCAACTACCAAGCAACAATGGTGAGTCAACCACTTCATAATGTTCCTACTGCGCGGTCGGGCTACGATCTGACAGTTCACGATAAAACTAGCACTGTGGAGATCATCGCGTCGCAGTTCGCATCGCAGTTCGAACTGATACCGATTTTTCGTAACGCTAGAAGTGAAAGAAAGAAAAAACGCTGTTTGGTTTATAGAAAAATAAAAATTTGGTTGTTGTTCATTTTCAAAAATAGTAGGTTGGTTTTTATGGCACTTGCCTTCCGGCCAAGTGCCATTTACCGATCACTTTTCCGTCGGTCTGTCGGTCGGTCAGTCCGGTGTTTGCGAGTTAGGGTATTTCCAGATGTGCTAGGACGATGAAACTTGGCAGGCATATTAGGGACCCGACCAAACTAACTTGGAAATAGTCACTTGCCCGATCCGACCATCGTGGGGGAGGGAGGGGAGCCGGAATCCGGAATTTAGTGACATGCATAACTTTCGAACGGTTGATCGGATCTTAGTGAAACTTGATATTTGGAAAGATGTCATGTTTCAGATGTCCCATTTTGATTCCGAACCGAATCCGATGAATGTGGGGGGGGGGAGTCGGAGGGTGGAACCGGAAATCATGTGACACGATTAGAGTGGAGCGATCGGGATAAAACTTGGTGGGAGGAACAAGCACAAGTCCTAGGTACGTCATTGACAGAACCAGATCGGATTCGTGCACTGTGGGGGGAGTTGGAGGGGGGTTCCGGAATTCCGGTGATACGGAGTAAAGTTACTTCCAGGTGGGCTAGGACAATGAAACTTGGCAGGCAAATGAGGGATCCGACCAGATCAACCTGGAAATAGTCAACTTCCCGATCCGACCATCGTGGGGGGAGTGGAGTGTGACTGGGTCACAATGAAACTTGACATGTACAAAGACTACACGCCTCGGATGTCCCGTTTCAAGTCCGGACCAGATCCGATGAAGGTGGGGGGGGGGGGGGTCGGAGGGGGAACCAGAAACCTTGTGACACGCTTGGAGTGGAGCGACCGGAATGAAACTTGGTGGGAAGAACAAGCACAAGCTCTATGCACATCAGTGACAAACCGGACAAGATTCGGTCTCTGTGGGGGAGTTAGAGGGGGGGGGGGTCCAGAATTCCGGTGATCGCAAGTTAAGGTACTTCCAGACGTGCTAGGACGATGAAACTTGGCTTGAAAATTAGAGACTTGACATGATTGGCTTAGAATAAGTCAGTTTCCTGATCCGACCATCGGGGGGGGGGGGGGGAGGGAGGGAGAATCCTGAATCTTGGGGTATGTGTAACTTTCGAACGGGCGGTCGGATCTTAATGAAACTTGATATTTGGAAAGATCTCATGTCTCAAATGTCCTATTTAAAGTCCGGACGTAAACCGAGGAATGTTGGGGGGGGGGGAGGTGGAGGGGAGGACCGGAAATCTTGTGACACGCTTAGAGTGGAGCGATTGGGATGAAACATGGTTGGAAGAACAAGCACAAGCCCTAGATACATCAGTGACAGAACCGGACCGGGTTCGGACACTGTGGGAGGAGCTAGAGGGGGCCGGACTTCCGGTGATCGCGTATCGAGGTTCTTTCAGATGTGCTAGGACGATGAAACTTGACTTGAAAATTAGACACTTGACAAGATCAGCTCAGAAATTGTCAGTTCCCAGATCCGACCATCCCTTAAAGTACTAATCCTAATCGCAAAGTACAAGAAATACTTTTAAGCAAAATATACATGTTCGTGCAAAATATGCATGTTCATTTTTGCCTCAGGGTTTTGCTTAGAACTGATTTCCTTAAAGTACAAACAACACTTTTGAGTAAATTATACATTTTCGTGCTCCGGATGAGTTCACCATCATTTTTGCTTCACGAGTTTTGATTACAAATGATCACAACAAACCCACGAATTGACGAATTCCTACTTTCATCCTGTAGCCTTGCAAGTGCCATATGAGCTTCCAGCCCTTGTTTCGCCTAGCGACCATTCGGCGAAGCGAAAGCCGACAGTCCGATAACAGTTTGCATGCGAAATTTGCGTCACTAGCCTATGCCAAAGTGTCATAATAACTTTCAATAATAATTCTGGATAGGCTACAGAAGACAATTTCACTCGCTTTGAAAATTCGCTCCGATAAAAGCAGAATATTTTCTACTCACATCAGACAGCAGTTTTCCGACCGAAACATGCATGTCATACGACCGAGATACGGAGTTGAGGAGGAAAATTGCATCCAACAGCAAAATCGTACTGTGTGGTCTGTGTGCACGCTCCTTAAAGCTGAGCGGTGTGTATTTTTCGCTCAAATTAAAGATTAGAAAATGTTGACGTAGGCTATCCTAGGGCTAGGTATATACCAGGGCTATGGTAGGCTATCCTGGGACCGGTTGCCTAAACGGGCATCCTTCTATTTTCTGAAGCCGTGGAAATTTTTTGTTGTTAACCATAGCGTTCAGCAATGCTTAAAATTGCCAGCTTATTTTTGTATCTTTGATTATAACACACGGAATTCTTTTGACTCTGTTAAGGGATTCTTTATTTTTTCACCTTGGTACCGGGCGCTGCGAGAAGGAAGGAAAATGGATTTGAAATTCATTCCGTTCAGAACGCTCGATCGAAACAGTCAGTGAATGTTGTTGATAATCGTGAATTGGTGACCTAATAAGGGTAAAGGGTTAAGTACCATTTTAGTTGTTGTTAATAATTTTGCCAGGAAAACTTATTTGTCTTGAGACTATTGAACCAGTCCTGACACTTGGGCTGTTGTAATGACGTTCAAAACGACAAGACACATTTCACCCCGACGCGGAGACTTTGAATCCCAACAAAAGCCTGCATTTCAATGGCCAATGAAGCTAATCTCAGGGGATGCTCAATTCCAGATTGTAAAGCCATTGCTGAAGGAAGCCCGCTATTACATTTGACCCGAAAAATAAACTTTCGACATTTGTGTAGCCTACCATCATAGTTCTAAATATTTCAAGCATAGAGGTATAAGCACACAGAGTTACTATAAATCCGGAAGAAAAAAAAATCGTTTGATGAAGATCGATTATATGAATAGCGGAGCAACGAAGTAATGCATTATCAAAGCGTCTTCAGACCTATTTAGGTGAATGGCTAACTAGATTGTCCTATCACAGCCCTTTTTGGTTGAACTTTAAGAATAACCCAGAATTTGGCGATTTTTGGTGAACTGGTGTAGAATCTGGTGTTCAGCGGCGTGCACACACAGACTGATACGATTTCGCATGCGAAAATACGCGTGCGAAGTTCGCGTCATTATGGGGAAATCTGAATGCGATTCGTCAAAATTTCGGAACGAAGCAGGAAATTCGCATCCGACCGCGAAAATCCGACTATATATGCACATATCTTTCTTTTAAACTCCCCTTTGTATTCCTTTCATCGATTTTTATCGAATGATCAAATCGAAACGACAGGATGTCGGCGGTATTTTTAGCAAGTGAAGTTCTAACTTTCCTCAGAAACATCGCAGTTCAGTGGACTTCGACGCAAGTTGTTACGTCATTGCAATTATTTTCTACTTTCGTGGATTAATAGGCGATTGAATCGATGTAAAGGAGCCAGAAAATGGTGACAGTGCGTCATGGTCACATAACGGCCACCAAAGGGCCTTGATCATCGCTAAAGCTTGAAATAGGGGGTTTGCACCCTAACCAATGAACACGGTTCTGAGTTAGTATTGGCAGTTCTGACCGTTAGGAAGCGAGGCTTTGACTCGAAGTTGCAAGAATCGACCAATAGGGTGCGAGATTAATTTTGTGTCAAAAGTTTGGAATATCAAAGATTTCCTTTTTGATTAAACTTTGCTCCAACAATACTCTATTACTCAAGGTTTCATATATATCCCTTTCGCTCATCTCTTGCCTCCCAGCACTAGTTGCAATCACTCCCCCTTTTCCCCTACCCCATCCATTTGCATTTATATTGTTGTCTTCTAAACGTGTTGCATTAATGACACAGTTTCGGATTCCTGAATTCGGGATGTCCAACGCCCCGGATTTTTGGACCTTTTTTGTTCCGCATGACTGTCGACGAAAATGGATATCCGGAATCCGGAAGAAAAATATAGAAGGCGAAGTATGGCTTTTACTTGGGGCTGCCAAGTATTTTGTGAACTTTGTGGTGGTACATGTTCGCCTTTGCGATGACATATATTATGTTCTGCTAGGTAGTCGACATAATACTGCAAGCTAGGTCGGGACGCGCGGATCTTGGGTTTCGGGGAAGTAGGAATTGTACTTTATACAACCATGAGTTCTTTCATTCCTGGCTATGATTTTTAATTATTACGTTATTCTTTCTAAATTTCTTATGTAGAAGAACCTAATGAACATATTGAATCTAATGTAACTTTACAAAATCACTGGTTACTGGTGTATAAAATAAAGAGTTATCTAATTGATCTGCACTGGATCATGGCGGCGAAGGAAGACAGCTGAAAAAATCGATCTTGTCCACGCAAGTGGATCGCGCGCTCCAAAAACCTCTGCACGCCGGAAGCAGAATTTCCTATTATCCAGCGCCCCTAAAACCGGCTGGACCCGCGCTGGAAGAAGCGTTTTCCATAAGAAGCCCAACCCACTTGCACAGCAACGTAACACCATCTTGACAATTAGCTTTTCCAGCCTACCTTTTTGCCAAGTCAGCCGGACATTTCTAGATCCTTTTCTTAGCCATCGTCTGCCCGCTTTTTCTAAGTTTCTGATAAGGCGATAAGACCTCAAGACAGATTCGGAAGGGCTAAGCTACAAGAAACTGATTTACTGCAAACAATAGTGGCGAATGAGTGGATCTGGAAGAAAGTAGGAAAATAGTAGGCGTAGGCACGCCTCGGTTTTGATGCTCGTGGCGTCGGAATTTGCCACTCGGACCCGAATAGTATGTTATGTCGCCGAATTCGGATCACGAGAGTTACCTTAGGCGTATTCTCGCCGTTCCCCGAGGACTCCACTTGAGGAGTCCCTGCGTTTTTGTTTGTCTCGGGGACTCACTCCCCGTATTCTCGCGAGTCCCCCCGGACGGGAAAAGTCTCCGATTATCATCACCATTATCAAAAAAGACTCCCTTTCAGATTCGGTGGGGAATCAGTTTTCACTGCGATGTAAAGTTAATTAAAAACTATCAGAATATGTCAAACCAAAAATAAAGTGGATCCAGACTAATTTCGTCAATTACAAATTTTTTTTTTCGAACAAAATCCGTTTTGGAAGCATTCCCCGTGTTCTCGCTGTTTTCCGTACGCGGAGTCCGTCTGGAGTAGAGTAGAGTAGAGATGAGTAGAGATACACTTATTAAAAAAAACAGACACTATTCGCCTTTCGCATGCCAAAAAAGGCAATGAAGCTTGGAAAGGCAAGCGAGGTTATTCATTTATAGTTATTCACTACACTCATAAAAGTGGAGTGACTCACTCTATTCTCGCCGCTCCCCTTGATTCCCCGAGGAGTCCTCGCGGAACGGCGAGAATACGCCTCTTGTTTAAGGATCCGTCGGACCTATAATGCCGTTGCGAAATATTTCCGTACTCGCTCCTTCCATTCTTGAACCCGAGACTCTGATTAAACATGGTAAATTCTATCCCCCCTAACGACAACTCATGATATTCACACTTTCCTTGTTTCGCTATTTTCTCTGCGTAACATGCTTCCCATTATTTACTTTTTTAAGAGAAGCTCGCTCGTCAGAAAAAACGGTTATGTAAATTTTCCCCTGTTTTGGGATCCCAAAACGTAAATGAAGGGATACACGTGACTTCGTAAAAGTTGTTCGTCTGCCCGTTTATCCGTCCGTCCGTAAATACGATAACTCTCGAAGGGAACGAGATATTTTGATAAAACTTGCTGTGAGGATTCTTTGGGTTAAGGGACAGATCGAGTTCGCAGATGAGCTATGATAGCTAATAGATGGTTAATTTAGAGGTAAGAAGACATGCTGAACGCATATGTGAACATTATTTTTTCTCCGGACAAATAGTTCGTCCGGAATCCGGCCAAAACCGGGAAATTTATTAAAAGTATATGTTTTATTTGAAGCTGATTAGATGTTCGATTTAGGGGTAAGAAGACATGCTAGCTAAGTCCGTAAATGGCAATCATTTTCTACCCGGACATATAGTTCGCCCGGGATCCGGCCGAAACCCAACTAAAAGTTTTATTTGAAGTGACTAGAGGCATGCTGAATCCGTACATGGAAATTATTTCCTAACCGGGCAAATGGTTCGCCCGAAATCCGGCTGAAACCGGAAAATTTGTTAAAAATAAAAGTCTTATCTGAAGTTAATTAGAGGTTCGATGTTAGGGTAAGGGGACCTGCTGAATTCGTATCTGAGCTCTAGTTTTTTGCCAGACAAGTAGTTTGCCCGGAATCCGGCCGAAACCGAATATTTGGAAGAAGTAAGGAGAAGTTAATTTCGAGTTTCGGTTTCGTCAAAGTAGTTTTAGTGAACATTTTAGTGAAGCGTCGTTTCCTACATTTTAGTGAAGCGTCGTTTTCTTATGCCACTGGGCATGTCTGACGCTTTTAAGCAATATGAGGTTTCTTTCTATTTGTCAATAAAATTGTACCTTACCATACCTTACCTTAAATACAAGAGCAAACTTGAGAATCATGAGGCAGGAAACAAACATATGGGATATGCCGCGAAAACATTTTCATAATCAATCATAACAAGTAAAAGATCACTGGGAACTGCTTCGCCATCTTTGTCCACTAAAAACTTTATCTACACTGGAAGGACGATTGTTCGTAGTTAGGTGTTTTATGGGGATTGAGTTTGGTCAGCGATGGATTAGATTAGATTAGATTAGATTAGATTTTATTTATTGCTAAATTACATAATAATTCATCATGATAGGTAACCGCCCATGAGAAGACATAAATGCACTGGCACTGGGCGGCTACCACAAACTACTTCAACTTAACTACTTCAACTTAACTTTATTTCATTCAACACTAATTAATCAAAATAATTTTTTTTTTAATAAGAAAAAAAAAAAAAGAAAAAAAAAGTAAATGTAGGCTAATAAGAAAAATGAATAAATATTAACGTATCACTTCATCCTCTGAATCGTGGCTCCTCACCCCTCCAACAAAAATTTCTTTAGTCTTGTTTTAAACAATTGTTGGTGTTCAGCCGCCTTAACACTATCTGGGAGTGAATTCCATACCGCCTGGCCCAAATGTTTAATTAAAAAACCAGCTCGTCTACCACTCCTATACTCCGTCACCAGGTTAGTAGCATTCCTTGTAAAATAATCATGGAGATCATTAACCCAACAATGGTTCAGAGTGGTACACTATCCCAGTTCTCACTATTAACCAAGAACGGAAAACGATAAGAACCTCGGTCCCTCATCCTATCTGCTGGCCATAGGCCTATCCTAGGGACTGTCCGTTAGACAACAACTCTCAAAGCGACCTCGCTTCCTCACATCAGCAGGGTATAGATTAGAGTGGTTTTAGAGGGACAGGAAATCCAGTGTTGGCAGAGTATTGTTAATAGTTCTGTAACACTAAGTCATTATCAAGTGGTTACAATTTGTTTTGGAGAGGAAGTGTATTTTAAGTTTAATCTACCCGGGAAAGTTTTAAGTCGGTGGATCTAGCTAAGGGCAAACTGCCTTCCAATTCAGAGCAGGCAGAAGGTTTTTTAGAGAGGTAGTGTGGCTCCTGATGGGAGGTATGCTTGTCCACTCTGTGAGGAGGAGGAAGAAAATTTGTCACTTCCTGAAATTTTGACTAATATCGACCCTACCGTAATTACCCGAGTGGGCGTGTACATAGATAAATGTTTAGAGTTAAGAAGGAGTCTGAGTGTTTAAGTTATATTTTGTTGTGTTTTGTTGTGTGTATATGGCCCTTCGGCTTCTGAAATACACTTATCTATCTATCTATCTATCTATAGTTGTCCTCCTAAGATTCTTATCTTTCTTTCTAATGACCAGGGGTAAAGGGTATCCAAAGGGATTAGCGGAATCCGGGAAAATTGAGAAACTTGGAAGTTCAGTTCAGGTTCAAGCACAATAAAAGAATCCAGGGATTTTTATTCTCACCAGTTCAGCTCATTCATTTTGAATTCACTTTTCTTTGTCGTTTTCTATTTCTATTGCTAAATGGATTAGTTAGCCGAAGTTTCAATTGCCGACATGTTCAATGTCAAATTCTGATCATGCCTTAGTTATGAATTCTCACCACTGAGTTTCATCTCCAGCAGAAATAAAATATCAAATCGGCCTGCTGACTGAAGCCTAATCCGAAAATGACAACCCTTGAATAAACGCCCTTGCAGTCTCCATGGTAGTAAAGCCGCGTTCGCAAGCATGCCTAGCCAAGCACAGATGCCTAGGCACATGCTCAGGCGTAGCCAGGCACCGAGTTCTAGAGCCTGGAACTCCGCGCTTGGCCCAAAATCTGTGCCTAGGCATGGGTGTGAACGGTGATGCTAGGCACGTGCCTAGACATCTGTGCCTGGCTAGGCATGCTTTTGAACGGGGCTTAATGGATACACGATTAGTTTTTTTCCGGCCAGGTTTTCTGCAGTGGGTTTCGTGGATTGAAACTCCTGCCAGGAAAACCAACACTTCCGAACAGAGAAACTGAGTTTTTTCAACTTTCCCGGTGGGAATTAATGGGATGGAGAACCCGCACAGGAACAAGCCAATCGTTTGTCCGAATTTAAAGAGAAAACCTTGGCCTCTGGTCTGGATGACCGCACTATTTCCGGATCCCTTAGGTTTCTTGAAGAAAGACTTCACTTTCCAGATTTTTTTTTCGGATTCCAGACAGCCGTTTTCGTCGAGTTGGAGCCGGGAGCTGAAGCCAGGCCGAAAGGTTCTCGCTGTATGAGGTTACTGGGAGCGTGTTCCACCCTACTTACCGTAGTTACTACGCTAGTTACCGTAGTTACTACGCTAGGCTGGAACGCTTTTTGAATTTTTTCGGTCAAATATCAGGCCGCGGGCTGATCGACCAATCACGTTGCAGAGATGCGTAGTTACTACGCTCCCGAGCGTGGTAAGCAAATAGTTACTATTAGTTACTATTTTGAGAAGGTTGGAACGGTCAGCGTAGTAACTTTTCGTGAGGCTGGAACGGAAATAGTAACTAATAGTTACTAATGGTAGAGGGGTGGAACACGCTCTGGATATTCCGGAACCCGGAAGGATGTCATAGAGGAGAGACACAATAGCTTGGTGGGGGTAGGAGCACACGCCTGAGGTGTGCAAGTTAATGTGTCCGAACTACACCGGACCACATTCGTTTATTTCCTTGATCGTTTACCCAATAGGGGGCAACTCCGTCGACGTTTTCTAATGAACGACCCGACAACTGTGTTTTTGCATTATTCGATTTTCTCTTCTAATTAATTATCTAATTAAAAGGCAACTTTGATCAGAAGTTGAAGACAATTAAAACGGAGAGTAGAGTAGCTGGGGAAATAGGACTTCAGTAATTCAGGAAAGCGTCAATAATTAATTTATGTAGCCGATTGACCGAACCAACTTGCTAATGCTGTTGAGCCGATCGAAAAAATCCAGTCCGTGGTTGAATGGTACAATCAGAAGGGTTCTCGTCGAATTATTTTTGCCGTGTTCTCTTGAGGTCACATGATTTTATTCACTGTCACCAGTCTCATGTCTTGGAAAGAGCGAAAGAGTTTGCGAATATGTTTAATTTGTATTCCTGGAACCATAGGTCGCATCGTGTACATCTAACACATGTAACCACAGTGAGAATAAAATAGAAATACACTAGATGAAAACAGATGATGTTTTGCATGTTTCCGCGAAAGAGCCTGTGTAGCTCACAACGGCACAAATTCCTTAAAGTTTAACCGAAAAGGGCTAGGCTAGGACAATCTAGTTACCCATCACTTATTCACTTAAATTGGCTTGAAGACCCGCTGAAAATGAGTTACTTCATTGTTCTGCTATTCACGCATAATCGATTTTCAAATAGTGGAATTTCCGTGTGATTTGTGGTGCCTCTATGCGCTTGTATTTTTGTTGTATGCCTTACCAGAAAGATTTATAATTTTTTTTTGTTCAGGCACTAAGCAATCGTTACCAATGTCACCACTGCCCAATGAAAAGCCGCATTTGTGTTGAGATTAAAATTTCCCGTGTTATAGTAGAATTTACGCTGTGGGGACGGCCGGAGATATTCTGAGCCTCATAACTAGAGCAGATAGTGGAATATCAAAAAATCTCTTTGCAGAATACAAATAATTCAGTGTATCCAGTTAAATGACACATAAATAAGTTGGCTTTTCAGTTAAACTTTAATAATATATTGCAAAAACAGAAGGCCACAAAGCCTCTACAAAGTTCTCTTAAAACATTTAGGGTCATACATTTCAGTTATAAATATTTCGTCGATTTCTTTCTTGAGGCTCAGTGATGGAGAATTTGCTGTTTCTTCGGGCAGTTGATTCCGGTGAAGCGGGCGGGCTGCGGGCTGGGCGACTCCACCGACCACAACAAGGTATTTGTGGCTTGCACTGTGGCTCGAATTCGACAAACCACTCTCGAGGTGATTTTCGGTTTTGGTTGACTCGGATTTGGCGGGAAATTCCGAAGTGTAATCCAAGTCCAGACACTTTAAAAAGTTTCTCCGAGTAAGGATTAAAGTTAACTGCAGCATTTGCTGCTGGGATTAATCTTATCTCTACTGGGATAAGATTAATCCGAATTAGAGATAATCTTATCTCAGTAGAGACAAGAATAATCCCAGTAGCAAATACTACAAGATTATTTTATGGCCCTTGAGCTTACTCAAGTGCCATATAGCGACCGTAATGTCTGTCGTTCTGTCCGGGTTTTGCTAGTTTGGTCACTTCCACATAAGCTAGGACGATGAAACTTGGCAGGCATATCAGGGACCCGACCAGAGTAAGTTACAAATAATCACTTCTAGTAAAGAACGGCAAGTGTGTTTATTAAGATTTTATTTTTAATTTATTGTTATTTTTAGGCGTTATTTACCAAATTTGTAGTTTCAACTTGTGGGTCGCACATTTCTCTGTGACAAACACTGAAAAGTGTAGGTCACAAAGACGCCGCATGAAATTGTCTGGTGGTAACCTAGGTTCAAGGGTTTAACTGTATCACATGTGTACATAATTACACTAATATAGGGTCAAAGATCGAGACACGAGGTCCAATGACAAGCCCCTAGTCTCTCAGTTCGCTTGAGCCTTATTGATTTCATTTTATTTCAGGAAATGCACCTCCAGGCAGTGTTATCCTTGGAATGGCCCTCTCCCACGATGGGGAACCGGATGAGTCTGATATGAACCGGCTTCAAGCCCTTCTCGAGTCGCGGGGACTCCCTCCTCACATTTTCGGACGTATGCACACGATCCTTAGCAACCGGTCAATGGGATCCACAAATTGTAAGTTCTGAGTTACCCAATCACTGTAGCCTAATTTATGATTCCGGAGTCATCCTTAGTTTAATTAAGGACCCATATTAGGTACTTCGTTACTTAGTTATTGAGAAAGGCCTTCTGCTAACTATCTTTTCATAGAACTTTAGTGGTTTAGAGGGTGGAGATTAGGCTAGGTCTTGAACAGGGGTCTTTGGGACCTTGTAGGTAGCGAGAGAAACTTCTGAAGACCCGCGGGAGTGAACTTATTTTCCACTCTCAAAACCAATCAACAAACGAGGAGGAGGAATGTCCTAGGTAGCCTAGGGCTCAGACACACTGTGCTGTTTCCCTCCAAATAAAAGAAATGTGTACTTCTCAGTAATGTACATAATTCACCAACAGATGGGATTGTTGCTGGTATTAAGCACTTCCTGCCTGGCCTCCCAGTACTCGTCTTAGTAATATATAATCCGAATCCTGGTCAGCCCGGCCGGGGGATTTAGATATGGAGGATAGCCCACCTTCATCTAGAAAACGGTCTTTCTACCTTCCCCTAACGCTGAAAACTCAAAAAATTATATTCGAAAAAATTTGCTTCTGGTTTATTTTTCCCGGTAAAAGTCCCTTGTATATAACGCCATCTAAGTAATATCTACTGCTGACTGGTAGCTGGTAGTTTACTGCAAGTGATTGAAGATGGCACTGTCAAAAGTTAACTTACGTTTAAAGAAGCCTATCACTACGAAATATATGGATATATTTATTTATATATTTTTGCCGTATTACATATTGGTACATACAAAGAAAACGAAAAAAAACAAAACAAGAAGCAACGATTTCACCGTATGGTACTACTTCCGGATACCAGGCTTGACATCAAACGAGCACGACACAAGTCATGCACCTTTGTCCGAACTAGTTCATGGCCTGCCGTGAGCCTTTACTTTTGCTTTAAAGTAAAGTTATTAATTTATGTCATCTCTTGAAGCACGAGTTCAGCAGCTGATCGCCGGACTGCAGGCAGTTGGAGATGAAGGAAGACAACTGCAAGCTGCATTAGAAATGGGAGAACTGCTTGTAATGAACAACGAAGATACCCTACCCGGATTTCCGACCAGACAGACCGCCAATGCCCTGGTCGCGCTTTTAGCTATGGAACACAACTTCGATATCGTAAGTAATTCTTTTTCAACAGCTTTATTTATTTTTGTTTTTCTGAGTTTACGATGTTTCAGACTATTTCAAGAACGCGTGATTTGCAATTTAACTACCCATTATTGACTTAACGTGCTATTTGGCCGCAAGCCACTATTTGAAATGAGGAGACTGTCTTTGAAATAAGATCAAGTGGAAAATGATAGCCTAATACCAAGAACAATAACGAGACAGAACTGCTGTCTCCC
This sequence comes from Branchinecta lindahli, assembly GCA_023053555.1. Classification (NCBI taxonomy): domain Eukaryota; kingdom Metazoa; phylum Arthropoda; class Branchiopoda; order Anostraca; family Branchinectidae; genus Branchinecta; species Branchinecta lindahli. Next base: position 12,911,933 of record JAKZAO010000004.1, on the reverse strand, counting down.
TATCTCGGTCCCTAGTCGAGTAAAATACGGCCGACTCCCGACGCAGACGAGCGGTGGTTACTAGCTTCGCGCCACATCATCGTGTTTCGTTACCTTTACAAATAGCTGAATCGCTGTTAATTCGCTAAAGAGAAAATCTAGAAGTCAACGCCGATTGGTTCTATGGACGTGCTCCAGAGCGGGTCAGCGCGCGGAGTACGCCCCCTGCTAACCTTTTCTATATTTCTTGTGCAATAAGCAACGGTGAAGCCGGAAGAGGAGTAAACGGGTATCAACGTCAGCTCAAAGCTAGAGTAAATACCTCAAGGGTCCGCTCAGATTTGTCTGATAGGTAGGTAGGTAGGTAGGTAGGTAGTTTATTTATAACAAATTTAACCAACTTCTAACAAACAACGCAAATGCCTCACGACATACTTAAGCGCGTAAATTAACTCCAATAAAAGAAAAATAACCGTCTTAACCTAGCCTAAACAAAATAAATAATAGAAATCCTTCGAAACACCACAACTAAAGATACGTACATACACTTTATTGCTTGCAAGAATCAATAATATGCCTTCTAAGCAGTTTTTTAAATTTTGATGGGTCAAGACACTGCTTCAAATCAGCTGGAATGGAGTTCCAGATTTTCGGGCCAGCATGGCGAAGACCAAAACTAGATCGTGAAGTAGGCCTAATTTCAACTGAAAAATCCGATCTACGGGAAGTGGGATAATTGTGGAACTGCGAGTTAATTGAAAATAACCCTGCATAACTTAATGGTAATAATCCACGTTGATATAAAAAACAAATAAATGAAATAGACATATCTCTGAGCTGACAAATACTGAAAATTCCCGACAGTGCATAAAGGTGCTTAACTGAAGATCTATTGTCAATACTGAAAAGTATCCTAAGGGCTTTATTTTGAAGAATCTGAAGAGGTTTAAGAATAGAAGGAAAAGTAGAAGCCCACACTGAAGCACAGTAAACAAAATACGGGTGGACGAAAGAAAAATAGATAGTGTTCAGAATATATCTCGGGAATAAATGGCGTAGTTTCCGAAGAATGCCAATATTCCGCGACACTTTCAATGCAAGAATTTTAATATGTTGACGAAAAGAAAGATTTTCATCCAGAACTACACCAAGGTATCGAAAATGATCAACTCTCTGTAGTTCGACATCATTGAGGTAGATATTCAAACCAATCGTATTAACTGAGCTAATACGTGAAAACAACATGTACTGACACTTTTTTTCATTCAGAGTTAACAGATTGTTTTTATACCAATCAGATGCAGTCGACATTGTATTATTCAGATTAAGGAAAAGCTGTGACAAATCAACATGGGATCCAAAGATGACCACATCATCTGCAAACATAATAATTTTGGAGATTGGCAGTACATCAGGCAAATCATTAATAAAAAGCAAAAACAAGGTGGGCCCCAGAACAGATCCCTGGGGCACACCAAAGTTAATGTTAAAATTCTCAGAAAAAATACCATTTGATTTATCAGAGCATCCAAGTGTTCTATTAGAAAGGTATGAAGCAAAAAAATCAAGAGAAGTGCCCAGAAAACCATAATTCTGTAGTTTCTGAAGCAGTAGACGATGGTCAACGGTGTCGAACGCCTTGGCAACATCAAGGAATATGGCCAGTGCATGCTGTCCACTATCCAGCGCATCATTCACTTCCAATAACAGTTCATGTATAGCCAACTCAGTAGATCTACCATTCATAAAACCAAACTGAGATTCATGTATAATTTTATTATCCTTCAAATAAATTTGTATTTGTCCATGCGCCAATTTTTCCAAAATCTTACTAAAAACAGATAATAAAGAAATACCTCTATAATTTGAAGGGTCGGTTGAACTACCACCCTTATGTAAAGCAATAACACTTGCCTTTTTTAACAGGTCCGGGAAAACTCCATGTACTAAGGATAAACTAAAAATATGTGCCAACATGGGAGAAATATTAGTTGCAAGTTGTTTAACAATTTTAGCTGAAAATCCAAAATCATCTGGGGTACTACTTGTTTTTAGTTTCATAATAGTTTTCTTTACTTCTTCAGGGGTAACCTCTGAAAAGGAAAAAAAATTCTCAGTCAATAGTGATCCCTTCGGACTTTGGTCAGAAGGTTGTATACCGTCTTTTTTAAGTTTAGATGCCAATTTACCACCAACAGAACTAAAATGTTCTGCAAATACATTAAGGATAGTCTTAGGATCATTAACTTTCTTACCATCAACTTCCAAACAATCCACATTCGTACTAGACCGATAATTAGGACGAATAATTTCATTTATTAACTGCCAAGTCTTTTTCATATCAACCTTATATCTAAGAAAATTTTCATGGTAATACTTCCTTTTTGCATGTCTAAGTATTGAATTCAGCTTATTCCTATAAATCCTATATTCTTCAAACAAAAAATCTGACGGAGATTTCAAAAATTGTTTATATTTTGTATTCTTATTTTTTATTGAAATTACTATTCCGTCTGATATCCAAGGGTCAAACTTTTTAATACGATTCTTTTTAGGAATGTGAGAAGAACTCACTTTATCTCGCAGGAGAGAAATTTTATCAATAAATAAGGAAAATGTCTCATTAACATCAGAAGAATCAAAAACGGGGCTCCAGTTATCTTCATCAATTATAGTTCTTAACAGTTTTAAATCATCAACATCAAATAATGTACGACATTGTTTCAAGCGCAGATTTTGATGTCCAGATTTTTCCTTGGTTACCTGAAGACAAACACTCACCGGAAAATGATCAGACATATCAGATATAACCACCGATGATGTTTTGGCAATAAATAAATTCCCAGAAAAGAAAATATTATCAAGTAACGTAGCTGTTGTAGCTGTAACTCTTGTTGGTAACGAAATACCAGGTAGCAGGCCTGAACACAACATAATGCTAAGAAATTCTCTGTTAGCACTCAGATCCAGATTCAGCAAATCAAAGTTGAAGTCACCAGAGATAATAATTGGCTTTCTAGTATCGTGGATTTTTAATAGCAATGGTTCAAATATTTCAAGAAATCGACTCGGGTTACTAGATGGGGGCCTGTACACACAACCAAAAATAAACGGCTCACAGCCAACTGGACTAACATCAATAAACAAACTTTCACACAGGCCTTCTTGCCATATCGACAGATCATTCAACACACTACAAGACCAATCATCACGGGTATATAGCGCTAATCCACCTTTTGAAGTATGCTGTCGGCTGCGGAAAATGCATTTCATACCAGAAATCTCAAGCATAGATGTCGGAGTATTGGCAGACACAAATGTTTCACACACAGCAATAATGTCAACCGGGTTAGGAGCAACTAGATATTTTAACTCATTAAAAGAACTCTGTAACCCCTGTGCATTAATATGTAACAGCCGAAGTGGAGATCCGGAATCACCAGCAGCTTCGAACTGGCTTAATCCAGTAGTAGAAAATTCACAATCAGGCACATTTTTCACAAAAGGGAGGTCTTTATCATTACCAATTGCAGTGTTAAGAATAGCATCTAACTTCAAGCGAGAATCCAAAAAACTCTGAAATCGGTCCATTAATATAACGTAAAAGATTTGAAGAATCTCAGCTTATAGCGAAGGTTCATCATTCACACTTCGAATCTGAACAACATCCCCGATCGTTTTACAGGGGATAGTTTGAGATCCCCTCTTGACGAAAATGATGCCCCTCGCTGTCCAAACGTGTTTTGATTCAAATTTGTTGCGCGCCAATCTGTAAACTTCCTGTCGTTCTTTTGTTAGGGCCTCATTAACGAAGATATGAGTGCCGCGCAGTTTTGAACGATTGCGGAGAATCTCTATCGCCACAACCTCAGAAACTAGTGTAAGTTCAACCGGAGCTTGAGACTGATCAGGAGCACCCAAGCGCCTAGCTCCTTGAACCACAGAGTACTCCATATTAAGACCCATTTGTAGATTTAGGCGATCAAGAATTTTTGTACCGAGACTCGGTAAGTCACGAGCAGTGGTATCAATTCCGGAAACGATCACCCTGTTTCGAAGAGCAGTTTGGTAGATATCATCCAGTTTAGTCTCGACTTTTACAAGCCTAGTACTGTCCTTCACAATTTTTGCCTTAAGATTGGCAAAAATTGTTTTCATAGTCGCTGCATGCGACTAAAGACAGAAGTTCTTTCTGATTATTTGTTCTTGCTAATAATACGCGAAGACGAATGGTATATAGGTAGGGAGGTTTTATTTTTAACCAAAATATAAACATGAAATAAAATGCCATGACTAATATATTATTGCAGAAAAAATAAGTCCTAAGGACTTGTGCTGCAATTTCCTATTACTACTTGTATCTAATAAATAAAATATACTGTTGTACAGCACTTGTGCCGTGACAAATAAACCAGAAGTAAATTTGAATTAAATTTGTTTCTAGTTTACTTGTCACTGTAAATGTGTGACAAGCTAAAACTCGACGCCAAATTTAATGTAATAAAAAATAAATAACATTCCATCTTACGTAAAATTCCAATCTTGTGACAAGGGGTGTGAACTGTTTAAACGAACTTAATTTCGGCGGGATCACTGTTCCTGTATCCCGCTTCTATCTTACTATTGTAGTGGTTTAAGTATTCAAGTATTTATTCGTGTACTAGAAATAATACAACACTGGGCAACTTGGTTTATTGGCCTAGAAGGAGAGGAAACTTGTGTAGGCCTGTGTAGGTTTGCGAACTGTGCTCACAAGCTCCTCTGTAGCTTAGTGGTAGAGTAGTGGCATTGTTGAAAAAATGTCCTGGGTTCAAATCCCGTCTGAGGAGTTTTTTCAGTTCGCTACTACATTTCTTAATATGGGCTGAGAATAAATGGGTTTCCGAGTGTATGCTTTAGGAAGGGGCGCCAAGTGTCTCGCAGTAACTTTAAGCTTACGTTTTTAGATGAACAATGCCTGTCGTGCACTTACCTATATGATGGAATGCCTGCCCAGATCGTCTTCAGTAATCGTGGAAGCTGTCCCAGCGTTTCTAAGAAAGTTGGAGGTTATCCAGTGTATGGACGTGGCTGAACAAAGCCTGACGGCTCTGGAGATGCTATCGAGAAGGCATGCAAGGTCGATTCTGCAGAGCGTGAGTACCTTTCCTTCTGTACCGTAGGAATGCATAAGCCTTAGAGAATGTCCATCTGGTGTCGAATCTTTGTCCGGAAAATGTCCAGTACCCACGCTGAACTGAGGTCGGACTGGTCGGAGTAGCACACATAAATAACTTGGGCTTGGGCATCTGCTCCTACTAATCACTCGACTCGCTCGATCACTTCACTCGAATCGGAAAGCCCGTTCGCAACTTACGCATCTCACTACCGGATTCTTCCTCCCTCACCTCCATCCCTCACGGATGGTCGGATCAGGGAAAGCAAGGTTTTCTTGAGGAGCTGGTCTGGTCCTTTATAGAAGTGGCAAATTTTATTGTCCGGGTCTATGTGGAAGAGCCTGAACTAGCAAAATTTGATCAGAGGGACAGACTTTGCGGTTTTGAGCCGGAGGGGCTTTACAGTAATTCACCAAGTTCAAGTTCAATGGGTTTATTAATAAATAAAAATAAATCGCACTTAATCACAACACTCAGTCCATTCCTGGACGCCGAGAACCAGAATCTTTACGTTTAGACATAAAACGCAGAGTGGTCACTGCTCCTACTCTCAGACACAACCTTACCTCTCAAAAAACAAAAAAAAACTAACCGTTACCTTCCTGCACCTCACCCCAGGGGAAACCACCCCATCAAAAAAAGAGAAGAAAAAAGAAAATCATAATTACATCTTACTTTTATTATTATTATTTTTTTTTGTTTTACCATACCTTATTTTAATTATTCTTCTGTACCCATATAGGTATTTACTGGAAATACGGCGCCTACTACTGTTTCAGCTATATTCTTATCTTTTCCCCTATCTGTTGGTATACCTGATCTCATCTTCGTATTGGATTTTCGCTCGATATTACATCTTCATTTTAGATATCCTTAATCCTGCTTTGATCCCTACGCCTTGATCGTAGTTAATTTGCGCCTTTTGTGCGTCCGACTCCACTCCCCTGCCCCTTAATCATCCGTCGTACTGCAGCTAGTGCAGCTTCCCAACTCAGGGAATAAATTCTCCTTGGCTAGTATTCCTTAGAACTTTCCTTTAGACTATTACTCCAAAGTTCCCCTCTTGTGAGCTTTCTAATTGGTAAGCATTGCGCGGAGTAGCTACTGGCGTCTTGTTTGCGCTTCAGAATATGTTGCCCCAGACTGTTTTTAGAGAGTGGGAAAGCCGATCTTGTTTTCGACTGTAGTCAAGTTCCTGTTGATTCTACAAATCCTACAGCTTACATTAAATGGTTCCGGAAGGTTTCGAGGTCAGGTCAAGGTAGATGGAATCTACATCAGCGGAGATTGTGTTATTGCATTCTATAGGTCCCTTCTTCTTGCGTACTCCCTTCACACCTGACATACATTGCGACGACGTAAAATGCATTCCTAGGTTGTACACAACATGTATGTATGTATTGTACATGGAAAGCACGGGCCATGGTAAATTTTGTTTATGCAATTCAAATACTAACTACATATTTAACACACTTTCTGAAGACAAAACAAAGAAAACTAACTACATAATTCAAACACTTTAAAAGAACAGAGACTTGTGCCTCAATCCCACCTGGACGAACACTGCCAGGTTTTTAATAGTAGTGAATGATCGACTACTGATCAGACCATTCATCCACTCCTCATCGCCTGTCTGTCTATGGAGCAGCTCCAACCATGTCCACCAAATTTGAGAGGCTTTTGGTTGACAGCAGAAAGTAAGTCTAATTAGTCGGAGTTTTGTTCGTCGATGAGGAGGTTAACGTTGAAATTTCGAAATTTATCAAGGAGAACAGGGCTCCTATCTATCGACTCTTAGTGAAGAAGAAGAAGAAAATTGGGACAGGGGTCGTGCGTTTTTCGCGGCTGCGTAATGTAAATAGTTTGCGTAAAGAGAGTTGATGATGGGAAACGTAACGTAAGGTAACGGTAAGAAAAGGAGTAACAAATATAATATAATGAATTTGCTTGATGAGAAGATTTGCCTAGTTGTCCAAGAGAGTCCTTGTATTTTTTAGAAAAAGCATAATATCGATGAAAGCGGCAAAAGATTGAAAAGGGAAAAGCAATCCGCAATTTTATGGTCACGCCAGTCTGAAGCCCGCCATTTCAGTAAACTGGGGGGGGGGGGGCAAAGATCAATTCTGGGCATCCTTCCAGGTTTATTATTCAAAATTAAATTACCTTACGCTTTTTGAAGTAAATTTAAACTCGTTTTTCGAATATACCCAAAAGTAGACGCGACTTAAGGGACTACTGTCAGTCTGAAGGGACCTTATCAAAGTAATGGAACAACAACAATAATTTTTATTTCCTGGATATCTCACATAAATTGAAGACTGAACGAACAAAGGTGATAACTCACTTTTTGGGATCCCAAAACGTAAGTGAGGGATACCTATGACATCGCAAAAGTTGTCCGTCCGTCCGTCTGTTCGTCTGTGAGCACGATAACTCTCGAAGGGAATGAGATATTTTGATGAAACTTGGTGTGAGGATTCTTTGGGTCAAGAGTAAGGTCGAGTTCGTAGATGGGCTCTGTAGCCCTATATTTAGGGGTGGGGGAGGGGGGTTAAATTAAGGGGCAAACAAAATATTTTGAAACAGACGCTGGTGAAAACCATTTTCTCACCGGACAAGTAGTTCGCCCGGAATCCGGCCACAACCGGAAAGTTCGTTAAAAGTAAAAGTTTTATTTGAAGTTGGTTAGATGTTCGATTTAGGGGTAAGAAGACATACTGAACACGATGGTGAAAACCATTTTCTCGCCAGACAAGTAGTTCAACCGGAATCCGGCCAAAACCGGAAAATTTGTTAAAAGCAAAAGTTTTATTTGAAGTTGATTAGATGTTCGATTTAGGGGTAAGAAGAGATGCCGAACACGATGGTGAAAACCATATTTCGCCGGACAAGTAGTTCGCCCGGAATCCGGCCAAAACCGGAAAATTTGTTAAAAGTAAAAGTTTTATTTGAAGTTGATTAGATGACAGATTTAAGGGTAAGAAGAGGCGCTGAATATATATATGAAAATCATTTTTTACCCGGACATACAGTTCGTCCGGAATCCGGTTGAAACCGTATTTTTTTTTATAAGTTAAAGTTTTATTTGAAGTTGATTAGATGTTCTTTATAGGGAAAAGGAGATACGCTGAATTCATTTCTGAACTTTCGTTTTTTTTGCTGGACAAGTAGTTCGCTTGGAAATTTGGCAGAAATAAAGCAGGAAGTTTCGATCAGTATCGTCAAAATAGATATGGCTTATACAGGTGTATCTGAAGTTGGTTTTCTCAGATGATTAGCCTGGCGAAGACTGGATCTGGCGAAGACAAGACCTAGTTGTCTGGATCAAATATTAAATTTTTGGGATCCCATCGGAACCTTTAGGCTTGTTGCTAATTTCGAGATAATCGCGTTTAAAGTTTGGGAAGTTACTGAAAGCTATTTATCATCTTTGTCGACTGAGTATATCAGTAGGAAGTGCCCTGGCGAAGACTGGTAGCACAGGAGAAATAAGAGCGCAAAAATGTGTACCAGATGGTGCTCTTAACTCAAGTTGCCGAAATAGGCGAGTTGTCACCTTTGTGCGCTCAGCTCTTCAGTTTCTCGCAATCGTCGGATTTTCATACGATTTAACAATTAATCAACATATTATAAGACACTTGAACAAATAAATTTAGGTGATACGTGATTTACAGTTAATACATAGACAATATGCAGTGGTATATATACAGTTCACTTTGTCACTTAGGGTATACCATACCATGGGATTGAAGTGATGTACGAAGTAAGTTACAAGTGACGAAAACTACCGGTGCGCAACGAGTCGCAAGGTCACATAGCGTAAGTCTCATTCGACCTCGAAAACCCCAGGATAATCTAGTCAGGATTTTCGAGGTCCGTATACTCGGATTTGGCCGGAAAGTGATGAAAAAAATTATAGAAGAATTATCTTACAACGGATTGGGTAGTCCGATTGCCTTTTTTTGTATAACCCCGTAACTACATTTTGCACTTTGAGCCATCATCATTAGCGATTATCCGGAGGCGGAGAGGGACATTAAGCTGGCTGTTTGTCGCCACCGTGCCCACAGCATAGAGACAACTTGTTGACAAGAGTGGCGTTTTTGATCGCCGATGAAATTTCCCCGGTAGACGAAGGAAGTTTGCCGATTCGTGCTTATTTACTGTTTTCGATAGCCGATAGCCGTTGGAGGCAACGTCCATCGCCTATCGGCGAGTCCTAGGCCGATAGGCGATGGACAGGAATTTAGGCGATAGACGTTAGCCGTTAAGCACAAAAACAGAAATTAGAAGAAACAGCTACGGCTATCGGCTTCAGGCGAACGTCAAAAACGCCAAAAAGTCAAACGGCTAGGCTATCGCCGAACTAATTGGCAATAAAAAACGCCACTAAGGATAGTTTCTTGCGTAGCTGGAAGTAAACGCAATAGCCTTGTGTTAGAAATTGATCCTGCGGAAAGAGAACCCTTTGCGAACTACCCCATTACTGAAATGTTGCAGCTGTTAGGGATCACGGGTAGAGGAGGGGGGGTCGGATAGTTAATTGTGTCCATGCTAACTGCTTAGCAACAACTTCTTTATTTATCCCACAACAACGTGTTGATTTTAAAATCAAAAGTTGTTAAGTTTTCGCATGTCACGATTGTTTCTGCTTTCTGACAAATCCAGTTCCCTGTATAGTGGAAAATAAACGCAGTAGCCGTGGGTCAGAAAATTGTCTACCAGAACAACATAATCTGATCTCCTGACTGCGTTGTGTAGTTTCAGCTATTACCATCGTGCTAGTGCTTATGGGGGGGGGGGTAATGGACATTTAATCGCCGACATGACATCCGCTTAGCGACAAATTGTTGACTGCCTCTCAGGAAACGCAATAACCTTGTATCAGAAATTGAATTGTTTTCCCAAAGGGGGAATCCTTTCTCGAACTATCTCACGAGGGTCCTCAATAGAATGGGGGGGGGGGGGTGCGGTGAATTTTTAACTGGGAGGGAAGTGAATTTTAATTCTGCATCATTAAATAAATCATCATCATTAATTGAATCATTAAACAAATCATTTTCTTTAGTGGCGATGGGATTTTCGTGAAAGTGGCTGTTCATCGCCCCCATGCAAACCCATGCCCACTATGGAGCGACCTTGCGTAGCTGAGAATAGATGCAACAGCCATGTTCCAGCAGTGGATCTCCCTTAAAGACAATCCCTGTCGAACTGTATCTTGACTACATTATGGAATATGTAGTTATTATCGTTAGTCTATTACTTCTCAGGGGAAAGGGGGGTAGTAGCCTCGTCTCAGGAAATGAACTGTTTCTTGAAAATAAAGTACTGGCAGAACTCTCTTGAGGGTTCTAGACGGGGGGGGGGGAGGGGGGATAAATTTGCTGGTGGCGAAGGAATGATGGCTACCTCTTGGACCCGCTAGTCCCTGAATCCCTGTTACAAGGTTGATTTGCAGGGAAGAAGGAGGGTTGACTTGGCCATTGCAAGTTGCGATGAGGATGGGTGTGACGTCTGAAATGTTGTTTGTGGGTTCCGGAAACGAACTGACGAGATCGTTCCGTCCATCCATCCGTTCGGCGGTGATTTTTTTTTCTTTTTCTGTATGAAGATCTTCGTTTAAGATCTTACTTAATGAGATCTTCAATTCTAGAACGGTGTTTCCGCTTGCCTAACGTTCCTCGACTTCTTCGGGACGAACGCGCAACGTGCTGCCCTATCCATAACGGCAAACTGCTGTCAGAACTTGCACACAGATGAATTCCACTTCGTTCGAGAGTCCCTGCCCATCTTAGCTTCAAGGTTAACCATGCAGGTAAGCAGATTTTCCGTTTGTATCGTTTGCGGTTCCTAATACCTTTTAAAGTTTTACCGAACATGTACGACTGTCTAGTACCAATCACTTATTTACTAATTTTGTATTATATTATGTGGGCCTATTCATTGTTATCATATATTGTATACATTGTACGTCACTAATTTGCAGAGGTGGTGGACTCGTCTCGAGACGGTCTCGAGACGCCTTTTTCATGGACTCGGACTCGTCTCGGACTCGAAGTTCACGGAGCTGGACTCGGATTCGTCTCTTCTCGAAATACAGCCGAGTCACGAGTCTAAGTAAACGTCTCGACACGGTCATCTTAAACAAACAAACTCTCCAGCGAACAATTAAAGAGATTGCCCAATGGTTGGTTATGTCACACCTTCTTTCACAGGATTAGGTCAAGTAATACCTTAGAGGAATAAGTAATAAAACTAAGAACCATAGGTAACAAGGGTCTGGAGACTTCTGAAAAATCGCACTTGTGAAAATGAGCGATCCAGATAGTTTAGCTGGGAAGTTCGGATTACAAAATTGGGTAAATCAGAGCAAAATTTCTAGAAGCCTCCTCATCTCACAGCACAGTGAGAGTCCGACTCGAGCAAGTAAATACGTTGTCAAGAGCGTACCTCATCAGTTTTCAATAGAATCTGAGCATTTCCGAAAGATTTCCGGTACCTCCCCTCCACAAACAAATCTCAGAAAAACAGACGGAAATGGGGTTTCACTCGCTAGTACCGAGTGACAAATGTCTTATAGTTGTTATTCGCAGCTGTTGGTCAGTAGCTCGCCGTTTAATTTAGGTTTTTTGAATCTCGCAATTTTGGTTTTCATATTGGTCGTTTGTTGTTTTTTCGCTTTGTTTTGGTTTTCTCTTTTGTCACTCTTCCTCCACGTTTGCATTTTTCCTCGAAATTCTCAGGGGAATTACCTGTATTTTTAGAATGTAGTTCATTGTATGAAGTACAGATTAATTGTTAGGACTCGAGGCTTGACTCGGTCTCGAGTCGTCTCGAGACACTTTTTTCACGAACTCGGTCTCGTCTCGTCTCGAACGATTCTTGTCCAGGACTCGGACTTGTCTTGACTCGTGAGTGATTGATTGATTGATTGATTGTGAGCATGACTTCGGTCTCGGACTTGTCTCGGACTCGAAAATTCTGGACTCGCAGCACCTCTGCTAATTTGCCATGACGATCCTCTGCTAGCCATATTATGTTGTGCTATTATGGAAATAAAGAATATATTTATTTGTTTATTTGAAAGGATGCAAGACCCGATGAAAATGAATTTTATTTGACAGTGCAAAACGGATACGTCAACTGAATTTTATTGGAGCTATATTGTGGCCCGTCTTGTCTTTCAGGCTCAAACCGGTCGAACTGGAAAATGGACTTGTGAAAAAACAAGTCCATTTTCCAGTTTTAGCCTGAAACGGACCCTTGCCAAGAAGGGCCGAAAGATAGCTCTAATAAAATTCAGCTGACGTATCCATTTTGCACTGTCAAATATGATTAACAGTCAGCTTAGGCTGAAGGAATATGAAAATGAATTACTTCGTTGCTTTCATATAATCGATTTTCTTTTAATTTATTTATTTTTTTATTAATAGAAAAAGAGGCTAAGCCGAAGCTTCTCTATCTAAAAGCACATACATTTTTACTACATTTTTCAACACTGCACTATACACTCATAAACATACAACAAATAAATAATCCTTCAGCCCAAGCCGAGTGAGAATCATATTTGACAGTGCAAAACGGATAAGTCAGCTGAAATTTATTGGAGCTATATTTCGGCCAATCGATTGCCATAAAAACGATTATTTTGTGGGTTTCGGGGGTGGGGGGTCGAACCCCCTACCCCCCCCCCCCCCGGATACGGCCCTGTTAGCGCGAGTAGGACATTCGAATTTCTCTACCTCTTCAGTAAGTAAGTAAGTAAGTATATTTATAACCCACTAAAGTTTTAACAAAAACAAACAGTGGAGTAAATAAGGAGAAAAATAAGAAAGAAAAATACAAAATACGTTAACAAAAAAGACTAAAATAATCTAATAAGGCGGTGGTGAGGATTTAACCTCAAACAAGCATCAGCCAGTAAATCCTCGTGTAAGGATTTCAAAAGTACAAGAATATCAGTAGCGCTGTAAACACGGATAATTTTGCGGTTGCTGTGCAGTCGCTGGGTGGCTCCATCTTGTTGGCTTTAAGGTAGTACGGAGATTGATTTATTTCTTGCGGACCATAATCCCTCCTTTTTCTGTAGGACAAGAAGAGTGTCGAGAGTGTATGCCTCGCTTTAAGTCGCCTCGTCGAAAGTTTCCAGAATGACCCCCCCAAGCTTCTTGAAATTGCCAGTAACGATCTTCTAAGGAATCTTCAGCAGCTGGTAAGTATTAAAGAGGCCAGGGATTGCCCCCCCCCCCAAAAAAAAAACAAAACAAAAAAAACACGTCTGTTTGTCATACAAAATAAGGCATACTGTCGGGGATACAACACACCTTTTTCTGGGGGGGGGGGGGGGGACTTCGTCACATTTTTTTTGCTCATTGTTATTTGTTATATTCATTAAGATTCCACGTCGTCTCAGTCATGACACACAAAGTAATCACCTAGTAGGTATATACTTACACTTATTTTGTGTTTCTATTTTGTTTTGTTTTTCTCTTTTATTTTGTTTTTCTTTGTTTCCAAGTATATTCATTACAAATCATTACTTTTTTCGGTTTTTGAAGTATCGTTGAAACTCCAAAACTGAGTCACACACTACCAAACCCCCTAAAAACTTAAACAGCGAACCTAGCAATGCAACATCACCTATTAAAACAGCACCTAGTTCCAAAAGGATCTTCTATGGTTCCTCATTGACTGTATTTTTAAACACCCTTTTCAAATTTAGTGTTACACTGCTCCCCCCGGACAAATGTGATACGAAGTTACTAATGATGTTGAGGAAAGGGACTCGAAGGTCGAGACAACTTTCCTATATATTGTAAAAAAGAAAAGATAAATCTTTTCGACTTATCCGACCGCTAGTTGAAGACTCTAAAACAGCATGAATCTCGGTAGCCAAAGTTCTAATGCCTCGCATGCGGTTGATACATTAACTTCATTGGAGTTTGTCGATAGAGATGTTGCAATCCGGAGACGGGAGGATTCGAATCGTTCCGAATCCGGACCCAGCATTTTTCTCTGGATCTGTATTGGAGTTCTCCACCGCGAACTAGAAGTTGTAGTTTCGGCTAAAAACTGATTCAAAAATGAATTGACAAAGGTTTATTTTTTATTTAAAAAACAACACAAATCTTGGCTTGAAGCCAGTTATCTTGTCGAATATAGATATCAATAGCCGCGTTGGTGATCGTACAAATAAAAAAATATTCCAAAGTGAAAACCACTCAAAGTTCACGAACTATTTTATTTTATTTAAATACGAACGAATTTGCGTTGGCTTAATCAGCAGTAGATAATAAAACTGTCAATGATTCTTGCTTCACATAATCTTAAGCAAACCAAACGCACAAAAACAAACTTAAACTTCATTGTTAAAGCGTGAAGAGTTCGCAAAACACTTACTACGATACTGCTCAGTGCGATAGGAGAGGGGAGACAGCTTGGTGGCACTCTCAGCACACCTCAGGGTTGGAAGGGAGTCGGCACACAAAACGCCAACAACTGTTTTAAGTCGTAGTAAACGAAAATCGAATAAAATTATCTAGATCAAATCAAGGCGATTTAAAGCCAAAACCGAAATTCCGGTGCGGCAAAAATGGAAAACCCGAGAGGCTTTGATTTTTGACTGTCCAGGTCTGGATTTGAATATCTTCTAGTACCTTAGATCCTCATGTGCCACCAGCAGCGCCCAAGGCATCCACGAATAGAGGCCAGTTTTCTCTCCGGTGGGCTGCTTCCAGAACATTCGCCCACTCGGATTTGATCCCGGCCGTTTAGCTATCGGATGAATAAAAATAATTATAAAGATAATTTTTTGGGGGGAAATATTTTTTTGGTGTGGGATAGAGTGAGTAGTTTGATGGCATCCGTTTCTTCTGGGGTTGTTTGTTTATCCCGTTTGTCGCCCGGCTTTCGCGCCAGTCTCCCTGCTGGGGACGTTATGTAAATAGTGTTAAATATGTATATTCAAACAATAAAAGAACTTGAACTCAGGTTGCAGACTTACATGTATGTTAGCAGGGTCCCTCTTTAAGTGGGACGGATCTTTCTTGGTCTTTCTCTTCGATTTCTTGTGTCCGCCAATTCAGGATGGTGTTCTTCGGAGCCATTTGCCAATCCATTCCAGTTATTAAATACTACATACAGTAATTGCAGAATTTTAAGGTACTGCAGGTCCCAGTGCGGATCAACTCCGATGAAAAATTATTTGACTGTGTAGTTGTATAGTAGTTGTACGAAAAAGTTGTATGTATTGATATGTAGTAGTATGGAATACTTTGATTTAACATGCCTCCGACTGGGTTAATCTTAAGTAGTAGGATCAGATAGCATCCAATCTTGCTGTAGGATACTAGCATCCAGTTTGCTAGTAATAGCATGCAGTGGCAACAGTTACTAATAGATGCTACTTTTTCGTACAACTCCATACGACGAATTCTCGAAATTTTTTCAGCGGGACTCCACTCGGAAGCGTAGCCTGCGGGTGACCTCCCATTAAACACCATAATTATGTGCCTTATTTTTGCATTATATTATTATTATTATTATTACACTTTAAGAACTGCTTCATCTATCTATTTACACGAGAGTTATCTTACATATCTGTTTAAATAACCCTGAATCTTTACTAGAATCCAGACTTCGAATCCGGATTTGGATTTGCTCATCTTTGAACGTCACTAAGTTATAGCTGAACGTCACTGTAGTTGTTGCTGCGTGTGTTATAGCAACCACTTCGGTCTTAATAAGTAGCCCCCCCCCCCCCGCTGCCTCTCTAATCCATGGGAAATCTATCCGACTTGAAAGTTCGAAAAGCGGAAAGATTTCGCTTGGATACTGTTTCATTTGAGAGGGGATAGAGATAGAAAACCAAGGAAGAAGTGGATGGGAGGGGGGGGGTCGGATTTCCTTTAATTGGAGCTGATCTCGCAACAGCAGTTGCACTGAAGTGAAATCTGGAAATGGGGCCAGTCAAATTTTTGCGGAATTTTCTTTCGGATAATTAGGGGAATTTTGAAATAATATTGTTTTTTTTTCAGCAAAATTGGCTGAATCAGTTTCTTAAACAATGCCTATTTGTTTGTAATTGTTGGGGGTAGGTGTATGTTAGTACTTTGCGTTGCCTTGAATCACGTCGGACAATAAGTTAGCTCTATACTGCACTGCGTGTGAAAGCCCAGTTAACAACTAACGATACGGGACGACTGACGTATTGCATGATTCGTATTCAGTGCTGCCATTGGACGCTGAATTCTGCGATTTGGCACAGATTTTCGACTTCTTGACAAAGCTAGCTAGAATTCTGCGGCCATGTTAGACAGTAAAAAAGCTATAGCATAACATCATAAAGCTGAAAAAGTGCGTTTATCGTTAGTAATCGGTAAAAAGGGACTGTGTTTCGTAGGCACCAGAATGTCACAGGTTTTTGCGGCCAAATGTCACAGGTTCCGTCAGAGAAAAGTGACAACACTGCTCATACTGGCTCAACTGACCGATTCTCGGATTGCAACATGTAGGAAAGTCGCATCGAGTTTTGTGTTCCTCTCCTCAGCATCATGTCCGGAGCAGTTGAAAACTGCAATTTTGTAAAAGGTGCTTGAAAATAAATAGTCCATGAGAAATGGGAGAATCCTTTTTTTGAACTGGGTAGTGTTTTTTGCTGTTTTGGGGTAGTAGATTGTGTAGGCTTATTGCACTGAGTACGTGTTGAAATGTATGATAAAACTGGTTATTCTTCCGCTTCCTTGTGAGAGGGATGTTAGCGGATGTGGTTGTTTCGCTAAATGTCATAAAAATTACAAAACACTGCAAACATTAACTTTCGTTAGTACGCTAATTGCAGAGTATGAATCCCATTGCTTATCACCTTTCTCTTAAAGTTTAACCGAAAAGGGCTGGGATAGGACAGTCTAGTTACCCATCACTTCTTCACTTAAATTGGCTTGAAGACCCGCTGAAAATGCGTTACTTCATTGTTCCGCTATTCACGAATAACCGATTTTCAAATAGTGGAATTTCCGTGTGATTTGTGGTGCTTCTATGCGCTTGTATTTTTGTTGTATGCCTTACGAGAAAGATTTATCATTTTTTTTTTCAGGCACTAAGCAATCGTCACCAATCTCACCATTGCCCACTGAAAAGCCGCATTTGTGTTGAGATTAAAATTTCCCGCGTCTTAGTAGAATTTTCGCTGTGGGGACGGCCGGAGATATTCTGAGCCTCTTAACTAGAGCAGATAGTGGAAAATAAAAGAAATCCCTTTGCAGAATCCAAATAATTCAGTGTATCCAATTAAATGACACACAAATAAGTCGGCTTTTCAGTTAAACTTTAATTATGCATTTTCGCGATACCGGGTTTCTGAAATTCCCTCCGCGAGCATAATTAATCATCAGCAGTAATTATGGCGCCTTAATGTGTTTTGGTTAGTGACGTGGAAATATTTCATCTTTACGAATAATTCGATTGCTTTTCTTTATTTTTTATTGTCTTTCTTGTTCAAAAGTAGTTGCTGTTTAAGATGGGAATAATGAACGCCTTGAATCTTTTCTCGCCTTAACCGTGAGGATTTGATCAGGATTAAAAACTGCTTATACGGGTTAAACATCCGCCCATTGTTGACCAATCAAGGAGGAGAACGGACGAGAATCAGGAATTGACAACCGAAGCCACTTCTTGATTCTGCAGAATCGCGAAGCATATGAATCAGGAGGGATCTGAGCGTTCCAACGAGGGGACTGCCGGTGATCCTATAGGCCAAACACAGTAACCGTAGGTTTTTAAGGCGGTCCTCGTAAGTATATATGGCTTATCATTCGAGCGGCATATTAATTTATTTCATTTCAGTTAGTCGTCAGTCCCCCTGTCCTGAGCTCCGCCACGTTTATTATGGTGATCCGTCTTCTTGCCGTTCTCTGTTCAAAGTGCCCCGAGTTGGCATTGAAGTTGCTAAGTGACAACTTCGCGGATACCCTCTTCTACCTTCTGCGTGGTAGTGTTGAAACTACCGCTGCTTCCGAAGAAACGGTAGGTTACTTTTGTTCACGTAAAAGCATCCGTGCCAGTAACTACGCCCATTCAGTCATTTTCTCATCTCCCGTCATGGAGTTTCAGTCACTGAATTCTCATTTTTGTAGAATTGCTTTTCTACCCGGAATGGCTATCACTCTTGTCTGTACCATGCAAGTGGTTAAGAAAATATTTTGGCCTCGTCAGGATCGAACCGTCGACCAAAATGAGAATTAAATGACGTCCAAAGAACGACGGGTTTCTTGATATAGCCACATAATTGCTTTGGCAAGATCATTCTATGTGGTTTTGGACATTAAAAACGAAAAGGAAAAGTAATTCTGACCACCCAAGGCGCCATTTGGATCGTAACCAGAGCAAAATAACACTAGGGAGTAGCGCCAAGACCTTTGCTTTCCATTCTTCGCAAATGGGCCATACTCACAGCGCTGCCCAGTACGCTTGCGTTATTCAAAGCGAGACAAACTTGCGGGTTTAAAAATTTCTAGTAAAGCTAAGATGCGATCTGTACACATCTTTTTCTTTTTTTTGCTGTGTTCAGAATACGAAGTTATTGGATCTAGCTCTGGTGCACGAGCGATTGAGTTTCAATGGGGACGTTCAGTATCACTAGTGGTGCTAGTGTCGCTGCTATTCTAGTGTGTGTCACTTTTTTCAAGTCTTGGCGCTACTCTCTAGTGTTATTTTGCTCTGTGGATAGTAATGGACTTCCCGAACAGACTTTGAGCCAGGAGTGAGAAACGGCCATCTTTCGGTCAGGTGCGTATCGCGCAACGTAAGTAGTGTAAAGTCAAGGATCTCTTCCTGAGTAGAACATTGTTGAATTATGCGCTACAGAAGAACCCCACCGTTTTCAGAGTGTCCGCTGGCCCTCCGCGTAATTTGCTGGGAAATATGTTTTGTGTATCAACTAGCGGCTTTTATCAATCAATCAATTAAATTTATTTCCAGATAGCTTAAAGCTAAAAGAGGAATAAAATATTTTTGAAATACACAAAAACGACAACAAATTAACTAATACACTTACAAGATGTGACCAGAAATAAGTGTTAGAATGAGACTGTGTAAAAATTGGGCTGAAGAATTAGCATTTTATGTGCAGATTGCCAAAAGTTAAAGGATTTGTCAGATGGAAAATAAAAAAATTCCCTCATCTTGGTTCTTTATAGCTTCGGAAGAGGAAAGATGTGGGAGGCATTGGTATACCTAAGCTGTAAATTAGTGGGCAAAGCGTATTTTTTTTTGTCCTGAAAATTTGTGATTTGGGACAAATTTCTTATTTAAAAATGTCCTTCGACCGAATGTTTGAGATTCTAACAACAGTAAACTGCATCGTAAGCTTGTCCGTCTGTTTGTCCTTCTGTCTGACCGTCTGTGTTGTCCGTAAGCACGATAATTCTTGAACGAGTTTAAATATTCTGATCAGACTTTTCTGATCAGCCCGCCATTTCGGGATGTTGAAAATTAGGGCAGGAATAAAAAGATTCTGTTGAGAGCTTCTATATGGGAATGAGAAAACATTTTGTCAGGTTACTATGCAAGTGGGTTTGGGTTTCGCCGCAAGGTCGACTTTTCTAACGCGGGTCCAACAGCTTTTTTGAGGCGCTGGACAATTGGGAGATTCTTGATAAGTTTTTAAATTATTAGTAGCCCTTGTTAGCTGACTCAATAAAATTGACCAGTTGGCTTATCTGTCAGGTCGTCAACCTGTCGTCAAACCGTCGGTTCGCCCACCCGTCAGTCGGCCCACCGAAATCCGAGCCTCCGACGTGTAAAATTTTCCTTCGAGATAGGAACTGGGGCCCGTTGAAGAATTCCCTGACGGTTGGGTCAACTGTCTGTTGACCACGGAGACTGCGAGCCTTGGTACTAGCTTACCATTTCCTGTCTTTGGTGACACTTTTTTCTAAGTAAACTACCTTACCTTCTTGTTTTTATCCCAGCCCGACCTTGTTTCCCGAAGTCCACAAGAACTATACGAAATTACTTCCCTCATTGGTGAGCTGATGCCGAAATTGCCGCATGATGGCATTTTCAGCGTCGACTCGCTATTGGTCAAGCCGACGACGGCACACTTGGATTCCATCCAATGGCAATGGAAGGATGACAAATATCAGTGGAGACCATATAATCCGATCGATTCTCGAATTATAGAGGTGAGTGCAGCGTTTTTTTTATTTTTTATTAATGCAGTGTTGTGGTTATTGTGTGTGGTAATTTGGGTAAATTCCTCCGAGTTGCAATGTCTCAAAGGGAACTTTTCGCGTAATTTTTTATTTTTTTTTATTCTTAAAGTTTAACCGAAAATGACTGGGATAGGACAATCTAGTTACCCATCGCTTATTCACTTAAATTGGCTTGAAGACCCGATGAAATTGCGTTACTTGGTTGTTCCGCTATTCAGGAATAATCGATTTTCAAATAGTGGAATTTCCGTGTGATTTGTAGTACCTCTAATTTGTTGTATGCCTTACAAGAAAGATTTATGACTTTTTTTTTGTTCAGGCACTAAGCAATCTTCACCAATATCGCCACTGCCGACTGAAAAGCCTTGTTTGTGTTTAGATAAAAAATTTCCCGCGTCATAGTAGAATTTTCGCTGTGGGGACAGCCGCAGATATTCTGAACGCATAACCAGAGCAGATAGTGGAAAACAAAAAAATCCCTTTGCAGAATCCAAATAATTCAGTGTATTCAACTAAATGACACAAAAATAAGTTGGCTTTTCAGTTAAACTTTAAGGATGTAAGGTATAATAGCGAGTTTTTTTGTATTTAGTGATTTGTTGTTTTTTGGGATCCCAAAACGTAAGTGGAGGGATACCTATGACATCGCAAAAGTTGTCCGTCTGTCCGTCCGTCCGTCCGTCCGTCTGTCCGTCCGTCTGTCCGTCTGTCTGTCTGTAAGCACGATAACTCTCGAAGGCAGTGAGATATTTTGATGAAACTTGGTGTGGGGATTCTTTGGGTCAAGAGTAAGGTCGAGTTTGTAGATGGGCCCTGTAGCTTTACATTTAGGGGTGGGGGAGGGGGTTTAAATTAAGGGGCAAGCAAATTTTTTTTAAATAGCTAATGTGATAGTCGATTATGGGGTAAGAAGACACGCTGAACACGAATATCAAAACCATTTTCTCGCCGGACAAGTAGTTCGTCCGGAATCCGGCCAAAACCGGAAAGTTTGTTAAAAGTTGAAGTCTTATTTGAAGTTGATTATATGGTCGATATAGGGGTAAGAAGGCATGCTGAACAAGAATATGAAAACCGTTTTCTCGCCGGACAAGTAGTTCGTCCGGAATCCGGCCAGAACCGGAAAGTTTGTTAAAAGTAGAAGTCTTATTTGAAGTTGACCAGATGTTCGATATAGGGGTAAGAAGGCATGCTGAACACGAATATGAAAGTTATTTTTCGCCAGACAAGTAGTTCGCCTGGAATCCGGCCGAAACCGGAAAGTTTGTTAAAAGTAAAAGTTTTATTTGAAGTTGATTAGATGTTCGATCTAGGGGTAAGAAGCGATGCTGAATCCGTATATGACAATCGTTTTTTTGCCGGACAAGTAGTTCGTCCGGAATCCGGCCAAAACCGGAAAGTTTGTTAAAAGTAGAAGTTTTATTTGAAGTTGATTAGATGTTCGTTTCAGGGGTAAGAAGACATGCTGAATCCTTATATGAAAAGCATTTTATACTCGGACAAATGTTTATCGTTACATAAGCGATTACATTTGTTTTTACCATGATTTCTAAAATTCGTTTTCTTAATGATTAGTTGTTTCTTCATAATCCTTTTCCAAAGTTCATCAGTAAAAATGTTCAAGAAGTCTAGCGGACACTTGAGAAGACATAACCGATTTGTCTGGATCAAATATCCGGTTTTTGGGATCCCATCGGAACCTTTGGTCTTGTTTCTTTTGTTTTTTTCCATTTTTGTTGCCATGACCCTCGGGTTTTTTGTGCAATATATTCATATTCATTCATTCATATTCATCAGGCTGAGAGTGCATCTTCACATACAAATATAGTCATTGTAATAAATGGAAAGAGTAGGTGCCACACTTGTGTCATTGAAAGGAGGAGGGATTTAAGAAAAAATTCTAGGTCTGAATACGGACTATTAAGTTCTTTACCCACCCTCTTAACGAGGCGATCAGACCGCTTTCTGTGTAAGAGCATCACACCCTCCTGTGCTCTTGATTGACAATAATTAGATTCGCTGGAACTTGAAAATGGGTTTCTGGAGTTTTATGGGAAGCCGGTCTTGAACCAGAAAAGATCGCAATCCGTTCATTTGGCCAAATGCCGAATCTTGTTCTACTACCACAACCGATTTTCTAGCCGTAAATTAATGGAAGAATGAATCGAGGGTCTGACTAAAATGCCCCAGTCACACAAAGTCAACCCGAACTGTCTACAGTAGCAGTGCCCTTAGTTGAAGTTATGGCGAAGGCCCTCAAGGGTTTTGCTTACAAATGAATCCTAGTACCCTTAAAGTGTCCATGTTAACCGTGCGGTGCAAAAATCTTTGTGTGCCACTCGAAGAGGAAAGCTTTTTGTAAGGTCACATGTTCTGATGTTTAGTTACAGGTCCGTGTCGGAATCTTGTTAGAATCTTGTTACACACTTAAGGTGGACTTACCCATACGGAACTGGATTGACAGGACTATCATAGGCTTCGTGGGAGTTGAAGGAGGGTCTGGAAAGAGCCATACGACCTTGACAGCGCGAACCTTAGCTGATATTCATGCTACCTGCGCTTTCAAGTGCCATGTGACAATACAGCTCTTGTTTTACACAAAAAATACTACTTTTTTTTTTGCAAGTAAAAAATGGCGTCTGGTATGATTCTTGTTCGGGTCCCATCCCCCCGCTCCCGGCCTATTCCTTGTTCATGTTCGACTTCCATCGAAATTGTTCTCTTTCGTTAGATTCGAAGTTACCGATATACCTACCGGAAACTGTTTCACTTTTTTTGCAAGAAAATAATGACTTCATGTATGGGAAAGATTCTTGTTCGATCTCTCCACCCCTATCCGCTGCGTCCTGTTGGTGTCATGTTACGACCGGATACATTCTCTGAAATTTGTCTTTGTCGTCGGATTCGGTGTCACCGGAAAATCTTACTTTTCCATCCGAAAGTATTTCTGACTTCTCTTCTGCAGGCTGCTCATCAAGCTAGTGAAGATGGAATAAGCTTGAATACGATGAACCATATGTACTATATCGATTTCACTCTGATGCAGCAGATTAACGAGGAAACCAGAACCAGTAGAAGCATTCAAAGGAAAGTCAACAGCTTAGGAACAGGAGGGGGGGCTAGCACATCAAATGGGACTGTATTTGCAAACTTGAGGGGACAGTATCTTAAAGTAAGTGCTTTTGGATTTTCAATTTCAGTTTTGCTTTATTCAAAAATCATGCGACGGACGATATTTTTATTTACAGTATTTCAGTTGTTCTAGCTATACAATTTGACCTGTCTTTTGTTGATTGATGTATTTCATTTATGAATTGAGTGTCTTTACTTGAACACTAGAGAGTTTTCGGAAATAGGCTTGTGCTCACGTTAGCACCTCAGCTGACATCTGGTGGTGCGTATCGGAAACTTCAGTTTTCGGAACGCTAAATCTGTAACTCACGTTATCCATCCTTCGACGCCAATTACATGGAAAAGAAACACCCTTGTACAGTGTGTACACTTTACTTACTTAATTCTTTCAAATCCAATCAAAAAAAAAAAAAACTCTACAGTGTGGCTCTTTTTCAAATTTCACGCTTAACAGTCCAAGTATGTGACGCTAAAGATAGCGCTTTTTGCTCAGAGTCCACTTTTTCGAACGCTAAATTTTCACCTTATTTGTCATCAGCATCATCACTTTAGCGTGAGCTACAACTTTAGCGTACGGTATTTAGGTATCACGCAAGTTTCCGAAAACTCTCTACTGACACATCCAAAGCTATCTTTAGACATTTCAAAGATATTATGAATTAAATCAAAATTTATCGGAAATGTGTTTTGTTGTCTAGCATCCGTTATACATAGAAGTTACAGTGTATTCAGTTGACGGATGGAGAAGTTAGATATACTATAAATAGAGATTACATTAACTGTAAATGAACAAAGAGCAAGCAGCTTGTTGCTATTGTGCCAGCAACAGTTCACAAAAAGAAGATAGTTTCTCTTCATTGCTCTGTAGTTTTATCGGTTGTATTCCACGTTTACTAGTTTAAATTTCAATTGGCGTCTGGTCGTTATTGCCGATTTTGTTTTCTGTAATAACTAATCGTATTACTATTATGATTATGTACTTTTGACGTAGGCCTAAGATTTGGTTCCTACCGGATCTGAATCTCTAAACCATACCCGGAAATTGGGAGTCGCATCTGAAAAATCGGTTGCCGGTCTGTATACTAAAGCACTCGGCTGTTCCTAATTGGTTGCCTGTCTGTATACTAACCCACACAGCTGATCCTAATTTCGCATAGAAGTCACGAGGGGTTGCAAGCTCTCAAAATTGGGTTACAGGTGTGCCCGACAATTGAGTGTGCCCGACTGTGCCCCACGTTTGCCCGACTCCCCGGTACAGAGTGTGCCCGACAGTTGGTACCCCCTCGAGAAGTCAGTCTGAACTAAGTTTGTTACTCCTTTTTTCGTAGGATAACCCTGAAACTGCATCTCATTTCGTGAAGACGCTGTTCACTGTTCTGATCGACGTGTATAGCAACTCCGCTGGTCCAGCGGTTAGGCATAAGTGTCTTTCCGCTATCCTTCGTATGGTCTACTACTCTCCATCCGGCTTACTAAAGGTTGGCAGCCTTTTATCTCGTTAAGAACTTTAGTGCTACGCTAGAATGAACTACTTGCAGAAACTTCAAAATGGTTTAGCTTGTTGAATGGTGGCTTTAAATCGATACTTCAGTGTAATCTTATAATATTCAGGGGAAATCAACCCTCTGTTCAGCATAGTAAGAGTAAAAGTAATTTGCAACATAGGCGCGTTTGTTTAAGGCATACATTTTAAGGACGGGGAAGTTCCAAGTGTTGGTTCCGGATTACAGGGTCTTTCCTGTCACGTGGGCAGGTGATCATAGGCCGCATGTTACGATATGTCGAGAGCCGAGCTGATTGTGGATTTGGCCCCGTTAGATCATTCATCGTTGAGTTTTCCGAAGTTAAACGTTTCTTAAATAAATATGTTTGCTTAAGGTTTTTGTGCTAATAAATTATTTTTTATTATTATTGTAGCCTCGCCTGAACCAGTTAACAATGAATGAGATTACCGGAGCTGACACATGGCTGACACTTTATATGATGCTGTAGATGGGAACATTTACAATGGAAAATATGAAAAGGTCATAGAAAATATAGAAACTGTCAAACACACTGCTGTAAATCTTCCTTGTTTCGTCTTATGTTTTTATATGTCTTTAGGGTATCTTCAAGCCTCAGGTGGTCTCCAGTCAAATTTCCGGGATGCTGTCAGCTTCAGATCTAAAGATTGTCGTCGGTGCTCTACAGCTTGCATTTATTCTAATGGAAAAGATGCCAGAGGATTTCGGAGTCCATTTCAGACGTGAAGGTTTGGTCCTTTCTCACTACGAGCTCTGAACGAATAATTTAATAACCAATTGGCCATAACAGTGAATTGAAAAACAAAAAGGCTCCTCATGCTGATTTGAACCCGGAACTTTCGGTTTCAGGCTCCGAGGCTCTTAACCAATCCAGCTATCGCGGCTTGATTGTCGGCAGTTGCAAGTTGCTACGTGAAATGTGATCTCCTTCAAGGCAGATTCGTGCAAAGAGTTCACATCCTCATGCCACGAGAGATTCAAATAATAATTTAAATTTTTGTATGATTTTTTCAGCGTCAGCACATAGCAAATGTGGAGTAAAGCAGAAGACTCCGAAATATTGTTAGAAGAAGCTGCAGTTGACTTGAATACCCAGTGAAAAAAAAAGAGTATAATCTCCTATCCGTGACACCCGGAAATCGATTCTAACACTTCTTCTACTGCTGAATTATTTCCTACTTGCAGGTGTTGTGCACCAAGTCAGACGACTGAGTGACCCCTCAACCCTCCAGAACGCTTCCCCTTGTGTGGAAGCGCACTCGCCTGGTATCGACAAAAGCCTTAGCGAACCAAGCACAAGTGTACTGTCGAGCTCGGCCCCTAGCTCCAGCCTTCTTGGAACGTCGAGTTTATCCACGCTTTTAGCTTCTTCTGGACCAAGCACGGCTAGTTCGTCTCCTCAGTCTTGTGATGAGAGACCCGTGGATCCAGCACAGGGAACTCCCAACTCGTAAGTCGATGGGATCTTTTTCTGTCCCTCCGATGAAAAATTATCTCAAAATAGTAGTATGAACTTGTACGAACAAAACCAAATGTTTCGATGGGATCCCAAAAATGTAATACTTGATCCAGACAATCGGGTCTTGTCTTTGCCAGATCCAGTCTTCGCCAGGCTAATCATCTGAGAAAACCAAGTTCAGATATACCTCTATAAGCCATATCTATTTTGACGATACTGATCGAAACTTCCTGCTTTACTTCTGCCAAATTTCCGGTCTTGGCCGGATAGAAAATGTGTTCTTCTTAGGGAAATCGAACATTTAATCAACTTCCAATAAAACTGTTACTTTGAACAAACTTTCCGATTTTGGCCGGATTCGGGGCGAACTACTTGTTCGGCAAGAAAATTGTTTTCACCATCGTATTCAGCATGTCTTCTTACCCTTAAATCGAACCTCTAATCAACTTCAAATAAAACTTTTACTTTTAACAAACTTTCGGGCTTTGGCCGGATTCCGGCCGAACTACTTGTCGGCGAGAAAATGGTTTTCATCATCGTGTTCAGCATGTCATCTTCGAACATCTAGTCAACTTCAAATAAAATTTTTGCTTTTAACAAACTTTCCGGTTTTGGCCGGATTCCGGGCGAATTACTCGTCTGGTGAGAAAATGTTTTTCACCATCGTGTTCAGCATGTTTTTTTTTACCCCATAATCGACTATCACATTAGCTGTTTAAAAATACTTTGTTTGCCCCTTAACTTAAACCCCCTCCCCCACCCCTAAATATAGGGCTACAGAGCCCATCTACGAACTTGACCTTACTCTTGACCCAAAGAATCCTCACACCAAGTTTCATCAAAATATCTCATTCCCTTCGAGAGTTATAGAGCGTACAGACGGACGGACAGACAGACAACTTTTGCGATGTGATTGGTATCCCTCCACTTACGTTTTGGGATCCCAAAAAGCAGCATGCAGTACGAACTGATGCTACTACACGCTTCTATGTTAAGGCTACCGTGTGAATGCATTCTACTACATGCTACAAATTATCTCAAAATAGTAGTATGAAGTTGTACGAAAAAGTAGCATGCATTACGAACTGATTCTACTACATGCTTCTATGTCAAGGCGACCGTGTTACTGAATTCTACTGCATGTTACAATTAGCAAGACTCGATGCTAGTATAGCAAGACAGGATGCTACTGGATACTACTGCTTAAGATTGGCCCAGTCTGAGGCACATTAAATGTTAGTATTCTTTACTATTATATATCAGTACATGCAGCTTTTTCGTACAACTATCATACAAAGACGCAGGCTACAAATTTTTCATCGGGCCCCTCTCACCTCCTCCTAACTCTTTCCTGACGTTGTAAACTGGTTAATGGGTGTCAAATGATTCGTAAGAATCTGTTCCGCAGGGGAAATCGAGGCTTTGAAGACACTGTAAACCGGAAATCCGGAAGTATCCCACAGAAATGTTCGTCCTAAATTAGGTTTCATTGCCCATATTTTTCTCCGGACGAAAATAAAATCCGACCGTAAACATATTTGTGACAGGTTGTATTGTTCCTCACGTAATTGTTATAGGTTTCGTAACACACTTTTATTATGCACTAGCCTAATCACAACCAGTATATGATCCGACGCATCTCTCTGGCCATTGGCACGATACTGCTAATTCATTCCATGTTAGCTTCTCCCCTCTCGTTGTGGCTATTTGTCGGATCGCATCGAGCGTTGCGAAGAGTCGATCGTAGCATGTGGGTGGAGAGTCAGTCTCAACAGTAATGCAGAGTGGGAATTGCTAGAACAGTATTTCTTCCCCTTATGTGGAAACCACCATTGTTTTTTAATATTAGGAATGCTCATTAAATTTACCGTATATTAATTTATATCTAATAGTTGTATAGCTTTTGGGTACATGTTATTTTTTGACATGAGTTTAAAACTTATTTTTATTATTGTTGCTATTGACGGAAAAAAAAAGAAATATCGGCTCTTTCGTCCTTAGTTTCTAAATGATACACAAACTTACTAAAGCTGGTCATCCTTTTTTTTTGCCAGAAGATAGCATATCAGTTCAGATTTCCCAAGTCTTGATTCCAGTTTTTAGATTCGAAATTGGGGGAAAATTTTTGCGAACCAGAAAAAACTCTAGACCGTAGGAATAGAAACTTAGAAGTGAGAACCTGCCTCTAAACTTGAAGTATGTTAAAAATTTTCCCGAAATCGTGTTTCTAATCCCCAGTTATCAGTAGGGGAGGTTATAGGATTTTAATTATACTGCATGGTAATCGCAAGTCATTGACCTGAGTCATATTTTGACGAGGCAGATTGACCCTGTAAACTTCAGAATGTTCTTCAGAAAACAATTGAGCTAGAAAGAACCTTATGCGTTCACAAGGCACGACTCTAACTTAAATATTTTTTTCAGGCGCCTAGGAGAAGTTTTAAAGAGGAAGAGAGCCGGCAAAAAAGGTGGCGTTAGTAGGAAAGCCAAAGCGGAGGACCCAGCTGCAGCGTCTTCCCTCCTGCCACCAAACTCTTTGCCATCTTCTGCGGCAGATCTGCTTGCTACCAGCCGTAAGTTACACTCGATTTATTGCCTTAACTGTTTCAGTATCAATCCATTGTTTGTTAGAGAGCATTCACTGCTGAGTCCATATATTTTAAATGGCTGTTGTTGGAATAGGTATTTTTGCTCCGTTATGGTCTGATGGGCTTTCTTTGGGAATAATATACATACACCTCAACATCTGTAACTAGCCCTGCTGCCAGGACATCCTGCCACTCAGGTTGCAGGCTTGCATGTACATTTATTTGCAAGGTCCCCCTGGTAAGTGCGATAGATCGTCGCACTCGTTCATCTGACAAAGCTATGTTTTTTTTTTCAGATCGAAGTCGAAAGACAGGATTTGTGACTTTAAGGTTATCAAAACATAGTTTCATTTTATGAAACTAGGCGACGTAAAATCCGGCCAGTGGAACGAAATTAATGCCTTCTCTTGTCAGGCTAAACTTTTAGGAGTATTTCCTGTGTGGACCTTGCCTGAGTTTTTTTTCCTCTAGCCCCTACAGGAGATCTTGAAAGTCGACCTGGCAAAGTTTCCACCTCAACCCGCGCTGCCAATTTCCTCGCTAGCTTAAACCCGTCCCACTGGGTTGGCCGCAGCAAATCCCAGAGCGGTGCCTCTGGATCTTCCAGCCTAAGCAAGAGTCTTTCCAAGGTATGATTAATTTCTTCCTGGTTAATTTGTAGTAATCGCGGCAGTGGAGAAGCCGTAATGCCATGTAACTTCTCCCCCCAATATGAAATTTTTACTTGGCCTCATGTAATTTCTGTTACTTTTTGTTCTGTGTGTTAATGACAATTTCACACGGTTAATATGACTTAGACCAGTGGTTCCCAACCGGTGGTACGCGTACCCAAAGGGGTACGCGACGGAACCAAAACTGATTTAATATGAAGCTTCAAAACCTCGCCCCACTCATTTTTGATGACCGAAAGCCTAATATTACCAACAGAGACATCATTAGCCAAAATATTTGTTGAGGGGCAAGGTATTTTTACTGACTCACGGGTCGTTTTTACCGATTGTTTTTCAAAAACGATTGTTTTTACGAAAAAATCGAGGCGCTTCGCGCCAACTCCTTTCTTTTTAACAGGCTGGCCGACCACTTCGGGGGGAAGGGGGTTGCCAACCCGTGCGTGACGCCGCCTTAGTAAAGTCTATGAAATAATGTTGATTCCAAAACAGCTAGCCGACTGCCGTAAATTCTGTTCCTGTGTCAAACAATAATGTTTCAAGACGAATCAAAGACATTGCAAGTGATATTGTCATTCAGGTTGCGAATTCAGCTACCGAAAACGTTTGCGATGCAGCTTGATGAAAGCAAGGAGAACATCAAAACCAAACATAGAGACTGTAAAAAATATTGCCGTTAATGACAGCGAGCCGAGATTGGACGAAATTCTAGCCACAACGCAGCCTCACGTGTCTCACTGATTTTGTATATATTTGTACCAAATGTCGTCTTTTTCACGTTCGGAAAAAGGGGGTAGGCTACACAACTTTTTCGAACCTTGATAAGGGGTACGCGGTACGAAAAAGGTTGGGAACCACTGGCTTAGACTGCCTTTCTAGCTGTAAGGTCTTTGCGTAATAATAATAATAATATATTTTTGACCCGCTACAAAAAATCAAAGCGGAGTAGCAATAAAAGAAAGAAAACAAACGCTTCACAAAACAAAAGGAACAAGAAACTAAAGTAAAGGAGTAAGGCCACTGTGGGTCGGCAGATACTTATAAGCAGACTGGGGTAATTTGCCAGCAAGCTCTGTAAGTTTCGACCCGATATCCGGGAAACTGTAAACAGATATGAGGTTCCGATTTCTGTACCATGGAGGCAGAAACAATAGAAAACCGGAAATAATGAGAACGAACTGAGCTGATATCTTTTTTTTTTATGAAAAATAGGGTAAATACCAGGAAAAAACCGAATATAATTTAACAAGAGACTTTCTATTGTCGATTTGCAACAATTTTAGAATAATTTAATTGGATTTTCTTCTTGCAATCAATGACGGCGAGAGTCCGGAAGGATTTTAGTGTTTTACTAACCGATCGACCGCAAATGTAAACCGTCTCTCGGTTGATGACCCCTCTGCCTTCCGAACTGAAATTCTGGCTATGCCACGTATTCACTACTTGGCAAATGATTGAATGCCTGCTGAGAGCGGTCATGTACTCAATAAGTACAGTTTGGGATCTGGTTAGCTTGGAGGAGGCTGTGGGGGGGGGGGGGTCTCCTAGGGCGGTTGAAGAGTAAAACGAAGTAGGTCTCTGCCTTTCATATTAGCTTTAGCTTTAGCCAAATAGTTAGTGGAAACCCTCGATATCAGCCGATTTATCATGAAGCATTGGTTTCTGCACAGAGAACTGGTACTATGTGTTCTGTATCATTAAAGCACTGTCAGAAGTTTTGTAACACACATTTTCAACAGATAACAGACAACACACTATTTGTTAATGGAATAGAAAAATTGTGTTCTGAGCTGTTAAGTGTTACGTTTTCGTAAAACATAACAGCTAACATCGT
Organism: Branchinecta lindahli; assembly: GCA_023053555.1. NCBI lineage: Eukaryota > Metazoa > Arthropoda > Branchiopoda > Anostraca > Branchinectidae > Branchinecta > Branchinecta lindahli. The sequence goes on along the minus strand of JAKZAO010000004.1, from coordinate 12,880,382 downwards.
TAGCTTCACTTTTAGCAAAACAAAAATAACGGCTTAAAAATTGATAACGGAAATATTCTGTATTAACAATAAACACTCAAAGTGTTGAAATTGCTCATCCTAGAGCAAATTTTATCAAACCTCTGACTGTGAGCTCTAGACTATTCTGTAAGTTTGTCACCGAGCGCGAAAGAGGATAATTTCAGCACCCTGTTGCTACGTCGTTTAGACTGGTGTAATTATATAGAAGTTTCTGCTTCTAGATCGGAAACACTAGGATATAAACTTTCATTTCACCGTCTGCTATTGATCTTCCTTGCACTGGAAGACTCCCTGTAGTATATTCACATAAACTGTGTCTCGTTTTTCCGGAAACGCGTTTTCCGCGTCAGAATCACGGTTTAGTCCCACACTTCTTTGAATTGGAAACAGAAGGAAACAGAAGCGTGAGCGACAATTTCGGCCCAGAAGTGGAAACTCGCGGAAACGCCGTTCGTCTGTTTTATTGTGGTGTTTCGAATGCCTGGAAGTAAAAATTAAATATCAGTGTGTAGAACGTCAAGCTCATACACCAGTACCATTTGTACTGAAAGCAGTAGAACGATCCGCAGTTTTGAGTCTTTTTGCTTTAGAAAAATCCTGTTAATTTGGAATTGAATTTGCCGCTAAATTTTAATTTCCCGCCAGATTTCTAGCCACAAAATTTCAAATTGCTAGCCATAGAAAAGGAACTCGAGAGTTGCTTGTCGAATTTGAGCCACATTGCTACACAAAATCTTGTTGGTGGCGGAAAAGATTTTGGACTGAACAAATGACCGCGGAAACACTTGATCTACGACCGGATCTCAGCCTCTTTGTGGGATCGTAGAAAAACGCCTTTAAAGACCCGGTACCGAATTTCGAGTGCTGTTCCACCCTTCTAACGACAGTAACTATTAGTTACCATTTCCGTTCCAACCTAACGAAAAGGTAATACTCTGACCGTTCCAACCTTCTCGAAATAGTAACTAATAGTAAATATTTGCTTACCATGCTCGGGAGTGTAGTAAGCTTGGTAACTACGGATCTCTGTTACGTGATTGGCTGGATTACCCTGCGGAGTGATTTTTACCGAAAATTAAAAAATGCGTTCCAGCCTTGACGCCAAGAAGCCAAAATTCGTGACGTCATGCGTAGTAACTACGGTAAGTAGGGTGGAACACGCTTTTCATGTACGGTTGCTAAAACCGGACTGTATTTGGACTTTACTTGATCCTTGTTTTATCTCGGACAGCGGACGCACAAACGCAGCGTTCTTGGTACAGGGACGCAGTTGATCTTGACCAGAGGCTGAGCGTCAGACAAAAACGCATTTATTTCGTCGCGTCTGCCATGTATAACAATTAATAATAATAATTCGTTTAATTCCATGTTATCTTTTTACAAAATAGTGGTGGACCGTCATACATTGTCAACATAGTGATAAATAATCACATATATGTTACAATTTTAAAATAAAAGCATATTTACAGGTCGATGCCTTGTTCCACGCCAAATCCGTTGCCAGCTACACGAACGCCAACCGCGAAAAGGTGAAGCAGTGGATTCAACAGACAGCTGTCGAATTTTTAGCCAAATATTTCAGTGCCGAAAGCGGAAACCGCGAGTTAGGTGTCAAATCCGTTCTCACTATATTGACCGAAGCGAGCGAAAGTTTAGCTCAAAATCCAGAAGACGCCGAAATATTTCTGGAAATGATCCGTGGCGTCGTGAGCGATAGTGATATTAGTTCGTTTGAAGTGAGTCACAGCGGCCTAATTAAGGCGTTGACCAATTACCTCACGCAAGAGCCGAAAGGCGAGGGACTGAATGGTCGTTTGAGGACGTTTCTTCACGTTTTTCTTGGCACACCATTGGACAGTTTAAAAGTGGTGCAGCCAATCAGTGGAGGAGGATTTCAGTCGTTGGTACAGAAAATGATTGGTTGTGTTGGACAGATGGAACAGTTCCCGATGCGGGTCAATGAACTTGCAGGTATGTTTTTCGTTCTGAGAGGTTAGGGGCGGGGCAGAGCATAATAACAGTAGGAAGTAGCGCCAAGACTTGAAGAAAGTGACACACACTCGAATAGCAGCGACACTAGTACCACTAGCGATAGTGAACGTCCGTACTCAAACTCAATCCGTCGTGCACAGGCGCTGGCTCCAATAGCTTTATATTCTGAACACAGCAAAAAAAAAAAAATACAACCTTCTCTGTTTCCAAGATGTGTACAGACCGCGACTTAGCTTTACTAGAAATTTCTAAATCCGCAAGCTTGTCTCGCTTTAAATGCCGCAAGCGTAATGGGCGGCGCTACGGCTATGGCCCGTTTGCGAAGCATTGAAAGGATAGATCTTGGCGCTACTCCCTAGTGTTATTTTGCTCTGGGGTGGGGAGTGGATATGATCAGGGTATGATCAATATCTTGAAGAAGAGCGCTCGTGTCGTTCTGACATTCGGTCCAGACAGTCCAGTAGTGTCACAAATGCCACTGTCTGAAGTTTCACGACAGATAACACAAAGAAGCGTGGTTTCAGCAGAAAACTCTTGGGATGTTAACTGCTATGTTTTCCAAACGTTACGTGTAAAAGAAGAGCCGAAACACTGCCAAAAACAAACATCTGCTGACTTTTTGTTTGCCACCATGACGTCGGAAAACTCAGCAAATACTTTTTGGCAGTTTTTCGGCACTTCCTGACAAGGCTTGCTATGCATAACGTTTGCAAAATCATAACAGATAACATCCAAGTGTTATCTGTTGAAACTGCGCACCCTTGTGTTATCTGTTATGAAACATCTGACAGTGTGGAACGCATACATCCAATTAGTTTTTTTGGCAAAACCTGTTGTAGGCAAACTTCCTGTTTAAATTTATTCGTACAGATGATGGAAGTGCGGGGTGTTAGGTTGAATGAAGGCGTTCTTTTCGTTGGATATTTTATAGGGTGACATTAGCGCCTTGAATGAAATGCATTTCGTTTCGTTGGCTTCTTGGCAAAACATGTTTAAAACAAAAGTTCCTCTTCTAAATTTTCGGATTTAGCTGTGCATCTGAGCTTGCGTTCCACCGAGTTATTAGTTGCGTTTTCGCAGATACCATGGTATCTGTTACCACGGTAACTGGGTCTTCAATTAGTCGTTTTGGCAGTTGCCGTGGTATCTGATATACGGTTGCTCTGCAAAAACGACAATTGCCGAAATTGCGCTTTTCGAAGTCATCCCAAAAGAAAAATCCAGTCACACCACTAAGTGCCAAACTTTTTTCCCACCAATTTGACAAAAATCTTCTCGTGACGGCGAGGGGTCCCAGCTCTATTCCATAGCAGCTTGTGCGTAGGGGATATCCCGTGCAATCATAAGTATTCCTTCAAGCCAAGCTGACTGCGAATCACATTGCTGAGCGCAATAAAAAAAAAGTGCACCCCCCCCCCCCCCGACTCCCTTCTCATTGAAGCTGGGGAATTGGTTACCAGGGAGGTACCTTGTTTTTCTGACACCCCTTCCCCACGTTCTGTTTGTTTTCGTAATAAAGTTAGTAGGTATGCAGTAACTTAGGAGAGCACTTGAAGCGATGAGAAACAGGGACCGGATTCCACTGATATTGGTTCGGGGGGGGGGGGGGGGTACGAATTATACATTCCGAGGTGTTATCGTCAACCACCTAGCCCATCTGTGGGATATCGTTATCCCTTCGTGGATATACAATTGTTTCCCCTAATTATGTATTTTTTTCTTTTGTCCTCCACTATTCACGATTTGTTGGTTAGAAATAAATTATCATTATTATTGATTTTGAATTACCAACGTTGTTACAGGCGGCGCTGGAAGAACTGGATCATCAGTCCTGAAGTTCTTCAACACTCACCAGCTCAAGTGCAACTTAGTTCGCCATCCAGCTTGTTCGAACCTCAAGTCCTGGAAGGGAGGGCCAGTAAAGATCGACCCACTCGCCCTGATGCAAGCTATCGAAAGGTAAGATATAGCTACCTTCGTTCAAGTTGGGACGGGACGTTGGGATGTTTTGGGATCCCGGAATGTGAGTGACGGGATGCATATGACCTCGTAAAGATGTCCGTCTGTCTGTTGACACGATAACTTTCGAAGGGATTGAGATCTTTTGTTCAAACTGGTGTGAGGATTCTTTGGGTCAATGTACAGGTATCGTAGGTGAGCCCCATAGCTATATATTCAGGATTGGGGGGGGGGTCAAATTAAGGGGCGAAACAAAAATATTTTTAAAAGCTAATAGGATAGTCGATTTAGGGGTAAGGAGACATGCGGAATCCGAATATGTCCGTGAAATGTGAAAAGCAAAAACTTAGTCTGAAGTTGATTAGAGGTTCGATCTGGAGGTAAGAAGACATGCTGAATTCGAATCTGAAAACTAGACGTACGTTGCCTGGGCAACGTGAAGTGTTGCGGCAACCTTTGTCCGGCTTCGCCGACTAAAGTGTTGCGAGAACAAGACTTTGGTTGTTTCTTCGCTATCGGTTAAATCAGTAATCGTCAGTAATCACATGGTCACAGGCTATTCCTCAGCGTTGACAAAACAACAACAAAAGAATATCAGAAGAAGGGACTAAATTGACTTTGCAGCCAGTTGAACTTGATCCTTTTCAATCGTAAACATCGTGACGGATGAAAACCTGGAACACCAAATTATATAATCTTGTTGGTATTATAAAGCTATCCGTAACTTTTCAGGATCAAAATACCATAGATGACACTCTATTAATTATTACGACACTACCTCATTGTTTTACATTATCGTTTGTACCCGTTGCGTAAACACTTATAATTCTAGGTTACAGTGATAGATCATCGATAAGAACTTCCTTACCGTCAGACTTATAGAAATCGAATACAATGTGCACCAATTTGCACCGATTTCTAGCCCCCCCCCCCGGACCGATTCTTACTTACAAGCCCCTCTTACTTACTTACTTTTGTACTTGTATCAGGACACAGGCTGCGAGCCTTCCCTGGCATCCAAGAGTTGTTCCACAGTAGAGTACCATCCTTGGCGGTCTTCGGTCCATTCCTGGGTAAGATCAAGCCAGTTTGCGTCCCATCTCCTACCAAAACGGCGGAATCCTCCTATGGGTTCTAGATCGGCCTTGACGCAGGCGAGCCACGTTTTGCGCTGTCCTCCTTGGCGTTTCTTCCACCCGGGAAGAGGCTGGCAGTGGAGGGCCTTCTTGGTAAGCGCTTCGGGTGGGCGGCGTTGGACGTGCCCATACCAGCGTAACCGGCGTCTCTTGATGATCGACCCGATGTCAAGGCGTTGGGAGCATGATCGGCGGAGATCCGCGTTGCTCATACGGTCGGACAGTCTGACACCAAGGATCCTCCGGAGGCAAGAGTGGTCGAAGACGTTGAGGTCGTGTACTTCAGAAGCTTTAAGTGTCCAGGACTCGCAGCCATATAAGAGAACCGATCTGACAAGAGCCTGGTAGATCCGGATTTTGGTACGCAGCCGGATTTGGCGTTTCCGCCATAGGCAGATGTTAAGCTGCGCGAAGACTCTTGCTGCAGAAGCGATTCGTGTTTGAATTTCTGTCGAGCTGCTCCCGTTGGCGTCAATCAGAGATCCGAGATACTTGAAATCGTCAACCACCTCGATTACTTCTTGTTGAAGGTAGATAGACTGAACCTGGTTGGACGAGTCGGACATGAGGATCTTTGTCTTCGGAATGCTGATTTTGAGGCCCATTGGCTGAGCTGTGGATGCAACTTCGGAGAGCATGTCTTGGGCTTCTGTGGCAGTTCCAGACAGGAGGCCAATGTCGTCTGCGTAGTCAAGGTCGCTCAGGTTGAAGCCAGGACTGACCTGTACTCCAGCAAAACCAGACATGGCCTTGGACATAATCCAGTCAATAACGAAATTGAAGAGTACAGGCGACAGAACGCAGCCCTGTCTTACCCCGTGTTCTATGAGGAACATTGCGGAGAGCTCTCCATTGACCTGGATCTGGGCACGAGTGTTAGCGTAGTACGCTTTGATTAGACGTATCAGCTTGTCAGGAACTCCATCTTCAGTCATAGCTAACCAGATGCCGTCTCTAAGGACCGAGTCGAATGCTGTAATGAAATCTATGAAGACGCCGATCGTGAACTGCTGGTGTTTCGCTCTGTGCTCCAGGATTTGCCTTAGAGTGAACAGTTGGTCAATGCACCCCATGCCCGGTCGGAAACCAGCTTGATTCGGTCTGGTTCTTGAGTTGCGGTGGGAGCTAAACCGGCTGAGGAGGATGATCGTGAAGATTTTAGCTGCGATGCAGATTAGCGATATTCCTCTGTAATTCTTGCATTGGGCGGCATCTCCCTTTTTGAAAACAGGCAGGATTTTTGAATCACGCCACTCTTGGGGGAACTGTTCTTCATTCCAGATTTTTACAACCAGGCCATGCAACTTCTCTGTTAACAGAGGACCTCCCTCTATAAAGAGCTCAGCAGATATGGCATCAGGTCCAGGTGCCTTGTGCCTTTTGAGTTTTTTTTATAGCTGACTGGGTCTCGAGGAGGTCAGGTGGGTCAATATTAACAGAGCGATACGCGTCAGGCGGCGAGGAGGGGGGCTGCGGGGATGGAGGTGACGCAGGGGGTGGTGACACGGGGTTGAGAAGGCTCTGGAAGTGTTCTTTCCAGCGGTCTACCACTCTGTCTTTCACCGCGATGATTTTGCCGTCTTCATCCTGTACTGATGTGGTGATGACGTTTTTCCCAGAACCTTTGGCTTCCTTAAGCAATTGGAAGAGCTTTCGCGTGTCGGATCTTGATGCGGCGTCTTCCATGTCTTTAGCAACGTTGTCCCAGTACTGTTGTTTGTCTTTTCGTGCTGACCGATGGCATTCTCTCCGAAGTTTTTTAAATTCTTCGGTTTTCGAGTAGCCCATTGTTTGTTTCGCCTCTGCGAGCTTTATCGTTTTCTCAGAAATCCACCTCTTCCTATGCCGCTTTTGGTGGCCCAGGGTGGCTTCGGCGGAAGATTTAACAACATCTTGGGTACATCAAGGCGACGGGGTGGTACTGTTTTTGGTCTCGCAGACAGGCGGGTTCCCATCGTAAGTTTCAGGAGGTTATGGTCAGAGCCGTGTTTTGAGCCAGTGTCTGCTCCTCTGAAGACTCTACAGTTTGAGATGGTAGACTTCCAGCGCTTGGATATCAAGATGTAGTCAAGTTGGGCACTAGCTCTTCCGTCTCTGGATCTCCATGTGACTAGGTGTGATGGATTATGTTTAAACCATGAGTTCACAACTGATAGGTTGTTGAGCATTGCGAACTGCAGTAGACGTGACCCTCGGTGGCATCTTGCTCCGAAACCAAAGGGGCCTATTGCTGATTCTTCATGAGTCAATTTTGGACCGATTCTTGCGTTAAAGTCACCTGCTATGAGCAGGATATCTCTTTTGGGAATTTTTCGTAGCGTTGAGCTTAGGGAATTGTAAAAGAGATCAGCATGGGATTCAGGGGCATCACGAGTCGGGGCGTATGCGACGATGACGGAGATGTTCAGGAGATGGCTTTTGAAGCGGGCTCTGGCTATCCTAGCCGAAACCGGCTCCCATTCGAGCAAGGCGGAAGCTGCCTTTTGGTTGATGAGGAATCCTACTCCGCTGAGTGCAGAGCCGTCCGTTGATCCCGAGTTGTAGAGATGGAAGCAGGCTTCATTGTCAGGGGTTCTAGTTTCAAGAGCTTCAACGACGCCATTCAAACGGGTCTCGGTTAAGCATAAGATATCGAGTGCATAGCGTGAGGCTTCACCAGCAATAAATGACTGGGTCGTCGGGCATTTCAGCGAGCAAACGTTCCAGCACCCCACACCGAGGGATTGTCGTTTCGTCAGGATGGGGTCGACTAGCTTACTTATCGAGGGGGGTGCCGAACCCTCCAACGCATCGCCTACCGGGGATGCCGTAGCATTATTCGTCAAGATGGGGTCGACTCGCTTACTTATCGAAGGAGGCGTCGGAACCTCCATCGCATCGCCTACCGGGGATGCCGTAGTATAGGATGGATTCTTCTTTGTGGACTTCTTCATTGGATGTTTCTTGGGGATATATTTGACCCACAGCTCCCCAGGCCGTGGGCAACCTGCCAGGCTGTTCGCAGTCGCGGATCTGGTTAGGAGATCGCGCGAAAGGTCCACCCCTACGCCACTTTGAGGCCGCGCAAGCAGGATTTCCCTTTGGAGGATAGGGACGGAGGCAGGGGCCTATGAAGGTGCAGGGACCCATAACCCTCCCATAACACCAGAACGACCCCTGCCATTTAAACCCAACCTAGCCTCCTTAGGGCGAGTAGGGGCCTCTCCCGTAGCCCCTCTCCCGTGATAGACATCAAGTTCACCGGAAACAAATAATGGGTACACCATCTAGCAAAAGTTGGAAACCCCTCATCGCTGAAGACGATTGTAGCCTAACAGCTGATTAGTACTTACAAGTCCCCTACATGTCTTACAATTGGGAACCAAATTGTTCTTACCCATCAAACACACCGGAAACAAATAATAGGTACACCAACTAGCAAAAGTTGCAAGCCCCTCATTGCCGAAGATGTGAGCCAACCTCCGACTGTTGCTTACAAGTCCCCTACATGTCTCACAATTGGTATCGGTCTTTTTTGGTTTCAGTGTGTACCAGGCACGTACGCAGGAATTTTTTTCGGTGGGGGCCCAAATCCTTCAAAACAGTATATAAAAGGCGCATTATATTATGTAACATCTACAAAAACCAAAAGCTGGTGCTGGTGACCCTATTGGGTAATTACAGGCCGAAAAATCATCGAAAACGGTTAACAAATTCTGTCTAGATCAGTAATTAACCACTATCCCTTATTCTGTGTGAAGGATCAGACAATTATGCGGAAAAAAAAAATCGATTTCGGGGGGGGGGGGCCGGGCACGGAGGCCCCCCCCCCCTGCGTACGTGCCTGGTGTGTACCTTACTACTGAAGTTGTCAACCCCTTGAAAATTTCAATTTGGTGTATCTCATGAAGGAATTTTTGTACCAAAAAGTGGATGGGATATACTTTGGTCAGCTCATCAAGGGCTATCGGTTGCCGTTGAAAAAAAAATTCTATCTGTCTTAGTTCAAAAGTTGACTTTTTTTGCCGTAGGCCAACTTTCTAACGTCACCACTTACAAAGGAGCAAAGGATAAACTCTAATTTCTTTAGCAATGAGAGAACTTCTGAAGTTTGAGAGGCACATCTGATACCATTTCTCTACCGCAACCCCAAGTGCGAAACGAATGATAAACTCAGCTGAAATCACGAACAGAAATGAGTAGAAACAATAGATGGCAGCACTTTCGGACCCGTGGGAAAATGCCACTTTTTTGTTTCTGTAAATTTTTCTATTTATCACTCAAAGAAGATGTATTGGCTGTGGTGCCGGGGAGCTGCCGCACATATTTAGCACTTATAGATTTTAGTCCCTCTTCAGTTTGAAACTGGTGCCTGTCTGGTTGCCTGCTAGAACGGAGCTTTCCACTCGAAAGCAGAAACATGGTTTGATGAAACGAAAGCTTGGCTGCACAACTTCAGATAGTCCTCTCTGACATAGGCTATACAACTCCGCTTCACTTCACATACCGTAGGCTCTGGCTCGAGGACAAGCAAAATCCATCCTTTTTGGCCCCAGGCAAGAGCTCTACGGAGCTTTCCAAAATGTAAGGTCATATTCATCAATCCGGCCTAAGGTCCACACCTTCCGTAAAAACCGCAGAGGTTAGACCGTTACCACTTTCTAGTAATAAGGTGAAATCGGGGTACTAGGAAAAAAAAAAAGGACAAAAGCAAAGTGTTGCTCTCGCAACACAATTACTTTCTCGCCGGACAAGCAGTTCGCCCGGAATCCTGCCAAACCGGAAATTTAGCATGAGGTTTTAAACCCAATGATATAGTCGATATAGGGTGAAGAGACATGCTGTTGCAGCTTTCGAACACACTAAAGATAAACCAATAGAGTATGCGATCAGTTTAGTTGTCTCCAAAGACCGAACCAGCATTCACTGGGTCAAGAAGGCAGAATGCATTCGACAACTGTCTGGTGAAAAGTTCAACGAAATTTGTCAACCAATTCTCGGAAAAACTAGGTGGCGATAACAGTCCCTGTACTCTACTCCTTTATCCATACAAGGCGAAACCTTATCGCGTTGGTGACGTAATTCACTTTACTCTTTGCTTAGTCTACAGATGGTGGAGAGAGAGTGGGGGCCGTTTGTGACGGGTTGTGTGTGCAATGTCTCTTAGGTGTTAGTTTTGGCAGTCATGTCGTGGGCTCGAAGGGGTTGAGTTATTTTTTCAAACTTATTATGAGGATCCACTGGTTCAGAGTACAGGCCGAGTTCGGAGATGGGTCCTGCAGCCGTATATTTAGAGGTGTGGGGGGGCCAAATCAAGGGTAAAATAAATACGTTTTTAAGCTAATGAGATAGTCGTATAAGAGGTAAGGAGGCCCACTGAATCCGTATCTGAACTTTGTTTTCTTGACGGACAAATGATTCAACCGGAAACCGGCCGAAACCGGAAATTTGGTTGAAGCCCAAAGTTGTTTCTGAAGTCGATTAGAGATTCGGTATCGGGGTAAGGAAACACGCTGAATCCAGTTTTGAACTTTATTTCCCTGACAGATAAGGTATCAAAATTTGCCAGAACTCGGAAATTTGGATCGAAAGGTTCGCCTCTCAGTGTCAACTGCTCCTTTGCTCTGCATGCAGTTCGCCGGGAATACTGCTAAAATACAAGGAAATTGGCCAAAGTAGAAAAGTTTTCTGAAATCGATTAGAGAAGAGATACTGGAGTAAACATGCATGCTGAATCCATATCTGAACTTGCTTTTTTTCATCTGATTAGTTGTTTGGCCGTAAGTTGTCGTTCTTAGCGGCGTACCACAAGGAAGTGTTCTCGGTCCCCTTCTCTATAACATTTATATAAATGACTTAACCGAAGGTCTCAGCTCTCTGGTTATGCTATACGCTGACGACACTAAACTGAACAGAGGCATAAAGGGTTTGAATGATGCCCAGTCTCTTCAAAAAGACCTTGATAAGATCTGCCAGTGGATGACTAAATGGGCCATGGAGATCAATATCGATAAATGTCACCACCTTCGCCTTAAGTTGGCCCCACCATCCATGAACATCAGTACACCTTGGACGGAAGTATGATTTCGTTAACCACCTCTGAGCGTGACCTTGGGGTAGTTATGGATACACATCTAAAATTTTCAAAACACTACGAAACTATCATCAAGAAAACTTCACGAATCGTGAATCTTATGAGAAGGACTTTTACATTCAAGGACTATACCCCGTTGTACGGTCTTGCTTTTGTGCAATCTGTATCTGTTAAGTGTGAGAACTCTCTTCGGGTTCTGTATAACAATTCTTTTCGGTGGCTTCTCGGTCTTTCCCTTAACTGTAGTGCTTCCGGAATGTTTGTTGGTGGTGGCCTCCCTTCTTTTCCTGAACTTCGTAGGAGATCATCTCTTTCGATCCAGACAAGGATTCTTGCTTCGGACAATCCGCTCCTTCGGGTGCTTTCGGGGCCGCTTTTTCGGCTATCTCTGCCACTTTGGCGGACTTGGTCTGGTGAGATCTATACACAACGAACTTGATGCTCAAGCACCTTTTTTGTTGTTTGTGTTTTTCTCTCTTATTTTGTTATTGTTTAATATGTTGTTGTTGTTGTTTTTTTGTATGTTTTTGAGTGGCCCTAGTTGGTCCTTAGTTCAATGAAAATAAATAAATAAATAAATATGGCCACGCTACCACAAGGCCCTTCTATAGCAAGGACATTTTCGCCATTGAACAAGTTCAGAGAAGAGCGACAAAAACAGTGCCAGCCATTCGCCATCTACCTCACGAAAGTCGGCTCGAAAAATTACGTTTACCCAGTTTGACTTACAGATTTCTCAGAGGTGATTTGATTGAAACTTTCAAGATTTGTCATAATTACTATGACAACATAAGGTCCGATGATGTCCTCTCCTTCAACCGCAACGGTCTCAGAGGACACAGCTTAAAACTGCGAGTTGAGAAGTTTCGAAAGGACATTGGAAAATGGAGCTTTAAAAACAGAATTGTTGAATACTGGAATCATCTCCCTGAAAGTCTCGTAAAGGCCGAAAACATTGATCATTTCAAATCTGGTTTAGATCGTCACCTGGCCGAAATTCAGTTTAGTGTACGAAGTGTCTAGAGAAATTTGTAGAGGCGAAAGCCTTTTTGTTGCAATTATATTATTATTAAAAAAAACCACCAAAACGGTGACATTTTTTTTGTACATATTCATGCGGTTGATTAAAGGTAATTAGCAAAATGTTAAAGAGGTCTAGCGAAGACCGGAAATCTACAAGATTCGATTGTCTGGATCAGGACATATTCAGTTTTGGGATCCCATCGAAACCTTTGGTCTTGTTACCGTAGGTTTACCTTGAATTACGTTTAGTCGCGCTTGATATAAATAGACAAGGCTGTGTCGCCTGTTTGCGTCGCCGGTGCTTACGGTCTGGAAGTTGACAGCTGATTTCCTGTTGTATACATTCATATATTTATTATACATTCAATAAACTTGAATGTTTTTATAACCTTTCTAGTGAACCAAGCGACCCAAGTCTAACAACAATAGATTAAATCAAGTGTTCAGTGTTCACAGTGTCAAACACTGCAACTGCTGATAATCGAACAAAACATACGTTTGAAGTTTTGAAGTTTGCACAGTTTTCTGATTCTTTGCTCTTTTTGGGATCCCAAAACGTAAGTGGAGGGATACCTATGACATCGCAAAAGTTGTCCGTCCGTCCGTCTGTCCGTCCGTCCGTCCGTCTGTCCGTCCGTCCGTCTGTCCGTCTGTGAGCACGATAACTCTCGAAGGGAATGAGATATTTTGATGAAACTTGGTGTGAGCATTCTTTGGGTCAAGAGTAAGGTCGAGTTCGTAGATGGGCCCTGTAGCCCTACATTTAGGGGTGGGGGAGGGGGTTCAAATTAAGGGGCAAGCAAATTTTTTTTAAACAGCTAATGTGATAGTCGATTATGGGGTAAGAAGACTCGCTGAACACGAATATGAAAACATTTTCTCGCCGGACAAGTAGTTCGTCCGGAATCCGGCCAAAACCGGAAAGTTTGTTAAAAGTAAAAGTTTTGTTTGAAGTTGATTAGATGTTTGATTTAGGGGTAAGAAGGCATGCTGAACACGAATATGAAAACCATTTTCTTGCCGGACAAGTAGTTCGCCCGGAATCCGGCCAAAACCGGAAAGTTTGTTAAAAGTGGAGGTCTTATTTGAAGTTGATTAGACGTTCGATATAGGGGTAAGAAGGCATGCTAAACACGAATATGGAAACCGTGTTTTAGCCAGACAAGAAGTTCGCCCGGGATCCGGCCAAAACCGGAAAGTTTGTTAAAAGTAAAAGTTTTTATTTGAAGTTGATTAGATGTCCGATTTAGGGGTAAGACGAGATGCTGAATTCGTATATGACAATAATTTTTTTGCCTGACATATAGTTCGTCCGGAATCCGGTTGAAACCGGAAAATTAGTGATAAGTTAAATTTTATTTGAAGTTGATTAGATGTTGGAAATAGGGGTAACTAGATACGCTGTATTCGTTTTTGAGCTTTAGTTTTTCGTCGGACAAGTAGTTCTGGAATTCCGCCAGAAACCGGAAAATTCGCAGAAGTAAGCCAGGATCGTTTCAATCGACTTATCCACACAAGCTGAATCCGTACCAGAACTTGGTTTTCTTAATGATTAGCTGTTGGCCTTAATCTGTTTCTAAATTTTAAGAGTATAAATGTTCATGGAGTCTGGCGAAGAACGAAACCTAATTGTCTGGATCAAATATCGAAGTTTTGGGATCCCATCGGAACCTTTGGTCTTGTTAACAGTCCGTTCAGAATCGATTTATCGGTCGGAATCAGGAAACATTCTTGGCAGTTATGCCATCTGGAAAAATATATTTCAACATATTTAATGTACATAATTTAATACCTTTTAGGTATTTGGTGGTTCGAGGTTACGGCCACGTCCGTGAGAAGGATTTGGGGGATAGTGACGATGATAATACAGATGATGATTTTGACGACAACTTGGCCTCCGTTCTGCTCGCCCCTGGCACTTCGAATCGCAGCCACAGACTACAGTTCATGATTAACGAGAATGTGGTACCCCATAATATGACCATCTATCAGGTGAGTACTACGGGGTGTTAAAGTACCCGCCTTACCTATATTGCTGATTTACTCTGCGTCCCCAATCTCATTTCTGGGATTTCGTCTTCCTTTGTGATTTTGTCTTACCTTTGTCATTTTTTTTTGTCTTTCAGTTCAGTACTTATAATCTTTGTTTCACCCATGCTAGGAAGATGAGAATAGGCACGTGCATTAGGGACGAGACCCGTCAACAGAATTCCTCGTTCGCCGGATTCGGTTGGGGGGGCGGAAGAGAAAACGTATTTATTTTTAAGAGTAAACTAAAAGGGCATTTGTTTGGAGGTGACTAGTATGGGGGGGGGGACTCTGGGAGAGATTTGGCGTGGGGGAGGGGCTCAAGGGATCGAGTGGGTAAATGATTTACGAGAGAAGGTTGTCAGTGAAAGATGAAAAAAGGCTTCTAAAGAGTGAATGTGGTTTTTTGGATATTGTTGAATATGTGTTTAGTAAAAGTAGATTATAATTGATTTGAATTGCGAAGGACAATCCAGAAACGGTGTACGTCAACTCCCGAACGGGTAATCCGGTTATGATAAAACTTGGGTGGTTAGATCACCTGGCGATAACGCCCGTTTCGCGTGTTACGTTTAGACTTTGCCTTAGATCCTCCTCAAGTTCAAGTTCAAGTTTTTTAATTTGTAACACTAAACTACAAATACAACAAGCACTGTGGAGAATAGAATTCGTGCATTCAGTCCCTGTTAATAGTTTTACCCTAACACAAAGCTATGTACCCTTCAAACCTATAATAAGCCTAACAAAATATAATCTAACCTAGCATAATGTGATCTGTACAATATAATTGTCTCCGAAGCTTGCGGCTGCGACGATGTCTTCCCATTCCGGCTGTATAGAGGGATGAAAGTGCCGCAGGTCATTGTTGTAGGTACGACGGAATGTATTTTTGGGTCTTCCTCTGCGGCAGGTGCATTCGGGTAAACAAAACAAAAAAGTTACGTTTTTGCAGATACCATGTTATCTGATATACGGTCTAAAGTCGTTTTTGCAGTTATCGTGGTATCTGATACCACGGTCAAAAGGCGTTTTTGCAGTTGTCGTGGTCAGGGGCGTCGCAAAGGGGGGGGGGGGTGCGGTGGTTGCAGCACCCCCCCAACTTTTTTGAAACTGTTTGGTATTTTTCCGATAGCGGAACTATTCGGTATATTTACGGAGATTCGGTAGTTTTACAGAATCCCAAATAGGCTATCGGTACAAATCTGTTTGGTATAATGATCGCGATTCGGTATAATTCCCAGTATTCGGTAGTTATCACGAATTCGGGGAGAGAATTTACGGAAATTATTTGGTAATTGTTCGATGCCAGAACTATTCGGTATATTTATGGAGATTCGGTAGTTGTACAGAATCCCTAATAAGGTATCGGTCTAGAATTATT
Source organism: Branchinecta lindahli (assembly GCA_023053555.1). NCBI lineage: Eukaryota > Metazoa > Arthropoda > Branchiopoda > Anostraca > Branchinectidae > Branchinecta > Branchinecta lindahli. Next base: position 12,864,769 of record JAKZAO010000004.1, on the reverse strand, counting down.
CGGTATCATAATTGGGATTCGGTAATTTATTCGGTATAATTTTCAGGATCCGGTAGTTGCCAAAAATCCCTACTTTTGTTCCAGTTTCAAAGAAATTATACCGAATACGACAATTATTCGGTACTGTTTCGATATCAAAACAATTCGGTAAAATAACCGAGATACGGTAGTTATACAGAATCTCGAACATGATATCGGTCTAAACTTATTTGGTATAATAACTGGGATTCGGTATAATTGCCATTCGGCAGTTACCTCGAACTTCGAAACTCGGAAGAGGTCGAGTGAAGCACTGGTTGCAGACAAAAGGACTGATTTATGATCTCATCGATAGTCCTTACTTTTACTTTGGATCCCAAAAAGAAGATTTAATCATGAATCTTAATATTCTATATTTTTCGGAAGGGTGCGTCATTTGATTGGGGTTTTAAGACAGTTTTAGGATTGGGATTTCGAAACATTAAGAGCTAAAATCTGGATGGAAATAGTGAAATTTGGCAGGAAAAAGCTAACTTAAATAAAATTTCGCCGGCGGCGCCCACTTTATGTGATCATGGGTAGTATTGACTATGGTAAAGTAGCTGCTGCTGCAGGAACGTCGCTCCATCCGGTTTCTGGAACTTCTTAGAGCATCGGTATTTAATCCACGGTTAATGATAGAATTTGTAACATAAGCAGTTAAATTTTAGCCTACAGGAAAAAAAAATCTCGCCTGCGGCGCTCACTTTCTGTGATGATGGGTAGTATTGACTATACTGCAGTAGCTGCTGCTGTCGGAACGTCGCTCCGTTCGGTTTCTGGAACTTCTTAGAACATCGGTATTTAATCCACGGTAATGATAGAATTTGTAATAAGCAGTTAAATTTTAGCCTACAGAAAAAGAAAAGATTCTGAAAATTCACCTGCGGCGCTAGATTTATTTTTCTCTTGAGTATAATAAATAGAAGCTGTTACTGCAATCGTGCCCGGCAATATATTCTCCAAGTGGCCTTCGCCAAAACGCCACTTAATTAAGTTGGCTTATCGTCTTTCATGCTGCCCTTTAATGTTACTTTTGCTACGTAATCCTTTCTGTTTCATAATTTAAAGCTCGAATTTTCAGTTTCTAGGATTCGGTAAAATTTTTGAGAGATTCGGTAAAATTTTGGCTCTGCACCCCCCCCCCCCCCCAACAAAAATGCACTTGCGACGCCCCTGGTCGTGGTATCTGGCCAGTTGCCGTGGTGACAGATATTCAGATATCACGGTCCGACCGTGATATCTGGTCGTGGTATCTGAAAAGTCATCTCATTTTCATCAAATTTTGTCAAATTGGTGAGAAAGAAGTTCAGCACTTAGTGATGTAACTGGATATCAGTTTTTCTTTTGGGATGACTTCGAAAAGTGTGTGGACCGTATTGTAACTGCAAAAACGGCTAATTGCAGTTCCAGTTACCGTGGTAACAGATACCATGGTATCGGCAAAAACGCAACTAATGTTGGCTTGGGAATTCTGGATTCGTCCATGCGCACCACATGTCCGGGATAGCTCCATCTACGCATTCGTATGGTCTTGATATTACGTGCCTTTTATTCTGCGGCCGTTCCACTTTTTTTTTTTTTTTTAGGCCGTCCGACAGTTTTCTACCGCCGCACAGCAATACTTAAGCTCAGACATTGACGGAGAGTCAGAAATCCCGCTAGGCAGTGCTGGCATCTGGGTTCAAACCCACACGATTCATTACAGACTTGCCCAAGAGTCGGAGGTCAACGGGTCCGAATCAACGGTCATTTTGAACCTCCCTGATGGGAAAAAGGGGAAGGGGGGTGGCAAGACTGCAGCCAAAAAGAAGGGAGATGAACTCTGGACAGGTATGGTGTTTAGCGGATTTGTAACAGAATATAATGTATTGTGGTTGCCTCAGACGCATGCATGGTGTACCTTTAGACAGTGTTGCCTGGTCATGAAAAATAACTGTCGTCTAAGACCCACTGCCACAATAGCAGCAGCGCCGGCTCTATTGAGATCAATACCGGACTTTCTGCTGTGTCAGGGAATCTATTGTAACGGTTTTTTTTTTTTTTTTTTTTTTTTTTTTATATAAATCCGCGTAACCCTTTCCAAACAAATACATAAAAGCCTACTGTAATCTTTTTTCTACAAATATATATAACTTGAAAACTATATTCTTCACTCCATTTGAATTCCATTGTTCATTATGAATTATATTTCTATTTTTGTAGAAATATAAAATTCGATTCAGTAGGCCTACTCTATTATTTTTATATAGTTGATATTTTCATATACTAATTAATATACTTTTCTTGTGTCCTCTAACCCAGTGGTTCCCAACCTTTTCCGTACCGCGTACCCCTAATCAAGGCTCGAAAATGTTGCGTACCCCCTTTTCCAGAACGTTAAAAAGACGATACTTATTATAATAATGATAAGGCATACATGTGTAGAAATTTATACAAATCAATGAGACACTTGAGGCTGCTTTTTAGCAAAAAAATTTATGAAATCTCGGCTCGACGTCATTTACGGCAATATTTTTTTTTACAGTCAGCTTGTTTCTGTGTTTGGTTTTGGTGTTCTCCGTGCTTTCATCCAACTGCATCCAAATGTTTTCGTTAGCTTAATTCGTAACCTGAATGACAATATCATTTGTTATGTCTTCGATTCTTCTTGAAACAATATTGTTAGACACAGGAACAGATTTTACGGCAGCAGGCTAGCTGTAGTCAGGGGCGTCACGCACTTGTTGGCAACACCCCTTCCCCAAAGTGGTCGTCCAGACTGTTAAAAAGAAACGAGACGGCGCGAAGCGCCTCGATTTTTCGTAAAAATAGTTATTTTTTTTTAAAAACAGTAGGTAAAAATACCTTGCCCCTCAAAACTTTTGGCTAGTGATGCCTCTGATGGTAATATTAGGCTTTCGGCATTCAAAAATGAGTAAGGCGAGATTTTGAAGTTACGAATTAAAATGATTTTGGTTCCTTCGCGTACCCCTTGGAAGGGTCTCGCGTACCCCTTAGGGTACGTGTACCCCCGGTTGGGAACCACTGCTCTAACCCGCCAAAAATCACAACCCCACATAAGAATTCAAAATTCTGATCATCACTAAAAAAAAACACATACAGCTTGAATTTAAAAAAAATCAGTATCTTCAAAAATCTGAAATATTTTCATTATAGGCCAAATACAATAAAAAAAAAAAGTAAAACACCTACTTCTAATTTAAATGGAAAAAAGGCATAAAAGGTTTGTTTTCAGAGATAAGTTGAGTCGTCGCCCGAATGACGACTTGGTTCCCCTATTTTTGGTCCTTGATTGCCGTCTTGGTTGACTTTTATAGTAATTGCTCATGCTATTCTACCTGCAAAGATCTCTTTCAGTTCTGTTAGATGCATCGTCTGAATCTACGATAGAGCCGACATTATTGCGTATGTGGGTTACGCATGCGCTGTAGGATTTAGAAGTGAAGCTGGGTTTCCGTTAAAGAAGGTCACACTCACAGTACTACATTATCATAAGTTTGATAGCATTACCACGTGGATGCGCATCCTTGTGTTAAACGTTATCAGACTGACAGTGTAGATCACAGGAGTACGACTTTGTCACTGTTAGCGATTATCCAAAATCGTAGACCCTTAATATTACCAGCACGAATGTGATCACACAGTTCTACATGGCCATTAGTTCGATGACGGTTACCACTGTGATGTGCAGTTTTCAACAAATAACGCTTCGGATATTATCTGCCAATATCATAGCTTGTCTTTATATAGAAAAATATTTATTCGTAAATCTCTTTAAAATAACCAATATATTAATGTTACTCATCTAATGTTTTATTTCCGCAACTGTTCTTATCCTATAATAGCGAATCCGGCCTTCTTAACTGCAACGGAAGGACGGGGAGCGAAAGCCATTGCGGGGCGGGCGACAAACACGGGGGCAACTGCAACTGGCACCGGGGCGACTGGAACTGCTACAACAGGATGCGGGGCAGCAACTCCTCCGAATCGATGAACGCGTTTGAATCCTGCAGCGACGATACCGGCAGACGCAAGAGTCGCGGCGAGGGAGAGAACCAAGACGATGGTCACAATCTGGAAGGTGTGATGGTTAGGAAGATTGATAAGATTTATTGCACAAAAAGCCCAAGGCTTGGGATGGAGGTGGAATACCATTATTGTCGCATGTGGTGAACTTCTGATGGGGCAAACTAGGCAGCTAGCTAGGGCCCCAACTTCGGAAGGGGCCCCGGCCAGGGCCGGAAGTGGTAAATGTGAGAATTACAATGTTTAAAAAAATATAGTTGGTCCTTGAGTGACTATTTAATCTTTAAGCCTGCTTGTCTATTTTACAAATTCAGAGTTCTTTTAATAAATACAAAAATGAATTAGCTAAATTACCAAGAAATTTTACAAAAAATAAAGTTTGTCTTTTGCTAAATTACCAAAAAGGGAGCCAGACCCAGCTAACTGCAATTTAGCTTAAGCCATGCCAGTTTTTTTGTGAATAAAAAGATTTATTCTACTATCTAAATTAATTAGGTTACCTCTCGGTCAGGGATTTGGACATAATTTTTTTACTTAAAATTTAAAAAAAAATATATAAATATAAAACGGAAGTCAGCTAGGATATTGTTCAGCGATTCTTCTTGACAAGGGCCGAAACATAAAATCTTATATCTGTTTTTGTTATGTGTATATATGATTACCAGTAAGCTTGGGTTGAAGGAGTATTTAAATAACACCGTTGAAACTAAGCTTAGCACAACTTTAGGTAATGAACAGAAATAACTCACCTTGACTGAAGCCATTGTATCCTTGACTCTTTTCTCTTTCTTCACTTAGTTAAGACTTGTAGTGCTAGGAAAGAACTGATGCCTTTACCGAATCTTCTTCGTGTTTTTATACTAATAAGTTCAAGCAGGTTTCTTATCGAATTGCACATATGCGGTCCAATTTGATTATGTGAGTCCATTTTAGTGCTTATTTTTCAAGCAAGTGCATCCGCTTTAATTAATTTTGTAATTTACTTGTGCATGAATATTCAACCTGAACTCGTTTGGGATCGTAGAGACCCGTGACGAAAAATATGTTCAACTTCGTCACTTCTTGCGGGTGGAAATGTTTGGGGTGAGAGAATAGGGGACTGAGTGTGCCATGTGCATTTGGTGGGTTACAAATTAAATATATATATATAGAGTGTTTTGTACAAATGTTGAAAGAAAGGAACTTTGGATTTATTAAATCACTTGGAAGGTTTCTCCGGATAGGCATGGCCCACAGAGAAAATTATTTGTTTCTTTAGACGCAGTGTTGTTCTTATTTCTTTATGTTCATTGTATTTCTTCTTATTGCGATGGCCCTAGTTGGCTTTTTTTATGCAATAAATCTATCTATCTATCTATGATCCTCATTTTTCGCGTACTCTAACCCAGGGAGAGTTCGACGTTGTTGTGTGTTTGCTCACGTTAACGGGCCTGGCATTATTGAGCGTGTTCCACCCTACTTACCGTAGTTACTACGCTAGTTACCGTCAGGTTACCGTAGTTACTACGCTAGGCTGGAACGCTTTTTTATTTTTTCGGTCAAATACCAGGCCGCGGGCTGATCGGACAAATCGCGTTTCAGAGATGCGTAGTTACTACGCTTACTACGCTCCCGAGCGTGGTAAGCAAATAGTTACTATTAGTTACTATTTTGAGAAGGTTGGAACGGTCAGCGTAGTAACTTTTCGTGAGGCTGGAACGGAAATAGTAACAAATAGTTAGTATGTAAAGGGGTGGAACACGCTCGTTATAAACTATTTTGAAAACATAAACGAATCAGTCACACAAACAGTTACATAACTATAAAGCAGCTGACCAAGACTACAGAAATATTGATAAATCTGCAAACTTCATCGGGACATTTTTTTTTTAAGGGAGAAGGTTGTGGTGCACAAGGACATAATCAGCTTTTTTGGAATTTTTTTTTTAACTTTTATTTGTCACCGAGATTCACTGTCTGCAGTTGTTTGATAACATTTTATTAAAGGATGTGCGTCTTTGTGTTAACTGTTATGAGGGATGCCGATAATATTTATGTTATGAACCTTTTAATTGTTATATTTCAAGGAAAGATACCACTTAGAGGGTCATTATCTCGGCACTCGTCATAAATTTTAGCACGAGGATGCGCATCCATGTGTTATATGTTATCCAAATTTTGAATTCCGTTCTGCTTGAATTTCTTTGCAATGATCCATATAGCTTGAGCCTGAAGAGGACCCTCTCCAAGAAGGGCCAAAATATCGATATAATAAATGTCAGCTGACATCTATCTGTTTAACGCAGTCAAATACAGTGTTGCCACTGGTCGCACGATTCTGCTATTTGTCGCAGATTTTTGCGTCTTCGTCAAAGCGGGCCAGAATTCTGCGACCGGTTCCTTACTAGTAAATACAAAAGCGAAGCAAAATAGTTGAGGCCATGTCGAGGCATATAATTTTGAAGATGATAAAGCGAGATTTCTCGGTAATAGTTGGTAAAGCGGTGGTGAAAAGGACTCAGTTTCGTATGCGTAAAAATGTCCCAGGTTTTTGTGGCAAAAAGTCACAGGTTCCGTCAGAGAAAAGTGGCAACAATGATCAAATATGATTCGCTGTCAGCATAGGCAGAACGAATACTTATATGATTAGATGATTAAATACAAACGGATCATTTCAGTTCATCATATAAATATGGATCAATCCATCATAATTAAAAAATGTCTTGTCTTTTACAGAGGGAACTGTTCCCGAGCCACAGTCACCCCTAACTCAGTACCTGACACCCACGCTACCCGGTCACGTGACAGTCGAGGACGAATCGCTGAATGCCCTGGTCCTACTTCGAATCCTGTATGGACTGAACAAATACTGGGGTGTTCTCTTTCACATGGCGGAATACTACCCTGTCCTTCAGCCTACGGTAAGTCTGCTTGTCGGTGTTTCCTATCACCCTCCCCTATGTAAATTTTCCTGTTTTTAGGAATGATTGTTAGAAATGATCGATCTCGCTATAATCGTCGATATATGGTGCAAATAAATATTGCGTTGAACAATTATTTGTCAAAAAATTGTGTTTCAGTGTGATTACGTGTAAACTGTAAATTTGTTTTTTATTCCACTGGTAGCTCAGTTTATCGGTTTAATATTTTTAGTCTTGTTAGTTTATTGGGATCCCAAAACGGCAGTTACGAGTTACCGATGACTTCTTAAAAGTTGTCCGCCCGTCTGATACCACGATAACAGTCCACTGAGATTATCCGAAGCAGGGGGGAGGGGGTGAGTCACCCCCCACGCCCAGCCTTCGGTAATATCGGTAAAATAAATTTCGGGCGTAACATGGCTAAAGGAGCTGATTGATGTGGCTTAAAGTGGCGGAAAAACCGTTACTAGTCGATAGGAATGATTATTGTCAACACAACTGTATCGTTTCTGTCCGAAAAATCGTATCATCAGACAACTTTACTGCTCTTGAGCAGAGATGACAGAATAACCTTAAAACAAAATATCAAAAGAAATAAATGCTACCGAATATCTATCTACTATAATTACGCTTTACGCATGTTTTTCTTTTTGTCTGATTTTCTTGTTTAATTTATTTTGAGCTTGTTCAGACGGGTTCTTCCGAATAGATAATCCCACGGTCGTACCGAGCCCTGGTTTGATGGTCTGGATTGGGGTGATCTAGGCATCGCACATGTTGGAATGCTTCCGATTTAATCCCTTTAAAGTTAACTGAAAAGGTAGTTTATTTTACATCTGATATTTGAACACACCGAAATATTCTGACCCATCTAAGGGATTTTGTTGTTTTTTTTCACCCGATGCTCTATTATTAACGTTCAGAATGTGCGCTGCTTGCACGAAAACCCGAAATTCATCCAGACGTGGATAATTTGAATTAAAAAAAAAAAGCCAGCATTTCAAGGATTAAAGACGCTAAGCCCGGACAAACCACGGCTGGAGAAAGTAGGAAAAAGATGTTAAGAGGTGTCTTGCAAGGAGTCGGCGATTTTTTGTTTATTTTTTGGCAATGGCGTACCTTTGTAGTTGGTAAACATTTCAAGCATAGAGGGACAGGCGAATAGAGGTACCAAAAATCCGAATTCATTCGATGAAATCGATTGTCTGTGGATAGCGGACAAACAGAGTAACGCATTTTATCGGGTTTTCAGCCCCATTTAAGTTAGCACAACTCTTACTAGAAATAATCTTTTCCCTATGAAATGGATCAGGGAAAAACATTTTCGAAAATACCATTACTTTCCATCTGAAATTAGGGATTTTCTTGTTAGCGCCTGTCGACTATGTCCAGCCTTCCTGCTCTCCGACGCGGCGGCTGGGCGCAAAACATTTGAAAACTGATCGCACCGTGGTTAAAAAGTGTGAAAACTAAGCAAATAAAAGAAGTAATAAACAAGTAATAAACGGATCCTTACGTGTGAAAGAGTTGTCAGAAGACGTTGATGATCCAGGCAAACGTTTCGTTGTGTGACGGGCAAAACTCGGCAAGGCCAAAAAAGCGCTAAAATTTCGTAGGCACAAAACGAAACAATGCAGAAAGTTGGTGATTTTAGAAGTTTATAATTCTGTATGGGAGCTAGATATAATATGAAAAGCAGAATAAGCAAGAGGGGTCCTTTAATAAGTGATGTTAGATCTCAGCCCTAAACTTTAAGAGGCTTTCACTTTTGTAAGCCAAGAATTACATTTTGAATAGAAAATAATAAAAGTACAGGAAGTAGTTTCCATGAATTATTGACCGGTAATTATTCCAGTGTAATCTGATGTAACTTAATGAATTCGCAGAGTCTGATCAATAAAGTAAGGTTCGCGAATGTTAATAATATCCAGCCAAATCCCAGACGATCATTTGCTCAGTGTCTCAGGGGGGACAACTCGTTATATTTAAGTTAATCACTATAATTACTTTTAGCTAGTATGCAAGTAAGCATCTGTATTTTGTATCCAAGCCTTTTAGCCATGGTGGATCGTAACGGAAGTTCAAAAATTGCAAAAGTAAGTGCTGGAAGAAGGAAGGTCGGATTCGCCTAAGGCCAATCTAGGCCATGGCCTAGGGCGCAGCAGTCAGGGTGGCGTATATACAGAAAAGTAACAATCAAATATTAAAGAAAATTCACTATTATTTTGAAAAGGCCCTTTTTGCGGTCAAATCTAATTTATTTACTGAAATAATTCATTATTATTAAAATTAGAAATCAACCTTTTGAGGGGAGAGGGGGCGCAGAATGCGGTCTCAGGAGGAAGCGCTCTTGTGAGACAAATGAATCTTCCCCTACCGGACATTCCATCCCCGAACCCCCTCCTGAGTTTCTTAAACTCTTCACAAACATTAATCAAATCCGTCTCATTTTATTCAAACTTCCTTTTCTCTGCCTCCCCCCTCCCCTTCTCATTACCGTCACATCCTTCCTTTGTGTGGCAAGGCGTCCAAGAGTTTGGGAAAGCGGTATCCAACTTTGGGGATAAGATATCAGTCTGAAAAGGAAACATTTCTGTACAGTATTAATGGTTTCCAAGGCGATTGCCGATTTTTTTTTTAATAGATGTAACATTTTTAATTAAACAAAGAAAGACTTAGCTAGATAATGAAAACCAGCGAATTCATGTGGGAACCAGGGAAGACCCCACCCCACCCCGTCGGTCCTTGAGTTAGAGTGGGTTCTGAACTTGAAAACCGGAATCCCTGGTTTTTGGGAATTTCTGATATCGAATTCATATTCGGAAAAATTCCGGGATCATTTTTTCGGGCGAAACCGTGTATTTTCTTTTCGTTACTGTGCTTTACCAAAAGTTCCAGCAAAAATTATGTATGCTTTCTCATTTCTTTTTTCTCTTTTTTGATCAGTAGGCTAGTTGCTAGGCGTAAATAAGGATTAAGAGTCCTCTGGTGGTTAGCTGGCATTATTCAAGGGCACTGTTCCTGTTTCCTGTTTCCTTTTTCTGTTTCTGTTTTTTCTTCCTGTTTTCCCGTTACCTGTTTTCTGTTTAAGGCATCGAAAAATAAAGTGTACTAAACTAAGTAGTGTACTAAGTAGGCTACTCAAATAGGGAACTAAGTTGGCTACCAATAGCAAAAAAAATTCTTCTTATTTGTCTGAAATTGTGAGAAAAATAGAACTTCAGTTAAGGTACGGTAAAATTTATTCAGCCTTGACTGAATAAAATTTGACTGCGCCTGTACAGGACCAAAACATCCCCCAAAAAAAATATTTGATCCAGACATCCAGACTTTGACAGATTAAGGTCAATTGTTATCATCTTAGAAGACCAATTTCAGATTCAGCATGTGTATTAACCCCATCCTACGTCGTATCTACTTTGTCAAAACTGATCAAAACTTCCTGCCTTACTTATGCCAAATTTCTGGTTTCGACCGGATTCCCGGTTAACTGCATGTCTGGCAAGAAACTACAGCTCAAAAGCGAATTCATCGTGTCTTCTTATCCCTACATCTAACATCAAATCAACTCGAGACAAGAAATTACTTTTAACAAATTTTTCGGTTTCACCCGCCTTGCGGACGAACTTCCCGTCCGGTGAAAAAATGATTGTGATATACGGCCTGAGCATGTCTTCTCACCTCTAAATCGAACATTTGATCAAATTCAAATGACTTTAACTTTTTCACATTTTTTACGGTTTTGGCCGGATTCCGGGCGAACTCGGTTTCAGCATGTCTCCTTCCTTACCCCTAAATCGAACCTCTAATCCATTTCAGATTAAACTTTTACCTTGTAAAAATTTCCAGTTCTGGTCGGATTCCGGGTGAACTATTTGTCCGTCGAGAAAATAATTTTCATATTCGGATTCAGTATCTCTTCTTGTCGCTAAATCGACTATCGCATTTTCTTGTAAACAATTTTTTTTCTCCTTAATTTGAAACCGTGTCCCAACTACAGAGCTCATCTTCGAGCTTGACTTGTACTTTGACCCCAAGAGATCTCATACCAAGTTTGAATTAAATATATCATCCCCTTCGAGAGTTATCGTGCTAACAGACGGACGGACCTCTTTTACGAAATCACAGGTATCCCGTCACTCACGTTTTGGGATCCCAAAAAACGAACCTCTGATAGAGGAAGCGCTCAGAGGACGCGTCTGTGCAGCGCAGTCAAATGCGATTTCAAATGATTAGTACTATCAGCTACAAAATGTGAAACAAATGAAGGCTCAGCAACATCACAACATCCGCATCACAAGAATTAACAGTTTATGATATAAGCCAACAACCAGGAATTCAAGATCGGTCGTTTGCGACTGAGATTCTTGACAGGATTTTGGGCACAGCATCAGTTCTGTACATGAAAGCTGAGAATTTTTGAACTTCTTGAAGAAAAACAACAAATACCTACGTAAAATCAAATAATAGAAACTACCTGTTTTAAATTGCCGTTTCTGTTTTTATTCGCCTGTTAAACAGCTGTTCCTGTTCTGGAACTCAAAGCGATTCAACAGATCAAGATTGATCTTAATTCGCTCCGAAGTGCGAATTAAGGTAATTAAGGTAATCATTTCTGTTAAAACAGAACAGGACCTGTTTTCAAGTTTCCTGTTTTCTTTATGTTCTGTTCTTATGTGACCCGTTTTTGCCTGTTCCTGTTTGAATGACAAAACAGAACAGTGCCCATGCCTAGCTGGCATAGTTTTCTCGTACCAATTTCTCGGTTTGGAGGTGTATTTGATTTGTTTCTGGCCTTATTTGTCTCAGGCTGCCATTTTTGTGGCCGGTATCACATTTTGGTTTTTCTTTATAGGATTTCTTGAGCACCAAACTCACCGCTAAGGCAAACCGGCAACTCCAGGACCCACTGGTCATTATGACCGGAAACTTGCCACTCTGGCTCACTCAGATTGGCCTAGCTTGCCCCTTCTTGTTCCCCTTTGAGACTCGACAGCTCCTGTTCTACGCCACCTCGTTCGACCGAGACCGGGCACTCCAGCGGCTCTTAGATGCAACGCCAGAGCTGAATAGCAGTGATACACAAGTACGTATTTGTATTAATAGTAGTGTATACCCAGTCCGGCCGCCACCGCCGGATTCGAAATTCACCGGATTTGAAACTCGTACCAAAAGAGCATATAAAACGTTTGTCCCCTTTTGAAACGCCAGAGCTGAATAGCAGTGATAGGGCAAGTAGGTATTTCTATTAAAAGTTTGAAAGTAAAATACACAGTCTGGTTGTCACAGGCGGATTCGAAAATCCTAAAATAAGGATTCTAAGACGTGAAGAAGAAAAGGAAAGTTTTGGCTGGCAGGGTTGTCTTTCTTACTTTTTTTTGTTAATGTGGTGTTACTTTGTGGAAAAAGCTGAAACCAAAGTTGATAAAATAAAATATAAACCAAGTGGTGTAATTCCAAAGTAAAAGTTTTTTTTGCAATGAGCCTCGTCGGCTGGAAAGTGGAAGGAGTTTCAGGGGACTGAAACTCCCCTTAGCTTCTTAGCTAGACCAAGGAGAGGAGCCCTGTCCTTCACTTCTTCTTCCAGGGACATACCCCGTTTTCTAGTACACTCGTTCTTTTTGAAAATTTCGACGGTCAGGGCCTGTTTTTGAAACATTAGCTCAAGAAAATCCTCAACAGTCGCGAGTCTTACACCACACTTTTAATTTTTTAGGAACGCGTAGCCCCTCGTCTGGAACGCCGAAAGCGGACCGTCGCCCGCACTGACATCTTGCGTCAGGCGGAACAGATATTCCAAGACCTGTCGACCACCCGTGCTTTGCTTGAGGTTCACTATGAAAATGAAGTCGGCACTGGCCTAGGGCCGACACTGGAGTTCTACTCCCTCGTGAGTCGCGAAATGCAGAGGTTAGACCTTGATTTGTGGCGGAGTGATAAAAATGGTGAAACTAGTATCAAGGGTGAACGTGTGGAGCTGAATGTTCAGTACGTCTCAAGCCCGGCGGGACTCTTCCCAGTGCCTTTGCCTCGAACTGTGAAAGCTCAGCATTTGTCCAAAGTCAAGTCGAAATTCAAGTTCCTCGGGAAGTTTATGGCAAAGGCGATTATGGACTCCCGAATGGTAAGTGAAGGTGTTTGCCGATATTAGCTGCCTTTTCTCCATAGGTCGGTTAACCGACCTGTTTGCCACTATTGACCGTTTTTTCGTCTCGCCGGTCAGTTCGACTGAGCTCTATAAAACGGCTTATAAGAAAAAATGGCGTCTTCCCGTCGCCTATCTCTCCAAGGAGAATTTTGAATTTCGCGCCGTGCCAAGAGCGTAGGTCGGTTGGACGGAGCTCCCGCTTCAGTCCACAGGTCGGTTAACCGACCGGCAAACGGAGCCAAAAAATAAGCTTATAAAAACATAGGTCGGTTAACTGAATGACGGCAAAAACGCAACTATTATATAATAAAACAATTATTCAGGAAAGTTGACTGTGCTTCGTGAAAGGTCTATTGAGTTTTAAAGTAAAATGCATCACTAGGTACTTTCCCTTCCAAAATGATTTCATCCTCAAGTTCAAGCTCTGTTTTATGCCATGGCCTCAGGCTTTTTGTGGGAAATAAATTATACTATATATTGTATCAAAGAGCTAATTTACTGAAGGCCAAAGAGCAGAGTTGCATTCACTTAAAATGATGCCACACTAAAATTATATGATTAGCAAAAGTAAAGACCTCCCCACTGTATGCCAGCGGCAGGTCTGTCGCTTTTATTTAACTTGAGTTTCTTGTCAACAAAATTGTACCTTACTTACTTACTTACCGCCAACAAGTTGAATTGGGATTTACCGCTGCAAGCTATGAACAAAGTTTTTAGAAAACAGTAAATAGTAGCCTAGTAATAATGATACAATTGGTTCGAAAGACTGGTTTCCTTGTCCGGCGGCTCTAAAGAAACGTGTGCGCAGTAGACCGAAGGATTTAGAATTTATTTATTTGTGACCCGTTTTTTGGATAACAGCGGAGTATGAGTAAATACACAAAGGAAAATACACGTATTAAAACACTAAACAAGACAATGTAAATAAACATGACTAAATTCTTTTCTTATAATTTAACAACACACTAAATAGACCTACAGAATTTTACACAATGACAAGACAAGCACATTAAACGGGTTCAGGATAGAAAAACTGGCCAATAATTTCGTGGGCTGACAAGGCAGGTTTTTTGTGGAGGGTAAATAAATTTGAATGTGAACGAAGGAGTGTATTGAATCATGAATGAATGAATCATTGAAAAAATGGAATGATCATGGAGAACCAAGAAACAGTCAAATATCGTCACGGTGGATAGGATATGTGGGTCGAATTCGTTTCGGAGGTAAAAAAAGGGTAATTCTCGTCGAACAAGAAGTTGCCCCGGGTTCTGGGATAAAACTAGAAATTGTTTACAGGTCAGTGTTTTGTCAAGTCGATTAGTGTGTCGGAATATGAGTAAGAAGTCATGTTCAATTTGTTCTCTTACTTTTTTTTCCCCAGACATAGAGCTCATCCGAAATTCGACGAATAGGAAACAAAATATATGGTCTGGTCGTTCGGATGAGAATTCGATGAAATACATCTCTTGGCGTAGCGGCTAGAATACTTGCATTTGGGTGTGAAAGGTGTGACCTTTTACTTCTGTAAGCGAAAAAAAAAAGCCTACTCGCCTATCTGCACTATGATCTTCACTGCTCCCACGTTACCCTCCGTGTGGCGTGTCCCCGTGCCACACCTTGACTTTGCTCTTGCAAATTTTGTTTCTGTTTTAGTTGGACTTGCCGTTCACTCCCGTTCTGTTCCGATGGCTCCTTGGACAAGAGTCGACGCTCACAGGATCTGATCTCCGTTTTGTTGACCCGACTTTTGCCCGGTCTTTCCACGCCATGGCAGAAGTAGTTAGGTAAGCCCTTCCCATCTCCCTCTCCGAATTGATCGTTCCTCGCCTGAATCCTCCCCCGCCCTATTGTTTGGCTTATTTTAGGCGCGAGTATTTGACCGGTGACAAAGTTCTGGTGTAATCTCCAGCTGTCCTCCAGCTGGGATATTTGTCCTCAATCGGGACTAAGTGTAACTTCCTGTTCACAGTGCTGCGAATATGACGCGGAATTCGGCTTTTCGCGACAACTGCCGCTAAGGGTGGGTTTACACTTTGCGTAAAATCCGAGCGTATTTTGAAATCCTAACGTATTTTACGCGCGTATTTGGGCTAGAAAAAATTTCCAGCAATACGGACGTATTCATTTACAAAACGGACCGATTTCTCAAATACGTCCGTATTGCTAGAGATCTTTTCAAGCCCAAATACATGCGTAAAATCGAATCCGTCAAAATGTTACAAAGCATCTGACAGCGCGCGGCCAACGCTGCAGTTGCAGTATCAACGATGAGTTGATAGTCTCGAAATCGGAACGATACTCGCGATGCTACCGACGGTTAACGAAAGAAATGTCATGTATTTATCTTTTGCGAGGGACCGATGGAACTTAGAAGTAGTGCCCGAGTTTTTTTTTCCACCTTTTCACTGCTAATAGCTGTTCGTGAAAGGAAAAAAGAAAAAGGCATGCGAATTGAAAAATCTCAATTTCAAAAACGGTTCTGGTTCGTCGCAAGGCATTCAGAACACGCATTATCACTCACATATGTACTTAAAAAAAAAAAAAAAAAAACAAGAGCGAGAAGCTCATATGGTACTTGCAAGGCTGGTTCAGAGGACGAAATATAGAACAAAACCGTTGAGATAAGAATGATCATGGAAATCAGGAGAATGTATCGTTTGGTAAAAAATGTTTTATTTTCGAACTTGGCTGTAATGATGCGCACTTTAAAGGCGCTAGAAATTCATCTGTAAGCAAAACCCTTGAATTATAGAATTTAGCCTTTTTGTAGGTTTGTTCTGATCATTTGTAAGCAAAACCTTTGAGATAAGAATGATCGTGGAAATCACGGGAATGCATCGTTTGGTAAAAAGTGTTTTATTCTCGAACTTGGCTGTAATGATGCGCACTTTAAAGGCGCTAGAAATTCATCTGTAAGCAAAACCCTTGAGACAAAAACGATAATAGTTCCTTGGGGATCATTAATACATCGTTTGATCGAAAGTATTGTTTTCACTTTTCGGTTAAGATGCGCACTTTAGGGGTGCTGTAGGGATAAATTTACGCATGGCTCGATATTCCGGATTCCCCCTTCCTCCACTCCCCCCACGATGATCGGATCGGGACATCTTTTACCACCAAGTCAGTTTGACCGGATTCCTTATATGCCTGCCAAGTTTCGTCGTGAAAATCCCCAAAACCGCCATCTCCAGAATTTCGGGACCCCCCCCCCTCCAGAGTGACCGGATCAAGTCCAATTGTATAAACGGTTCATCTCTAGAGCAGATGCTTGCTTCTAACCGTTTCTCGAGATTTCCGGTTTCCCCCCGAACTCCCCCACAGCTGTGGAATCCGGTCCGGACTTCAAATGGGACATCAGAGGTATGTCGTCTATTCAGTTCTTAAGTTTCATTCCAATCCGATCACCCGTTCGAAAGTTACGCACTACTCAATTTTCCAGATTCCTCCTCGCTCCACCCCCCCCCCCTCAGATCGTCGGATCGGGAAGCCAATTATTTTCAAGTTAGTTTGGTCGGGTCCCTGATATGCTTGCCAACATCGTCCTAGCACATCTGGAAGTACCCTAACTCGGGATCACCGGACTGACCGACCGACGGAAAAGTGGTCAGTATGTGGCACTTGCGGGTTTTTGACTCGTATTGTACATCGTTAACGTTCATTTTCAGGGAGAAGTTGAGGATAGAACGAGATTCTGAATCTGGTGTCGTACAGTGCACAATCGAGGCGCTAACCCTTCATGGAGCTAGTATATCAGATCTCGGGCTAGATTTCACCGTTCCAGGCATGGACATCGAGATGAGACGTGGTGGAAAGGACATTTTGGTGACCATTGAAAATTTGGAACAGTATCTCAAGGTGTGTATCCCCGTAACCTCACCGGGAGGAGGAGTCGTAACCGAAAAAAATAAAAGTATTAAAAAAAATAAGAAAAGTTGCTATCCCGGTTTAAAAGAAAAAAAAATAATCCGGTTCGGAAACACCGTCAGTGAAAAAGGAACTGGTAAGTTAGGTTACGAACAGAGACAAAGGAACCTCGAACTTGCTGCGTTGGAAACTTTCTTGTTGAGACAAAAGAAGTAAGAACCGAAAAAACATGATTTATCCGGCTCGAAAGAAAAATACTCTGATCCGGATTCGAATCCAACCAATAACTCCAAACTTGTATTGGCCCAACTATGTTAGGTCACTGCCCTTTTGTATGACGATCCACCACTATTTTTGTAAAAAGATAAAAGGGAAATAAACGAATTATTATTATTATTAACAGTCCATATGGATCGATTGTGCACAGTAACTTCATGAGAACGACCGAAACGTAAGGAAGATGGGCGAAAGCCGAATGGTGATGATTATTGTGAAGAAACTAATAGAATACAACACTTCTTCAGTCCTGTTTAGAACACGCAGGTACACGTGAAAGGTTGGGTATGTGTTCAGTCTAGAAAATACAGTAATATGCTGAAGAGAAATTCAGGAAAGTTTCCTTACTTCGTTTTTTACTGCGTAGATGTAGTGCGACATAGAGTTCTTGACCCTTCATTGTTTTCATCGATCCTATATTTATTGCAGTGTGTAGCGCACTGGATGCTGGTTGAAGGCGTCCGTCGGCAGATGGAAGCACTGCGCGAAGGCTTCGAATCAATTTTCCCCGTCAGTCACCTTAGACTCTTTGAACCGGAAGAACTAGAGTTGCTGTTGTGTGGGTCAAGCCAGGGAGAAGCCACGGAGAAATGGGAACCACAGGTAAGGACTTTCCTTGGAACAAGTTTCGAAACCTCGCCTCTGTAGGGCGATTTTGGGTGGCCTGGAAAGGTCCATGCATGAAAGCAACTTGTTAAACACATCGGAATCTTAGATGTAACGAGGACTGAGAGATTTCTACGCATTTGTACGATTGCCTTCTAATTCGCTGATTTTCTGCTGTTAAAAGCTAGGTGGGTACCCTTGGGGTTTTGTTACGGGGGGGGGGGGGGGCAGAACCGTTTCCGTATTTGAGAAATTCTGAATATTATAAATTACTGTAGAGCCGAGTGGCTAGCGAGGGTCAGGACGCGTTTATATTTTATGAACCGTTCTAGGGACAGACACACCTTACTTAGCTCCTCAAACTTGTATGGCATTCCAGCTAAATGTTATCGACACCTAAATGTAGTCAGAATTCCGTAGTAGCGAATTGGAGGGCAATTGTACAACTGCGTAGAACGCTCCCAGTCGTACGGATATCTACGGTTCCGATGTGGCTAATAAACTGCTAAATGCTGTGCTTGCCCAAACCAGATAAAGGGGATTTGAGAAAGGCTTCCATGGCCGTGGAATTCCTGATTTCGAACGACCAGATGATGCCAGGTTAAAGTTCTGTAGGTTGAAGACAAAGCACAATGGGCACTAACTATGCTCAATTTTTATAACGCTTTATACGGATACATTTCTGACTTCCACTAGGAGCGTGTCCCACCCTACTTATCGTAGTTACTACGCTAGTTACCGTAGTTACTACGCTAGTTACCGTAGTTACTACGCTAGTTACCGTAGTTACTACGCTAGTTACCGTAGTTACTACGCTAGTTACCGTAGTTACTACGCTAGTTACCGTAGTTACTACGCTAGTTACCGTAGTTACTACGCTAGGCTGGAACGCTTTTTCAATATTCGGTCAAATATCAGGCCGCGGGCTGATCGGACCAATCACTTTGCAGAGATGCGTAGTTACTACGCTAACTACGCTCCCGAGCGTGGTAAGCAAATAGTTACTATTTTGAGAAGGTTGGAACGGTCAGCGTAGTAACTTTTCGTGAGGCTGGAACGGAAATAGTAACTAATAGTTACTACTCGTAGAGGGGTGGAACACGCTCTAGATAGCGCTGCTTCAAAATTAACCCATTTTCTTGTTATCGCTTGTCATTGACTCTTCGGCGTGTCGGCGGAGACGATTTCAAAGCATGGTATTGCAAGGCGCGGAAATTCAAAAACTCTCGGCTATGTACGAAAATCAATTGCTTTATAGAGCTGAGTGACGAGAGTGTCATGGCTGCTAAAATTAACCGTCTCTGTAGCTGGCTCTGTTATTATCTAATGAAACTTTCTGGTGTTTGTAGTACCGAAGAAAAGTTTTGTTTTCTGGTTGTAAAGTTACAACACTGCCAAAAATGTACAAATATAACCGACCTACTTGCAGCTGATTCCAGAGCTTACAAGGAATTCTCAGGTAACACCGTTAATATGAATAATTGTCAACAATGCAAATAACCCGTAGTATATAATAACAACGAATAGATAAGAAAAAAGAAACTCCGCCTATATTTGTCGAAGCTAGTAAATCGGAGTATTACAGTCAGCAAAAAATAGCGTAAAGATAAATGAGTTGTCGAAGAATCTGCTGTTTTGTGATACAACATTGTATTCTAGGGGTGGTAATGTGGCATCATGATTGTTTGATCCGCCCATTGAACTTTAACATTGAAAAACTTTCCAAGACCTAAAGCCGGAAACTATGTTCGTCAGTGATGCAAAACCCGGCAAAACCAAGGCATCGTCAGAAAATTTCGAAGAGAAAAGAGAAAGAATTGCATGAGAACAGGGCCCCTGCCTTCATCTTTTTTTGCGCCCGCTTTTATGTTAACCGTTATAAAAAAAAAATGTAAAACATAACGGTGAAGACGGTTTTAAATTTATATATTCGTTTGAAGTGTTGCGTCTTACGAAAAATACGACACAAGTTTGATATAGGATTAAACAAATAACATAAGCGTATCTATCAAACGTCGGTCGGTTTTCACGCATTGAAGTACCTTTTTTTTTTTTTTTTTTTTACCTACACATCTGGTGACCAGTGCCGCTGTGACTGACCGTACTTTGTAGCCTGCCCATGAAAATATGGCAATCTTTTGAATAAATGAATGAGAGTGTATGTCTCGTTCCTCTTTTCTTAGTTTTGATGTATTGATCTTTAGCGAACCGGACCTTTATTTGAGCCATATGTTTGTTCATGTATAACAAGACCAAAGGTTTCGATGGGATCCCAAAAATTTAATATTTGACCCAGACAACTACGTCTTGTCTACGCCAGATCCAGTCTACGCCAGGCGAATCATCTGAGAAAATTAAGTTCAGATATACCTGTATAAGCCATATTTATTTTGACGATACTGATCGAAACTTCCTGCTTTACTTCTGCCAAATTTCCGGTTTCGGCCGAATTCCGAGCGAACTACTTGTCCAGCCAAAAAAAGATAGTTCAGAAACGAATTCAGCGCATCTCCTTAGTCCTTATCCCTATAAAGAACATCTAATCAACTTCGAATAAACTTTAACTTATAATACAGATTCAGCGTCTGTTCTTACCCTTAAATCTATCATCTAATCAACTTCAAATTTTACTTTTAACAAATTTTCCGGTTTCGGCCGGATTCCGGGCGAACTACTTGTCTGGCGAGAAAATGGTTTTCACCGTCGTGTTCAGCATGTCTTCTTACCCCTAAATCGAATATTTAATCAACTTCGAATAAAACTTTTGCTTTTAACAAATTTTCCGGTTTCGGCCGGATTCCGGGCTAACTACTGGTCCGTCGAGAAAATGGTTTTCACCATCGTGTTCAGCTTGTCTTCTTACCCCAAAATCAAACATCTAACCAACTTTAAATAAAACTTTTGCTTTTAACAAATTTTCCGGTTTCGGCCGGATTCCGGGCTAACTACTTGTCCGACTAAAAAATGGTTTTCACCGTCGTGTTCAGCTTGTCTTGTTACCCCTAAATCGAACATCTAATTAACTTCAAATAAAACTTTTACTTTTAACAAACTTTCCGGTTTCGGCCGGATTCCGGGCGAACTACTTGTCCGGCGAGAAAATGGTTTTGACCATCGTACTCAGCATGTCTTCTTACCCCATAATCGACTATCACATTAGCTGTTCCAAATTTTTTGTTTGTCCCTTATTTTAAACCCCCTCCCCCACCCCGAAATGTAGGGCTAAAGTGCCCATCTACGAACTCGACCTTACTCTTGACCCAAAGAATCCTCACACCAAGTTTCATCAAAATATCTCATTCCCTTCGAGAGTTATCGTGCTTACAGACAGACGGACGGACAACTTTTGCGATGTCATAGGTATCCGTCACTAACGTTTTGGGATCCGAAAAATCTTCTCTTGAGGTCTTCTGTATTCTTGGTCGGACGAGTCCCTAACTAGTGGTATTCTTTCAGGCGCTTATCGATGCATGGAAGCCTGATCACGGTTACACAGCAGACTCAAGAGTGATCAAGGAGCTGGCTGATACGTTAGCTGAATTCAATCGCGCTGAACAGAGAAGCTTTCTTCAGTTTGTCACGGGAAGTCCGAGGCTGCCAGTTGGTGGTAAGTCCCTTTTATTTTAAGCTAACCCCCTAAATAAATAATGTACTTTACTTGCGTAAAAGTTTGTATTCTACACTGTCAGAAGTTTGATAACATATAACACGAGGATGCGCAGTTTGAACAGACAACACTTGGGATGTAATCTGTTTTGGTTTTGAAAACGTTATGCATAACAAGCATTGCCAGGAAGAGCCGAAAAAGCATCTGCTGAATTTCCGATATCAGACGACAAATAAAAAAGTCAGCAGATGCGTTTTCGGCTCTTCCTGGCAATGCTTGTTGTTACATCAAGTGCGGTCAGTTCAAACTGCCCATCCTCGTGTTATCTGATATATAACTTCTGACAGTGCACTAGCCGCCGATACGCCGCCAGCGGCACAGTTCCGTTTTATCCCGTTTCAGAGGGTTAAAGGTCATCTGAATGAAGTCTAACACCCTAAATTGCCACTTTTACATACTGCTTACCATTTATCTCTCGAAAACCGGACTAAAATCGGATGAAGTTTCACCGTGCTATAATTTTCAGCCTTTTTTCCGACTTGTCTTGATCGTAACGCTCGCCGTAACAGTTGTAACAGTCCAGGCGTAACAGTTAATGTTGTAACAGTCCACGCCGTAACAGTCCATGCGTTTATCCATCCATGCGTTATCAACGTACGTTTATCCATGCGACAATGACAGTTTAAATATTGGCGCTAAATTTGTCTTGGGAGGTCGTAACGAATCGCCATAGGGAGACTTAGAACTTCAAGAGTGGATAGCGCCGAAATCACGGAGCGAAAAAATTCTTCTTCTCTGTACCGGTACTGTGAAGGACGATCTGAGGGGCTCATGGAAGTATGGTAGGATCGTTCAGGTGTCCTTTAACCCTCAAAATCGACGGAAACTTTTGCACTTATTAACCCAAATTAAGCACTTTTTCTTCAGTTCCTGTTCAAGGGAACTTCGCAGAAACAAACTTTCCACAGAAAATCTTCGAGGAACAAGTTTAGGCGTTCCCATATGCGATGAAACTTTTTTAGGGGAGAAGAAGGTTCAGACTTAGAAAAGGAAGGAAATTCATACACGGGGATTTTGGCTTAATCCGTTTGACGCAGCAATCAGAGAGCAGTTCAGACGCCACTGGCGGCGATAGTTCATATTTCATCAGTCGCCGAAACACCGCCATTGGTTTTTAGTTTGGCACAAAAATGGGAGAAAATTCGAGTGCAAATGCCCCTGGTGGTACGTCTGAGTCTGACGTTTCTAGTCTGAGGCTTTCGGCTGCGATTTTTTGTAGCAGAAAAATCAAGTAGCAAATATAGGTTTAGTGCTTACTTTATTTTATTGTCACCTAAGGCGTTTTTCGTTGGTCCCACAAAAGTCATTGTGGCTCGAAAAGAGTTTTCGCGGTCGTTTGTGTGACCCACGAATTATTTCTGGAGATTTACTTTATGTTCACGTGTTAGAGATTGTCGCCAAAAAACAGGCAAAACGGCGTTTCCTCGAGGTTCTGCTTGTGGTTTAGTTAAAGGCACACAATAGCCGCGTTCGTTTTCGTCGTTCGTCGGTACCAAAAACGTCGTTTAAGTTTGTTCATATTAGTGGTTTTTTTTGGCACGTTCTATAAATGTCGTTTCACGAACCTCCTCATAGGAAAACTTTAATAGTCGAACTGCATAACATTTTTTAAACTTGATTTACAGGTAAAATTTTGTCTGTCGAGAATTTTGAAAATTCGCGCTTAATTACTGAACCGCGACGTTGAAACTGACTTTCCGCCTCCCTTCGTCGTTTCAGGAACGACGGTTCAACCGAACAAAGAAAACTCCTTATTCTCGGCAGTTCAACGCCGTTCACGAACGACGTTATAAGAAAACGCTAATAGTAAAACGACGGTTGGAATGGCGAACCGAACGACGAAAACGAACGCAGTTAATTATGTTCGACAAAAATGTGTGGCACAGTAATATGACGCGGGAAACGTCTCTGGTAATATTTATTTTGTTTTCAGGTTTCAAAAGCCTATCGCCACCATTAACAGTCGTACGAAAAACCGTAGAGGCGAACCAGAACCCCGACGAGTTTCTCCCCTCTGTCATGACCTGTGTGAATTACCTTAAGCTCCCGGAATATTCAAGCATAGAAATCATGCGTTCGAAATTGAAAATGGCGTCTGAGGAGGGTCAAAATTCTTTCCACTTGTCCTAGACCCAAGGTTTTCCAACCCTCTCCCCTACCGTTAGCCCTGTCCGCGTCGGACATTCAAGTGAAAATGGAGAAATATTAATGTAATGATCAGAAGGGGTTGGGAAGGTAACCTAGACCCCACTCTATTTTCCGTGGACTCTTAGGAGTTTCTAAGCTGCTGGATGGGCTTTCGCGCGGTAGTCCTAAAGCTTGAAGGATCAGTTCGATAGTTTGGAGGGGAGTTCTTTCTTTGAAGGCCAACTAGCGGAAAAAGCGAGAATATAACTTTTAGAGCCTATAGTTTTGTGAGTGTGCGAGCCGTAATCTTTTATAGCTTTGTTTCGAAGTAAATAAATGATCATCAGGTACGCGTCTGGCTGAAGACGACCTTGCGATACTTGGATTTTCTCATACTAAACACAATTTATTTAACACTTCAAAAGATGCCAATAAACACAACTTCGCTGGATCAAAGGCCCATGATGTGTTGTTCATAGTTACTCCCTACTGAGTTCCGTGAATGCAATTTCCTGGCGACCTTATTCCTCCTTATATCAATTTCAGCTAAAAATGCGTAGCTACAGAGACACTACGTGATCTATGGTCCTCTTCGCGCTATGTACATTGGCCAAACAAAATTAAAATGAATCTTCCGTCAAGCACTTCACTCTACGAGCGCAATAAAGATGGCAACATTATTTCTGACAGATTACAACCTAATAAGGAGGAAGAAAATCGCTCTGTTTGAAGCTCTACCATGGAAGATCATTTTGAGGAACAAATTATGATAGGCCTATGACCGGAAGCGTACACTTGAAAGATGTAATTCAGTCTTCCTCTTCTTCATCTGAAAAGGAAACATCGAGTTACTTCATCGTTTTCATCAAGTCGACGAGGGCAGCTGCTAATGATGGGTCGCAGGCTCTTATGTCAGAGTAAGGATGTTCGACTTGATCTTCCCCTGCAAAAATGCTAATGACGGCGGCTCCTGAGTGTGAGGGCGGGACCTTAAGCCCTGAAGCTTGTCAAAAAAGCGCGCGCAAGATTTTCTAGGTAACTTCCCCCACACACACGCACAATGACTGGATCCGATAAGGATCTTCAAATACCGACCCAGGTCTTATTACGGTTCTTCTTACAAAATCTGACAAACGGTAAAACGTTTCAGCTGCGAAGAGGTTCCAAATGTAGGAACAAATGCACACAGATTCGTACACGGGGGTTTTCCACTCAACCCTTTCGTTCGGTGTTAAGTGTTAAATCCACTGTCGGCGATACTTCAGCTTTCATCAGCCACCAAAACCCAGCCAGTGTAGTTTAGCAGCACAGTTTCATTTTTTTTTTGTAATACTCGCGGGGGAAAGAGAAAGGTCTAGAACACGTCTACCAGTTTTACGCTTTTACTCCGCTTTACGGGCTACCAAAACGCCGCCAGCGAACAATTTTATTTTCTTCTGAACATCCCAGGCGAAAGAAAAGAGGTTTAATCTGATTGTATCCCGGGGGCTTTCGTGACTGTATCCCGCTCATAAGGGTTTTTCACCCCTAAGAACGAAACCCGCGGAAGAAAACGAAAAAGCACTTTATGGTCTCAGCCTTAATTCAAGCTTATTTAGTTTCGTGGCCGCCAGCTGCATTCACTGGCTTTTTTCTTCACAGTACTACGCTCATATACTACACGCTCAGCGTATACTATACGCTCATAAGGGTCTTTCACCCCCTAAGAACGAAACCCGCGGAAGTAAACGAAAAAGCATTTTGGTCTCGTGCCTTATTACAAGATTATTTAGTTTCGTGGCCGCCACTGGCTATATTTTTTTTTCTTCACAATACTACGGGGGATAAGAAAGGAAACGGTCTAAAATATAGAACAACGTTCATGCTTTTACCCCGGCGCTATGGGTCCTTTGTCCCTCAAAAACAATACCCACCGAGAGAAAGCTTATCCAATGACTTTTTGGTTTCAATTTGTTTTAAGGATTCTCTACACTGTCGGAAGTTTCACAACAGACAACACACGCCACACGTGCTTGTATTAAACGTTATGAGAATTTATCTCTTATGACCATTTAAATGCAATATTTTTACGAAACATAATGTTTAGAAGTTTTGTCTCGCAACATAACAATTGTAAGGGTCATAACAGAAATATAAGGATGCGCAAACATGTGTTATCTATTTTCAAACTTCTGACTGTGTAGTTTCCTAGAGACAACAGAAAGCTGCGGCGGCGAAATCGTAACAAACACGAGAAAAAATATTTACCTTCATAGTCCCCTTCTAGGTAGTGGTGGTCATCCAAACCCATCTTTTCTGCCATTTCTCTGCCCTGAAACAAATGAAAACATCAGAGAGTGACACGAATATTTGTGTAAGCCTTTATAAATTACAACAATATAAATACAGTAAACAGGCTTTTGCCGAACAAATTCCTCAGCTTTTGCTTCAACAAATTTTTCATGACACTAAACTGAAGATCAGTCAGGTCCGTCCACTCCTAATTTTAAAGGACAAAACGTCGTACTTGTGATATTAATTCATTCTGCTTCAGTAGTACCTCCATCTATTCTCGTTCTCGAGATTCTTCACAAGTATATCTATCTCCTCTATTAACAATACACTGATCATCACGCTCGTTCTCTTTACGTGACGTATCATGCGCCCGATCATTGTTTCCCAGGAGCTTATTCGTCCGGAGAATGGTTATGCAAATACTGCCAAGATTGCCATCCATGGCAAGGGCACGGAAAGAGGCTAAAAACAGCAGAAGACGTGTGCAATTTTCTGTAAGCATACCTTAGCTGTAAAGTGGTCAACTATCTCAGAGCATATGAGCAAAAACACTGTCTAGTGCGAGGTATCCTTTGACTGATTTATGTCCTTTAACTGAGTGTGGTCTCTGCGCTATACACAATTGCTCGAAATTAGTCGCTATATTCCTGCCGGCTGGTATGATCGAGCGTTATAACTATTTGAGAGATAGCAGAAGAGGCCGAGCAAGTATGCAAGAACTATCACATAAATATAAATTATTTCAGATCTCCGTACATATTTTGCTTCGCTTACAACATTTACAACACTTACAACATTTACTTTAATTTTGCGCGTTTATCCTTTTTGAAATTAATTAATATTTACAATCACAGAATGGAGGGGTTACCCTAACAAACGAAACCGCATCTGGATCTTCGAGGCAGCTGATCAAACCCCACTCTAGTTCTCTCTACGCTGAAAGTTGCCCCCGGCAGTAAGTGATATTCACATAACGTCCCAAAAGTCACTATTTAATTTGCTACATGACACTAACTGGAACGTGAAGAAGTGGATAGGTAGGTAGAACTATATGACAGAATACGCACCTCTTCAAAGATTTGCTGGAACTGCATAGCTTCTTCATGACTTGGCAACTTTGCTCGGAAGGCGAATTTGACTGGAATGTCCGGATCGTCGCTCACATCATATCCATCCCATTCAACCTCTTCACCATTAACCTGCACACAAAAAGAATGTAAAAAACGTTTAAAACAAATCATTCTCACGAGACAAGACAATACCATTGGGTCGCCTCCGACTGCTAAAGACACTCCCCAAGTAACGACTTTGACTATCTAAGACCGGAGCGCAGGCTAGCACCATGCCCCTCGACCCTCGCCTCAACGAAAAACGGAAGCAATGATAGTCACTGGTAGCCACGAAACTTTTTAATTTTTTAGGTGGAAGCTAAGGGGTCAAATGTAAACCTGAAAACCTACTCTTTCGTAATTTTGTTATAACAATGTCTTTCCACGGTTTCTCACCAAGTTTCCAACTGTGTTCTCTGAGACCGTTCAATTAGATCACGTCGTGGACGAATCTATAAACTAAGCCGGGTAATCGTCACCTACTGCCGTCACAAGCCCACTTAGATCTTTTTAACCAGTTGTTCTCGAGCAAGGGAAGAGCCGAGCGCACAAAGGTGATAACTCACTTTTTGGCAGTTTCGAAAAAATCGAGTTTAAAGTTTGGGAAGTCAGTACATCGAAAGCTAGTTATCACCTTTGTCCACTGAGCATCTCAGTAGGGAGTAATGTGGCGAAGATTCTGATAGCACAGGGATAAAGAGCGCAAAAGTGTGTACTACAGGCTGCTCTTAACTTAATTTGTCAAAAAAGGCGAGTTATCACCTTTGTACGGTTCTCGACCCCCTCTTCAAGGGTTCTCGATCCCCGCCATCACGATAGCGAAGACGAAATTCCCTAGCGCTCTCCTCCAGAGCTGAAGAACACTCTCTTGCCGAACCTATTATACCAGTCAGATCTCCAGAACAGTAACGCGTACATTTAGCTTGAATCCAGAAGTGTATGGGCAGCGGCCAACCTGGGGACTGGCAATTGTTTTTGGATGTCCTAAGCGCCTCCGGAGGTCAAGGAGGAACTTGCCTTAACAAATGACACGTGTGCAAATCAGGAGGCTCCGTTGCTCCAAGAGAACGGAGACGAAACAGGGTGGTAATAATTTAAGAAATTTTGTAAACGTCCCTTAACAACGCCAACGGCACGCCGGAACCCCGACAGCTGCGACAAGGACGGATTAGGCTAAGGTAAGAAAAAAACACATCCAAAACATTCACGGACGATTGAACAATTCTTTGCAGGACGCGTGTAGCAAAGGCAAGGAAACCTAGCATACGCAATTACGCATAGGTACTGTTGGTGTAGAGTAGAGTAGTGTTTTATTCATAAGAAGTATCTTTCACAGCGTAAACGCCGAATTTGACCTCCACGTCAAACCTAAACCTAAAACATAAATATGTATACCCTCAATCAGTTTGTCATTTCGATATTAGAACACAATTCGTAAAATACGCGATCGGTCTCTGCAAAACTCATCTACAACAATATATACTATAGACTCTTTCGGCAAACAGTTTGCCAAAATAGACACAACAATAGTTTGCCAGTTTGTCGTAAAAGAGGGATTACATCTTAACCATCGAACACGGATCCGAGTATTGGAGATTGGCCAATCCAGAAGCTGCTCGTTGACTCAACACCATCAGTTTGAAAGTTCTTATTTTTTTCGATGATGATGTTGGGTAGGCGCAATCTCTCCCTATACAGAACCCATAAACAAAAATGCTTACCGTTGCTTCACAGTCCGACGTAATAACAACATTCACAAGGGGAATCGTAGGGTCTTCTGCACTGGGCATGAGGACCCGTTCGCAGTACATCTCCTCATCGTAGGTGATCTTGAGGTTGCCGACCCCTCGCAAAACCCAGCGACTTTCGCCCTCGGCTTTCCTTGAGAGGGTAGCGAAGCTTTCGGCTAGGACTGAATCGGTTACGTCTTCGTAATCTTCGTCCTCATCGTGCTGGAAAAAAAGCCGTGTCGATCTTCAAGAACAGATAAGTAACCACAAAAGAGTGTTCAACTGTTTAAATATTCCAAGTTCCGAGTAGCATGACTATACCTCTAGTATTTGGCAGGGTATAAGAGTTATTACTTCTTTTTCTGATTTCCTCAAATCCAAAAGGCGTTTATTTTAATATGCGGTCAGAGCCGACAAAGACAAGAAGAAAAGACGCTGTACCGTACACTGTCTTGATGACCTCTTTATGTTCTCTTAAAAGTTTGACAGCCTCTTATGTTCTTGTAATTGTTTCGTTGAACTTTCATAACCTTGCATTGCATGTGATGATGTTTCTCACCTATGCTATTTATAATCCCATTCGACGGACAATAAGCAATGATAATAAGCATTCTAGCATTTGCAGTCTGGATCACACCATACAAGTCGAGACTTCAAGCCAGGAGCCCTATCATCTTATAGTGGCCCGAATCGGAAGAACCTTACGGACAACCTCCAAATAGATTTTAACAGGAGAATCAGACAAAAAAAAAACATTTAGATCGCACATGGATAAAAAGTAAGAAATTACTCCGAATATTTGACAGTATCTATATCTCGTCTGTTTTGAGATTTTAATGTCATTTCTGCCTAACAATCAGCCACATTTTCATGAAGAAAAATAGTGTCCAGATCTGTATGTAGCGCTGACCCACTGAGTTACTAATGAGAAGGTGGGATTAACTGACTCGTCATCATAGGCTGAATAGTCGATTCCCCGCTTCTCTTGGTTCTGAATAATGTGGGTTGGTGTCAGAATTATACAGAAAAGAAAAGTACAGTAGTTAGTCACTCCTGTCGTATTTCTCCCCGACGTGTCCGCCACGCCAACTAGTTTATCTAGAAGAGCAGCTGCCTGAAACAGGAGGTGACAGAAGGTAAACGAAACATAAGGGACACGACAAAAACAAACATTTTACTCACTTCTTGACCTGGGTAATCCTGGTGTTGCTGTTGCCCAGAGGGCACGATAGCTGGAATCT
Source organism: Branchinecta lindahli (assembly GCA_023053555.1). Classification (NCBI taxonomy): domain Eukaryota; kingdom Metazoa; phylum Arthropoda; class Branchiopoda; order Anostraca; family Branchinectidae; genus Branchinecta; species Branchinecta lindahli. The sequence goes on along the minus strand of JAKZAO010000004.1, from coordinate 12,834,780 downwards.
TTTCGTCGTCGCAACCGATACAGCCAGGACATGGAGCTTTATACTGGTAGGAGAAGAAGTTCTCGGGTAGCTGGAGCTCCGCTGCTCTCTTCTTTTCCTCCTCAGTGGGCTGTCGAACATAGACGATTTCGACCTCTGAAAGAGTAGCACATAAGGTTTGTTTTTTTCCCCAGCCGCAGTTAAAGATTGGAGCTGGTTTGCTTTTTCCAACCACACCCGAGGTTATGGAGTATTCATCTGTTCACCACCCCATTGGCTTAGTTCTTATTTGTGATTAGACTTCTCTGATATTGTGTGTATTTTTGTTTAGTCTTTTCTTATGTTTTCTTTGTACTGTTATACTGCACTTATGCCCTAAGGCATTCAGTTCCAATTCAGTTCCAAATATTACAGTTTCAGTGTATACATTGTTGACGTAAAATCAACCAGTCGGCTTATCGCCGTTTAAAGATTTTTAATGAATAAACTAAATTGAATTGAATTGAAGGCAGTGCGTGAAAAATTTCATTCATTCATTTATTCAATTAGTATAAAATATGTCTTTCGTATTTCGCTCATTCATTCTTTCCACGCCGTCCAAATTTGTATACAACATATAACACAAAGACACTACAACTTCTGACAGTGAATCGTCTATAATAACATCCGGATCACTGTGCATGTGGCATGATTATGATCGTCGTTCATCTTTGTTGTTCATGCGGATCGTACTACATGATCTATATAACCATCTGAATCGTTCAAGCACCGCAAGTTTTTATAAGACAAGCTTTGACAAAGAGGTTGGTCGTCAGGCATTCAGGAATCGGTAGGCGTCCCACGTTACACCATACGGTGTACCGACTACCAGACGGTGTAGTCGGTATGGATAGGACTAACAAGTTAAAAAGGCCGTATATAGCATGCATCTAGACGACATGTTTTCGGTCTCAAAACTTCGTAGAGCTTTAATTTCGCTAGATTTGTTATAGTGTCAAATGTTATACGATATATTCCTCTTCTAGCTTTAAGCTATTTGGAAATAAATTTGACTGCTGATTTCAACATTATGTTTGTGTAAATCTCTAAACCTAACGAAGTCACAGATATCACCACGAAGGCAACGCTTCTTTCAAATTCACAGGGCTCTAAAACTCTATTCATAGCTCTTACGTTCGGAAAACCTTAACGTTCAACTGCCGCAATTCTTCCATTCTCATTCAGTAAAGCTTCCTCGATAGGAGAAGTTCCGGTAAATTTGGGAGCGGCTTACGAGCGGGCTGGGTCCCGAATCGGGACCCAGCCCGCTCGTAAGCCAATCGGGACTCCCGATTGGCGCGTGGACAAACTTTGTGATATCACTACGAAAGCAAAGGTCCCCAAAATAGGCCCCCTCCCTAAGGATTGGGAGAACTGACCTTTTTCTTCCGACTGTTGGTCCTGCAAGTCTTTCGGAGGGGCTGCACCATCCAGCGCCTTATTCACCGCGTCCAAGAACTCCTGAACCAGGTCTGGAGTCTTGAAGCGAAGTAAGAATTTCTCGGTCGATCCCTCATGCGTCTCGCTGAAGTCTTTCGCTGCCCAAATAACCGATTTGCGGTCTGCCGTTGGCACAAACTTAAGGTCCTGGATTACCTGGTGATTGAGGCAGACTTTGTGGATCTGCTCGCGACGCATGATCAACCTAAAAGAAAGGAGGTGCAAGTTGGTCAGCAGAAAATTTTCCCTGTGGCAAGAACACGGGTGTTTTGGCTCTACTTTTACCATTTCTCTTCAAAGTTAACACACGTTCAAAAAAGCTACTGTAGCCTACCTCTCTTCTATGTTCTCGGCAGTCTCCAGCAAATTTGGAAATTGACTTTGCACCTCTTGCACTGACGTCTTCCTTGTTACACAAGTTGCGCGAACTTGACAGGAATCTAACCGAGCCTATTTTTTAGTAGGGACGCAAGTTTTGTTTTTCAAGCTTTTGCTTCTGTCGTCTAGTACTGTCCTTCTGGAAACTGAATTTCAAACGTTCAAATGTGTTTCCCTTATGATGACGTTTAATACTGCAGTTTCCAGTATCAATCACCTCGTACGTACATCTCATCTGCTTCCCCGTTAATGCCAGCGATTCAGGGCATGGGTTACGCGACTGAACTCTTGAATGAAACTTACCGCAGCTAGACTCTCAAACGGCTTACCTGCATTTCCCAGTCGCCTTGTGCCTCAACACCTTGATATCTCCGAGACCTCTCTCCTTCCACTCGTTCACATTTTCTCCCTTATCATTTTTAGCCGTAACCATCCGGAACAGTTTGGCACGGTGACGGAAGAATACCAACTCGTCCTCCTCTCCCGTTTTCACTTCAATCTTTTCTGGTAATGGGATAACAGGCTCAAAGGCTAGATTGTCCCCGTGTCCGTCGTCTTGGTAGTATTCGTTCTCACTGCTAACAGATACGTTGGCGGAACGCGACGGCTTGACGGGCGATTGGCCTGCAAGTTAACAGGAAAATTATGGCCCGCTCGTGCCAAGTGCCAACACTTCACCGCCTTACCTTTAGGCCTTCGATCCTCCGTTGCCTCCAGAGGCGTCCAAGAAGATAATCTAGTCGTCTATGAAGCACCATTTTATTCAGCGCGTTTTATTTGCTGATCTATTCGAGAATAAACGAACCAGAGGATATTACTATCGACAGAAATCTGAAGCTCTTGAATATCGTGTCGGCTTGAGGGTAAAATAACTAACTGATACTGCATTGAGTGACGAATCTTCTTAAAGGACACCCGAACAATGAAACCATACTTGAACACACCATGGAGAATTCATTTACAGACATCGCCACGGAGAGCATTCTTCTCCTGATTCGAAATAGGGATTTTCGTTTCTGGAGGTTTGCACAGCGCTGGCCGGATCGTATTGGAATTTCTTCTAGATATACGTTTCAGGTTAACTGGTTAAAAAATATTCTAGAAGAAGGGTTGATTGGAGACATTTGTTCATTTCTGAAATTGTTCGGTACTGAAATAAGGACAGATGCAAAATGGAGCAAAAATCATAGCTTGGAAACACTATTTCGTATTTGGATTGGGTTTTCTGCAGGCAATGTTAACGGAAGTCATACAGATAATAGAGATGATACTTGGTACTCTTCATTCAGGTGTCCTTTAAGCAGATACGTTTCCTAGATAAACGCAAACAACTAAAAAAGTAGCTGACCGGAGTGAGCCTCTTTCACGGTTCCTAACGCTTATTTAAATAAGAGCGTTACTCGTTCAATCCACCCTGACATGATTTATGGCATGTGTATTTGCTCAATGTGGTATAGCTTTGTATGGCCTCAAAAGCAGCCACACATACCAAGGCAGTATCCGTATGTTTCACTTGGACAGTAGTTAACTTCGGATGCTGCCGTTTCATCCATTTACTGTGGTTCAACTACTGGTTGATCTAAGTAATCCCAACATCAGTGTCCAATTTTATATTTTGATTTTACCATTAAGCCAAAACCTGTTAAGTGAAATAACCGTCTTAAAGGACCCCTCTTGCTTATTCTGCTTTTCATAATATATCTAGCTCCCATACAGAATTATAAGCTTCTAAAATCTCCACCTTTCTCCATTGTTTCGTTTTGTGCCTACGAAATTTTAGCGATTTTTTGGCCTTGCCGAGTTTTGCCCGTCACACAACGAAACGTTTGCCGGGATCATAAACGTCTGCTGACAACTCTTTCACACACAAGGATCTGAGAAGCTTTTGTTTATTACTTCTTTTTATTTGCTTAGTTTTCACACTTTTGAACCACGGCGCGATCAGTTTTCAAATGTTTTGCGCACAGCCGCCGCGTCGGAGAGCAGGAAGGCTGGACATAGTCGACAGGCGCTAACAAGAAAATCGCTAATATCAGATGGAAAGTAATAAATTTTTTTTTCTGGAAAATTTTCTTTCTAGTAAGAGTTGTGCTTTAAGTATGGTATCTCTGCTGTGAATTGTGAATTTAAGAATACGACGAGCGGATCGGACCTGCAGCCATTTATACAAATACTTACTCAAGTCCAAAGGTTTAAGGTTGAAGGTGAATCCTCCAGCACCAACACTGCCGACACTCACGCTTGGAGCTAACGTGAAGCTAGAAGCTGCAGGCGCTGCAACGCTGGCAGCTGCCGATGAGGTGACTGATGCTACTGGCGTAACACCGAACTTGAAGGTTCCGGAGTCGGTTGCTGGTTTGGTGTCAAAACGAAATTTACCTAAACGAAATCAAATCAAATAAACACCATCGATATCAAGACTGTGGTAGGAATATACTATTGTCTACATGATCTTTTTCTGTGTTTCTTTGCTTCAATTTGCTTACAATCTATAATTTTCTCTATAGAAATTAGAATCATTTATTGACAAACCAACTTCGTAGCTTTCTTCATCAGAAGATGCTAAATTATGCTGGTCATTTACACTGATGAAATAAAATATATTGCGCTAACCGTTCACTTTGTTAAAAATATCTGTAAAAAAGGGCACAAACGAGTTCATGAACCTCGAGGTTAGTCCTTTGTCCTTTCTCACAAGGGAGAAAAGTAAAAATATATTTCACGTGGAACTAACGATGTTGGTTGCGGCACTGAAAGCTAGCAGAAAAACAATATTAGGGTAAGCTTAGATTTGCAGACACTCACCAGTGGCCAGGGCTGAACCAGGCTTCATCGTATTGCACGCTGGGCACTGCATGGTATCAGTTGGGTTCCTGCAGAGGCATCCAGGGCACTCCCAGGATCCAGCCTGGGGCTTGAACTTGTCCCAGTTGTCCCCCTTCGGTTTCTCGTCGACTTTAACGGTTTCCGGTGCCTTTTGAGGAGTGGTTTGGGCAGGTGCATTCTCGAGATCTTTTTTGGCTTTTTCGACCACATCATAGAATCTCTTGGCCTAAGAAAACAGACCATCTATGAAATCGGGCTAGGAAAACAGGTTCACAGTGAACAATATCAGAGAACGAACTGCAGAAATAAGGAATCTGGATAGGATATCCGCGGGGGTCTCGCAGTATCAGTAAATCAGAAATCTTCCTAATCTATCTCCTGCATCCTCTGGGAATCTTTCACTAGAAATGCGATATTTCCGAACTAGCGAGATTTTCATGCAATAACGCCGTTGCATGAACAGCGTCAATGAACGCCTGAATGGTACCCCGTTCGGGCAGCGACAGGCTAATCCCACCGGTACTGAAGAGACAAAAATTTATACGATAGTGCCCTTCCTTTTGACTGCAATGGAAGATGAAATAAAAGACGGGATCAAACTAGAAACAATTAGAATTTTGGGCAAAAGGTAAACAAATATTAGAATATACAAATATTATAACTTTTTTCACAAGTTCATTTTCCAGTTTGAGCGGCTTTGAGCCTGAAGAGGACCCCTGCGAAGAAGGGCCGAAAATAGCTTTATTAAAATTCAGCTGACGTATCCGTTTTGCACTGTCAAAATATAAAATATTGTTCCTTCTTCAGCCCGGCGAAGCGATTCAGAGTCGATACTGAAACGAAACGAACATTCCGCCTAGGCAACAGATTCGTTACCACTAGACTCAATATCCGACGGGAGACGCCCAATGTTAGAATTAAACTCCCGAGGTCCAACGGGCCCAATGTTAGAACCAGTCCGGGAAATGGCTCACATTAAAGGTACGTTTGCACACAGTCCGATTTTCACATTCGGATGCAAATTTCCTCCTTCGCTCCGAAATTTTGACGCATCACATCTATATATTTTTTCTCTTTTTTTTCCTCGTTGTGGGTTACAAAAATAAATAAAGAAAGCCAGCTTGGTATATGCGATGGACACTCTAACATATGGAAGCCTTATAAATAATACTCTGGTCCAGAATGGTGTGATGCTGCTTGAACAAATTTGTAGTCTACACATATCCTCAATTTTTAAAGGACACCTGAATGAAGAGTACCAAGTATCATCCCTATCTGTATGACTTCCGTTAATATTGCCTGCATAAAACCCAATCCAAATACGAAATAGTGACGAAATAGTGTTTCCAAGCTATGATTTTTGCTCCATTTTGCATCTGTCCTTATTTAGTACCGAACAATTTTAGAAATGAACGAATGTCTCCAATCAACCCTTCTTCTGAAATATTTTTTAACCATAGTTAAGCCCAAACGTATATCTAGAAAAAATTCCAATACGATCCGGCCAGCGCTGTACAAGATTTGAATGAATTGCGCTTTTTGTCTTGGAGTCTGCATGTGCAAACCTCCAGAAACGAGCATCCCTAATTTGAAAACGTCACGCTCAGAAGAAGAATGCTCTCCGTGGCCATGTCTGTAAATGCATTCTCCATGGGGTGTTCAAGTATGGTTTCATTGTTCAGGTGTCCTTTAAGCGTTGTTCCAACGTTGGGGCGTCATGCCCTGGAGCAAGGCACAGTATGCTCAGTATCAAAACCAAATGTTCATAATTGATTTTCAATCCCATAGTTTCCCCATAATGACGCGAATTTCGCACGCCAAATTTGCCTGATATCGTTATAGATACAACCCATGAACAGACACGTAAATCATAATAGGTCTATATATACACAACAATCATAAAGAACTTAAAAAAATTAACTAACAGCTCAGCTTACGCTTCGTTATACAAATTTGGAAAAGAAGGGACAAAACTCTTTGCGAACCTTTGGTGGGCACATAAAGAACTTCAAAAATTTAACTAACAGCTCAGCTTACACTTCGTTGCACAAATTTAGAAAAGAAGGGACAAAACTCTTTGCGAACCTCTGATGGGCACATTTCAACGAAACTTAGATGCAACTCACCGTTTCGGCAAACTTGAACTTCAACGCCAGTTTCTCCTCCTTCATCTCTCCCTCGGAATAATCCTGAGCAAACCAGACGTACGCCTTGTCTGAATTATTCATGGGCACCAGTTGGACAGCGTTCGTCAGCAAATGGTTGCAACAAATCTTCAGAACCTGTTCACGCCTCATAAGGAACCTGACCTTGCCCGTGACCTTGTGCTTCAAGACCTTAAAGTCTCCACGACCTTTCTCCTTCCACTCCTTGGCATTCGGGTCAAACCGATAAAGTAGACCACGTTCGCTGAACAAAGATGTTTCTTCTTCTTCACCTGAAAATGTTTAAAGGCGTAAGTGCCGTCCACTAACTAAATAAATGTTCTCAACATCCCATCTCAACTTCCCCGCACATCACGACCTACTATCTCATTTTTTAGTCAATTTTTTAGTGTTAGATAGATAGACATTTTTATTGATCTAAGTCGTAGCGCCGACATGGCACTAAATACGTCGACAATTACATTTAACGTGTTAAAATACTCGAATATATACAATTGTTACATAAAAGAAAATAAATCACTTGGAATTCACTCGTTTTTTGTTAATTTTGTAGTATGTTATGTTTTTCATTTTTGTAATGCGCTGCTTTCCTCGTAGCGGGTTAAAAGATAAACAAATAAGGCCAGCTTGGTATTTATGCGATGGACATTGTAACCCAGAAGAGCCTGATAAATGCTTTGGTCCAGAAAGGTGTGATACTGTTTGCACGAATTTGTAATTTACACAAATCCTACAGTTTTGGGTCACAGTACTCGCACCACGCTCTGGAGCAAGAGCACAGTATATCACCCCAATCAAATCTCTTTCAAAAACAAATTTCATTTCAGATTTCCATTCAATCCATCATCATGGGGGTGCTGGTGCTGTGGCATTGCTCCAGGTCATGGTAACCCAACGTATGAACCAGAGCTCATACGTTAGGGCATGCTCCAACACTGCAGCACTGTGCCCAAATGCGAGGGTTAGTGATTTACTCTAATACACGAATGAATACTGCAACCACAGGCTCCTTAAGGGTGGAGTTAGTTGGACTAGAGTATATTTGTTTTTGTTTAAACCATGATCTGAACTGCATATCACTAGGGCGCCGCCAAGACTTGAAAGAAGTGAAACACACTCGAATAGCAGCGACACTAGAACCATCAGCGACAGATAACGTCCCTAATGAAACTCAATCAATCGCGCACCAGCGCTTGCTCCGATAACTCCATATTCCGAAAACGGCAAAAAAAAGATACAACCTACCCTGTTTCCTCGATGTGAGCAGACCGCATCTTAGATGTACTTTTAGAATTCTCTAAACCCGCAAGTTTGTCTCGCTTTGAATGTCACGAGCCTAGTGGGCGGCACTACGAGTAAGGCCCATTTCCGACGCATGGAAAGCATGGAAGGTTTCTAGAAGGAACCTCTTTGACTCACCTGTCTTAACCTCAACAAGCTCTGGAAGTGGAATCACCGGCTTAAACTCCGCAGTCGGTTCAAACTCTTCGACATTTCCCTCTGTCTCGTCGTCCTGGGTCTTGGCAGAGAGTTCCTGTTTACCTGCAGGGCTCGCCGACGTTGTGTCTTTCTTCAAAAAACCAAAAACAGGGGCCCCCTGGCCTGGGAAGCCCTTGAAATCCTCACTCTTCTTGAAGCCAGTTTGAGCACCAGCTAGGCTGCTGAACAACATGCCGGTAGAAGCACTAGTGTTGTCACCTGGAAGTAATGCCAATTTTATTGGCAGAAAAAAGTCTGTCCATGTTTTTAGATAACAAACTGCACCTACTTACTTAAAGGACACCTGAATGATCCTACCATACTTCCATGAACCCCTCAGATCGTCCTTCACAGTACCGGTACAGAGAAGACGAATTTTTTCGCTCCGTGATTTCGGCGCTATCCACTCTTTAAGTTTTAAGTCTCCCTATGGCGATTCGTTACGACCTCCCAAGACAAATTTAGCGCCAATATTTAAACTGTCATTATCGCATGGATAAACGTACGTTGATAACGCATGGATGGATAAACAGCGCATGGATGGATAAAGGCATGGACTGTTACGGCGTGGGTTGTTACAACATGAACTGTTACGCATGGACTGTTACAACTGTTACGGCGAGCGTTACGATCAAGACAAGTCGGGAAAAAGGCTGAAAATTATAGCACGGTGAAACTTCATCCGATTTTAGTCCGGTTTTCGAGAGATAAATGGTAAGCAGTATGTAAAAGTGGCAATTTAGGGTGTTAGACTTCATTCAGATGACCTTTAAAGGAACAGAAAACTTGACTCAACTTGACTCGGGGAGCTAGCTGACATATCAAGAATGTACCCTGAGTCGATATTGAGAGTTAGAAAAATTCTCGTTACGACCATTGCAGTTTCCGGGCAGTTTCAGAGAATTCGACTTTTTGAGTTAGTAGACAAAAAAGAAGAAGAAAAAAGCAAAAGGTTAGTGTGCCGGGAGTAGGACTCGAACCCACGACCTTTTGAACCCACGACCATTTTGATACCAGTATGTTAGCAGGGTTGCCGCTGGTAGTACAATTGTGCTCATTACAGGACTTTCTTTTTACTTCTGCAGCAGATTTTAAGAAAAAAAAGTAGTTGTCAGGTAGTTGCACCCTTTATTTCCAAGGTGACTATGGCCCAGCATCACGATCTGAGTACTTTTCTTCTTTGTAGTACTTTTTTCTTTTTGGCCAGTGCATTTATTTTAGCAAAGTGGCAACCCTGTATGTTGTCAACACAGAAAAAGCCGAACTTTTACAGTGTATGAGTGCATAATTACAGTGCATAAGGGGCAAGGCCCTGCCAGCTAGCTCTGGGAACAATAAGGAGGGGTTTCGAGATAAAAAAGAAGGGGGGGTCCTGTCGACAATAAGTCCCTGTAAATTTATCTAAGCCCCCCAGGTCGGTTTGATGGCCAAAAGTTGCGTAGTCAAGTTTTCTGTGCCTTTAAAATCGGAGAGCACCTGGGAAACGCAGAATCTCGGGAATGATAACGGATAGAGATATATTAATATACAGGATAGATGTTTGCTTTTTGTTACAGAAAAGTGCCCTGATGAGGTTGTTTGTTCTGATCTTTTTTTGTATTTGACTATAGATTTAGTAGGATAATTTGTTTTAAGGCTTCGTCAGCTGTTTACATTTATGTAAGTGTGCGTGAGATTTACTGATATGTTGTTGTTTAAAGTTTTATACATCACTCTTAAGTTTTGAAGGAATAAAATAAATAATAATCATAACAATTTATAATAAATATTACGAAAGTAGAGCGAATTAGTATCACAGAGACGACGGAAGTCAAGAGAGCAGCAACAACAGTTCCCACCGTTCACCACCTGGTTCAAGGTTTTAATTTAAACCTCTGTACAAAATGACCATATATAGAGGGTCAAAGCCGGAGACACAAGGTCGATTGACAAAAACCCGGTACAATAATAGAACAACCTAATTGACATCTAGCTAATGCCTGCCTTATGAAAATCGTCTTAAAAACCTACAGTTTCAGGATTTGCCATAACTACTACGACAACATAAGACCTGACATCTTCATCCACATCAGAGCTGGAAACTGCGTGGTGAGAAGACACTAAAAAGTGGAGTTTCAAAGACCGAATAGTGGACCAATGGAATCATCTTCCTGAAAGTGTTGTCAACGTAGAAACCATCAATCAATTTGGGCCAGGTGAGGAAACGTCTCCTGACTGACGTTCAATTTAGTCTTAACTGTGTCCTGAGAAATTTGTAGAGGCGAAAGCCTTTTGCTGCATTCGTATCATTATTATTTAGTTGTTTTTCTGCAGATACCATGGTTAGCACGTAACTGGATCTGCATGTACCTTTCGAAGTCATCCCAAAAGAAAAACTGATATCCTGCAGTTACATCACTAAGTACTAAACTTCTTAATCACGAATTTGAAAAAATTTGTTGAAAGTGAGATGACTTTTCAGGTACCACGATCAGTTACCACGGTCGGAACGTGGTATCTGAATACCCGATACCACGATAACTGGCCAGATAACACGATAACTGCAAAAACGCCTTTTGACCAAGGTATCAGATACCACGATAACTGGAAAAACGACTTTAGATTGTGGTATCAGATTCAGATACTATGGTATCTGCAAAACCGCAACTATTATTATTATAGGCAAATCACAAGTTGGATCATGGATGCTGTAACGCCTTCACTCGGGTTCGGTGACTAGAAACATGGTGCTTCAAAAAGGAATGTTAAACGAGTGAAAAGAAACGTTACCTTTCTGCTGCATGATGTCGCTCAGCGACACCTCACTTGGCTTAGCTCCGTCGGCTTTGGGTGTGCCAAAACTGAAGCTAGAAAATATGTTTGGCTTTGCGGGTTCGGCTTTCTTTTCAGAAGCAACGGGCGTGCTGATCGTAGCTATAACAAATAGTGAGAGCCCTTCAGAACAATATTCAGGAGGCAAATATAAAATGAAATGCGACACAAGCAACAAAATCGAGGAACAGAGAAAAAAAGCCCATCAGTAATAACAAGACCAAAGGTTCCGATCCGACGGAATCCCAAAAATTCAATATTTGATCCAGACAAATAGGTTTTGTCTTCGCCAGACTCCTTGAACATTTTTACTCTTAAAATTTAGAAACAGATTAAGGCCAAACAGCTCATCATTAAGATAACCAAGTTCAGATATGGATTCAGCATGTGTGTGCCTTACTTCTGCAAATTTTCCGGTTTCAGCGAAATTCCAGAACTACTTGTCTGGCGAAAAATAAATCTCAAAAACGAATCCAGCGTATCTCCTCATCGCTATATCGAACATCTAATCAGCTTCCAATCAAAATTTAACTTATAACAAATTTTCCGGTTTCAGCCGGATTCCGGACGAACGAACCGGCTAACAAATGATTGTCATATACGGATTCAGCATCTCTTTTTACCCCTAAATCGGGACATCTTGTCAACTTCGAATAAAACTTTTACTTTTAACAAACTTTCTGGTTTTGGCCGGATTCCGGGCGAACTACTTGTCCGGCGAGAAAATGGTTTTCATATTCGTGTTCAGAATGCCTTCTCAGTTCTCACCCCTAAATCGAACACCTGATCAACTTCAAATAAAACTTTTACTTTTAACAAGCTTTCCGGTTTTGGCCGCGTACTACGTCCGGCGAGAATGGTTTTCATGTTCGTTTTCAGCATGCCTTCTTACCCATAAATCGAACCTCTAATCAACTTCAAATAAAACTTTTACTTTTAACAAACTTTCCGGTTTTGGTCGGATCCCGGGCGAACTACGTCTCCGACGAGAAAATGGTTTTCATATTCGTGCTCAGCATGTCTTCTTACCCCATACTCGACTATCACATTAGCCGTTTAAAAATATTTTGCTTGCCCCTTAATTTGAACCCCCTCCACCATCCCTAAATGTAGGACGACAGAGCCCATCTACGAACTCGACCTTACTCTTGACCCAAATAATACTCACACCAAGTTTCATCAAAATATCTCATTCCCTTCAAGAGTAATCGTGCTCACAGACGGACGGACGGACAACTTTTGCATGTCATAGGTATCCCTCCACTTACGTTTTGGGATCCCAAAAACCACTTCTACTGGCCGCAAGACGAACAAATCCAGACGAACAAAAACATTACAATTACTATACAGGGCTTCGGTCTAGCCTGAGAGATAATGCATTTTCAAACAGCGCAAAAATATTTCGAATAAGTGTTGCTTGTAGCTTCAAAATGTACATGTCCTTGACCTAAGTTCGAGTAGTCAGTTTTATTCTAATATTCTAATACCCTTTCAACTCTGCACAATTTTCTTGAAAACCACAAACCACATGGATTCGGTTCTCGACCAACAAGCTTGCTTTAAGAACCAAACATGGCAAAGGCCTAGTGCTGAGGGTGAACTGAAATACCGCATGAAACCGGGAATCTCGGGACTGTATTTTTATTTTTACGCTAGTTTGTTTCGACCGTCTTAAGGAATGTGTCATCAGTTTTCTTAGAGAATTTTTTTTTTTTCCTGTGACATGTCATTTCTGAAGGTTTCAAGAGGTTGACAACTTCAGAGTTTCACCGATAGCGAAAAAACAATACCAAAGTTAGAAAATTCTGAAACTCGGAGACCCAAATTTGACATGCTACATTCCGAACCCGCTACCGACACCTCACTAATCTTTGCACTTGCAACGATTCACTAGTTTCCATGCGCGTTATGCTCCCGACGTGTGTTCGGGTACTTTGCTATTGATACGTAAAACCAGCTGCATTTTGCCGAGTTTTTGCTAGAAGTCAATGGGTCCGGGAAAAGCCTTAAAACCGCCAAAGCCGTGGATAATTTGTTAAAAGCAGGGCTTAGTTTTACAGTGTTCAGACAGTTTTGATTATCGGAACATAAACAGTAAATAGTGCGAGCTGTTCTTTCAAGATCAAACTTATTTTATCAATGTCTATTTGACTGTATGTTTCTGTAGTTTGATTTGGGCAAAAATATTATTTACTATATCCTACATAAAACGCACAATGTTACGTACATGAGAACATACTTAAAACAGCCAATGACAACAAAATAAAAAAATACTCACCAGCGGTGGTCTCGGTCTTCGCCAGCTGCATCGTCCCACCGAATGAGAACTTGGGTGGGCTGAAGATGCTTGAAGCCGCCGTAGTTGTGCCACCAGACGGCGTACCAAACGCAAAGCTACCATTTGCTGTTGTTCCGAACCCAAACACAGGCTTGACCTCGGTGATTGGTTTTTCAGCAGGGGTACCAAAAAGCGAAGATTTTGGCGTTTCGGCCGCTTTTTGGGCGCCAAAGCTAAAGGTAGCCGGCTTAACTTCAGCCGATGGCTTGACTTCGGTCTTTGGTGTACCAAAGCTAAAGGTAGATTGAGCCGCTGGCTTGGCTTCAGTGGCTTTCGTGGTAGTATCAGCTGGTGCGCCAAAAAGCGATGGCTTAACTTCTACTTTCGGTGCTTCCGTTGTCTTCGGCGTACCAAAGCTGAACGTTGGTTTTGTCTCGGTAGCTTCGGTCTTTGCTGGGGTACCAAACAAGAAGGACTGACCAGACGGTTTCGCGGCTTCAATGGTGGGAGGTTTAACGACGGGCGACGCACCAAAGCTGAAGCTGACGGTCGTCTTTGGTGTTCCTGGAATTGGTGCAGTGGTGGTAGTCGTTTTTGGTGTACCAAACATGAAACTGCTTGTGGTTTTAGCCTCGGAGGTGGTTGCAACACCAAATGAGAATGATGGTTGCGAGGTGAACTGTGGGGCGGATGTTACAGCGGGCTTGGCACCAAAGGAGAAGTTTGGTGCTGGATTCGTGTTGGCTACCGAGGCTGGTGCAGCACCAGGCTTTGCCGTTCCACAAGAAACGCACTTCCCATCCTCGCTTTTGTTTCGAACGTAACAGACCTTGCACTCCCACTGATTCGTAGCAACTTTGAATTTATCACCAAAGCCTTTCTGCTCTTCCTTCTTCACGTCGGCTTTCTTCGGCGCTTCCTCTACTTTCTTATCTTCTGTCACTGCCAGTTTGGCCGCCTTTTCGAAAACGGACTTGAACTGCTTTGCAAGATCCGGCGTCTTGAAACGAATCGAGAATTTCTCGACACTCATTTCGCCGTCGGAGTAGTCCGGTGCCGCCCAGAATAGACTGACGTCACTCTTCGGCATGTACTCAATTTTCAAGTCCTTGGTGATAGGATGGTTGGCGCAAACCTTTAGGACTTGTTCCCGTCGCATAACGATCCTAGTCTTGCCCGTTCCGGGGTGTTTGAGGATCTTCATCTGGCCAATTCCGCGCTCCTTCCATTCCTTATTCACGAAACGGAATAGTTTGGCTCGTTCGTTGAACAATACCTGTAAAAAATGATAAATAGCGGTTAGCAAAATCGATTTTTACGCATCACTTACACATCCGTAGCACTACTTCGTTCCCAAGAAGCTATGTCTGGAAAACTGGTACAGCCGAGGCAAAAATGATCTGATTGCTTTTATTGCTAGTCATGTTTTCCATGACTTGCCATCATGGAAAATCATCTACCGGACGGCCCTGGCCAAACCGTAGTTATTGTTTGTGTAATTTTTGTTTTTTTGTTAGCGTGTAGATATATGGCTTTTGCTGAAATAAAGTGATTCATTCATCATCCAAAACAATGGAATTTGAGAATGCAGTTTCAGGGTTTTCAGGGTTGCTTGTCGCCCTCGACTAATTTTCCAGATTCATCTATAGGTCCGAAACCAGGCAGGAAAAGGTCATAGCAAATTCTCAAATTCGGTTCCTTCCTGACGGAATAGTATAGATATAGGGAGGCCCTTTTAAAGTTTAACTGAAAGCAAACAAAAAAGCAAACTTTCGCATGCAAACCGATTAGGGTTCGCGTAGCGCAGGTGCCGATCTCCTGATTCTCTGCCCTCGGCCGGGGTGCAAGCGTGGTTGGGGGCAAGTCATCCGACGCTTTCCCGTGCTTTTCCCTAGATTTCTCTAGGTACCCATTTGAAGCTGGGTGGACTTTAGCTTGTCTTACGGGGAAACGCCACTAACCCTCGCCCTAAACCAAACGGTCGGCACAACCGAGACTCGAACCAGCGACCCTTCGCTCGTGAGTTCGGCGCCATAACCATTCGGCCACGGACGGACGGATGTTTAACTGAAAAGCCAACTTATTTTTGTAAATGATCAGTTCGCGGGAGGATTTACAGCGTGAACACTTATTTTTCGTAAATCGTTTTCGTCAATCATACAACACAGGTACAAACGCATAGAGATACCACAAATCCGACACAGAAACTCCCCTATATGAAAATCGATTATTCGTGAATAGCGGACCAACGAAGTCCTGCATTTTCATCGTGTCTTCAAGCCTCTTTAGGCGATGGGTAACTAGATTGCCGTATCTCAGCCCTTTTCGGTTAAACTTTAAATTACTCAGTTCTGAATAACATGCTCATGTGCTCTTGGGGGCCGTATAAATTATTTCCAGATTCAATTTATGTATAACCTTTAAGAAATCAAGAGTAAAAACAGAGTACAACAAAAAAAAAGATACACCATCCACATAATCACGGGAACAGACCAGACCATCCGTGATTTCAGTTCACTCGCAGAAGATAACTGTAGCAGGTAAAACCAGTTTGAAATGTTGGGCCAAACAGCCGGTTTTTTATTGGTCATGAAGTGGCGAACTTCTGCCTGGGCTAACTAGGGCCCCCCAACTCGGAAGTGGCCCCAGCCAGGGGCCGAAGTGGTATATTTAAAAAAAAAAATGCGTAAAAAGTCTATATTTATTTTGCTTCTATCTTCTAAAATCAAAGTACCTAAAAAAGGAAAGGATTTTTTAGGCAAATTGCCAAAAGGGGGCCCTGACTCGGTTAACTGCCTAAGGGGCCTGGATTTGTATGTCCGGGCCTAGGTCAACGGAGGCAAATGCAGGAGAGACATAATAAATACAACAGAATGATTACCTCTTCATCTTCCTCTCCAGTCTTAACTTGGATCTCTTCAGGCAATGGAATAATGGGCTTAAAGTCAGGCATCGGATCGTGTTCCTCTTCGACGTAACTTGCATCAGAGCCGATAGAGGCGTTGCGATCGCGGCTCTGGGCGTCTGGAGTTTTAGTAACGGAGGAGAACTTTGGCTCCGGAACATTCGACATAAATCCCTAAAAGAAAAAAAAATTGAGGTTGACTTTAAGTACCTCTGATTTTGAAGGCTTGAACTATCCTTCTTTATTACTTCTTAATACTCTGCTTTGTGTCCAGTCCGTCCAACGCTGTCGCTGTCTTCCAAGTCGTTAATACGTAACACTGCTGTGATTTCGGCGGGTTCAATGATGGAGGCCTGTTTCGGCATTCGTCATTGGCAATCCGTCAGGACTGAACTGACCGCTGCGTCGTATTTCCGAGAGAAAATAAAAAAACGAAATTGTCTTTTTTCAAGGATTCAGCCACTGAGTTTTATGAGCCATCCACAAAATCTTAAAAGGCATCGACCAAACTCAAATTAAAAATTTTAATTTAAAATTCAAATTAATTTTAAAATTCAAAGCAGTTTCTTACGACGCGCAGAAACCACGAATCAACTCGAGGCATGCGTAAACCGTTCCCCGAGCGGCCATCCATTTCTTTCTGGAGTATATTTTAAGGTTCAGTTCCACCGGGCACAAGACTGGCGCACACGAAAATTCCTCACAGTCGGTAAGTCAAAGCTACCGTATACTGAAATCAATATGCTGTTCCGAGCACCTGAATCCGAATGTCGAACAAAATCCGGGGAAACCTAACTTAATAGGCTGTTTCTTGTTGAGGTGTATTTCCTGTTTTTTGTTTCATATTGAGGTATATTTTAAGACTTGTTCTAAGGAGCAGAACGCTGCAACTTGACGCGAAAATTCTCAGTCGAATGCGGAAAATGGGATTTCAGTCTCCACTAAAAGCATCGTGCTCGTCCTACTTCATACCGAACACTGGAGGAACCCGGCTTCACAGACAAAAACCCGCTCTACACTTTTATGTTGCTATCGAACCTGGGCAACGCCGCCTGTGGGTATGTACCTAAGGCTTGAAAACCAAAGTC
The DNA here is from genome assembly GCA_023053555.1 of Branchinecta lindahli. Taxonomy (NCBI): domain Eukaryota; kingdom Metazoa; phylum Arthropoda; class Branchiopoda; order Anostraca; family Branchinectidae; genus Branchinecta; species Branchinecta lindahli. The sequence continues at coordinate 12,817,392 of JAKZAO010000004.1, read as the reverse complement.
CAAAGGGAAAACAAAGATGGGGCCGGACGGAATCAACGTCTTGGTCGTACCCAGTTCTCAGTTTCGATGAATTCAATCTTACAGCTCCGTATAGATCTGTTATTGCAGATCTCGAATTCCGCACTTATACCCACAATTCGCAGACGGATCCCAACATGCGGCTGTCGGTCTAACAGCACTGGGCAACCGAAATTCGCCTCGGGACTCTATGATAACCAAGATACAGATGGAAGATGATGGTCCATAGCAAGGGCGTCCTCCCCAGCAAACTGAATATTTCGTTTTATTTAGTTTTCTCTATAGAGGCCTCGCCATGTAGGCTTTGGGTTGTCTACGAGGCTCAGACACTAAAGTCCTAGGTTTAGTAATTTAATCCAAACACTTTACTTCTGGTTTATTCGTCACGGTAAAAGTGTCTTGTGTATAGCATTCTATCTTAACGCAATATTATTTAGACGGAAGATATTTTCAGATTCCGAGGTAAAGGGGTTCATAGAACAGTAAAAAAGAAGGCTCACCGCTGGGGGCTTAACTGGTGTCGTAGCGTTTCCATCCAGCGGCGACGATGTAATCAGCTTCGCCGAATCGGGCATCACCATCTGATAGTTGTTCGGTTGCTTCTGGGGCGTAACAGTTCCCAATTTGTGTTGTGGTGGCACCGTCACAGACGGCAACAGCGGGGCAGCGGTAGAGCTACTCGGTAGCGTCACCGACGTCGAAATTACGACATTTTGAGGCATCTTACTCTCCACTGGCCTGTTTAGCAGGGTACTCAGCATGTCCATTTTCGGTTGTGCGGTCGGGAGCTGGGGCTTCATATCAGCCGGCTTGTTTAGGAGGTTACTGAACAGATCCGACTTGAGAGGAATGGCGGAGGTGCTGGGTTGCGGCAGGGTCACTTGCGGCTGTGGTGGTAACTGGGGTACGTTGTGCGGGGGTTGTGCGGGTAGAGCCTGAGCAGCCGGGGGTAGCATCTGAGCTTGAAGGTTAGCGAGACCCATTTGGATGTGCTGCTGTTGTTGAAGCCAAGGGAGAGCTCCAGGGAAGCCACCATAGCCAAAGGCCAGTTGATTCTGAAAGTTGGGGTCCCTAAAAGAGATAGAAGATAAGGGGATAAACACTCGCTTGGCTGAGGCAGTTGCAAGATCTGCAAGAAAGGTAAAAGACTGGGAGTGAGGCTGTTACGCCTCTTACTTCGCGAAAGAACAATTTCACTTGGAGACAAATTTCATACTAAATTTAACTAAATTAAAGCTCTCAACGAAATTTTGAGACACATAGGGCAAATGCAATTAGGCCACGTGCCGATCGCTGACCCAATGAACTTTTCTGAATACGAGCTTTTCGCGGCTGAATAGTTTGTACTGCATTTCCCACGAACAAAATGCGCTTTCCAGTAGAAAAAATAAAGAAGAAGTACCACTTCTTCCTGTCATGCAAGGACAGGACCGCGTCCAGTTTATCTACAAATAATCGACGTCAACTCACATGATGAGCTAAAACCTTTAAACGTGTTACATTCGGCTTTACATCCAAACACCTTGGTTGGGGTTTGAGTTAATACAGTCCTACAAGACCTTCTCTACAGTCAATGCCTCAAAGGAGGCATTGAATGTACAGTAGTAATTATATGAGGAAAAAGATAACCAGGAAACAGAAACCACTTTCAACCGCAAGCTACTCATCGGGATACAACATCCTTATTGTAACACGTTTTAAACGGTCTGTGCACGACGAACAAATAAAGCTCTAATACTCACTGGAGAAGACTCATCATGTTTGGCGGGTAGAACATTTGCTGTGCGGCATTCAACCCGGGGTACGTCAAGGGCTGCTGCGGCGGTAGTTGCTGTGGCGTCTGGCGCTGCACAGGCGGCGCTCGAGGTTTCCGCCGTGGAGCCGCCCCAAGCGAGTCGAAGTTCTCCTCTTCCTCATATTGTTCAACGTAGTCGTCGTATTCGTAGAGGTCTTCCTCGTTTGCGATGGATTCGCTTGGGCGGCGGCTTCGAGAACGTCTGATAACCTTGATGCTCAGGTCGGAGATCTGCTTGGTTATGTCCTTCAGATGGTCCTAAGTACGAAACATGTCTAGAAACGCAAAACAAGAAATCTATAACGGAGGATTCCCTCATCCGGTCATGCTAGCAGAGACAGATATTCTTTGGGGAACAAGACCAAAGGTTTCGTTGGGATCCTAAATATTGAATATTTATTGAACTACTTGATCCAGACAAGCGAATCTTGTAGATTTCCGGTCTTCGCCCAACCCCTTTAACATTTCGCTATAACCTATAACCAAGCTCAGATATGGGTTCAGCATGCACGTTTACTCCAACATCTCATGTCTATTCAACTTCAGACAAACTTGACAACTTTATCAACTTCCTCCTTTTAGCAGTAGGCTATACTCTCGGCGAACTGCATGAAGAGCAAAAGAGCTGGTGACACAGACAGGCGAACCTTTCGATTCAAATTTCCGGGTTTTGGCAAATTTTGCCAGCTTAACCGTCAAGGAAATAAAGTTCAAAACTGGATTCAGCATGTCTCCTTACCCCGATACCGAATCTCTCATTAGTATGTTCGAAAGCTGGACCAACTCTCCTCGCCCTATGTCAACTATATGATTGGGTTTTTAACCTTCATGCTGAATTTCCGGTAGTGGCCGGATACCGGACCAACTACTTGTCCGGCAAGAAAATGATTTTCATATTCGGATTCAGCACGTCTTCTTACCCCTAAATCAAACGTCTAATCAACTTCAGATTAAACTTTTACTTTTTACAGGTTTTCCGTTTTTTGCCGGATTCCGGGTTGATTACTTGTCCGGCGAGAAAAGAATTTTCAGATTCAGGATGTCTCCTTACCCCTAAATCGACTATCTCCTTAGTTTAAAAAAAAAATATTTTTTCGCCTCTTGATCTGAAACCCCTCCCCCACCCTAAATGTAGAGCTACTGAGCCCATCTTCGAACTTGACCTGTACTCTGACCCAAAGAATTCTCATGCCAAGTTTGAATAAAATATCTCAACCCCTTCGAGAGTTATCGTGCCAACAGACGGACAACTTTTACGAAATCATAGGTATCCCGTCACTTACGTTTTGGGATCCCAAAAACGGCATTCCGGCTGCCCTTGCTGCCGGGCAGAATGGATCGTCGTCTATAAGCTTAATAATAATAATAATAATACAAAGCAAGAAAAAGGCTTTCGCCTCTAAATAACTCGAAGAAATTTTGAGTAGTCGAACTGATCGGAGTTGAAAATCCCATCAACAATGCACTTGAAACTATTGATCGATTCAGCATTAACCGCATCTTCGCTAAGGCTGTTCCAAGGATCAACGATTCTGTTACCAAAACCCCACTTAAAAACGTCCTTGTGGAATCTTGATTCTGCAAGCTTGTACGCGTGCCCCCGATGATGACGGTTAATGCTGAATCTTACTAAATCAGTCACTTCAAAATTGTCATAACTTCCATCCATTAATTTGAATGTTTCAATCAGATCTCCTCTAAAAAACCTGTAAGCAATGGAGGGAAGGCACAACTTGGCTAGTCTCACTTCGTAGGGAAGAGCCCGCAGACCTGGTACAAACTTCGTAGCTCTCCGTTGAATTTTTTCGTACGCCTCAATGTCACAATTGTAATACGGCCTCACTGTGGTGTGGCCATATTCAAGGATCGGTCGAACCATCGACTTAAACAGAAGCGAGAACAAACCATCCTGCTTAAATGTAAAGGTTCTTCGAATTACACCAAGGATTCTATTACACTTTTGCATGGTAAGGTTGTAATGTTGAGAGAAACGCAGATCCCCATCGATCAGGACCCCTAGATCCCGTTGGGTCTTACATTCGGGTATCGTTAGGCTGTTGAAAGTATAGACAGTTTTAAGGTGAGAGGGTCCCAGGCGAAGATGGTGACTTTTTTCCACGTTGACTTCCGTCAGCCACACTTGCATCCAGGTTTCAATTTTGTGAATATCATTTTGGAGTATTTGTGAATCTTGGGAACTCCTAATGACCCTGTAGATCTTGGTGTCATCCGCATACAACGCGATATCGGAATCAATGCCGGACACTAAGTCATTAATGTAGATATGGAAAAGTAATGGTCCCAATACACTACCCTGGGGCACTCCGCTTGTTACGTAGACGGAAGAGTTACTTAGCTGCCCGTTTACTTTGACTCTCTGTGTCCGTTCGGAGATGAAGCAGGCAATCCATTTATGCATGCTCCCGCGGATGCCTAGCTTCTCGAGTTTCAACAAGAGTCTCTTATGGGGAACTTTGTCAAAGGCTTTTCGAAGGTCAAGGTACAGGACATCTACTTGGAAACCAGAGTCGATGTACTCCCTCCACTGTTCTGTTGTCAATAAAAGCTTAAAGCACAACTCTTACTGGAAATGATCTTCTCAATGTGAAATGGACCAGAAAAAATGTTTCCCAAAATACCCTTACTTTCAACCTAAAATTAACGATTTTCCTGACAGCGCTTGTCGACTCTATCCAGCCCTCTCGCTCTTCAACGCGGCGGCTGGGCGCAAAACATTTGAAAACTGAACGTGTCGTGGTTAAAAAGTGGGAAAACTGAGCAAACAAAAGAAGTAAAAAACAGAAGGTTCTCATATCCTTATGTGTGACAGAGTTGTGAGAGGACGTTGAAGATTCCGGCAAACTTTGCGTTGTGCGACGGGCAAAACTTGGCACGGCCGAAAAAGTGCTAAAAAATCGTAGGAACGAAACGAAACAACCGAGAAAGGTCGGGTATATTGTAAAAAGGCAAATAAGCAAGGTACAAACAAGTAAGGAATACGGCTATCGCCCAAACACGTACCGAATTCCTGCCACAGAGCTACCGGGTGGGGGGGCAGGTACCTACCATATACTACTAATTTTCCGGACGGACTAAGATCATGAAGTTCAAAGTCCCAACCTTTCACGTACGGATCTGATGATAGTGCCGAAATCCTGATAGCAATTCCAGTTCATGTCCGCCCGACCCTGATTTACAATTTACATTATCTTTTACAAACAAAAAATAGTGCTGGACATGTCATTACAGTTGAAAAGATCAACCAAGGGATGGGCTATATTTAAAATTGTAACCTATGGTTTATATATATACAATTCACGGTTTAAAGGAACAGAAAACTTGACTCAAACTTGACTCGGGGAGCTAGCAAACATATCAAGAATGTACCCTGAGTCGATATTGAGAGTAAGAAAAATTCTCGTTACGACCATTGCAGTTTCCGGGCAGTTTCCGAGAATTCGACTTTTGAGCAAAAGGTTTGCAAAAGTAAAAGGTTTGTGTGCCGCGACTAGGAATCGAACCCCGGCCGTCTAGTCGGGGAGGTCGTTACTCTGTAGTTTAAATGTAAAAAGGCGAACTTTTACAGTACATGAGTGCATAATTACAGTGCATAAGGGGCAAGGGCCTGCCAGCTAGCTTTGGGAACACTAAGGAGGGGGTTCGAGATGACAAAGAAGGGGTGGGCCTGTCGACAATAAGACCCTGTATATTTATCCAAGCCCCCCGGGCGATTCGATGGCCGAAAGTTGCGTAGTCAAGTTTACTGTTCCTTTAAAATACAATTCATCAAAATACGAATACATCTTGACAGGCATTTTAGGAGTGAATTCAATCTTTCTGTTACTTTTAGCCTTAGTTGAAACTGAAACTGAAGCTGAACCTAAACGTGAGGTTACCCCAATGTCGAGTCCATCCGTACAGATTCCAACTGGATGTTCTTTTTTTTTTTTTTTTTATTTAAACCCGTAGCATCTTTTCTAATTAACTTATTTTTATATTATTTAAACAAAAACAAGAGAAAATAATTTTTCGTACTTTTTGTGGCTACTCCTCCATCCCTCAGTGACGTTAATTTTGATCTATTTTTACCCACTTTTAAACTATTTACGTCACTTAACTTTTGAGAATAAAAACCCAAATTACATTTACTATTCTTCCCCCCTAATACTTTTTTTCAATATTATTTCTTGTTTATGTCCTTTAAACCTTCACAATGACACAGACAAAATTTTTTTCTCAACCAAACTGTTTCTAAAAAAATAAAAAAAAATAAAACGAAAAATATATCTTTCAGACAAAATATAACTACAAAACCATTCCATCCAAAACCATGATCCCCGCAACATTCAATCCAACCTCTATATTATAATCATAAAATATATTTCTAGCATCAAAGTTTACTAACTACTCAACCACAACCTGTTCTTGGTACAGTGTCACAAGTTTGATGACATCTAAACCGCGGATGCGCATCCTTGTGGTAAACGTTATAAAAGGAGAAGAAGACTTGTGTTTAGTTGTTTTCTTATCGTAGTACATAACAGTGATGGCGGTTACAAATATCATAGAACGAACGGATTCAAGTGTTACGTTTCACGAAAAGGCGACAGATGTTTGAGAACAGCTAACACAATGAAAGAATGAAATGAATGCCCAAGGGTGCAGTAAAAAATGAAAAAAAATATAATGGGTCGGGAATAAGCAAACGGCGGATCAGGTAGCGGTTCCGCGTGCGCCGTAGTAGGTACAGCAGAAACCTCAGATGGTATGTCGAGCGTATGCGTCGATGGTCTTTTTTCCTGAGTACAAAATGTAGTCCAGCAAGGAAGTTTACATACGGGTGCGCAAAAGGCAGTATATAACTTCCCAAGCCCAGGGTGCGCATGTGAACTGTTATTCAGCTACTGACTATTTAGGGTCCAACTCCAATCACACTGTCGTAAGCTGAGGAAGGGATAGTCTTACCTCAAGCTGGCCGGTCTTCTCTCTGAACGAGGTCTTGACTTCTTTCATCTCAGTGACGTAGGTATTTCGGAGCTCCTTCAGCTCCCCGAGTATCAGCCTGTAATAGTTATATAGTTAGTTCTCCAAAACGAGAAACTCAAGGTTATGTCTGTGACTGCTCACTAGAGCAAATGCAACGTTCGTATACACATACTTAAAGTTTAACCGAAAAGGGCTAGGATAGGACAATCTAGTTACCCATCACCTATTCACTTAAACTGGCTTGAAGACCCGCTGAAAATGAGTTAGTTCGTTGTTCCGCTATTCACGAATAACCGATTTTCAAATGGTGGAATTTTCGTGTGATTTGTGGTGCCTCTATGCGCTTGCATTTTTGTTGTATGCCTTACGAGAAAGATTTATCATTTTTTTTTTTTGTTCAGGCACTAAGCAATCTTCACCAATATCACCACTGCCCACTGAAAAACCGCATTTGATTTGAGATTAAAATTTCCCGCGTCATAGTAGAATTTACGCTGTGAGGACGACCGGAGATATTCTGAGCCTCATAACTAGAACAGATAGTGGAAAATAAAAAAATCCCTTTGCAGAATCCAAATAATTCAGTGTATCGAATTAAATGACACACAAACAAGTTGGCTTTACAGTTGAACTTTAACCTGCTTTTTGCAATCTTTTTTTTTACAACCCCTTTTACGCGGGTACGAATACCAATACATAATCTTTTTGATCCAAGCTTGAAAGGCAAAATAATGGATTACGTTACGTTACACCCCTCAATAATGGGACTGTAGAAATTTCGTAAGCATTTGAAAGCTTTAAAACAAAATAATGGCTAGGAACTCAACAACAAAACTGCTCATGATTCGGAGGCGCTCAGTGACTAATATACTTTCGCATCCAAAGAAGAGACGACAGGGTACACCCTTAAAGTTTAACCGAAAAGGACTGGGATAGGACAATCTAGTTACCCATCACTTATTCACTTAAATTGGCTTGAAGACCCGCTGAAAATGCGTTACTTGGTTGTTCCACTATTCAGGAATAATCGATTTTCAAATAGTGGAATTTGCGTGTGATTTGTCGTACCTCTAATTTGTTGTATGCCTTACAAGAAAGATTTATGACTTTTTTTTTGTTCGGGCACTAAGCAATCTTCACCAACATCGCCACTGCCCACTGGAAAACCTTGTTTGTGTTTAGATAAAAATTTCCCGCGACATAGTAGAATTTTCGCTGTGGGGACAGCCGCAGATATTCTGAACGTCATAACTAGAGCAGATAGTGGAAAAAAAAAAATCCCTTTGCAAAATCCAAATAATTCAGTGTATTCAACTAAATGACACAAAAATAAGTTGGCTTTTCAGTTAAACTTTAACAAAATAATAACAAAAGGAAAAAATAACAAAAGGAAAAAATACCAAAACATAAAAAGCTCATCTCTTACCTGTAATGTTCCATAGTTGTCTGTACCGCCAGATCATGCGCAGAACTCAGCGCTCGTATTTGCCCGTCCAACCGTTCTGGACTCGGTCGCGCTTCGGCCATTATATTTGCACGCCTCGGAATCGTCTCAACAGATGGCGTACCCATCAGCTGGCGATGACTTTTCATGGGGGTATGCATTGCGAAGGTGCTCTTTGGGGTTGAAAAGAACTCAGCTGAATTTATTCTGGAGATTCCGACTTTGCCTAAAAAGAGGGGGGGGATAAGACGTGTTATAAAAAGACATGCAGGAGTAGATTTCAGAATGCTGAGGTCTGCATTGATCCATAATTGTCCTACGCATTTTTCCGAAGGCACATCGTCTTACAAAAGCAGGAGTAGATTTCAGAACACTGAGGTCTGCATTAACCCGTAATTTCCCTACGCATTTGTCCCTGAAAGCAAGTTTTAAGATTTTTGCAAAACACGTCCAGAAAAGAAATCCGGCCGAGTCTCCAAATCGGAACAGCATTACGAACACCGGCTGAATAGTTTGTCTAGTCAATCGCAGCCTGTTTCCTGTTGGAAAAGATTTTTCGATGTTTTCTCCACAGCATTATTAAGAGGGGTAAAAATTGATGATTGACTAGGCTCCTACAGGGTATCCATGGTTTGCATGATCTTAGAACAAACAGGACAAACTCTTCGGCGAGATCACAAACGGATACATGTCAATCGCTTACAATAGTCCATTATAGTCGTACAACGGCAGCATTTCGTATCATCTGCTTGAAATAATCTTCCACGCATCTTGTTCATATTTTGGTTTTTGCGAATTTCTAATTTCCCCGGATTCCAGACGACCTGTTCATCCAAGCAAACCACAAAAGCAAATGCCGACTGTTAGTTGCCCTCCGCGGACCACTGAAACACCTGCAGCAAGATTTGATGTTTTGACTTGGGGTATAAAGCCCGTCAGCCAACCTTACCGCAGTCTTTATCTGGAGATTCCCCGTACCAATTTTGTCACAATCTCTCAGCCAGCTCCAGAATTACCGTGATCACAGACAGACGGACATACTTACTATCTGAAGCACCATTGTCCGTTTTGCTCAGTCTATCATCAACGTCCTCAATAACTTCGGCAATCACCTTGTTCAAATCATGACTCTGTCCAACTCCCGGCTGTCTCAAACGGTCCAAGGTCAGGTGGAAGGCATCACGTGCCTTCTCTAGGAACATATAATAGGAGGACAAGGAGTCTGGACTACTGGTTTCAGGGCGACCTCCAGTCAGGTCGTCTATCGCCCATTTTCGGTAAATCAAGCCCGTGTAGAAAGAGGCCTCGGGGCACTTCGATTCTAAAAAAAAAGGAAAAGTAACATTTAGTTGCTTATTTAACTGCAAGCACAACTAGTCGGATGGGCTCTCTAAATGACCAAGGAATTTCTTAAATTCGAACAGGAATCCAAACAGAAAAGGCAAATAAATACACTTCCGTCAGCCTTGATCGGTGTTGTGACTTTGGTAGTTGTGCGCTCAGCCGAATGGGTCTGATCAACAGTTGGGCACGCGGGAGAGTTTGGAGGCTTTAAAACAAAATACCGATGAGGTTTATACTCCTCATGTTTCGGAAGCGTTCGGTGACTACTGTCAACTTTCACGTTCAAAGAGGAAACGATACAATACAACAATAACAAAAAGAGCATAATAAAACGAAGAAAAAAAATGCCAATACACAGGGAGATGAAGTTGGTAGTTGCATGCTCAGCCGATTTGGTTGGCCCCGCGACATGGAGTAATGTACTGAATACGGGTGCGGTTGAAGGAGGCAGTACCAAAGAGAGGCAGTTGCTAAAGAAGCAGCTTTCCATTGTCAACGTGTTTTTGATCGTTCTGACTCCTATGAGAGGCCTAAAACTAACGGAAAACCTGTCCTTGAGTGAAAACGAGAACACTGAGGCTCTAAAACGGTGTTCAGAAGTTACAGTGACAGTGTGTACTATTTTACCATGGATCTTCAATGATACGTGGATCTTCAGACTGTATCGTCCCCCCAAAAAAAATTAAAAGGGCAGACAAGAAAACCCCTACCTTCAAAGTAAGTGAGAGCTTCTTTCATCTTTCCAGCTCTCACAGCTTCAATTCCCAAAAAGACCACAGCCTCCTCCCTATATTTGGCATTATCCAAACTGGTCCACATCTGCCCGGGGAAGTCAAACAGCTTTTCTCCCCGATAGAGAGCAGCACTGATGGTATCAGCTTCCAGTCCGCCGGAGATGAAGTACTGCCAGTACAAGGCAGCACGTGCTGCAATTCCTGCAGCCTCTTCATTGGCATGCCGGGGCAGTTGGAATGGGTCTGCCGCCAGATGGACGTAGCCATCGTCGTACTCAGCAGCCTGCAAAAAAAAATATCATGAGAACAGATTACAGGCTATACCAACACTTCTTTCCATTGCGAAGGGCCAAATCAGTAAGTTGTTCATTAATTACAACAACTATCTATCTCTTGGTGCACCAACATCCTCCCCTTTTGTTTACGCTCAATTCCATTGCCTGGTACGCTGCTGAAGGTTACCTCTTTTGCCAGATAGAATAAACTACTTCACTCGTGGAGATTCCTTTTCTTTTGTTCCGTTTTCGATGAGATAGAATTAATCACATATCGTTAAAGAGTCGAGGACGCAAATGGCCATCTACCTATGTCACATTTGCGCCTAGTCGAGCGGAAACGATGGAAACGTGCAGGGGGGGTGGAGAAAATTTCAGAGAAACAATGCAAGTGGAAGACACTTGCTTAATAAGTACAACAAACGAACTATATAACAGAGCAAAAAAACACTAGGGAGTAACGGCAAGACATATGCTTTCCACGCATCGGAAACGGGCCTTACTCATAGCGCCCGCCCACTACGCTTATGGCATTTAAAGTGAGACAAACCTGCGGGTTTAGAAATTTTCTAGTAGAGTTCAGATGCGGTCTGCACACATCGAGGAGACAGGCGAGGTTGTATTTTTTGTTTGCTGTGTTCGGAATACGAAGTTGTCGGAGCCAGCGCTGGTGCACGACTGATCGAGTTTCAGTAGGGACGCTCTCTATCGCTAGTGGTGCTAGGCTAGTGACGCTGATATTCGAGTATGTGTCACTTTTACAGGTCTTGGCGCTACTCCCTAGTGTTATTTTGCTCTGTTGTATAATGACCCTTGTTATTACTGTACTACAGCACACTGTAGTGGCCTAGCTAAAACAGGAGAAGAAAGAAATACAGAAAGAGAAAAAACAAAGGAAAAAAGGAACAAATGAATTAGTGAGATTCAACAAAGATACGTAGGGCTATTTAAAAAAAAAAAGATAGCTGAAATTTATCGTCAGGTCTATAGCCTATAGGCCTACTGTTTCAAAGTTTGAGGCTTGGTATATTGCATAACTTTGGGAGGTGGTTGCCAGTCTTAGGGTTAGTACAAATCCATGGACAGCAGAACGGAGGAAACGATTCTTGTGTTCATTCCGGCATGGTGCGGAATTAACGTTCAGAATGTCTGCGGCTGTCCCCACAGCGAAAATTCTACTATGACGCGGGAAATGTTTATCTAAACACAAACAAGGCTTTTCAGTGGGCAGTGGCGATATTGGTGACGATTGCTTAGTGCCTGAACAAAAAAAAAGTCATAAATCTTTCTTGTAAAGCATACAACAAATTAGAGGTACCACAAATCACACGGAAATTCCACTATTTGAAAATCGATTATTCCTGAATAGCGGAACAACCAAGTAACGCATTTTCAGCGGGTCTTCAAGCCAATTTAAGTGAATAAGTGATGGGTAACTAGATTGTCCTATCCCAGGCCTTTTCGGTTAAACTTTAAGAAACGAACAAGTAAAAAAGTGCAAGCAGGTCTGTTTCTAGTCTGATCTTTTTAGTTGACTGTTCGAACTTTCTTTTGTTTTCAGCTTACGACTGCAGAACTTCACGAACAAAACAAAAAGGTGAGAACACTATCTATATATTGAATACTATATAGCCTTGCAAGTACTATTAAAACACAGAAAATCTCAAGAGATAGCTCAGAAATAATCGCAACCTTGGGAAGTTCCAGGTGCGCATTCCGCTCTCTTGAAGACTAAGAAAAACAGCCCAATATGATTTTTTTAAGTCTCATTCTTTTATCAGTCATATTTATCTTCTTACTTTAGCTAGTAATTTTCCTTTTTTACCTTTTCAGAGAAAATCTGGGCCAACTTCACAACGAGAGGAGTAGACATTCTATGAGCCCCCACGAGTCGAACTGTCTCAATTCCTCTCTGCAAAATTCTCCTAAATTCCCCAACTTTTTCCTTCGCTTCATTCCTGACCAATCGAATGAGTGCCTCCCACCACTGAGACTGGGCAGGGGTTACCAAAGGAAGGGTGAGTGATGGTGGAGCAACGAGAGAGGATGAGTGTGAGCCATCAACTTTGTTCATTGCGCAAAGAGCTGGAAAGACAGAGATTTATTATAATCCAATTCCCAACGACAGCTCAAAGTTGTATAGTTCAGAAACTTTTGAGGCCCCACCTCTTTATCAAATACCCATTAGAATACAAAAAGACCAGTATATACTAGACACAAGAAGCCACTTACCAGTAGCATACAGGAAGGCATAGGCATCCAGTTGGCACACCGTCTCAGGCGCCGTCGACTTCATATTGCCTACGAAGAGCAGGCTCTCCATACTAGAGAAAATGTGCAGCTGAAACATCGTAGGAAGCGCTCCATATCCGTTCTCTCCACCAATCTCTGTATACCTCTGGGCAAACCAGACGAACTTCTGGTAGTCAGCTGGGTTGAGCATCTGAGCACCTTTCTCAAACGACTGAAGCATATCGACATCAGGGAAGGCGTCGCCACTACTTTCGAAACAAGCCTCGCGAATGAAATAGGAGTCAGCGTCTGAGGAGGAGCTGTGGAACGCAGATTCGAAGATTTTCTGCTTATCTCCATAAGCAACTGAGTCCATGAATCTTTGCTTATTTCCCCGGCTGTATGCTAGGATGATATGACCCACTATAGCAACCCTGTCACAGGCTTGAAGTCTCCAACGCTCACAAAGCTTTCTTCGGGAGTCTTTCTCCACCCACGCCGCCTTAGAATCCAGAGGAGCGGTGTTGAAAGCAGCCAGGAGAAGGGAGTTCACGAAATTCTTATTCTCACGAGAACTGTTCATTTCAGAACGCATGCGCAGTAGAAGGGTGCTCAAGAGGTGGAAGTACAGCTGGCCACGCATGTTGGTGATGAAAGCGTTCCATGATTCAGATTTTTCACTTTTGTAAGTGTGCACGACATTGTGGAGGTACTGGTCGAACCTAGAAAATTAAGGGTAATTAAGGGTACATACATATGTAACCGTGTGATGCAATTTACACTTCTGTTTGGTGGTGTGTCAGCAACCCATGCGTAAAAATAAGGAAATTTTCTAAGTAGGTACTTTCTCTTCTATGCCAAGTTATATGGCTCATGGTCGTCTTCGTGAACTAGATCTCTAAGGATCAATCTCAGTGGTGGGATCAAAATAGATTAGCACGATAATAGTTTCGTATTTCTTCACAACGGGCAATGTAAATCGATTTTTTTTTTTTTCAAAAGGCAGCAAACAGGCCTCCATCAAAAACGGCACACAGGCCTCAATCAAGTTTTGTCGAACCAACATTTACAAAACTTTCCCTTGTAGTAAAGGCAAAATCAGTGCCCACTACCTATCTTTCATGAAAATCAAGGACAAGAGACTTTATGGCTAGAGCGCGAGCTGGAATATTTATCATGTGCTATTACTCTGACTTTCTCCTTTCAGGTAGCTGAGATTTCGGGTTTTGTAAGGTTTGTCGTCAATAATCAGGGGCTGCATGAACATAATCTTGTCTAAGCTATGAGAAAACAGCAGCGAAAGGAATCCGCAAAAATATAATAGCGGCGAAAGGAAGCCTTTGCAGAAAACGGTTACAGAAGGATATCGGTAATTTTGTCTTGGAAAAGTAAACTACGTGAGTCGAGATATAAATTTTTAACCATAAATTTTTTAAAAACCGAACCACAGTTTTTCCCATCTCTTCCCAAGCCCCAGCAGGTCGATGATATCAAGCTACTTGGAATACATATCACTCATGATCTGAAATGGAATAAGCAAGTAGATAGCATGCTCAAAAAAGGTAATATGGCAATCCGGTCAATTAAACTCCTGGCCCGTTACGGAGTACCCAGTACCCACTGACCATCTGTTGGTAATTTTTTTTACTTTTGTTCGTCCGACCCTCGAATACTGTTGCCAGGTTTGGCATTTCGGGTTGACCCGTGACCAGTCGGATCTACTTGAACGGGTGCAGTATAGAGCCCTCCTTGTGGCCTCGAAATCCCCCAAAGTCCCATATCTTGAATTGTTGAAACAATTTAATATAGATTTGTTAGCACAACGCCGAAAAAAGTTATGTTTCAGTTTCGGTCTAAAAATGTTGGAGAGCCCTGGTCTACGAGAAATTCTTCCCCCTGAATATCAACCTATTAGGCCGAGACCGGCACGAGCTGCTGCCCAGCCTGTTCCAAAGTTGCAGCCAGTACACTGTTCCCATGACCGATATAAAAAGAGTTTTGTTCCGTCGTTCACCGATCTTTTTAACGGGCATTCCGAAACACCTCCATAAATTAATTGTATTTCTGTGTGTGTTGTTATTGAATTGTAGATATCGTAATTGTTGATACTATTTAGTTTTTAGTTTGTTTGTTAATTTGACAAAGTTATGATTTTTTAATTATAGATGCTTGATTAGTTGACATGTTACGTATGATGAAAGGTTTTACTTAGAGTTTTTCTGTGAGACATATGTACATTGACCAAATGAATTTTAGTTATTAATTGAACTTGTTATTAATTGTTAAGTTATGTGACGAGAATATACATGACGAAAAAAATCAATGTTCGGCCTCGTCCGTGAGGGAATTTTTTGAAAATAAATTGAATTGAACTGAATTGAATTGAGAACGAGTAAGAATCAGCCTTGCATGTCATCAGAAGGCCTACTTAGAGATTTGGTCGCAAAAAATCTGCAATTGTCATTTTCTTAGTTTGTGTCCACTGATAATCTGAAGGACCGCAATAGACAATTTTTTTTAGAAAGGCTTTGGCTAAATAAAACGCCAGGAAGCGTTGTAAGGTGCATTATCCTGTTTGCCTCCGTATTTCTATATGACCAATTAGCTATTTAACAATTTACTATTTAACTACTCATTCATTCATGCTTTTAATTTATTATCGGCAAGGAAAAGACAAAGAATGGAAGGATTACAGTCCCTGGGTATTTATCCGCATGTTGTTCTAAATGAGGAACGTCTGATTGAGCTTTCGTAGTTTCTTCGGCTGATAAAAATAATGGACAAATTCTAAAATCAGCCACGACGAGAAATTTGTCATCAGCTCTTAACAACCTGGTCTTAATCACCAGTTCCAAACCTGCTCATGGGTTGCCTTGGACTGAATCAATATCAACTTCAGTTTCGAGATGACCACCCAAAATAGTTAAGGTAAGATCCCCATATAGCTTACCTTTTGAGCGACTGCACAATTGTTACATCTGCCTGCACAAGTGCATCTTTTGTAGTAGCTGCACGCTTGGCTGCAATGGTAAGGGCACAGAGTCTCTCGACGACTGAGAGATGGAAAATATGGTAATCGATGTTCATGAGCGACGCCAGCTTAGTCGGTAAGGCCTAAGGATGACATAGATCAGAAATAAGACATCAGAACCAAATGTTTCCCTGGTACTTATAAACAACGCCCGAAAATCATAAATCACTGCAACAGATTTCTTTTATCGTACTCTAACCTAAGTACGACGCATCCTTTTTCAGCCAATCACGGCAGGACCGTTTGTCTATACGACTCGCCAGCGGATAATATGTAATTAATAATGCGCCATTTACGAAGACAAGCAGCATGTTTGTCATCAACCTCGATTATTTTTGGCGTAGAGAGATACCATATGAAGACAGGATTTGCTGTTGTCTCAAATATTCTGGTGAACAGAAAAATGGAAAATTCTACAATACAAGAAGCACATCACATTAAAAAGTCAAAACAAATGGTTTTACATAATCAGTCGGCTGCATTAGCTGGTATGGTGACAAAAAAAATGTGGTTTTGTTTGGGTGGACCCGGATGATTATGTGTTTTTTTTGTGTTGGTGTTCTCGCTGCCGTTCTTTGTTTGATGTGATCTTGTCTCATGTTTGTTTTGGACGAGTGTTTACGATTGTTTAATTTGAGGTCGTTTAGGACAGGCGAAAGCTTTATGGGGTGGCCCCTGTTCACATGCGTTCATCGTGTTTGCTAATAAAATTATCTCTCTCTAATAGCACTTTACCCTCTGAGTTCGGTGCCTTGTGGAAACGGTTGACTGGGGGTGTAATTCCGTGCAAGATGTTCCGACCCATTCGTAAGCGAAGGTACAGAAGAAGACTTGCAGAAACCGTAATTCGAAACAGCTGTCGCGGGTTATTCATCGTTCGCTCCCCGTAAACCGCATGTATCACGGAAACTTGGCTAGCGAATTCGGACATTCTCTCATTCGACGGATATGATTGCTATCTCCTCCCTCGCATGACCGAAGACAACACTCCAGTAAGCCATGGCGGTGGTGTAGCACTGATTTGCCGCAGTGACATCACAAACCGCCTTCTGGAATCACCAGTTCCTAGAGATAAGGACATAGAAGTGTTATGGTTGTGGGCAAGACCGAAATTCCTACCAAAATGTGTTTCATCGCTTATTCTAGGAATCGTCTACTATCCCCCAAAAGGGCCATTTCGAAAAAAATTGGTGTCATACTTACAATTCTGTACAGATCACTTTCGAAGTAAATACCCACTTGCAGGTATAATACTAAGTGGGGACTTCAACGACTTAAAAGGAAGCTGGATTGAAAAAACTCTTCACCTGCATCAAGTAGTGAAGATCCCAACGAGAGGAAAAAACACACTCGACCTTATTTTCACATCTTTACAAGATTTCTACGCCGAGCCTGAAACCATTGCAGCTTTAGGAATGAGCGATCACCTGACAGTTATCTGGAAACCCAAAACAACTTTACCAGCCCCGAGACCGAAAAAAATTACTTACCGTTCTTACAACGACCAGTCTATCCAGTCACTCAAATTCGCCCTCTCCCGTCATAACTGGAGCCCGCTTTATAAGCTGAATGATGCTGAGCAAATGACGGACGCATTCTGCGACCAGATGAAAACCTTCTTCGACGAACATTTCCCGACCAAAATGAAGTATGTGAAACCTAATATCAAACCATGGATAACGAAAGAGATCAAAATCCTCATTGGTCAACGCGACATCTGCAAGAGAAATGGAGATTTGGCTAGGACTAAACTGCTTCGCAATATGGTGACGAGAAAAATCAAGAAATCTAGACGTGAACACGGAAAGCGAACAGAACAAACGCTAAAAAATCTGAACCCGAAGAAATTTCACAGCGAAATTCAAAAGCTCATGGGCAAAGACCGAAAACCATTGACTTTGATCGACAACGATGGAGCAAAACTTTCCGCGGGTTCAATTAATGTACATTTTGCCGGAATCTGCAGCAAGTACCCTGGCCTTACCTTACTTCCCGAGCTACCAACCTTGGAGGAAATTCCAACAATTGAGGTTCAAGAAATCCAAGACGCTCTTGCCAGGCTAGACCAAAATAAGGCATCGTATCCAGGCGAACTTCCAGTGAAAATAATCAAGCTCTGCTCGTCCGAAATAGCAACACCGTTCACATCTGTGGTCAACCAATGTCTTGTTCAAGGGGTCTTTCCTAGAAGACTCAAGATCGCCTATATAACACCTATACCCAAAAAGCCCTCACCAAAATCGGTTAATGAACTAAGACCGATCTCTAAAACTTCTGTATTTTCTAAAGTTTTCGAGGGCATAATTTACCGATGGCTGTACAAAGACATCTGCAGCAAGTTAGACCCACAACAGTATGGGTTTCGTCCTGGATGCAGTACAACACACTACCTTGTTCGTTTTTTGAAAGACATGCTGGAACATCTCGAGAAACAAGGAGCATTTGTTGACTGCATCATAGCTGATTTTGTGAAGGCATTCGACTATCTGGAGCACCAGACGGTCATCAATGAAGCAAAAACCATGGGAGCCCGCAAGATCGTACTCAGGATGCTTGGAAGTTTCCTCTCCGAACGACTACAGTGCGTGCAGCTTGAAGATGGTGAAACTTCTGATCTGCTTGCTATCACTTGTGGAGCAGCCCAAGGGTCTAAACTTGGCCCACTGGCTTTCCTACTGGTCATCAATAAACTAATGCAGGAGATGAAAACACGCTACAAATTTGCTGACGACCTTACCATGTCCCTACTACGGTTCCTTCCTGATGACAACCCTGCCGAACCAGTGAAGACGCTGCTGACACAGCTTAAAGCTGAGGCCGACCAGGTAAAACTTATGGTCAGCGAAGAGAAGAGCACCCTTTTTAGAGTAAACTTCCTCAAACAAACCGTACCTGATCTACCGACAGACTACCTTAAATGCGCACACTCCGTGAAAATACTCGGTGTACATTTCGATGACGACCTACGCTGGAACACTCATATTGCCAGCATTGAGTCAAAGGCAGCTGGTTTGCTAAAATCATTCTCCTATTTACGAAGATTCGGCTTGAGCAGACAATCACTTCTTACATGTTTTAAAACTTATGTAAGACCGGCCGTTGAATACGCATGCCCAGTCTGGCACAGTTCACTTACAGACCAGCAAATTGGGTGCATTGAGAATATCCAGAAACGTGCCTGTAGGATAATCCTCGGTGCAGATTATATTGACTACACAGTGAGCCTAGAAGTCCTGAATCTCCAAACACTGAAAGAAAGACGGCACAAACTAGTCATGGACTTCGGAAGGCAAATCTTGAACTCGGAAAATCATCGAGACCTCCTGCCCAGTTTCACTGATGAACCATCTGTCCGAAAAACAAGACTAGCAGTGAAGCTCACCGGAAAACAACAACTGAAGCTTCCTCCGACTCACACATCCGAGCGTTATTCGAAATCATTCAGTCCATATTTTACCTATCATTTTAACTCAGTTTGATTTTAAATACTTTACTGCTTTTTAACTCATGCATTGTTTTATTTATGGTTGAAAATCCTAGCTTTTATTTTTGACATTACCATTGTTCCCTTGTACCACAAAGATCTCGCGAAAAATTCTGATTGAATTGACCAATTGACATTTTAACACGAGTAAATTGTATATATTATATGTGTTGTATCATTTTGTTGATGAAAGCTTTTGTGAAACTAAACAGTGTTTGAATTGTACAAAGTATTATGTAAATTAACAAAAAATGATATGTACCCGCATATTAGTGTATATGTGTGACTATGTGACATTTCCGATGCTATTTTTCTTAAGGAAGAATTTTTTGGAAAAATAAAGTGAATTGAATTGAATTGAAAAACCAATAATTTTCAATACTGTATACTTCAAAGGACATTTCCAACGGTAGTTAAAATTACCAGCTATTTATCTACGAATAGGAAGACAGGTGAAAACGGAGGGGGGGGGACTAGCAGCTTCCGCATCCCGGGGCACTTTTTGGGATCCCAAAACGTTAGTGACGGATACCTATGACATCGCCAAAGTTGTCCGTCTGTCCGTCCGTCCATCCGTCTGTCTGTAAGCACGATAACTCTCGAAGGGAATGAGATATTTCGATGAAACTTGGTGTGAGGATTCTTTGGGTCAAGAGTAAGGTCGAGTTCGTAGATGGGCTTTGTTGCCCTACATTTAGGGATGGGGGAGGGGGTTTAAGTAGCGTGCACACACAGTCCGAATTTCGCAGCCAAGTGCGAATTTCCTTCTCCGCTCCGGAATTTTGACGCATCGCATGCGGATTCGGTCCGATAATATCGTTCCGATTTGAGTAGAAAATATTCTACTTTTTCCGGAGCGAATTTTAAACGCATGCGAAATTGTGCCTGAGAATTGAAAAATGAATAGGCTAAGCTGTGTTGCCTGTGTTTCATGTGTCTGAATTTTCAAATGTTTATACAACCTATTTAACGTGAGCTGCAAAATCATGTTTATTAGATAAAGATCTTGGTTTCAAGTGTCTGCTGAATGCAAGCTACCTGGTAGGCAAACTTAAATGTTTACTGGGCTATCTAGAGGAGGTATGAATATTTTTACAGTTTATCTTTTTACAGTTGAACAGCGACATTTTATCCACTTGCTGCAATAAAATTAAAATACTGGTCAGTCAAAGCAGCTTCTTTATTGCATCTTTCTTTGATATACTCCTCAGAACTGTTCAAACTAAGCCTACATACATCTCCTGTATTGTATATAAACAATACAAAGCAGACATTTTTTAATGAACAGAGAATTTGTAAACATTCGGCAATTAATCAGCATCATCTGACAGTAGGCTTAGCAGTGGATTTTTCCAATCTGTGACCAAATTTCCCGTTCGAATTTTGTTTTGTCTGAAAAACCTGTCTGGCATAATGACGCGAATTTCGCATGCGCGTTTTCGCGTGCGGAATCTCACCGGACTGTGTGTGCACTTAGCTTTAAATTAAGGGGCAAACAAAATATTTGAAGAGCTAATGTGATAGTCGATTATGGGGTAAGAAGACATGTTGAACACGAATATGAAAACCATTTTCTCGCCGGACAAGTAGTTCGCCCCGAATCCGGCCGAAACCGGAAAGTTTGTTAAAAGTAAAAGTTTTATTTGAAGTTGATCATAGATGTTCGATTTGGGGGTAAGAAGACATGCTCAACACGATGGTGAAAACCATTTTCTCGCCGGACAAGTAGTTAGCCCGGAATCCGGCCAAAACCGGAAAATTTGTTAAAAGCAAAAGTTTTATTTGAAGTTGATTAGATGTTCGGTTTAGGGGTAAGAAGACATGCTGAACACGATGGTGAAAACCATTTCTCGCCGGACAAGTAGTTATCCCGGAATCCGGCCGAAACCGGAAAGTTTGTTAAAAGTAAAATTTTTATTTGAAGTTGATTAGATGACAGATTTGAGGGTAAGAAAAGACGCTGAATCTATATATGACAATCATTTTTTACCCGGACATATAGTTCGTCCGGAATCCGGTTGATACCAGATTTTTTGTATAAGTTAAAAGTTTTATTTGAAGTTGATTAGATGTTCTTTATAGGGATACGCTTAAGTCGTTTCTGAACTATCTTTTTTTGGCTGGACAAGTAGTTCGCTCGGAATTCGGCCGAAACCGGAAATTTGGCAGAAGTAAAGCAGGAAGTTTCGATCAGTATCGTCAAATAGATATGGTTTATACAGGTATATCTGAACTTGATTTTCTCAGATGACTAGCCTGGCGAAGACGAGACCTAGTTGTCTGGGTCAAATATTAAATTTTTGGGATCCAATCGAAACCTTTGGTCTTGTTCTTAATGGGATATAATCAAAGTTCCCAATATATTCTAGAGATTCGTAATAAGGCAAAAGTAATATAGGTGAATTTCTACAAGGACATTGCGTAACTTAAACCTGTGTAATGTACCAGCTGATGTCAAGTGATTTTAGTATGAATTACTGTACCGTAATTTTTTCCGAAGAAACATGATTATATTCCATTATATTTATTACTGCGTTTCAGTAAAGCTAGTTGTCTTCGATAGAGAGTGCAAACAGGTGCGTATAATAATAATAGTATAGTGCAAAAAATAAGCCATTGGCCTCGACCATGTGAACTGCAAGAAGTAAAAAAAATGAGAATCAGTGTACTCAATTAGGAGCAGGTAATTGCGTCGGGGCTTCAAACTGTCGTTCTATCTTATCTATTCTTGACTGAACACAATAACATTGCTAATCGTTGGCGCTCCGAGATCCCTGCTTCGTAGTTTCTGGAAGTTTCAAAGGGGCTCCGAGAGCCAGATCTAACATTCCTAGAACTAGTTTCAGGGCTCCGAGAGCTGTCAGCTGGCTATGTTGGATATACGCAGCTAAAGAAGCAGGCCTGCATCAGGTCTTCAACCCTCGTTCATCCATCGCCTTATCAATCCCCGACTGAACGCTGCAGTTATGTTGTAAAATCAGATAAAAAAAAACCTTACTTAGGGTAACTTAAAAGATACCCTTACGTCCAACGTACGATGTATCTCTTCTCTACCCCCAACCAAGGAGAAGAAGTACATACCGTTCCAAGCTCATCACACGCCTGGTACCACTCAAGTTCATCATGCATCACGGTAGTGTCTTCAACTCCTCGTGCGAATTCGTAGGCCTTATCAAACGTTTCGTTGTCCATGTAGTGACGTAGGAGCCTTACTCGTAGGCTTGCTTCAAATGGCTTTTTCGAAATCTCTTCTACAAAACAGACCAAATTTGGAACGATTGCAACTGTTATTGCGGCTAACACTAGACTCCAAGATGAGCACAGGAAAGGTCGATTCCTAGCCTTCACAAAAAGCAAAAGCAAACTTTCCCGTGCAAACCAATTAAGATTCGCGTAGCGCAGGTGCCGATCTCCTGATACTCTGCCCTCGGCAAGGGTGCAATGCGTGGTTGGGGGCGCAATGCGTGGTTGGGGGCAAGTCATCCAACGCTTTCCCGTGCGTTTCCCTAGATTTCTCTAGATACCCATTTGAAGCTGGGTGGACTTTAGCTTGTCTTACGGGGAAACGCCACTAACCCTCTCCCTAAACCAAACGGTCGGCACAACCGAGACTCGAACCAGCGACCCTTCGCTCGTGAGTTCGGCGCGATAACCATTCGGCCACGGACTTCACAGGGAATAAATAATACTAAGGGTGTCCAAATCCCGTCACAGCAATGTGAGCATGGTTTGCTGTTGGGCTGGCATGACAAAAGAGTTTTAAGGATCTTTCAAGTAGCAAAAACGCAGTCTAACGGGTATCACGGTAGTTCGTCAGTTAAGCCAAAAAGCACAGCCCTGGTGGTGCTTGTATTGTATGGCCCCAATAAACTCTTGTGCTTTAACCCAACAGTATGTTTTATTGGTAGACTGCATCACTTGTTGTTGTTTTCTGTGATAATCATCAACACCATCGCTTCACTAAGTCCACTAGCCTATAAATTTTTTTCCAACAAGCTAGAAAAAAGATTCTTCTTTATTAAAAAAAAAAGAGAGGGAGGAATCCTTAGTTTCAGCTGTAGAAAGGCTGTAGACTAACTTCTTAATCCATTCCCCACAATTTTAAAGGACACCTCGCACTACATAGTGTTTCTGCTAAGATGTTCTGAGATACTTGTGACTACTTTAAAGCTTAGCTATCCTTACAGAAAGTTAAACAAGGCTCCAGCTGTTTTTAGCCTATTTCTATGTCCTTTGTCTTGGATGAAAACCTGAAAAACTTGGCTCCGGACCAATAAGCTTCTCAGAAAAAAAGATCGAGAGCCTGATACGTCACATAAAGAGAAGAAACGTGGCAAGAGTGATAACCAGTGTGATAATCTAATAAATGAGATAGGATACAATTACAAAGTGAAGAATCTCGGGAACGAGAATGAAGCAGAATGAATTACTATTAGAAGTACATGTCCTTTAAGAGTGAAAATAAGGCCAGAATGTCAGCTTGGCCATTACATAAATATATCTGCAGCTGTTAGCAGTCGGTTTTTTGACAGTGCAAAATGGATACGTCAGCTAAATTTTATTCGAGCTTTATTTCGACCCTTCTTGGCCACCCTCCTCTTCAGGCTCAAAACCGCTCAAGTTGGAAAACGAACTTGTGGAAAAAAACTCGAACTCGTGTTTTTCCACAAAACTCGAACTTGTGTTGCTGACTGCGACTGAGAATCAAATATGATTCGCAGTCAGCTTGGGCTCAAGGAATATTTAGTCGGTTTTTCCTGATCTGATTCTCTTCCTGAAGAGAAATAAAACTGTCGGATCAACAGGCAACTTTGGTGCATACAATTTGAAACTGGCTTTCTTTGTTCAATTGGAGGATGTGTACATTAGCCTACGCATTACACGACTTTACCTTTCAAGGTTTTCTCAATGTGTGAAGATCCATTTCCTGTGACTGCAGCATTTAGTCTTTCCTTCAACGATTTGACAGCAACATTGCGAGAGTACACTGGCTCAGCCTTTTCCAACCAGGTTTTGCATTTCTCTCTGTCAAGGGGTAACTGGTTCAGCATCTCAATAACTGCAAGAAACCCACAGGAAAATTAACATTGTAATACATCCTTACATGCCACACAGGATGCTATTGCTATGTCCCAGTCTTATTCTTTTCCAAATTTTTCCATGTCTCTACATCAATGGGTGGCGATCTTGAATTCTGTAAACTTTATCTCCTGTTCATTTTCGATAGATATCTGAGTATTTTTTTACACTTTACAGCTACCCCAGCATCCCAGTAACTGCAGGTAAAGATACAAAATCACCTAATAAGATGCTAGTAAGCCCATACAGAATTCACTTGAGCTCATCCTCATCTTTGCTAAACACACTTTATTTTACTAATATACCTAACATGAAAAAAAATGTTGCAAGTCGACTTTCAGAAGATCCAGTTTATTTTCAGTGGCCATAGGGCCATTAAAAATATACGGCACTATTGAGAATAATTAGGCCTATATACCAAATATATATATATACCTATATACACCAAACGTCTGTGGACAAGGGATGGGAAAACAAAACGGTGGAGGCTGTACTGGGATGCGCCGGTAGGGGTACCAAGAATTAGAAGAAACCAATTACCAGAATCACCAGCCGTAGGAGCATCGCATCAGGATTATATCTCAGACTGCTCCGAAGTACAATTTTAGGTAATTATTACGAAGTTAGCTTGCCTTTCAAAATGATATCTCTTTGTCCATTGTCCAAGTTGAAACTTCTGATAAAGGCATCTAGTGCCTCAACCTTCTTTCCTTGGCCTTCGAGGATAAAACCGAGCTGTTTGAAGCCAGGGGCAGATTCTTTGCTGCTCAAATACTTTGAGCAAAATTTCCTGGCACTTTCAAAATCTCCAACTTGGAAATATAGCTTAGATATGCGCAGTTGTGCTTGTTGCCTCTGCAAAAAAAAAAATAAGCATTAAAGGTTTAGCATAATTTTGTAGTGATGTAGCCTGTAACCTATTTTTCCATGGGCACCTGAGATTTCAAACTCTATACATGCAACAACTCTATACATGCAACTCATACTCTCATACTCATCGACCTAACGGGACTGGCAAAAAGAAGGAAAGACAACTCTATTGGGCGAAGTAAGTTGAAAGAAGTTAAACTCGAGATCAGGACCCTATAAAAGGACAGATTACCCAGTTGGAAAGTTAGTTCAGTCCTGCACCAGTTCTGAGTCTAACATAGTTTATATAGTGACAAGTGTTTATCAACCCCAGTGTAAGTACGAGCTTTAATAAATGTGCTTAGTTATTGACCTACGAACTGAGTATCGCCTTCGAAAAGACTTTGTGCATTAACACCCACAAACCACTTGCCGCTATTATCACGCTCGCCCGCTACTCTCAACCCCGCTACCTTAACTCCACCTTCACCTCACACGTTACGTACAACAAGCATTATTTTATCCTCATATAGCTTTCTTGCTCAAATATGCCTAAGAAGCATCCAGATCTATCAAAAAATAGGTAAGTGTTAACAAATAGGCTACAGTGTTCTTTATTTGAAAATTCAATTGAAATTGATCATAAGAGATCATATCTAAACTTCAACAGAGCAACAATGATGATGAGACAGAAATCAAACTTCAGTGACCAGCAGCACAAGAAACAAGACCAAAGGTTCCGACGGGATCCCAAAAATTCAATACTTGATCCAGACAATTAGGTTTTGTCTTAGCCAGATCCAGTCTTCGCCGGGCCAAACAGCTACTCATTAAGAAATCCAAGCTCAGATACGGATTCAGCATGTGCGTTTACCTCTATAAGCCGATCGAAACGATCCTAGCTTACTTTTGTGAATTTTGTGGTTTTGGCGAAATTGAAGAACTACTTGTCTGGCGAAAAGCTAAAGCTCAAAAACGGATTCAGCGTATCTCCTTACCCCTATATCCAACATCTAATCAACTTCAAATAAAAATTTAACTAATAAATTTTCCGGTTTCAGCCAGATTCCGGACGAACTATATGTCCGGCGAAAGAGTGATTGTCATATACGGATTCTGCATCTCTTCTTACCCCTAAATCCATCATCTTATCAACTTCAAATAAAACTCTTACTATTAAAAAATTTTCCGGGTTTGGCCGGATTCTGGGCGAACTACTTGTCAGGCGAAAAATGGTTTTCGTATTCTTGTTCAGCATGCCTTCTTACCCCTACATCAAACATCTAATCAACTTCAGATAAAAATTTAACTTCTAACAAACTTTCCGGTTTTGGCCGGATTCCGGGCGAAATGCTTGTCCGGCGAGAAAATGGTTTTCATATTCGTGTTCAGCATGGCTTCTTACCCCAAAATCAAACATCTAATCAACCTCAAATAAAACTTTTACTTTTAACAAACTTTCCGGTTTTGGCCGGATTCCGGACGAACTACTTGTCCGGCGAGAAAATGGTTTTCATATTTGTGTTCAGCGTGTCTTCTTACCCCATAACCGACTATCACATTAGCTGTTTAAAAAAAAATTGCTTGCCCCTTAATTTAAACCCCCTCCCCCACCCCTAAATGTAAAGCTACAGGGCCCATCTACGAACTTGACCTTACTCTTGACCCAAAGAATCCCCACACCAAGTTTCATCAAAATATCTCACTGACTTCGAGAGTTATCGTGCTTACAGACAGACAGACGGACGGACGGACAGACAGACGGACAACTTTTGCGATGTCATAGATATCCCTCCACTTACGTTTTGGGATCCCAAAAAGTGTGCTCTGCAGTCTTTGCAGATGTTATGTACTGGTAACTCAGTTATGATGTTATACTCTACCATGGATACATACAATAAAGAGGACTTTCTTGGCTTTTGGGTCACTGACCTAAAATTCCACAGCTCCAAAATTGCCACAAAAATGCTAAACTGTCATTTCCATGCAATCCTATCAGTTGGGAAAAGTGAACAGTTCTGAAAAAACATTTGTAGCCCAGGACTCGTGTCCAAAAGGGGGTGAACATATGAAACTCAATCTGATGATAATCTGCTAGATATTTCTGAAACAAGGGCTTACTTAGAAATTTGAAACTTGATTTGAGGTTGGGTACCCTTCCTGTGGCGTAAAAAGAATACTGTTTGGATACCCTGTATAAAGTTTCAGTGCTGTCTGACAACATTAGAGATGTGCTTATTTGAATGTTCCCAACAGTCAGTGGTCGCAAACAAACCACTAAAACACATACCATGAAACTTCTATGGCACAATACTTACCAAAAATTTATTGAAACTTTAGTCTAAAGTAAACTTAAAAAGTTGTTCACTCAAACCAAGGTTTGGTGAAAGAAATATAAGGTAAAACATTGAAATTCTGACAGACTTTTATGTTCTTCTTCTTTGATGTTTGCGAGGACAGAGTTGCCTTTACAGCTTAGTGAATAAGGTTGGATTAAATCGCAGAATGTCTCACTTTTTCTTTCCCTGTCCAAGGGATTTTTTTTTAGGTAAATAAAAGCTTTCTACTGTGGAAGGGGTGCCCCTCTGTTTTTATATTCAAACACGGAACAAGCCATCAAAGCTCTAGCCATCAAAAAGGAAACCCTGATGACCTACAACACTGTTCTGGACTGGACAGATATTTACTTATAAGATTTACAGGCCAAGTTCGTAGTTATATAAGTTCGAGGTTGGATAACCCTCCTTTATATTAGCTTATTTGCAAGTGATGTGACTTCGCTGTGACAAATAAATAAGTGTCTGGTTTCAATCGTTGGATTAATGTGTTCAAATTCTGATGTGTTTGAATCTCAATGTTTTACCTTAGTCAAAACAGTTAGCTGTTGGCTGTTGACAGTTATCAAGTTTGCTATTTTCCCTCCCATCTATTTGACTGTTTCACAAGCAAGAAATAAAACCAGGGTATGGTAAAATTTAGAAATATGTTCTAAGAAGCATACCTCTCATCTACAGTAGAGGTATGCTTATGAGAACGTCTGGAAAATGTGAATGATCGCCGATGAAAAAAACTAAAATCCAAACCTGGCATTTTTTTTCCATAAATGTCGAATAACAACCATTTACCGCCATTTGCCATTTCTAAATATTTTGCTATTCACTGCTGAAAGAGATTAAACTGCTATTTGCCTTTTCGCTTTGTGCTTTGTAAGTTTGTAATCAACTACGCCTGTTGGGGGCAGGGTTCCCGGGTGGTTAAAATACCAGCCAGTTAATACCGGCTAAAAGGTGATTTCTGCCGGTATGGTTAAAATCAAGTGGCATGAACAAAATCAAATAACTGGCTAAAATCAAATTTCTAACTGCTACTATGTGATTTTGGTACGGTAGCACTCCGCTATTCTAAGACTGTCATACTTCTTTCAGGTATTAAAGAAACCCAGAAGAACTCAAACAAGCTTAATTAACTGATCCCAGCGATCTCGTATATAAAGTACTTCTTTATTCGAAAATAATCTGTAAAACTTCTTTGTTGCATTTCTCAAAAAACAAGACCAAAGGCTTCGATGGGATCCCACAAATTTAATATTTGATCCAGACAACTAGGTCTTGTCTTCGCCAGGCTAATCATCTGAAACAAGACCAAAGGTTCCGATGGGATCCCAAAAATTCAATATTTGATCCAGACAATTAGGTTTTGTCTTCGCCAGATCCAGTCTTCCCCAGACTCCTTGAACATTTTTACTCTTAAAATTTAGAAACAGATTAAGGCCAAGCAGCTAATCATTAAGAAAACCAAGTTCAGATATGGATTCAGCATGTGTGTTTACCCCTATAAGCCGACCGAAACGATCCTGCCTTACTTTGCGAATTTTCTGGTTTGGGGCGAAATTCCAGAACTACTTGTCCGGCGAAAAAATTAAGCTCAAACACGAATTCAGCATATCTCCTTACCCCTATATCCAACATCCAATCAACTTCAAATACAAATTTAACTTATAACAACTTTTGCGATGTCAAAGGTATTCCGCCACTTACGTTTTGGGATCCCAAAAACCAAGTTCAGATATACCTGTATAAGCCATATCTATTTTGACGATACTGATTGAAACTTCCTGCTTTACTTCTGCTAAATTCCGAGTGAACTACTTGCCCAGCAAAAAAAAAGATAGTTCAGAAACGAATTCAGCGTATCTCCTTATCCCTATAAAGAACATCTAATCAACTTCAAATAAAACTTTAACTTCTAAAAAAAAATCTGGTTTCAACCGGATTCCGGACGAACTATATTTGTCTGGGTAAAAAATGATTGTCATATACAGATTCAGCGTCTTTTCTTACCCTTCAATCTATCATCTAATCAACTTCAAATACAAATTTTGCTTTTAATAAATTTTCCGGTTTTGGCCGGATTCCAGACGAACTACTTGTCCGTAAAAAAAATGGTTTTCACCATCATGTTCAGCATGTCTTCTTACTCCTAAATCGAAAATCTAATCAACTTCAAATAAAAATTTTGCTTTTAAAAAAATTTCCGGTTTTCGACAGATTCCGGGCGAACTACTTGTCCGGCAAGAAAATGGTTTTCACCATCGTGTTCAGCATGTCTTCTTACCTCTAAATAAAAAATCTAATCAACTTCAAATAAAACCTTTACTTTTAACAAACTTTCCCGTTTTTGCCGGATTCTGGGCGAACTACTTGTCCGACGAGAAAATAATTTTTTTGAAACCCCTTAATTTGAAACCCCTCCCCCACCCTCAAATATAAAGCTACACAGCCCATCTTCGAACTTGACTTGTACTTTGACCCAAAGGATCCTGCCACCAAGTTTCATCAAAATATCTCAATCCCTTCAAGAGTTATCGTGCTTACAGACGGACAACTTTTGCGATGTCATATGTATCCCGCAAATTACGTTTTGGGATCCCAAAAATTGCCTCATTGATTGCACTGTTATCACTAAAACGAAGTCAGCTTTGAATATGGCAGAAATAAATAAACCAACTAAGGTTAAATGTCCATTAAGTCACATTAATCATATTAAAGAGCAGACATTCAACTTCAATAGTAAAACAAAACAAAAACTTCCTCGTTAGTTCAGGGGTCTTCCAACATGATGTCGTCAGCACTTTCCGAATCAGAGTCGGTAACCCCAATGCATGGCTGAATCTGTAGAATGTTCCCCAATCCACCCTGGTTCAAAAATAGTCGGAAAACAACGAAGAAACAACAGTAAAGATTGATACGTAGAAAAGATCAGTGCGATTTGATTAATTTAGCCAGTTTTAGCCGGCAAAAATCGATTTTTATTAATAAAAGCCGATTAAAACCGCCGGTATGGTAAAAATCAATTTTAGCCGGCAAAAACGGAACCCTGGACCGCCCTGGTTGGGGGTGCACAGTCCGTGCCTCTCAGCAGCCAGTCCCAAGCCTGTAATGTAAGCTTCTAATGTAGGTTCGACTTGGACAAATCAAATTTTGGCCAGCGTTCAAACAAAGGTAGGCAATAATAATCACTCAATGAATAACATGCCTCTCCTGAACCTAGCCTACTCACGCCAAGTAATTCTTTTCTAATTTACCTCTGCTTCATTTCCTGCCTTACTTAAGATGCTTTCGACCGATCTATCCACTTCTGACTTACTGAGAACCATTGAAATAACTATTTGGCGGTAAACTAAGAAATTCAAGTGTGGAATTTGTTGCTGCTGCTGTTACTTCTTTTCTTTTGCCGGCTTTGATTCATAGAGCTAAACACATGCCGACATGATCTTCTGAAGGTATAAAAGCGCGTCAGCACTTTTCAAAAGGAGCGCTGCCCAGACCAGGCGCCGCCAGGGCGCCGCCGTTCTTTTTCGGCAGACATGCTTCGTTGTCATCACTGTACTGTCCCTCAACAAGGACAAAGTAATCAGAAGGACGGTCAGATGCCGTTGATGCTTATTTGAGTTTAGCCCACCCCACAACGTCGAACAGCAATTTTGTGATCGGCAAGTCCCTACGGGACAAGCGCGTTCTAGGCAATCCTACCAAAGACAAAGTGGCTTTAAAAGATTAGGTAAATACCAATGCGATTAAAATCGGAACCAGATGGTAGTGACTGTTTGGTATGTACTGTAATTAAGGTTGGAGATGGACTGGAGATGGATTTATATTAATCTGAACTAACCGTGGAAGACCTGCCATTCGAGCATATCGAGTGGCATGGCAAGTTTATCGAGCACTGTCCTCTGAAAGCTGTTAATTGGACATCCATATTGCAAAGTTTCTGGGCTCCCCTCAAACTCCCCCCACCATGGTCGGATGCGGTTTGGACACATCTGTCAAACACCTCGGGCATCTGCTCCTACCACCCATCAAGTTTCACTCGAATCGGACCACCGCGTTCGCAACTTACGCGGTTCACAAAATCCAGGATTCCCTCTCTTTTTAGATGAGAAATAGCAATTGTTAGGTGTGGTTTAATTTCGTACTCTAACGTAAATAGTTGCAAAAATTAGACGGCCATGCCAGCATGGACAAATGTTGAAAAGCAGCAGCGCCATGGCTCGAAGGCATTCATCTTAGTTCATGGGGAATGATTATTCTTTTTTGGCAACATTTGCGAGAAAGGTATCCGAAAAAGGAAGGTATAAATAGCCAAAACTGGTACCACCTGTGCTTGACCCAGCGCGAAATGAATCTCGCAGAAATACAGAGAGGAAGCACTGGATTGGGGTATTTTTGTACTGAGCTAAGACCTTCAGCTGACATTTCAACTCATATAGCAGTTTTCTATTTTACCTTCCTCGCCCCGGACGTAGTCGAAGGCCGAAGCGTTACAGCAGAGTTTTCAGTCCGGGTCTCGTTTCAAAATTGCAAGTGGTTGCACAGTTTCTGTCACCATTCAGCTGCGTTCCTGTCCATTGCCCAATGCGCTAAATCGTTCAGTAGGTTTAGTGTTTTCTATTTGGGAAATAAATTCATTAATTCATAGGCCTCTCCCGTACTTTCTTTATTATAGGCTATCTACTACGGGGGTGGGTGTTCTTCAGTCGTGAGGTGGAGAGGTATATGCTTTCTTTTGACGATATTGTGCTGTCATCTGCAGGGGCGTCACTAGCCTTTTACCTTTGGGGGGGGGGGGGACGTCCGGTTTGTGCCGACAAAAAACGCCGTTGCCGCAACGGCGTACATTTCCCCCCAGCATAGAATAGAATCGGGTTAAAACTAACTATAATGCATCAGTTGAGGTTATTCCTTTAATGGAATTTCGTACATTAAAATTCACATATTCGGCTTTTCATTTCAGCTTTCGCTAAAAAGCGAAGCTTCCAAGGACTGTACCCAGAACAAGTTAAACTATGCGCCGCAGGCAAAATTTTTCAAATCTATAACCTTTTTTCGGAAAAATTTAGCTGTACCTACCATACAAGTGTTTCATACCCCCAAGAATTTCGATCTTAAAATGCCAACTAAGTGAAACACCATTCTTCCAAATAGAGAATACTACAAAATGCGCCGCAGGCGAAATTTGTGTAAAACTAACTGTAATGCATCAGTTGAGATTGTCCCTTTGACGTAAATTTGTATATTGAAATTCACATACTGGGCTTTCGTTTAAAACTTTCGCTAAAAAGCGAAGCTTCCAACGATTGTACCCAGAACAAGTTAAACCAACCGCCGCAGGCGAAATTTTTTAAATCTGTCTTTTTTCCCGGAAAAATTTGCACCGACAAATGTTTGTAGAATTTGATTTCTTATGTATAAAAAGTACCCGATGTGCCGAAAAGAATATCGACGCCCTACAAAAGTATTTCAGAATTCGATTTTGTCTGTTTTGCCCGACAAGACTGTGAATAACTTTATTTCTTATGTGTAAATAGAAACCGATGTGCCGACGAAACTTAAACTTTCTGGATGCGCGCGATACAGGTTTAAAGAATTTGATTTTTGCGTGTAAAATGAACCCGATGTGTCGACGAGAACACCGACGCCCGACAAATCCATACAGCCATTGATTTCTTCTGTGTTTTGCCCGACTAGACTCTACAGAATTTGACTTCATACGTTAAAAAATAACCCGTTGTGCCGATGAGACTTGAACTTCCAGCGTGTGACCGACAAAGTCTGCAGAATTTGATTCCTTACGTATAAATAGAACCTGATGTGCCGACAAGTCGACCGAAGCCCGACAAAAGCATACAAAATTTTATTTCTTCAGTATTCCTTATGTATAAAAAGAACCCTATGTGCCGAAGAGAAGCCGACAAAAGCATGCAGATTGCGATTTCTTCAGCGTTTTGCCCGACAAATGTTTGCAGGGTTTATTTCTTGCGTAAAAATAACCTGATGCGCCGACGAGTCAACCGACGACCGACAAAAGCATACAAAATTTTATTTCTTCTGTGTTCGCCGGCGCTTCGCGCCGACAAATAAGTGAACTTTCGCCGGGCTTCGCCCGACGAAAGTACTTTCTCAAGACCTTTGGGGGGGGGAGTCCCCCCCCCTCCCCCCCATAGTGACGCCCCTGGTCATCTGCAGCAAGTGCGCAAGGGAGACATGCGAGTTTTATTACTGGCTTCAGGAAGCAAGCTCTGCAGCTGTGCTAGGAGATAGTAGCTGACGTCACGACAAGTCACGCTATGAACCATGGTCTTCTGTGAAGGGCATTAAGAGTTCGAGCCAGAAGGGATCCCACCTCCGCCAATGACGGCGGAAACCCGCTGGGCTCGAGGTCGTCTTTGAGCGTGCTCAAGCGCGTTTTAAGTTGGCCTGCGCGGAGTTTCTTCAAGCAGGGTAGTGGGATGGCGGGCAAAACCTGTGAGCACTGTTGCCAAGTGTGACACTTTAGGGGATTTTTGAAAGTTTTTGCCTCCGGGTGAAACCATGACTCTTTTTTTCTGAAAATGCCCCCCCCCCCCCAAAAAAAAAAAAACACAAACAAACAAACATGTAATTTACTTTGATTTAGTACACTAAACAGTCTGAAGCCTTATTTAAAACTCTGATAAAACTAATTTCCGATTAAATTCTGATTACAAGGCTGTATTGTTAACAATCAAGAAAGGTTTTGAAAAATGTTCTTACATTTCGAGGTTTTAAGAAGCACCTTTTTGCCGGAATTTTGACACTTTTATGAATCGAGCTCCTGGCAACCCTGCCCGTGATTTGGCAGAAACGCTAGTACAAAGCCTACCACGACGAAGTTCGTATGCCCTTTGTTATTACGCTTCTTTTTTGTTTGCTTTTTGACGAGTTCTGGTACCAGAGCGAACCCGGATACCATGTCAAATGCAATTAAACCTCAGAACTTCACCAACGAACTTTATTTGTCGTAAAATAACTACGGTACTGGAAACATAGCATGTAACTTCGAAAGTACTTGTAAACTAAATCCGGACAACGAATAATTCTGCATCAAACGTAACCAAAGTCAAGTTCGCTTTACTACGCTCATACGACTTGGAGATAAAAGAACCAGAACCAGAACTGTTGTTTTTATGATAATCCATCTATCTACGTGGGGCTATTTCTATACAGCGGCTATGAACGTGAGAAAATTTCGAAGTTGCACACTTTGAATATACTACTACTAACGTATCCGGCTTGGGCAATATCAAGTAGTTAATTTTGAAAGAAGGGAATTCAAGTTAACTGAATGTTACAGCTAAAAGATAGAGGAATGGACTTGACGACTTATTTCCGGAAGTCAAAGTCATGCCTTGACTTATTAACAAGATCGGTGGCATGTTATATTAATTGGTCTCGACTGAAAATCTGATTCTGAACGGATGTCTGCGTTGTGATGTCTGTATATAACAACCACGAAAATAAAACGTTCTCAGACGTTCGAGAGGCTCGCGGCTTCAAGTTAAGTTTATTGCCACACACTAGTGAAATTTTTTCCACTTTTGAAATTTTCCCCGTTTTGGCAAATATTCAGACGAAATGTATTCGATCAATTCATTTCAAGTATACCAAGTTTCTACTAAAACTACCACTTTGGATCAGAAACACCCATGTTTCAACAAAATATAGTTTCACAGATCCATTTAAACAGAAACAAGAAAGACGCATCGGTTTGTCGCTGACTTGTCATAGTCTCCGTCCTGCTATGTTGTAGTTCATTTTCATATAGAGTTAGGTTAGTAAGTGTACATCTATTGTTGACCATAGTTCTTCTTTTCTGGGTGGAGGGGGGGGGAGTAGTAAATTGGTTGAAAATTTATCATCATATTTGGTATCAATAAGTCTTCAGGAAAGTGATGGTAATACTGGGATAATTTAAATTACTCGCTTAAAGTACTTTAATGCGGCTTTGTGAGCAGGGAATCATTACCAAATATACACACAACCTAGCGGCAGTAGTGAGAAGATAATGTGTGTTTGACATGAACTGCAGGACTGAGTGAATTGACTTATAACTTTTCTCGAACAGGTGTGTAATGTATATCTTCCTATGACCCACGGTCACTTATATTACGATAAACTTCACAATGAAAACGCCACGGAAAATCCAGCCAATCACATTTCAGAATTAGTCATATCAACCTGCTGGAGAAGTTGTTATTTGTCATATCACCCTCCCCGGAGGTTGTTATGACTAATTCTGAAACGTGATTGGCTGGATTATTTTCAGCCCCGAAAAGCGGAAATTCTGTTCGAAAAAGTTATAATAGTTAACATACCTCCATCTCGACTGATATCGGAATCACAAGCTCGACGGCCATTTCAAAATATCAACCTCGCCTTCGGCTCGGCTGATATTTTCCATAACCTGCCTCGCCTTCGGCTCGGACAGGTTATTTTCAATGTCCATCTCGCTGTTATTTTCCGATATCAGCCTCGATGTCTGAAGTTAACCTTTAATAGAAATGTTACCGAGTTAATACTACGCGATGACATCAACGGAAGATAAATTTTGGAAATAAATCTTAAACTTCTGATCGTCACAGAACCATTTTACCAGATTTTGAGGCTCTGGACAAGGCCTTACCAAACACTATAAGAAGATAAACTACCCTCGAATAAGCCAGCCCCCAACCCCACACACACACTAAACCGAAAGGTATTTATCTACGTTTGTCGCTACTTTCGTCATTTCAACTGTCTATAATTTCACACAGGGTTAATATTTTCTGTTGACGACCCGCAGTTAGCAACTTGAAAATAACTATTAAGGGAACGAAGAATTATTATAACTTCTGAGTTTGAAAAATACTTGAATTTGCCCAAGCCTGTAACGTATCAGACTGACTATTCACTAAAGTGCGATAAACGACATGCAACTGAGAGTGAAAAAACTATCCAGCGGAAAGCTTGCACGGTATCTGAGCGTAGTGCAAGTGGAACCCACGGTTCATGTAATCCGGACTGGATGTGTATTCGTCACCGTCTGTCTTGACTCGGACGATGAACGGCTTGCTGTAACCTGGAACAATATTCATGTGTGTTAAAAGAAGGAGAAACCCTGGTATTAAACACTATCAACACAAACAATATAAGTTGAAATACCTAAAAAAACGAGTGACTATAAAATAAATCGAGTCAGCTCAACCGTCTGAAAATATTTAACCGACCGACCGCCTCCCCCCGGTCTTTGGGTAATCCATTTGCAAAATATCTCCCTCATCACCACGACCACGCAAAACACAGGCGCTACATTCCGCTCTTGTCGCCTAAGCCTTGTCGTAAAAAATGCAGATATCGCTAGCAAGCGTCTCGGCTCCCAAAGTTGTGAAAGCACTAAAGAAACGAGTGACTAAAAAACAGATCGAGAAAACTTAACCGTATAAATATTTAACCGCAAAACCGACCGCCCTCGATCTTTGGCAATCCGGGATTAAAAAAACCATCTCCCCAATCAGCGTAGTAGGAACCACGACCACGCAAAACACAGGCGCTATACAGGCATCTCTGCATTCGAAGTTGTTGCAAAGCTATCGAAGTGCGGGGCTTGTTTTTAACATATCATTCCTGTTCTGTAAAGACGAAAAACGGTGTCGACTAAATCGTAACGGATTTCCATACAGCCGTGACGTATTTAGTGACGTCACGTGACTGTGGCCCCAACATAGCATTTGATTGTCCCTAGGCCGTTTCATAAATGTAAACGCGACCGGCGCCTCGCTGGCCGCTCGGCTCTATATACATACATTCAAATATATATTCACCGACAGGAAGAAGCTACAATTTTTCGTTTTCTGAGGTAAAATAGATAAAATGGGTGTGACGTCACGCTTGTATGAAATTCCGTTACGACTTAGTCTAGACCCGAAAAACAAGCACTCTTCCAACTCGATTTTTTGCCAATGCCGTCAACCATTCTCTAGGTACTAAAGGTACACGAAAACGAAAGACGGTCAAGGCAGACCTCGTACCCGTTGGAAGCTTTCCCTCACCAAGAGAGCTGCGCAGGACCGCGATGAAAGGAAGGAGACATGTCATCACTTGGCGGATACCACGGAGACCCATGGAGCTTGAGCGTGAAACAAGTCAAACAAGTACAAGTAATGTTAAAAGTACACCAGAAGTAGAATACAACCAAATTCGAAGGGAGGCTAATGCGAATTTCCTTCTTCGTCATTTTCTCGAATGTTTTAAATAGCGGAAAATGTTCAGAGAATCAAGCGAAATTTGTCAAGTCCAGTCTTCCGCGGCATCTCACAAGCTCTCGGGTACTTACTAACGATAGGGCCGGCACAGTCGGTTAGTCCAAGAGCGGTTCCGCAAAAGCGGTCATCCGTCATCGGGACGCCCTTTTCAGGGAGAGCGCTTCTTGAGTTGACGATTCCAAGGTAGTCGGCAGCGCAATTCCGGTCTCCAGACTAGAAGAAAAATATGTACAGTCGGGGTTAGGGTAGCAAGTCTTGTTTTTGCTAAATTTAACTGCCTAGGAGCCTGGAGCTCTATATGCCCAGGACTGTCGGTATCCCAACGTCTTCTGCCTCTTCACAGTTAGGGGAAATAGTGATTTAAATGCGTGTTGAATCAGCGGACAGATATACTTCCTTTTTCCGAACAGTTCGACTTAAATAGTATTTGCGACGTTTTTACTATATCTTTCAAATTCAGATGTTAAAACATGCACGTTGATACTTATATGCTTGTAAGTCGACCTTCCGTCCTCGGAAATGCCATAGAACGAACTTAAGGCTTCTGAACTCCATCCCAAGTCAAAAGCGCTGGCGAAATTAATAGCCTATCCTTCGAATTTCGCCAGTCGCTTTGGATAAATAATGGCAGCGAAGCTTGTCTCCATTATCGAAAGAAACACTTTACAATATTCCAGGCGAAGGCGCAGGCGTTTGTAAATGGCGAAAGTGGCTTTCCCATAAAAAACGCAGGATTCTTGCATCGCGGTCGCGTGTAGTACGCGCTGCGCATGGGTTACGTAAAACCTTCCACACAGCGAGGGCTCGTGCGTTCCGTCCAAACGAAAGCGAAATGGCTAGTTCCGGCGTAAATATTTTGGATTCTCGTGCAAATTAGCGTTTTTGCTCTTCTCGATTCTCAGTTCTTACTTTTGACAAAAACACCAATTTAGCCACCCGATCTTCTCTAGTCCCTTTAATATAATTTTGCAAGCATTCACCGCGGAGGCGTTCTCTGCGCGGTGATCCGCTCTTGAGCGCGTCCATAGAACCAATCAGCATTGATTCCTACTTTTCCTCATGGCGGGTGCACAGCGATTTAGCTATTTGTAGAGGTAATGAAAGGAGATGTGGCGCGAAGCTACTAACCTCTGCTCGTTCGTCGCGGACAGGGTATGGGGAAATACTCGACTCCGCATAGTCATATTACACACTGTCAGAAGTTTCATAACAGATACCGCATAACACTTTCAAGAATAACACTTTTTCACTTAGAAATAAAGTGTTATGACCAATTAAGTTTACACTTTTTCTTGCCTAGATCTCCAACAACACCTTCAATTGGTAAAAATACCAACGCGAACGAAAGAACCATAAAGGATAACATCCCAAAGTGTTATCTGTTGAAACCGGGCATCCTACTGTTATCGTTATGTAACTTCTGACAGTGTAGTATTTTTACCAATTGAAGGTGTTGTTGGAGATCTAGGCACGAAATAGTGTAAAATTAACTGGTAGTAACACTTTATTTCTAAGTGAAAAGGTGTTATTCTTGAAAGTGTTATGCGCGATCTGTTATGAAACTTCTGACAGTGCGGAGATAGGGAGACGGAGGTTCTGTCAGATTATTTGTTCTCGATGCTACTTTTTCGTACAACTCCATACGGCTGATTCTCGATTTTTTTAAATCGGGATAGAGTAGGCTACATAAAACATAACTGTTAATGCTTTTGCGTTCCTCATTCTCCTGATGTCGTAATTTACATTATATTTGACTTGACTTGACTTGCTTTATTTGCTACTAATTATAAAATAAACTATATAAGCACACAACCGCCCGGGGAAGGCTCAAACAGCCTGATGATGGACGGCTGCAATCCTCTGACTCTCAACCTTTAACAAATTTCATTTAAAAAAAAAGAAAGAAAGGACAAAAACACTCTCACTCAATCAACCTTTAATACCAAAATCTAAAAAATAAGAAAAAGGAAAATTATCTCCCCTCTCCCAATAAATGTTTTTTAAATTTACTTTAAAAGACCCAATGTGTTCAGCCTCCCGAATGCCAGCTGGTATATCATTCCAAATAGCCGGAGCTAAATACCTAATGCCGAAACCTGCACGTGTGGTGTCTCGGTACTCAACAATAAAATTATCCGCCTCTCTAGTCGCATACCTGTGGAGTGAACGATTTACGCGAAAAAAATCGGTAAACAACACTTCCGTATTAGTTTGGCTGCGAACAGACGATCAGGTTTCCCCGGCCGGATTTTCTGCACTTTTATCATCAAGTTGGACAAATCTCAACTTTCCCGTTTGGAACTGATGATGGTGCCGAAGATCCTGGCAGGAATTCCGGTCCGCAAGAACCCGACCCTGATCGTCTGTCCAAGGCAATAGTGCTCACCTGGGCGTATGGTAGGTCTCTCAAAGGTAGTTCTGTAACGTTAGTCATCGAGAACGAATGAGGTTCCGGTTGCGAATATTCAACGCCGCAGAACCCAGACTCTCCTTCGATGCAAATTGAATAGTCCAGGTTGTTTAAATGACCTGTAAGATTGGACAAAGATTAGACCTTAGATCCTCCTGAGCCATCATTGGCGCATAGGACGTCGACAAAGACTCTCCACTCACCACGAAACTGTGCGGCTACAACCGGCCACAGGACTAAGACCCACAAAGAAAAAATAATGCTGTTATGTGGTTCTCTTGACCAGTTCTCTATGAAAGAGACTAATCAGAGCGCAGGTAGTAGTCCCTAAAATTTGGATGACCTTCGTCGGCTCAGGAGGTTACTGAAGCAGGGATGGTGAGCGTTTTTTTGAGTAAGGTTTTTCTTTATAGGATGATGCGCGAACACTCGTCGGTAGCATAATGCGCATGGATAATAGCGAACCGTGGCAAGTGCAAAGATTAGTGAGGTGTCGTTAGCGGGCTTATAATGTGACATATGAAATGCGGGTCCCCGGGCTTAAAGTTTAACTGAAAAACCAACTCATTGTGGATTGGATACACTGAATTATTTGGATTCTGCAAAGGGATTTTTTTATTTTCCACTATCTGCCCTAGTTATGAGGCTCGGAATATCTCCAGCCGTCCCCACAGCGTAATTTCTACTATGACGCGGAAATTTTAATCTCAACACAAATGCGGCTTTTCAGTGGGCAGTGAAGATTGCTTAGTGCCTGAACAAAAAAAAAATTGAGAAATCTTTCTCGTAAGGCATACAGGAAAATTACAAGCGCATAGAGGCACCACAAATCACACGGAAATCCCACTATTTGAAAATCGATTATTCGTGAATAGCGGAACAACGAAGTAACTCATTTTCAGCGGGTCTTCAAGCCAATTTAAGTGAATAAGTGATGGCTAACTAGATTGTCCTATCCTAGCCCTTTTCGGTTAAACTTTAAGAATTAATGCACGCAGTTACAGAAGTAGGTTGCATTAGCATATTAGACACGACGGGACCTTCAACGATTTTGCGCAGGCTAGAGTTGAAAATTAAACTGTAGCCTACTGGCATGCACGAAACCTACCCAAAGGCAAGACACCATATAACATGGCAACTCTGCCATATATGTTATATTATGGTGACTATATTGTTGTACTTTATCAGTTTGTAACGTGACAAGTCAGTTTGTGACGTGACAATATTACTGTAACACAAACAATAAACAAATTGTATATAACATTAGTTGCCTAATACTTTATTATGGACCAAATTAAGAAACCAAAATTTTATATTGCATGAAGATTATATAAAGTAATTGTATATTATGTACTTGAATGTTGGTGAATTTTTTATGTCATTTTCCTATGCCATTTTTCGCAATGAAGAATTTTTGGAAAAAATAAAGTGAATCTGAACTTGAAATAAAGGCTGCAGATACGCTTTGGAAATGACTCTAACCATGGGGTCTAAGCTAAAACCCCCCCGGCGAAAACCCCCCCGGACAAAACCCCCCCGCCAAACCCCCCCCGGCTAAAACCCCCCCGTGACCAAAACCCCCCCGACCAAACCCCCCCCGGTACCAAAACCCCCCCGACCAAACCCCCCCCCGGTACCAAAACCCCCCGACCAAAACCCCCCCAGTACCAAAACCCCCCCCGACCAAAACCCCCCCCGCATAAAAAAGACGGGTATAAGTAGAGTAACTGGTAGTTAGAGAGTAAGAGTAAATAAACTTCTTTCACAAACTTGACTCTACAATAATGTCTGAAGTACAGTGGGTATCAGAACAATGATAAACAAAGAGAGTGTAAGGCGAAGGTGAAGGTTGATGGTTTTGCTGAAGTCACCAAACACCCGCATTCATTAACTGAAGCTGTTGTCAGTGAGGTGTTAAATGTGAATGATCAAATCAAAGCCAGTTCCACTCTGTGTATCGATCCCCCCAACAAATCCTTTCCCAATGCCTCCTCCTTCTTGGCAAGGAAGCTGCAGTTAGGATGCCACCCATTGGTGCAATGTGAAGCTCCCTTTGCCTGATTGCTCTTTAGTTATCCCTGATTCATACCAGAAACTCAAAGATGGGCAGTAAGCGGAGGAAAACCTATGACACCGCAAAAGTTGTCCTACTTTCCGTCTGTGAGCAGGATAACTTTCGAAGGGAATGAGATATTTTGATGAGACTTAATGGGAGGATCCTTTGGGTCAAGGGAAATGTTGAGCTCGTTTTGTGATAGCACTTTCAAGATAGTCCCAGAAATATTCTATCAGCGCTTCACCTTCGTGCTTGTCAATGGTAAAACTGTCACATGGTTGTTCGTTTTGTTGCCCAG
This sequence comes from Branchinecta lindahli, assembly GCA_023053555.1. NCBI lineage: Eukaryota > Metazoa > Arthropoda > Branchiopoda > Anostraca > Branchinectidae > Branchinecta > Branchinecta lindahli. Next base: position 12,774,759 of record JAKZAO010000004.1, on the reverse strand, counting down.
TAAATGCCAGTCTAAATATGTGTGAGTGTCTAAGGATTCGGGGGGGGGGGTCTATTCTTCTCTTATCTCTACCTAACAGTTACTTTACTCATACATACCCGTCTTTTTTTATGCGGGGGGGTTTTGGTACCGGGGGGTTTTGGTACCGGGGGGGGGTTTGGTCGGGGGGGGGGGGTTTGGTACCGGGGGGGTTTTGGTCGGGGGGGGTTTGGTACCGGGGGGGTTTTGGTCGGGGGGGTTTTGGTCACGGGGGGGTTTTAGCCGGGGGGGGTTTGGCGGGGGGGTTTTGTCCGGGGGGGTTTTCGCCGGGGGGGGGGTTTAGCCGGAACCCCTAACCATGCACCCACTTAATCCCTGTCAAGATTTGGCGACCCCCCGTCATCCCCCCTTTCCATTCTTTTCCCTTTAATCCGCAGGAATCCCTTTGTGTTAAAAAGTTGGGAATTTCTGCAAAAGAATTCTAACCGCACAAAGGTCAATCTTAGCGGACAACAAGGCTTTCTCTAGACATCAAACTTTTCCAATTACAAAGTAAAAAAAAATACAAAAAAACTGGTCAGAGCAATTGCGGGGGGAGGGGGGGGGGGCAGGGGATGCACAGGAACTTTTAGTTTTTCTAATCGCTCCATGTGGTGGAATTTCCAGTTTCATTTCTTTACCTAACGAATGTCAAATCCTTAAAGTTTAACTGAAAAGCCAACTTATTTGTGTGTCATTTAATTAGATACACTGAATTATTTGGGTTCTGCAAAGGGATTTTTTGATATTCCACTGTCTGCTCTAGTTATGAGGCTCAGATTGTCTCCGGTCGTCCCAACAGCGTAAATTCTACTATGACGCGGAAAATTTTAATCTTAACACAAATTTGGCTTTTCAGTGGGCAGTGGTGAGATTGGTGAAGAATGCTTAGTGCCTGAACAAAAAAAAATTATAAATTTTTCTCGCAAGTCATTCAACAAAATTAAAAGCGCATACAGAGGCACCACAAATCACACGGAAATTCCACTATTTGAAAATCGATTATTCGTGAAATGCGGAACAACGAAGTAACTCATTTTCAGCGGGTCTTACAAGCCAATTTAAGTGAATAAATGATGGGTAACTAGATTGTCCTATCCTAGCCCTTTTCGGTTAAACTTTAATTCTTTCAAGAATTCCGTTCACAGCTTCTACGATTATATAAATACTGCTTTTTAATCCTTATGGTAATTACGAATCTTTAAAGCCGCGTTCATACGCATGCCTAGCCAAGCACAGATGCCCAGACATGTGCTAAGGCGTAGCCAGGCACCGAGTTCTAGAGCTTGGAAATCCGTGCCTGGCCCAAAATCTGCGCCAAGGCATGGATGTGAACGGTGATGCTAGGCACGTGCTAAGACATCTGTTTCGCTAGGCATGCTTGTGAACAGGGCTTGAAGCACATCTCGCACTACTTACTATTTTTTTCCACTACTCGAGAACTTTAAAACCATGCTCTGCTTTTGACAAATTATGCACGGATTTTGCTGTTTAAAGCTTTCCGCCTTGCTCACTGACTTCTAGCAGAAACAGGGACACATTTACATAACCGGTTTTTCTCACGAGCTAGTTTCGCTAGACAGTCATCGAGAGCGAAAATAGCGAAACAAGGAAGTGTAAAAATCACTGAATTTGTCGTCAGAGGGGTTAGGATATACTGGATTAAATTCGGGTCTCCGGGTTTAAGAATGGATGCGGTGATTCCGAGAATAGCTTGCATCGGCATTAGAGGTACGACCGGTCCTTTCACTATAAAATCTCATGGACTTTGCTCCTCATATTTTATTTTATTTGAGTTATACAACTTGCATGCTCTCGCCTAGGATATTTTTCAGTTACTCACTCGGGGGCTTGTAATAATTTTGCCTATTATATCTTCCTATTATTACGTTCCTCATCCATATAGATCAGGATATGTATTTTTGATTTTACATGAAATACGGGCTCAAAAAGGCGTTTTTTGATTAAGGACCTCGTTAAAACTTCTTTGCGGCCGTGAAGAAGGATATTGGTCATTTTATATGCCGGAGTCGATGGCTTTCGGAAATTCGTAGAGAGATTTTCGTTGGGGCTATCCCTGTAATTTATGGTGTTCTAATGTGCACTTCCGCCCAATTGATAAGCAAGGTTTGTAGATTTGCGAATAGGGCGTTAGAAAATATTTAAATATGTAAATATTTATTTACGTGTTCGTCTAGTAATTAATTAGTAAGTGTATATGGCCCTCGGACTCTTATAAATACAATTCCTGAAACGTGTCAGCGCTTCAAAGATGGCGACTCCATGGCTTTTATGAGTCCTGTTATGTGGGTTATGAACAACTTACGACTTTCATCTTCCAATTTTTTCGTTGTAACTGTTGGGATATATAGTAGCGAATCATAGCTATAGGCTATACAGCACCATCAAAAGGCTTTCGCCTCTACATTTAGCAAACAAATTTAGAAAAATCATGATGAGTTGAAAATCTCATCTCTTACACAACTGATGCTGTTGATCTATTTAGCATGAACGGCATCTTCGGCTGACCCAGGGCCCAAGAAACTGTATCCAAAACTCCACTTATCAAGTCCTAGTGAGAGCGGAATTCCAAAAGCTTAAACCCAAAGACAGTAATAGTGGGAAAGACCGGCGACTCGGCCAAAATCGCGTCGTTGAAAATCGATCGTGCTGCTTCCTAGCGTTTGGTTCTTTGTCCAATTTCAAACGGCAGGCTTGACGTAATCAAGGCAAGATGGCGTTGATTGGCGCTGTGATTATTTGCTGTGACATTAGTGGTTGCCCGTGAATTCAACACTTTTGTTCCATTAAAAAAAAGTAACAGATTGTGTTTCTGCTTGCTTTTTATTCCAATTAAAGAGGAAATCTGAATGGAGAGTGGACGCTCATGGTATAGTCCGGGATCCAGACCGCGATACCGTTCAAAAACAGGGGGGGGGGGGGGGGTAGCAGACGAGCTGCAGAAGGTTTGAAAGAAAATCCTACCGCACCACTCCGCACCGATGTACGTCACCGACTTTTTAGCCTATAAAGGCAGATTAGGCATATAAAGACCAACACTATAAAAACTTCCTTCAACCCAAGCTGACTGCGAATCATATTTGACAGTGCAAAAACGGATACGTCAGCTAAATTTTATTCGAGCTATATTTCGGCCCTTCTTGGCAAGGGTCCTCTTCAGGCTCAAAACCGCTCAAGTTTCGTTTCGTGTGTGTTATCACAAGTTTCGTTTTTCCAACTTGAGCGGTTTTGAGCCTGAAGAGGACCCTTGCCAAGAAGGGCCGATATATAGCTCGAATAAAATTTAGCTGACGTATCCGTTTTTGCACTGTCAAACTATAAAAACAATTTTCCTAGCAGGACCGCATAAACTAAATCAAACAAACTATACATATTCTGAATCCTCTTTTTATCGTCTGTCAAATGGTATATTTTTTATTTTTTTAAACTTGCATACTTTTCTTAGAAACGTCTTAGAAACCAAGAAAAAGCGAAAATTATTTAACTTTTTAACTAAATTGTCATTTATCTCGGAAAAACTTCCAGCAAACTACATATTTGTATTATTCAGTTAGAAAGATAAGCTCTATTCGAAGCTTCAGTATTCTGACAAAAATCAACAAAACGCGCTCTGACGATGATTCTGCTGAAGATGGAGGATAAATGTCAACAGAGCAATTTTTTAACGAAAGACCAACCGCTAAACGGCGCTGATTGTTGCGACTCATGGGGCTTACGGGAGTCGCCGGTCTTTCCCACTTTTATTGTCTTTGCTTAAACCACCCATGACATGGGTGATGAGGAGAAGATATTTTGCTTAATCATCAATTATTGCTATAACAGGTAGAAAAGAAATTAGAATCATATCTGACAAATCAAAACGGATAAGTTAGCTACATTTTATTGGAGCTATATTTCGGCCCTTCTTGGCAAGGGTCCTCTGCTCAAACTGGGAAGTTCATTTTCCAGTTTGAGCCTGAAGAGGACGTTTTGCTTTGTCAGATATGATTCGCAGTCAGCTTGGGCTGAAGGAATATCTAAGAAATTAGAAGTTAGTGATTGAAAATGCAAACTGCAAAATGTGCCACCACAGTCCCATTCCTTGGGTGATGAGTATTTTCAAACTGATTCCATTCTGAATAATAATAATACAAACAGAAAATACCTGGAATCCCAGTTAAACCCGTGTGTCCCGGGGCAATCCCCTTTCTTTCTGACTGAACTGAAATTCCTCAGCTAAAACTGTTTTTTTCTTCTTCTGATAATTAAAATAGGATATTGCCTGTGAACCCGACTCTCGTACAGTAATCTCAATAAGCTACAGCTGAGAAGAATTACACAATAACAGCATTCAGAATTTGAAATATCCCGGGAAATCTTTTATAAGCCCACTGTCCGCCCGGGCGCAATCCCTGTTCCTTTGGTCCAAACTGAATTCTTCGGCTTAAACTCTTATTTTTCCGGAAAAATACCAATTAAAATAGGAAATTACCTGTGAATCCGACTCTCGAGTTGTTATTTGTCGGGGAAAAATACCAATTAGAAAGAGCTTATAGAAAGAGCTGCAGCGGGCGTTTTAAAATCCGTCGCCTATGTTAGCTTGGCCAGGTCCTCCGTGGCTCGAATAAACGCCTGGTTAATCAGATTCTCCTAGAAAACCTCTCCCCGCTTGGCAAAGGAGTCCATAGCTGCGTTCGTTGTCCGTTGACTGCTCACCGGTGCTTCTTATAACGCGTTTTTTCACTCACCCGTGACTGCTCCCCGATCTTAAAGGAACAGAAAACTTGACTCGAACTTGACTCGGGGAGCTAGCTAACATATCAAGAATGTACCCTGAGTCGATATTGAGAGTAAGAAAAATTCTCGTTACGACCATTGCAGTTTCCGGGCAGTTTCCGAGAATTCGACTTTGAGCAAAAGGTTTGCAAAAGCAAAAGGTTTGTGTGCCGCGACTAGGAATCGAACCCCGGCCGTCTTGTCGGGGAGGTCGTTTCTCTGTGGTCTACATGTAAAAAGGCGAACTTTTACAGTACATAAGTGCATAATTACAGTGCATAAGGGGCAAGGGCCTGCCAGCTAGCATTTGGAACATTTCGAGATAACAAAGAAGTCGTCAATAAGACCCTGTATATTTATCTAAGCCCCCCCCCCCGGCGATTCGATGGCCGAAAGTTGCGTAGTCAAGTTTACTGTTCCTTTAAAACCAGAACCTGCTCGGAAGCCCGGCTGTACTGAGGAGGTAGCAAGTTTTTATCAACTCACTTTGGTGAACCAAAAAACACGTTATAAGAGAAGAACCGGAGACTATGGTGACAAAACACCAGAGCCAGCCCGGAATGCAACAAACGCAACTCATGTAGCCAACTCAAGAATTTGCGTAAAGGTCTTCTGGGTTCCGTTTTCTTCGATATCGGTATGGGTAGTGAAGACAGGTCTGAAACGGTCTGAAAACACTCCGGACGCGTCCGGGAATCTGGTAGAAAAATCTACCAGATTCCCGGATTCTGGGTGAAAAGAAGCGGGAATTTGAAAGTAGTTTTGATTTGACTTGGAGAAATTATTGTTCTGAGGTGGTAAAATCTAAGAAAATGACAGAAGTGCTGAAAAATACCCAAAAGTGGACTGTTGAAAAGAGATTTGATTTGATTTCTGTTTGGGACCGTCTTCACATAATCCGGACCCCAGATTCTGGGGCGTCTGGGTAGTGAAGCCCGACCTTAATTCCAGTTCAGCGCTTCCAAGCGGACTAGTTCCTTGAAAGTCCCCCATTGTCTATCCACAGTTGTGACAGACATCGCAAAATAAATCCACAAGTTGATTAGTAGAAACTCCGCAATCGGGTTGTCGACATAACGTCCCCATTCGAAACGTCCCCGTGACAAAACGTCTCCATGACAATACGTCCCCACGACAAAACGTCCCCGTGGCAAAACGTCCCCTGGCGAAACGTCCCAATGGCGAAACGTCCCCGGCTATAGAATTTTTTTTCATCGCTGAGGGATAACTAGGCCTATGAGATTCCTGATTACGTCATCAGTTCAGACAAAAATTGTTCTTGGAATATAAACTTTTTAAAACCACGATGGGTTGATTACTTCAGCATTTAACCGATAGTCAAGAAACAAACCAAAGTGTTGATACCTTCTTAAAGAAAGCGCAAAGATTTGGTAGTTTGTCACTTATAAGGAATTCCTCACATCTGTAATGCACACTCTGAAGTTGTTTTACCTCGATAATGCACCTGAAGATCGAGGCGAACTTAAAGTTTAACTGAAAAGCCAACTTGTTTTTGTATCATCTAATTGAATACACAGCATTATTTGGATTGCGTAAAGGGATTTTCCTTAATTTTCACTACTTGCTTCAGTATGACGTTCAGAATATCTACAGCCGTCCTCACAACGCAAAGTTCTACTATGACGCGGAAAATTTCAATCTCAACACAAACGCGGGTTTTCAGTGGCCAGCGGTGAACTAGGTGATCACTGCTCACTGCACAAACACTTATTTCTCGTAAATCTTTTGCGTCAGTCATGCAACACACGAAGAAGCGGATGGAGGTACCACAGATCCGACAGGAAATTCCACTATATGAAAATCGATTAATCGTGAATAGCGGAGCAACGGAGTAACGAATTTTCATCTGGTTTTCACGCCTCTTTAAGTGAACGAGTGATGGGTAACTAGATTGTCCTTTCTCAGCCCTTTTCAGTAAAACTTTAAAAATCTATGCTTTGGGACGTTTTGCCGTGGGGACGTTTTGTCATGGGGACGTTTTGTCACGGGGACGTTTTGACACGGGGACGTTTTGTCAGGGGGACGTTTTGCCACGGGGACGTTTCGCCAGGGGACGTTTTGTCATGGGGACGTTTCGTCGGTAAGCCCCGCAATCTGCTTCCCGAGCAATGGATTTTTTGCACTGTCTTCGGAGTAGAAAGTGAAAGCTATTATGTCCTGCTCATTACCTTACAGTGCGAACACACGATAAGGATTTCCCGGCCGGATTTCCTGCACTTTCATCACCAAGTTGAAAAAATTTAAACTTTTTCATATGGAAGTGATGATGGTGCTGAAAATCCGGGCAGGAATTCCAGTCCGGGAGCTCCTGATCCTGATCGTGTCTTCGCACTATTATAGAACCACATTATACTATTTCTCCGTCACAAGTGTTGACAATAAGACAATGGAGGACGGAAAATAGTCCGCTTGGAGCGCTTAACCTGAAGCTGCTGTCTCGGCACGGAATACCTTCAGATCACCTTTTGCGTGTTTATACCTCTTTTATACGGTCTTGCTTAGAATATTGTTCCCCCGTTTGGTACTACGGCTTGACGCAGGAGCAGTCGGACGCGATTGAGAGAGTACAATTTCGGGCATTGTTGGTGATTTCAAAAGCGCCAAAATTTCCATACTGCGCCCTCCTTGAACAGTTTGGTTTAGATTCCCTTGCTAGCCGTCGACAAAAGCTGTCGCTTGCTTTTGGTAATGGGTTGCTCAGCAGCACATCCCATCGCTCCATACTTCCTCCCGATTTCAAGCCACACCGAGAAAGACCCGCAAGAGCGGTGGCAGAAGCTGTACCTCAAATACAGCCTATCCAGGTGTCTCGAAACCGTTATCTGAAAAGCTTTGTTCCCTCGTTTGTTAATTTTTTTAATGCTAGTGCTAGTAGGCAAGCGCAGCTACAGCTATAGTTTGTTAATTATATTTATATTATATTGTTATTTTGTAGTTTTAGTATTTTAGTATTGTAACTGACTTAATTAGTCAGTCATTATGTACCTGAGATTAGTTAGACCATTACTTTTATTTTAATTCATAAGTGTGGACTATAAATTGTATATATATATATTTACTGACGACTAAACGAATATTCGGCTTGTCCGCTTCCCGTTTTTGAAATAAATTGAATTGGATTGAATTGAAAAAGGTGGTGGGAAATCGCGATAAACAAGATCAAAGATTTCGATGGGATCCCAAAAACTTAATATTTGATCCAGACAATTGGGTCTTGTAGATATCCAGTCTTCGCCAGACTAAATGAACATTTTTAATATTAAACTTAGAAACAGATTAAGGTCAAAAGTGTTGACGAAATTGATCAAAACTTCCTGCCTCAGGCTATACTACTGTCAAATTTCTGGTTTCAGCCGGATTCCGGTCGAAGGATATGTCCAGGTAGAAAATGATTGTCATATACGGACTCAGCAGGTCTGCCTACCCCTAAATCGACTATCTCATTAGCTTTCAAAACCAGATCCAGTCTTCGCCAGGCTAATCATCTGAGAAAATCAAGTTCAGATATACCTTTATAAGCCATATCTATTTTGACGATACTGATCGAAACTTCCTGCTTTACTTCCGCTTTACTTCCTGCTTTACTTCCGCCGAATTCCGAGCGAACTACTGGTCCAGCCAAGAAAAGATAGTTCAGAAACGAATTCAGCGCATCTCCTTATCCCTATACAGAACATCTAATCAACTTCAAATAAAACTTTAACTTATAAAAAAATCCGGTTTCAACCGGATTCCGGACGAGCTATATGTCCGGGTAAAAAATGATCATATACAGATTCACCGTCTCTTCTTACCCTCAGATCTGTCATCTAATCAACTTCAAATACAAATTTTACTTTTAAAAAATTTTCCGGTTTCGGCCGGATTCCGGGCGAACTACTTGTAGGGCGAGAAAATGGTTTTCACCATCGTGTTCAGCATGTCTTTTTACCCCTAAATCGAACATCTAATCAACTTCAAGTAAGACTTTTGCTTTTAACACATTTTCCGATTTCGGCCGGATTCCGGGCTAACTACTTGTCCGGCGAGAAAATGGTTGTCACCATCGTGTTCAGCATGTCTTCTTACCCCTAAATGAACATCTAATCAACTTCAAACACAAATTTTGCTTTTATCAAATTTTCCGGTTTTCGCCGGATTCCGGACGAACTACTTGTCCGGCAAGAAAATGGTTTTCACCATCGTGTTCAGCATGCCTTCTTACCCCTATATCGAACATCTAATCAACTTTAAATAAGACTTCTACTTTTAACAAACTTTCCGGTTCTGGCCGGATTCCGGGCGAACTAACTGTCCGGCGAGAAAATGGTTTTCATATTCGTGTTCAGCGTGTCTTCTTACCCCATAATCGACTATCACATTAGCTGTTTAAAAATATTTCACTTGCCCCTTAATTTGAACCCCCTCCCCCACCCCTAAATGTAGAGGTAGAGGGCCCATCTACGAACTCGACCTTACTCTTGACCCAAAGAATGCTCACACCAAGTTTCATCGAAATATCTCATTCCCTTCGAGAGTTATCGTGCTTACAGACGGACGGACAGACGGACGGACGGACAGACGGACGGACAGACGGACGGACGGACAACTTTTGCGATGTCATAGGTATCCGTCACTAACGTTTTGGGATCCCAAAAACCTTAAGCCTGTAGTCGCGCGGCTTCCGCCACTTTCGCAGGAAGATGGGGCAGATGCTGACTAGATTTCTCCCATGAGCTTGCGCAAGATGGAGACACTGGGATGCCACCCTTCGACAAGTCACTGATATATCACTGATATCATGAAATCTACTATTAACGGTCAAAAATCACATTTCCACTATGATGTGTACAAGTTGAGTTTTGCACACAGGAGTTGGTCCTTCTTAAAGTTTAACCGAAAAGGGCTGAGATATTTTACACGTCATAGTAGAGCAAATAGTGAAAAAAAAAACCTAAGCACAATCCTAATAATGCAGTGTATCTAGTTAAATGATACAAAAATAAATTGGCTTTTCAGTTAAACTTTATAGGGAAGATGCGGTTAGTGCTAAATCGGCTGAGTTTCAAATGTATACTCTCCTCCGTCCGACCATTCCCACTTTCTTCGAGATTATAAGAGTAGTACGACTAGTTCTACGTTGCCAGGGCAACGTGAAGTGTTGCAGCAACCTTTGTGCTTTCCATTTGAAAGCAGAAACAGGGTTTATCGAAACGAAAGCTTGGCTGCATAGCCAAGTGCTCTCTGAGAATATAAAATTCCACTCCATTTCACACTTTGTAGACTGTGGACAGAAGAAAGCAAACACCTTCAATTTTTTTTTATTTTAGGCCTATTCATGAACCCAAACTTTCCGTGAACACAACAGAATAATAAATGTGAATCCACACCCTTACCATCTTCTGGCACTGAGTAGAAATCATGATCCTAGGGAAAAAACAACAACAACAAAAGCTTACTTGAATCCAACACATCGGTCTATTCTGTTTTAGAGGAACAGAAGGGAATTCCAGGTCATTATAAAAGGAAGACCTTTGCCTGTTTATACCGACAGGACTTTTTACTAACGAAACGCGCCGCAACACAATTAGGATAGGAAATTACCTGTGAATCCGACTCTCATATCGCAATCAGATGGATCCACCATCTCGTCGACCTTGCAATAGGGGACTTGGGCGTAGCAGCCGAATCCATCGAAGTTAAAGCCTTTGATATCCCCGGAAATGCCTTCGTAATATTGTAAACAGCCCTCCCCGTAGGGAAAAAAGGTACCCGGATTCCCGTAAAGGTGTCCGGAATTTTGGAACAACATTCCGGGCACGGAAAACGTAACGGAAATCCCGCCTGGGGAGTCTTGTTTCCTGGAATTCCGCAGTTTAACGCGGAATTCCTGTCAAACCGCGGAATTCCGGGACGTTTTCCGTGCCCGGAATGTTGTTCCAAAATTCCGGACACCTTTACGGGAATCCGGGTACCTTTTTTCCCTACGGGTCCGGTGCTAAAAATGGACATTTCGTTGGTGAAACAAAGATTGGATGTTTTTATCGCTATTAGTGGAGATTGGGGCGGATAGGTGGAAAACAACGAGACGGTATATAAGCAGGATAGGCTACTGACACCGGCGACAAACGACCTGACTTCCTTTAGTCAACGCTGCCATATAGATGTGTGTGTCTGTATATGTGTACTTTCATATATATAAAACAACATCATTTCTTTTGTTCTGCATACCAGACACAAATTACTGGAACTATAGCTTCAGATGGGAAACCGTATTTTTCTTAAGACAGTCATCCATCCAAGGTTGATAAAGGAGGACTATGGCATTACCTAAGCTTTAAGGGGGGGGGGGGGGCAAAGTCCCCAAACGCGCCCCAACAATTCTGGGACATTGGCCCCAAAGAACCTGTCAGTAGGAATGTAATACGGCCATCCAAGACGAAAGCAAGCGACCATAACTTCCGATCGCAAAATCATGGGGCCACGGTAAACGTGGAAAAAAAGTAATGAGAATCAGAGAACTTTAAAGAGTCAGCCCACCGACCAAGACAGATCTAGGTAGGATGCCCTACCTTTGGGAACAGCGGATTTAGAGCAGTTGCAGGGAATCTGAGTGACATGAATTTTCCAAGCTCTTCTCGAGGGGAAGGTAGTTTGTGAAGACGGACTGAAAGAGAAAGAAAACTAAGGAGCAGTCGAATCGTGAAAACCCAAAGATGACATCAAATCAAATCAAATCAAATCGGTTTTAATCTCGACAATAGCATACAGCTAGCCTCGGATTGTCAACAATACAACGGATTACAATCATAATAAAATACGTTCAAAGATTTGTCGAGTTAAAATGCTTAATAAAATAAGGGACAAATGAATTCAGGTACCTCTCGGATGATTTTGTTGGCGGGGGCTTAAGTTTTTGAAGACCCAAGGACTTCGTCTGCCCCCTTGTACCGGGTCGCACACACTTCCCATTTTCGAACTCCGGTAAAATATCCCGATGTTTTTCTGAGCTGAGGCATTTCAAACCAAAAAAACAGACATGGAAACAGGTTCAGACCAAGATCGGGAAGAACTGCCCTCGGGATAATCTTTCTTTGGTACGAACTGCCTGTAGTGAACAATTGTTTCCGAGATAAGGAGACATGCTGATTCCAAATCCGAACTTCGTTTTTCCGCCGTACAAGTAGTTCAACCGAAATCCGGCAAAAACGGAAATCATTGAGAAGAAGAAGTTGAGAAGTGTCGAAATAAGGATAAGAACACATGCTGAATCCATATCCTAACTTCAGTTTTTCAATACAGACGGACAAAAACTGAAAGACAAACAAGGAAAAGCTGGGTGGACTTTTGCTTGTCTTACAGGGTTACGCCACTAACCCCCGTCCCAAACCAAGCTGTAGGCACAACCGAGACTCGAACAAGCGACACTTCACTTGCGAGTCCGGCGCGCTAACCATTCGGCCACGGACGGCCTTTGTGAAAAATTACAAAAGAAACATCAGAAGCCTTTGCTGATGCAGGGCAAAAATAAGTAAAAAGTTACTCACATATAATTCGCCAGGGCTACTGTGACATTCACAGGATAGGCATATTGCGGCTGGGTGGGTATGAACCGGTTATTTTTGTTCATGCTCCTTCCAACCCCCACTGGGGGAGCATACCCACTCCCACCGGCTCCAGAAAGGGCATCATATGAGTCCCAACAGTTGTAGAAGCTATCCTGAAGTTGGCTTAGCATCGCTGTAAGGGTAGTGGAAGATTTGCCCGCCACTGGAATGTACACTAAAAGAAAAATATACACTTACCTAACACATTAATGTGTTTCCGAGAGAGATGTTTCCTCATTATCTGGCATAGTTAATTTTAACAAGTTTGACAAATCGATTGTCTATAATTAATCGAATTGTTTCTTCTGTCGTCTAGAGTATGATAATACTGTCCTATGCTATCCAATGGATAATTTGGTCTAAACAAACGATTGATTGATTGATTGATTGTAAACTATATTAAAGACAATCCTTTTCATTAAGCTTGAACATTACAGACGTATTCTTTCAGCTGAAGCTGACTGCGGATCATGTTTAATTGCGCTAAACGGATAAGTCAGCTACGATTTACTTTAGTCATATTTCGGCACTTATTGGCAACGGTCCTCTTCAGGGTCAGGTAAAAAAAATCTGAAGAGGACCCAAGATATTGCTCGACGAAGGGTCAAGATATTGCTGGAGTAAATCTCAGTCGACTTATAATAGGAATCTGACCCACATGAATGAACACACTTTATGGTGCATTTACACTTTGCGTAAAATCCGAGCGTATTTTGGAATACGAGCGTATTTATGCGCGTATTTGTGCTTGAAAAGATCTCTAGCAATACGGACGTATTTAAAAAATCGGTCCGTTTTGTATATGAATACGTCCGTATTGCTAGAAATCTTTTCAAGCCCAAATACGTGCATAAAATACGCTCGGATTTCAAAATACACTCAGATTTTACGCAAAGTGTAAACCCACCGTTAGTTTATTCCAGAGAAGATACGGTTTTTATGGCACTTGCAGCTTCGCTCAAGTGCCATATACCGATCACTTTTCGGTCTGTCGGTCGGTCTCGAGTTCTTCCAAAAGTGCTAGGACGATGAAACTTGGCAGGCATATCAGGGACCCGACCAAACTAACTTGCAAATAGTCACTTCCCCGATCCGACCACCGTGGAGGGAGTAGAGGGCGGGGGAATCCTGAGAATTTAGTAGTTTTTGTAAAACCCCTACCACTTTCTACACACTAGTAGGTCTGCGCGCGGCGTGACGTCACTCTTTGCATCGGATCACTCTGTTAACATTGGAAAGAGCTAGTGCTTTCGAGGGTCAAAGGGGTTTGTATATGTGGTGCAGTGCGGGGGAATATGGAAAATTGAGTGTTGTGTAACTTTCGAACGGGTGATCGGATTGGGACGAAACTTAATACCTGAATGAATGACATATCTCTGATGTCCCATTTGAAGTCCGAACCGGATTCGACAGCTACGGGGGAGTTGGAGTGGGGGAAGACCGAAAATCTCGAGAAACGGTTATAATGGAGGGATCGGAGTAAAACTTGCTGGGAAGAACAAGAATCTGCTCCAGATAAATCGTTTACACGTTTGGACTGGACCCGGACACTTGGGGGGGGGAGGTGGAGGGGAGTTTCCCGGAATTCTGGTGATGACGGTTTTTGGGATTTTCACGACGAAACTTGGGAGGCGTATCAGGGACCCGATCAAACTGACTTGTAAATAAAAATTCACTCGATCCGATAGTCGTGGGGGGATCGGAGGGAGGGGGAATCCGGAATATTTAGCCATGCGTAACTTTTGAACGGGTGATCGGATTCGAGTGAAATTTAATAACTGAACAGAGGGCGTGCATGTGGTGATCTTTTTCATGTCCGGACCGGATCCGACAACAATTGGGGGGGCGGGAATACGTGACCGGATTGGACTGGAGAGATCGGGATGGAACTTTGTGGGAATAACAAACAAGTCCAAAACTGAACCAGATTGGCTCCGGCGACTGTGGGGGGAGTTTGAGGGGCGGGTCCGGAATTCCGGTGATCGCGAGTTAAGGTACTTCCAGATGTGCTAGGACGATGAAATTTGGCTGGAATATTAGAAATTCGACAAGATTGGCTTAGAAATCATCACTTTTCAAATCCGACCATTCCTTAAAGTACCAATCATGACCGCAAATTAAGAAAAATACTTTTAAGCAAAATATGCATTTCCATCATCCAAATGAGCTCATGATCATTTTTGCCTCAAGGGTTTTGCTTACAAATGAAGTTCTAGCTCCCTTAAAGTGTGCATCTGAACCGCAAGGTCGAAAAGTACTTTTTATCAAACGATACATCTCAACCCATGATCAGTTGTCCCACAAGGGTTTTGCAAAAAAAAAAAAATTTCTTGCACCCTTAAAGTGCGCATTTTTCCCGCATTAGTGAAAAAAAAAAAACTTTTGATCATACGTATATATCAATGATCCCTAAGAGCCTGCTATCGTTTTTGCCTCAAGGGTCTTGCTTACAGATGAATTTCTAGTGCCTTTAAAGTGCGCATCATCACAGCCAAGTTCAACGATAAAATACTTTTTCTCTAGCTCCCTTAAAGTGCGCATGTGAACCGCACAGTCGAAAATTACTTTTGATCAAATAATACATCTCAACCCATGCAAGTGCCATATGAGCTTACAGCTCTTGTTATTTGTAGTTCATATTTATGCCAGTGATTGTCATCTATTCTGTCATTTTTTACCCAAGTTGGTCGTCTCCTAGTTCAAATAAATAAATATTCAAATTACGTCACAGTTACAGGCTAGAGGTTAGTTGCCCCTTGTGGTACAAGTACCGTATCTCTATGGGCTATAACGACATATTTGATTTACTCCCAACACGGTATTCCATCTCAAAAGGCGATTCATCGTTTGTCGATTTGGCCGAGTTCCTGGTTTGGAAGCTTAGCTATATGAAACTGCGAAAAGATTTGCGAAAATTTATGGCAATGGGAAGCTAAGGGAAGTAGCAATGGAGCACCTGGGACAAGATTACGGGATAATGGACCATAAGGGTCCAAGCGAGCGATCTGCAATCGAGCAAATCCATCATTCGGGCGGGGATCAGGCATGTTTCAGGTTCAATGAAATTTTGCAGTCATATACAATTATATTACAAATATATTTTAATTTTCTTTTATTTATGGAAGGTGACTAAAGGAGATTTACAAGGGATTTGGTAACCGTAACAAATCAACCTCAAATAATTTTGAACTGAATCGCAGAATTCTGCGACTCAGATAGACAGATGTCCAGAGGAGGGTTTTGGCGAGGGTTTCCAGCGAGCGAAGTGCATCGCAAAACTGTGGGAAACCTTGAGCAATTCCTGGAATCGCTTTCCACTTTACCGCTGGTGTGATCGCGAAAACCCACGAAAAGCTGAAATCGCCGGGAAAGTGTTGACTTCCAAACTTTTTAGAATAAATATGGATTACTGGAATAATCCCCCTGAAAGTCTGGTAAATGCCGAAAATATTAATCAGTTCAAAGCAGGTGTGGATCGGGCAACCCTTCGATCCTCATATACTTCAACGAAGTCATCGTTAATGACACGTGCGTATTTTTCTATTTGTTGGCGAAGCATTATTGACGAATGCAGCATTTTTCCAAACTTTAAAAATTCCCACCAAAGCATTCAGCTTTCCACTAACTTTCTGGAATTACTTTTCGAGAAAGCTGCTTTGATTTTCAAAGCGCGAAACCGGGTGGAACGTTTCGTAACTTTCCGAAGCAGCCTAAAAACTAGTGGAAAGTGGAACCGACTTTGCTTTCTAGTCATGGAACCCCTCCTCAGACCCTAACGGAAGAGCTTTTATCCCTCCACTTACGTTTTTGGATCCTAAAAAGGGAAGAAGTTAGTGTTTTGTTCATGGGCTCCACAGGCAGTACGAGTTAATCGTGTACGCATAAAAGGACCATGGATCCCTATTCCCTTAGTCCAAAGAGCCTTTAGATGATGCCAGCTTCTGTTTGCGCCTTTGGAAGTGCAAAATTCTTCAAACTTGACTGCAGAAAAATCGCAGATTTTTACATATTAAACAGAACTAATACAGGCATACGCACATTTTAATATTCATTATTTTATTTTTATTTGCATGTCGTCGAATCCCCATCGTTCTTCTTGTTTTGGCTGCACGCCGTTTTGTGGTTTGTCGAGTCCGCATCGCTCTCCTGTTGGTCTTGTTTTGGAATTTATGACTTAGTTTGTTTCTTCGGAGAAGAACGTTGCCAGAAGTACAACCGAAATATCCAATTATATTTATCCCTCACTTAACATCCCAGAAGGATAATCAACCGACCAAGAAAAACCCCGAAAATCTCTTTTTAATTTGAGAGAGAGAGAGAGAGACGGGTTTAATCAAAACAACCGGCAGCGAGACACTGAAAGGGTTGTACAAAAAGGAATATACATACGCACTAAATAATTGTTCGAGCCATGAACGGCAGTGCCGAGCAGAAATAGAAATATCTAAAATTAAGCTGACATCTTAGAGGGATAATTAGCTGATCAAGAAAAACCCAAAAAATCTATAATTTATTTCTTTAACTGGAAGTGCACCTTCACAGTACGAGACGCCGAGTTCCGATTCCAAATGATCCCTAGGTCTCTTTCTTTATTGCTTTGCTGGACGTCTTGGCTAGTGTTGGGCGATATTGGATATCGATAACGATATATCGGACCAAATATCGATATCGAAACATAAATATCGAATATCGAAACGTAATTATCGATATCGAAAACGATATTTGTTCATCCATAATTATTGTAAATAATCCAACAAAAGTTACATTTATATATCCGAAACTGAAGAAACATGTTCTTCGTTATTCATGTTTTTATTATTCGAGTTCATGCAAGATATTTGGTTACGACAATTTTGTCTTAAATTTTGGCGAAACCGAGACGTATACTACTATCAAAACATGGTACCGAAATATCGATATATCGATTACCGTATCGAATATGAAAATATCGATAAATCGAAAAATCCGAATATCGCCCGTCACTAGTCTTGGTTTCGTCGTGAACTGGTGGTCTTAAAAGCTTTATTTTAGCATACCTTTTTCTTTTGATTCGAAAATGGCTTGATAAGCCGGCAGATGACACTGAAAGGATCGCGGCATTATTGCAGAATATTCGATTAGGGGGCTTTTTCTGGAGTCGCAAGGCAAATTTGAAACGCTTGCCTTATGGCGTTATTCTGCCCGATTCTGCCGAGATGAAGCGTAAAGCCTTTATGACCTGGAGCAGAAATGACCTATATACCAATGACCTACAATACTGAACATAAATAGGCTGGCAGAGGAATCTTCCGCAGGACAGCAACAAGGAAGTCTCAATTCACAAATAAATGGAAAAAAAGATCGTACACCGTCATTTCTTAGCGAGTTTACGAGTCGAATTCAAGGCCGGTCGACTGAAACATCAAATGATACCTAATTCTAGAATGTCATATATCAGATTTGAACTGAAGTGAGGTTGAATTCGACAAATTCGGTCTCGAGCTCAGTGTCGTTCTCGTTCCTATAGTCCATTCAGTCTATGCTCTAGCCCATTACCTTAAAATGTTAGAGACGAAAAAGTATTTAGAGTGAAGTGTCCTTTAAAGTTTGCAAATCAAGGGATTGCTCCCTCCCAATAATCACATACACATCAGACCAGGATTGAGGGCAGGGAAATCAAATCGATTTCGATTTTTTTTGTCAGATACAAGTAGTAACAGGAAACTGCAGCACAAGTCCTTAGGACTTCCTTTTTGCTGCAATAATATATTAGTCATGTCATTTTATTTCATGTTTATATTTTGGTTAAAAATACAACCTACCTACCTAATCGGGCGAGCAACTTCTCAACTTCTATAGTAAAGATGGATACTTACTGTGAGTTCCGTTATTGATGCCACAAAGGGTTGGAACCGGTCCACCCACGCCATCTACGTAGAACTGATCAAACTGACAGTCTCCCCAGACAGGTGGCTGGAGTTGAAACTCGTCGAAGTCCAACCTAAACGCGACACAAATATTAGCCATTTTTAATTCATATTCGGTCTGACCTCTGCAATAAGGAAAGATGGCTAGGATCTCACAGTTGCGGTCAAAAGTTCTGCCCTCGATTTCTAGCAACGCCATCACTTCCGAACCGAAAAGTTGAGAATTGTCAAGTTTCTCGACAGTTAAGTTAAGAAAATGCCGGAATTTCTTCCCATAAGCAGAATGCGTCAACACACCACTATATAAAATAATATCAACATTACAATATACACATTAATAACATAATATGTCTCTGAGTGTTATTACTGTCATTTTCAAATAATAGCAACACTGTAAAAAAAAACTCTGCTTTCAGATGGCATAATCTGCAGTCTTTTGCATTCTAGCGTTTTAATCCTTTTTGGGATCCCAAAACGTAAGTGAGGGATACCTATGACATCGCAAAAGTTGTCCGTCTGTCCGTCTGTCCGTCCGTCCGTCCGTCCGTCTGTCTGTCCGTCCGTCTGTAAGCACGATAACTCTCGAAGGGAGTGAGATATTTTGATGAAACTTGGTGTGGGGATTCTTTGGGTCAAGAGTAAGGTCGAGTTCGTAGATGGGCTTTGTAGCCTTACGTTTAGGGGTGGGGGAGGGGGTTCAAATTAAGGGACAAACAAAATATTTTTAAACAGCTAATGAGATAGTCGATTATGGGGTAAGAAGACATGCTGAACACGAATATGAAAACCATTTTCTCGCCGGACAAGTAGTTCGCCCGGAATCCGGCCAAAACCGGAAAGTTTGTTAAAAATAAAAGTTTTATTTGAAGTTGATTAGATGTTCGATTTAGGGGTAAGAAGGCATGTTGAACACGAATATGAAAACCATTTTCTCGCCGGACCAGTCGTTCACCCGGAATCCGGCCGAAACCGGAAAGTTTGTTAAAAGTAAAAGTTTTATTTGAAGTTGATTAGATGTTCGATATAGGGATAAGGTGGCATGCTGAACACGAATATGAAAACGATTTTCTCGCCGGAAAACTAGTTGGCCCGGAATCCGGTCAAAACCGGAAAGTTTGTTAAAAGTAAAAGTTTTATTTGAAGTTGATTAGATGTCCGATTTAGGGGTAAGAAGAGACGCTGAATCCGCATATTACAATCATTTTTTAGCCGGACTTGTAGGTCATCCGGAATCCGGCTGAAACCGGAAAATTTGTTATAAGTTAAATTTTTATTTGAAGTTGATTAGATGTTGGATCTAGGGGTATAGAGATACGCTGATTTCGTTTTTGAGCTTTATTTTTTCGCCGGACAAGTATTTCTGGAATTTCGCCGAAGCCAGAAATTTCGCAGAAGTAAGGCAGGATCGTTTCGATCGGCTTATAGGGGTAAACACACATGCTGAATCCATATCTGAACTAGGTTTTCTTAGATGATTAGCTGGTTGGCCTTAATCTGTTTCTAAATTTTAAGAGTAAAATTGTTCAAGGAGTCTGGCGAAGACTGGATCTGGTGAAGACAAACTGGATCAAATATTGATATTTTGGGATCCCATCGGAACCTTTGGTCTTGTTACTTTAAATCTCCGGATTCGGATTTTAACTCTCCGAATTCGGATTTCAACCCACCAAATTCGGAACAAAAATCTCCGAATGCGGTAATGCGCAACTACTAAAGTCCGATATAGGAGAGACTTTTTACAGTGAATGCCCGAGTGTGTTAATGTCTGTGATTTCATCCCAGTTTTATCGTTGCGAATATTTTCAATGTCTCCTTGGTTACCATGTAGTTTCATGTCTGAAATATTTTCTGGTACTGATGGTGATCACCAGAGAGGGTAGATTTGTTCTGAAGATGAAGATTTGATTAGGACTAGTATATTTAGGTTTTGATAGGAACTTTACGTGACTTTGGGCGTAGTGGTTTAAGGTTAGTGTTACTATTTTAATGCGTCAAATCTCTAACGTCAATACCAAGACGGAACCCTTCCCAAAATGCCAAGACGGATGAAATCGCAACAGAGGACAACAAAAAATCATTGCCCCTTCCGAAAGACTGTTCACTGCGTTTTTTTCAGCATTTTTTATTAGGCCTAAAAGGTACCCTCAATGTATTTATTTAACTGAACCAATGACTGACCAGATTTTATTTCTGAAATATTACAAAGAAATAATTATTTTTTTCGAATCAGGAATCAAGTTCGTTTTCTTTTGCAGGTTCGTTTCTTCCAGTCCGGAAACAGCCTGACGAGGACCCTTGCCAAGAAGGGTCAGAATATCGCTGTCAAAAATCTTAGCTGAGCCATTGTTTTAATATATGTTTCCCAGTCAGCTTAGGCTCAAGGCGTATTTACTCTGAATGAATGAATGAAATGCTTTTATTCCGCCAAAATGACGAGACAAGAAAAGGGTTAAAGTTTAACCGAAAAGGGCTAGGATGGACAATCTAGTTACCCATCACTTATTCACTTAAATTGGCTTGAAGACCCGCTGAAAATGAATTACTTCGTTGTTTCGCTATTCACGAATAATTGATTTTCAAATAGTGGAATTTCCGTGTGATTTGTGGTGCCTCTGTGCGCTTGTATTTTTGTTGTATGCCTAACGATAAGGATTTTTTTTTTTTTGGTTCAGGCACTAAGCAATCGTCACCAATCTCACCACTGCCCACTGAAAAGCCGTATTTGTGTTGAGATTAAAATTTCCCGCGTCATAGTAGAATTTACGCTGTGGGGACGGCCGGAGGTATTCTGTGCCTCATAACATGAGCAGATAGTGGAAAATAAAAAAAAAAACTTTGCAGAATCCAAATAATTCAGTGTATCAGTTAAATGACACACAAATAAGTTGGCTTTTCAGTCAGACTTTAAAGGTTAAAGCATTTACAATACTACATTAAAATTTTCTAATCCTAGTGCACATCATCCGTAACACTCAAAAATCTATTACATGCAGCCTAGTAATAAGGCATTTGCACAGTACATGCAGAAAAAAAGGTAAGGAACGCTTAACAAGAAATACAGAGGGTACACAAAATCTACAACAACAGCAAAAGACGGTATACTCAAACAGATGAACGTTCCCAGATTTTGAATTCCCACAAGACAAATTATCTCTACGTACCAACATTTCCTTAGCCCCCCTAAATTCAATTCACCCCCCCACTCCTTTGTTAATTTAGCTGTTCACTAGGGTTCATAAAATGCTCAATATTTTCTAACGCCTGTCCACACATTGGACAAGAGAAATGCCACCCATTTATAACGAACAAACATGGACTAGCTTTAAACGTTTTTGAACACCCATTCTCTGTCTGCATCATTCATTTACAGAGGGGTTCCTTGTACTAAACAACGGGCCATTTGTTAAACCTTCTCTAAAATTCGGTCTGTATTTATTTATCTCTTTCCGAATCCGTTTCCAGTACTTCTATGACTTGGAACAAGGTTAATGCATTCCACTATGGAACTGGGAAAACCAATTCCGACCGAAGTGCATTCCAAGAATTCTTTTCTCGTTCCAAAAAGTTACAGTCTTCACATAGTTTTACCGACAATAACACAACTCATGCTTTTTAGATTAAAAGGGTTTATGTAGGTTTTGCCCCCCCCCCCCAAGTCAATTATATGGTTTGATTTCTAGGACCTAAATGGCTCAGGGAATAATTGTGTCCGGACTCGACGAGATCTGGGTCAACAATTTTGCGCATTACTTAATTTCCTTAAAGGTCATCTGAATGAAGTCTAACACCCTAAATTGCCACTTTTACATACTGCTTACCAATTATCTCTCGAAAACCGGACTAAAATCGGATGAAGTTTCACCGTGCTATAATTTTCAGCCTTTTTTCCGACTTGTCTTGATCGTAACGCTCGCCGTAACAGTTGTAACAGTCCATGCGTAACAGTTCATGTTGTAACAGTCCACGCCGTAACAGTCCATGCGTTTATCCATCCATGCGCTGTTTATCCATCCATGCTTTATCAACGAACGTTTATCCATGCGATAATGACAGTTTAAATATTGGCGCTAAATTTGTCTTGGGAGGTCGTAACGAATCGCCATAGGGAGACTTAGAACTTCAAGAGTGGATAGCGCCGAAATCACGGAGCGAAAAAATTCTTCTTCTTTGTACCGGTACTGTGAAGGACGATCTGAGGGGTTCATGGAAGTATGGTAGGATCGTTCAGGTGTCCTTTAAGCGGAATTCACACAGACGGCGTCTAAATATTGGCAGGCAAAAATACGCTTTGCGATGACTAGGCAAAATCGAAGGGTATGACAGACCGGGAGCGAACTCGCCCGAATTTCATTTCCTTTTATGCGTGTTCTCTTCTTCCATTGTCTTTATATTCCTTGATACCAATATCCTATACACATGACTGGGCAAATCCTAACTTTAACTGATTAGCTGTCCTACATCCACCGTTTCTGTATTTCAAGTTATTTGCCCGGCGTTGCTATTTTTTTTCGGCTTGGAGCCGAAGCCTGACGAAGCGTTTTCTTGACCTGATGATGCGTTTTTTCAACGCCTGGCGTGACGAAAATAGCGAGGCGTACTGTGTCTGTGTGAATTAGGCTTTACTTCCTATGGACTATTTTAGTCACTAAAGTGTGTCCTCCACTGGCAATCGTAAGCTATCGGACGCGATCGTAACGTGTCGTAAGCGGCCATTTTGGCGGTTTTCAGCCAATGAGAGCAGGCCGGGTTCGGACGAGCACGGTTAGACGGACTTACAATTGCCTGTGGCGGACCACCCAAAGTTTAACCGAAAAGGGCTGGGATAGGACAATCTAGTTACCCATCACTTATTCACTCAAATTGGCTTGAAGACCCGCTGAAAATGCATTACTTCGTTGTTCCACTACTCACGAATAATCGATTTTCAAATAGTGGAATTTGTGGTACCTCTATGCGCTTTTATTTTTGCTGTATGCCTTACGAGAAAGATTTATGATTTTTTTTTTGTTCAGGCATTAAAGGACACCTGAACAATGAAACCATACTTGAACACACCATGGAGAATGCATTTACAGACATGGCCACGGAGAGCATTCTTCTCCTGAGTGTGACGTTTTCAAAATAGGGATGTTCGTTTGTGGAGGTTTGCACATGCAGACTCCAAGACAAAAAGCGCAATTCATTCAAATCTTGTACAGCGCTGGCCGGATCATATTGTAATTTCTTCTAGATATACGTTTGTGCTTAACTGGTTAAAAAATATTCCAAAAGAAGGGTTGATTGGAGACATTTGTTCATTTCTAAAACTGTTCGATACTGAAATAAGGACAGATGCAAAATGGAGCAAAAATCATAGCTTGGAAACACTATTTCGTATTTGGATTGGGTTTTCTGCAGGCAATGTTCACGGAAGTCATACAGATAGGGATGATACTTGGTACTCTTCATTCAGGTGTCCTTTAAGCAATCTTTACCAATCTCACCACTGCCCACAGAAAAGCCCCGTTTGTGTTGAGATTAAAATTTCCCGCGTCATAGTAGAATTTTCGTTGTGGGGAAGGCCGTAGAAATTCTGAACGTCATAACTGGAGCAGATAGTGGAAAATAGAAAAATCCCTTCGCAGAATCCAAATAATTCAGTGTATTAAGTTAAAGGTTGGCTTTCCAGTTAAACTTTAAGCTGACACATTTTAGAATTTTGTTTCTACCCCATGTCAAAATATCTCGGAATAAATAGGATTAAACCCTCGACACTTGAACTAAAACGAGCAGCTCGGAGGAAATGGTTTCGAAACGCTGACGATATTGCAAAAGCCATGTGTTTACTTTGCTTTCTCAGCTTTAGGCGGTTCTGGACACCTAAAACGATCAAACACCACATCGTCTTATTCCAACCGTTGTCAAATGACGAACTTCAATCAATGGGCAATCTGGTCCAGTTGCTCCTGAAGTAGAAGAAACGCAAACTGGGAGGACGAGAATGAACCCGACGAAAAACTCTTTGACTGCGTAGTAGTATGGTAGTTGTACGAAAAAGTTATATAGAATGGTATGTAGTAGTATGGAGTAGTTTGATTAGTGCTATGTAGTAGTATCCGGTAGCATCCAGTTTGCTAGTAGTAGCATGTAGTAGCAACAGTTACATGCTACTTTTTCGTACTACTCCATACGACTAATTCTCGGAAATTTTTCATCGAGAAAAAGGAGACCCGAATACACTGTCAGAATTTTGATGACAACAGGTGTTTGCGCATCTTTGTATTTGACAAAGCAGAACATTTTCAGCTACATTTTGTTTGAGTTATATTTCGGCCCTTCTTGGCAAGGGTCCTCTTCAGGCTCAAGCTGGAAAATGAACTTGTCAAGTTCGTTTCATTCAAGGACAAGTTAATTTTCCAGCTTGAGCGGCTTGAGCCTGAAGAGGACCCTTGCCAAGACGGGCCGAAATATAGCTCCAATAAAATGTAGCTGACTTATCCGTTTTGTTTTGTCAAATATGATTCGCAGTAAGCTTGGGCTGAAGGAATACGCATCTTTTGTGTTAAACTGTGTGAGAATATGTTTATTATGACCCTTTTAAGTGTTATGTTTCGCGAAAAGATAACATTTTTAAAGTTTAACCGAAAAGGGCTAGGATTGGACAATCTAGTTACCCATCACTTATTCACTTAGATTGGCTTGAAGACCCGCTGAAAATGAGTTACTTCGTTGTTCCGCTATTCACGGATAATCGATTTTCAAATAGTGGAATTTCCATGTGATTTGTTGTGCCTCTATGCGCTTGTAATTTTTGTGTATGCCTTACGAGAAAGATTTATCATTTTTTTTTTGTTCAGACACTAAGCAATCTTCACCAGCCTCACCACTGCCCACTGAAAAGCCGCATTTGTGTTCAGATTAAAATTTCCCGCGTCATAGTAGAATTTACGCTCTTGGCACGGCCGGAGATGTTCTGAGCCTCATAACTAGAGCAGATAGTAGAAAATTAAAAAAATCCCTTTGCAGAATCCAAATAATTCAGTGTATCCGACGAAATGACAAATAATAAGTTGGCTTTTCAGTTAAACTTTAAGGTTATGACAGATGTACTATCACAAAGATGCGCAAACATGTGTTATCTGTTATCAAAGTTCTGGCAGTATACACCACGACTGTTCTATACAGTATACACCAACAAACTGTTTTACAGTTATGAGATAGAAAATAAAATCAAATCGCCAACAGCGACCGTAATCGTGAACTGTCCACATGGACAATAACAAAAGAAGTCACATTTCTCCGCAGATGCCCGAAGCTTTCTGAGCTAAGAAAAATGTATCTAGATGGTATAAATTTGTCACTTCCTGAAATTTTGACTAATATCAACCCTACCGTAATTACTAGAGTGCGCGTGTATATAGATAAATGTTTAGAGTTAAGAAGGAGTCTGAGTGTTTAAGTTATAATTTTTTTTTTTTTTTTTGTATATGGCCCTTGGGCTTTTGAAATACACTTATCTATCTATCGATCTATCTATATTTTAGTCTTAAAGCACAAGACGCAAAAGTCAATTATTCCGGGCTCTCCGCACTGTAAAAAGTCTCTCCTATATCAGACTTTAGTAGTTGAGCATCACCGAATTCGGAGAGTTAAAATCCGATGAAGGATTAAAACGCTAGAATGCAAAATACTGCAGATTAAATTATCTGAAAGCGGAGTTTTTTTTACACTGCTTCACGGTCGGGGTTTAATCCGGATCTAGCCACTCTCTTTCATTTCTACCTAATTCATCTAATATGCCCAACCACAATTAGGCTAGTGATCTGGCCACTGCCGATCCCTGGCCCTGGGGTCCTTTGTAAATACAACTTTGGGGCGACTCGACACTTTTGTTCATCTTCCGGTGAATGATTTTAGTTATTTTGGTAAATTTTTTTCTCAAAAGGATGCCAATATTACAAGAACAACTAAATAAACAAAAAATAGTAAATATAACTTTTGGGCGACTCGACACTTTCGTTCATCTTCCGGTGAATAATTTTAGTAATTTTGGTCCTTTTTTTCTCAAAAGTATAGCCAACATTACACGAACAACTAAATAAAAAAATAATAAAAAAAATAAAGAAAAACGTGGAAAGCATGAAACTTCAAACAATAAAGGCACACAGGCCTCAATCAAGATTCATCGTCGATCACGAGACTTTTAAAGCATTCCTCGCACTGTTTACTGTTAATGTTCCAGTATTCTAAAACTGTTCAGTGCTTTAACACCTATAGGCTCTGCTTTTAACTTACCGCCCGCAACTTCGGCTGTTTATCATAACCAATATTACTGACGAAGGAGGTTCTCACACGAAGTCGTTGGCAGCATGACATGCATAGAAAATAGCCAAAGAAGCAAGTGTTAAAAAAGTAAGTTGTCGTTAGGGGGTTTAGAATGGACCGTAATTAGGGTCTCCGGGTTTAAAAAATAACGGAGCAATTATAGAGCTAGGGTGCAATGGCATTATCTGTACGACGGGTGTTTATAACAAGATGCCTGCAAAGTACACCGTTAAAAGCTTTACGATATTTCCCTAGAAAATGTCGCTATCACAACACTTTCAAGAAAAATGTCGCTATGCAGACACTTTTTACGGAAAAGAGCGAGATTTTCAACAGATTTTCTTTGAAGTGTTGCGATAGCGACGTATTCTAGGGAAATGTCGTAAAACTTTTAACAGTGTAGTGGCCGATAGATTCTACTAAATGGACAATGGCCAAATTTAATTTTAGAGATACACCCTCCCTCCATCCAATTAGCACAGTAAATACAGTCGACAGTTATCACAAGAGACGACTATCCCCAATTCTCAACGTCTTCCCAACTTTGTTTTCCCCAGAGTTTCAAGAAAGATATCATAGTTCCCCGTGTGGGAATAATCGTCCAATTTCCCAGATATTCGCCTTTTTTCCTAATCAGGGACGACGTTTGAGCTTGCAAATCAATGGAAATAACCTCAGTTATCTGACAAGAGGGCAAGATTGACTGCTAACGATTTGCAGACCTCAGTCTGCCAGCATTAAACTTTAGGGACATTTTGTTTTGAAAGACGAAAGCAGCTCGGATGAAACTGGCAGTGGTAGGAAAAGAAAGACAGGCCCGTTTCAGCACAGGCAGGGTCACCAATGTATCTAATTAAAAAAAAAAGTTGTTTTGTTGGAACGGAAAAAATGGGTTTGGTAGTTGTTTTGCCCTTAAAAGTCAATGGAAACAATCTGAATTATCTGAGAAGGGGGCAAGATTAACTGCTAACAATTTGCAGACCCCAGCGTGCAAGCAAATTGACGTTTGGTACGAAAAGAAAGACAGGCCCGTTTCGGAAGTGGGAGGCTCGCAAGGTACAGGAAAGGCCTCGGGAAAGGCTTCCGGTTAAGAAGAAAAAAAATTGCGCGGAGATTGGCAGAGGGTCTGATACTGCGTAATAACGGTACTGCATAATGTATAAAAATCGGTTGCTACTACCGCAATATTGTATTATGGTAGCATTATGTAACCCGTGGCTTAGCCTGTCTTTGCCCGTACGGTTGAAAATGTACGAAAAAGAAGGATTTGGCTAACTTCATTGTTGTTAATTTATTTTCTTTAGCTGCGTTTTTGATTGCCGTTCGCCTTTCAACGTTGCACTTTCGACGTTGGCCGTTCGTTGCTTATAAGCCGTTTTTGCGATTGCAAGTTCGCCGTTGGGTTTCGATCGTAAAAACGCTTATAAGGGACTTGACTCAAGTTGGCTTTAAACTTTAGCGGGAAATATGAAAAAGAGGAAGATGGATTCGAAGAACCAGTTAATAAACCTGGATTTGACATGACCAAAAGTTAAAGTTACTTTTTTTTTACGTGAATTAAATTCAAAATCCAAATTTTTCACACAAAAATGTAATATTGCCTACTTCTCCCTTTATAATTTACTTTGTGGTTTGCTGTAGGCTACACAAAGGTAAAAAGACCGGCAAGTTTTGATTGTTGGTCAGGAATGAGGCTTTTTTTTTGATGGCCTCGGCTGTGTTGGGTTTTCCTGAAGCTGAAAAATAGCCTACTGAGTTTCTATCACTAAAGTAAGTTACTGAAAAGCAAGTCTACGTTTAGATGCACTTTAGAATGCCCTAGTATTCTGTACTTCTTTCTCGAAATCCACGTACAGTTCACAGTGAAATTCCGTGTTGGTATTTCAGATTTTAAGCAAATGTTCTTCCATTCTTGAATCTCCGCAATTTTCGATCGACAGCGCACGTCCAACTTCCTACCCTTCGACGTTGGCCGTTCGCCTGGGCTTTCGATGAAAAAGGGAGGAGACGCCGGTCGCCGTTCGTTCAAAAACACCTTATAAGACTCCAGGCGAAAGCGCAAGCGATCAAAAACACCTAATAAGACCAACGGCGAACGAAAGCGAAAGGCGAACGGCGATCAAAAACGCCACTTTTGTTTCAATGTCAGTATATGGCTTCTTGACGGATCAAAGGTCTTCATTGATTGATTG
Organism: Branchinecta lindahli; assembly: GCA_023053555.1. Lineage (NCBI taxonomy): Eukaryota > Metazoa > Arthropoda > Branchiopoda > Anostraca > Branchinectidae > Branchinecta > Branchinecta lindahli. The sequence goes on along the minus strand of JAKZAO010000004.1, from coordinate 12,745,956 downwards.
ATTGACCATGGAAATCAATGGAAATAATCTTAGTTATCTGACAAGGGGGAAAGTTGGACTGCTAACGATTTGCAGACCCCAGTCTGAAAACAAATGAACCTCTGGCGATGTTTTGTGCTGAAAGGTGAACACAGCTGAGACGAAATTGGCAGACGTAAGAAAAGAGACAGTCCTTTTCGGGCAGAGCAAAATAACACTAGGAAGTAGCGCCGAGACTTAACAAGATCAAAGATTTCGATGGGATCCCAAAAACTTAATATTTGATCCAGACAATTGGGTCTTGTAGATATCCAGTCTTCGCCAGACTACATGAACATTTTTAATATTAAAACTTAGAAACAGATTAAGGTCAATGGCGTTGACGAAATTGATCAAAACTTAGGCTATACTACTGTCAAATTTCTGGTTTCAGCCGGATTCCAGTCGAAGGATATGTCCAGGTAGAAAATGATTGTCATATACGGACTCCGCAGGTCTGCCTACCCCTAAATAGACTATCTCATTAGCTTTTAAAACCAGATCCAGTCTTCGCCAGGCTAATCATCTGAGAAAATCAAGTTCAGATATACCTTTATAAGCCATATCTATTTTGACGATACTGATCGAAACTTCCTGCTTTACTTCCGCTTTACTTCCTGCTTTACTTAAGCCGAATCCCGAGCGAACTACTTGTCCAGCCAAGAAAAGATAGTTCAGAAACGAATTCAGCGCATCTCCTTATCCCTATAAAGAACATCTAATCAACTTCAAATAAAACTTTAACTTATAAAAATCCGGTTTCAACCGGATTCCGGACGAGCTATATGTACGGGTAAAAAATGATTGTCATATACAGATTCACCGTCTCTTCTTACCCTCAAATCTGTCATCTAATCAACTTCAAATACAAATTTTACTTTTAACAAATTTTCCGTTTTCGGCCGGATTCCGGGCGAAATACTTGTCACGCGAGAAAATGGTTTTCACCATCGTGTTCAGCATGTCTTCTTACCCCTAAATCGAACATCTACTCAAATTCAAGTAAAACTTTTGCTTTTAACAAATTTTCCGATTTCGGCCGGATTCCGGGCTAATTACTTGTCCGGCGAGAAAATGGTTTTCACCATCGTGTTCAGCATGTCTTCTTACCCCTAAATCGAACATCTAATCAACTTCAAATACAAATTTTGCTTTTAACAAATTTTCTGGTTTTCGCCGGATTCCGGGCGAACTACTAGTCCGGCGAGAAAATAACTTTCATATTCGGATTCAGCGTGTCTCCTTACCCCTAAATCAACTATCTAAAAAGCTTTCAAAAAATATTTTTTTTGCCCCTTAATTTGAAACCCCTCCCCCACCCTCAAATATAGGGCTACAGAGCCCATCTTCGAACTTGACCTGTACTTTGACCCAACCAATCCTCCCACCAAGTTTCATCAAAATATCTCAATCCCTTCGAGAGTTATCGTGCTTACAGACAGACGGACAGACGGACAACTTTTGCGATGTCATAGGTATCCGTCACTAACGTTTTGGGATCCCAAAAAGAGTGACACACCTGAATAGCATCGACACTAGCACCACTAGCGATACATAACGTCAATATTGAAACTCAATCAGTCGTGCACCAGCGCTGGCTCCGATACCTCCATATTTCGAACCCAGCAAAAAAAAAAGATACAACCTCCCGTGTTTCCTCGATGTGTACAGACTGTATCTTAGCTGTAGGTTACTAGAGTTTTCTGAACCCGCAAGTTTGTCTCGCTTTAAATGCCGCAAGCGTGGAGGGCGGCGCTAGGAGTAATGCCCGTTTCCAATGCATGGCAAGCATGGATCTTGGCGTTACTCCCTAGTGTTATTTTGGCTCTGGTTCCGGGAGAGGGAAGCTCGCCTATGTTTCAGACTACAAACGTTTGTTTTGTGTTGCAATCGGCAGAGTGGTCTGATACTGAGCGTGTTCCACCCTACTAACAATAGTCGCTATTAGTTACTATTTTCTTGCCAACCTTGTGAAAAGTTACTACGCTGACCGTTCCAACCTTCTCGAAATAGTAACTATTTGCTAACCACGCTCGGGAGCGTAGTACCACATAGTATTGTCGCAGCGTACCACGCTCGGGAGCGTAGTAAGCATGGTAGCTCCGAATCTCTGTGACATGATTGGCCGATTAGCCCGTGGCATGATATTTGCTGAAAATAGAAAAATATTATATTCATGATAATTTTTGTTAAAGGTTGAGAGTCAGAGGATTGCAGCCGTCCATCATCAGGCTGTTTGAGCCTTTCCCGGGCGGTTGTGTGTTTATATAGTTTATTCTATAATTAGTAGCAAATAAAGCAAGTCAAGTCAAGTCAAGTCAAGTACATTCCAGCCTTGACGCAAGAAGTCAGAATTCGTGACGTCATGCGTAGTAACTACGGTAAGTAGAGTGAAAAACGCTCACTATAACGGTAGCATTTGTACAACGACGTTTACACCAGAAAGACACACTAACTTTTGAAATATTTCATAACTAGAAATGTAAGCTCATATGGCACTTGCAAGGCTGGGTAGCATGTATATCCGTCAAATTTCGTTCTGTCAAGGCCATGAAGGGAGGGAAGAGCAATCCCATACACCCCCCAACTCGGGCCCTCGAAGCGTTTTATAGTCCTGACCGCCAAGATCCGTCCTCTAGAAGCGTGTCACTGTAAGAGTGTCACAAGATTTCCATCTCTAATGCCCTCCCTCACTCTAACTGCCCCACGAAACAAGACCAAAGGTTTCGCTGGGATCCCAAAAATTTAACATTTGATCCAGGCAACTAGGTCTTGTCTTCGCCAGATCCGGTCTTCGCCAGGCTAATCATCTGAGAAAACCAAGTTCAGATATACCTGTATAGGCCATATCTATTTTGACCACACTGATGGAAACTTCCTGCTTTACTTCTGCCAAATTTCCGGTTTCGGCCGAATTCCGAGCGAACTAATTGTCCAGCAAAAAGAAAAAGAAAGTTCAGAAACGAATTCAGCGTATCTACTTATCCCTATAAAGAAGATCTGATCAACTTCAAATAAAACTTTAACTTTTAAAAAACTTTCCGGTTTTGGTCGGATTCCGGGCGAACTACTTGTCCGGCGAGAAAATGGTTTTCACCATCGTATTCAGCATGTCTTCTTACACCATAATCGACTATCACATTATGTGTTTCAAAATATTTTGTTTGACCCTTAATTTAAACCCCCTCCCCCACCCCTAAATGTAGGGCTACAGAGCCCATCTACGAACTCGACCTTACTCTTGACCCAAATAATCCTCACACCAAGTTTCATCAAAATTCATTCCCTTGGAGAGTTATCGTGCTGACAGACGGACAGACGGACGGACAACTTTTGCGATGTCATAGGTATCCCTCACTTACGTTTTGGGATCCCAAAAACGAGAGGGTCAGGTGTCACGTTGGTCAGGGTGTGCTTTGGCTATTTCAAATTAGGACAAAACTGACCTGATCTGACAGATGTCCACGTCGCAGTCATGTGTTATCTTGACCTCGCAAGTAGCCGCCTCCTCTGATGCACTTTCGGGATATCCGGGACTTGTGACCTGGAATTGGAGGGACGAGGAGGTCCCGCCACAAGTGATGACCTCTAGAAAGAAAACAGCATTGGTCACATTTTAAATTCCTTGCCTTGAATTTCTCACAAACTTCAGGAGAAAGCGAGTGGGAAGCAATCAAATACAAGCACTGTGAACACTTCGCGGGTGTCGGGGCGAATATGAAACTGGGACTTTAGTGTACGACAACTCTTGTAAACGGGGCAGTGTAGCTTTTTCTAAAAAAAAAAACAGGCGGAGGCACTCGAGATACTTGGCTGGGAGCTTAAGTTGGATAATGAGGTTGTTTTCTTCGGGTCAAGTGCCATATAGCGATCGTAATATTTGTCCCTCTGTCCAACTTTTTTTAGTTCGAACACTTTCACATAAGCGAGGATATGACATAATGGAGCATAAAGAAAATTCACATAACAGACCGGACCCAATGCCCTCGGAAACATTCTTTTCCCGAATACGATTATCCGTACGAGTGAAATTTAAGGGAGGGTGAACCCGTGATCTTTCGTTGTCACTAGGCGCACGGAAAGAGTGAGGGCAAGTCGCAAAAGTGAGACGAGTGGAGTGGAATTAGGCACTAAACGCACGGTACCGGTCGCGGCGAGTTTTGCGAACGACGGTCCCGATTCGCTGGAACGACACGCACTAGTTGCTAAATGGTGTTCAAAAGCGAGTGAATATTAGGAGAGACCAAGGCTAAAAAGAAATAGTTGTACAGATTTTATTTTTATTGTTTTAGTATCGTCCCGTAGCATGGGGACATGGAGTGCTTAAATGGTTCAGGTTCTTCAATTTAAAAAACTTCAGAAACCGATCACTGGGGCCGGCACGCGTTAGCTCGGCATCATATTATACACTGACTTTACACAGACAAGATGAATGATGGATTTAATTTCGGCGGGACCACTGTCCCTGTGGCCCGATTTTATCTGAGTATTGTACTGACGTGTGATCTATGTTCACAAGCCCCGAGGTAGCTCAGTGGTAGGGCACCGGCCAAGAAAGCGAAAGGTCTTTGGTATAAATCCCGGATGAGGAGCATTTTCGTCTTTCAGTTCACTACCGACGAAATATTTACAATAAATAATAGAATATCCAAAATAGGATACTTAAAGTTTAACTGAAAAGCCAACTCATCTGTGTGTCATTTAATTGGATACACTGCATTATTTGGATTCTGCAAAGGGATTTTTTGATTTTCCACTATCTGCTCTAGTCATGAGGCTCAGAGTATCTCCAGTCGTCCCCACAGCGTAAATTCTACTATGACGCGGGAAATTTTAATCTCAGCACAAATGCGGCTTTTCAGTGGGCAGTGGTGAGACTGGTGAAGATTCCTCAGTGCCAGAACAAAAAAAAACTGACAAATCTTTCTCGAAGGCACACAACAAAAATACAAGCGCATAGAGGCACTACAAATCACACGGAAATTCCACTATTTGAAAATCGATTATTCGTGAATAGCGGAACGACGACGTAACGGATTTTTAGCGGGTCTTAAAGCCAATTTAAGTGAATAAGTGATGGGTAACTAGATTGTCCTATCCTAGCCCTTTTCGGTTAAACTTTAAAGTTGCATGACAGTACCCACCCAATTTGGTTTTATTCCCGTGAAAATGTAAGCGAATAAATTACTATTCATTCTGCTTGTTCTTAGAATTTATGGCAAGAGTTGTTTATATATTTAAGTAATGACCCACCAGTACTATACTATTTACAAAATGTTCACTGTATATGATTTCCCATACTAGTAAATTGATCTACGTTATGGTCCATCTCGGCTATAGTAGGCCCCGGGCTTGACTTGAACAGCTTCGCTAGGATGTGTGAACCAGCTTGATTAGGGATTTCTGGATTAACTGCGGATTAACTTCATTTATTTACTGCACGTTCATTTCTTCAGTTAGCCTGAATAGGGCCCTTGCCAAGAAGGGCCAAATAATTTTCATATAGGATCTCGACTCTTGCGCTAGGAACAACAAGGCCGGAGAAAAAATCCGAAACTTTTGTTTCGAGGTCTAGCTGGCACCCTGAGAAATGCAGGATCCAGGTTTTCAAGCTAGTTATATACACATCCCACCTCGAAGGCGAGACGGTTCATTATGTCCCGACTTTATGAGGCATCGTCCGTATGAATAGTAATAATAATAAAAAAGCTTAACATGTCGGCGGACACGAACTGCATCTTCACAGGGAAATTGGATTATTGTGCCTCTTGCTCTCGCCTTGTTCAGCTCAAGGTGAGAGCTATATTTATTTATTCATTTATTTCCCTCAAAACTGAGGAGTACAATATGTAAATTATAAAACAAAACCATTCCTAAATCAACTATAATCCTTTCAATAAAATGCTGTGAAATACTATAAATAATAAACATCACTTCAACAACTAACTTGCAATTACTTACGTATTACATTGTTCACTTGTTAAAAATGGGGAAATATTTTATGATCTGAAATTTTTTTTTTTGCGAAACAGACGCGTAGCCTGATTTTTTGTCGAGAAGCGTTTTGTGGCCCGATCTGTGTTTCCCTTTAAATAAACGTACACATTTAGGCCCCCGACGATGAGCAAGCATTCTATGACAAATCCTGTTACACAAGAGTTCTGGTTGGTTGTTTTTCAGTTGGCATAGTTTGGTATAGGCTATCACGAACCTTGGGTATACCCAACGTTTGACAGACTGTTGACAAAGACAGTCTGTTGACAAAGATTGTCTGTTGACAAAGACAGTCTGTTGACAAAGACAGTCTGTTGACAAAGACAGTCTGTTGACAAAGATTGTCTCTTGACAAACACTGTCTGTTGACAAAGATTGTCTTTTGACAAAGATTGTCTGTTGACAAAGATTGGCTGTGGACAAATTTTGGCTGTTGACAAAGATTGTCTGTTGACAAAGACTTCACTAGAATGCCTTGAAAAAATGTGTGGGATTCCCAAGATGCTGCCCCATCAGTCACTGTGTCAGCGTGCGACAGGATTACCTTTCGCTGAAAAGTGCGGTTTATGATAATTTAAGGTAATGGCCCATCCAGAAACCAGGGAGCGCACATGGCCAGCCGTATTGACCGAAAGCGCCAACCAACCAACCAAACCAGGGATTTGTGGTAGACTGACAGTACTGACACACAGCAATATACTCTTACCTTCCACGACTGTAAAATTCGCTCTGAAGCCTCTGCAAGAATCTTGTCGATTTGACTCAAATTTCACAACCAAAAGATCGTCGTGGCTGGTAATGGTTGCCGGAACTTCGCTGCCGCACAAACGCTGCGCATCTGACAACGTTGCGTCTCCTGAGCGGCTCACGGCAAGACTGTCTCCGCTGCAGCTTTTGCTCCCAGTGATGTCGAAGTCTTGGAAGCCCAGAGCGACTTTCTGGCCTTTAGGTGCCTGTAAACGGTTTCAAATTAAATTTTCGAACAGAATCAATAGACTTGTTCGTACATATCCATAATCACCCTCCACCAAGATCCTGCCCTGCCAGCCCACGGCATTCTTAGCCAGTTTACTAATCCAAAATGCACACATTTTTTGTCCCTCCAATCATGCCCATATTGTTTCCGTTGGCTATATGTCCCAAAATCTAGGTGCGAAATCTAGGTACCGAAGCTGGAAGGACGTCAAAGGAAAAAAAAATCATGGTTTTTGAAAGTTCGATCCCGGTTACGATGGGGCAACATTGTTGAACTCATTGAGCGTGTTCCACCCTGCTGACAGTTACAACTATTGGTTACTATTTTCGTTCCAACCTCATCAAAAGTTACTACGCTGACCGTTCCAGCCTTGTCGAAATAGTAACTAATAGGAACTATATGCTTACCACGCTCGGGAGCGTACCGTAGCAACTACGGATCTCTGTAACGTGATTGGTCAGATCAGCCCGCGGCATGATACTTTGCCGAAAAAAGAAAAAAGCGTTCCAGCCTTGACGCCAAGAAGCGTAGTAACTACGGTGGAACACGCTCATTGTTCATTCATGTCTGCGTTCTATGCTTTCGTCGTGGTCCTAATGGGTTGCTTGTCCTGCCCCACCTTGCCCTTCCCTGCTCTGCTTCGATTCGATAGTAGCGATGCTTTTAAAAAGTTATTTGCCTCATCGCTTTGGGATTCTTTCTGGTTTCTTTGAACCTACGCTTTCCATTTGTTCCGCTGGTTGATTGCGTCATTAGCGCTTAAAAGCTCTGGAGGTGTTCAGTAGAAATGGATCACCCAGAGTGGAACTGTTTCTAAGAAAAGTGCTTCTTTGAAAGATATTCCTTTTCTTTTTTTCTTTTTTTTCTATAGACAAGTTTCAGGTTTTTGACTTTTTGGTTTTTGACTTTTTCCTCCTCCACTTGGTGATGTAAAATTTTCTTGAACTCTTTAACGTCACCTACTCTTTCCGGAACAAAATAATCATATAAAGTTTAAACTTCAAAACTTCAATCGCCATTTCAACTGTTTAAACTATTATGTAAATTTCCAATTACCAACCTAAAGAATTTTTTTTCACCATTTCTACTGTAATTCTTACTAACTCTTATTTTCATTAATACTTTGTATCCTTTTTTTTTGTCGTATCTGCAAACCAGAAAATCATTACAACCACACATAAAATTCAACCGTACAGTTACAAACGATCTCCACCAGACACACAACCAACTGCAAGGTTAACTTTATAACCTGCACTATAAATTATAATTTAAACAGTTTTTTATTTAAGTTCCTTGATTTCTGAGCAATTATTTTTAAATTTTAATTCAGTTAAATTAGATAAACCAGGCCAAACCATGGACCAAACAAGGCCAAGATGTTCCTAAAACCGACTACTCTGTTTTCAACAATATAATCAACTTTTAAGATATCCTGAGCCGGTCCGTTGCCACGCCTTTGCCAGTTTGGTCGCAAGTATCCAGTTTCACTTTTGTTTGGAAATGTCACATTTCATTTCTATGCTGACGTCGCTTGCCCGACGTAAAGAAAAATGTCATACTATTTCCGCATGCACTTATGCTCTGTCGTACCCTAATGGTTTGGGGAGTGGCAACCCCGACACTTAGTTAACCATAGCTGTCCAGATATACCTCCTGGATCAATACATTTTTCGCGATATCCTCCCCCCCCCTTCTCAACCGAAAGACCTCCTCGCCGAGCGGCTGCACCACTCCCAAGGTTACAGCCGATTGTCCTACTGCGCGCGCGTTACGAACGGAGTTTCGTGGCCTTCTTTTGTGCAATGATACAATTCCCAGGTTTATAGTAGTTAATGTGTTGACAACCTTAAACTTGCGTTGCGACATCGAGGTTGATATCGGAAATAACACGAAGACTGCAAAATATCTAGCGAGCTGAAGGCGAGGTTAATATATTTAAATGGCCGTCGAGGTTGTTCTTCCGATATCAACCGAGATGGAGGTAAGTTAACCATTATAACTTTTTCGATGTTTTTTTTGTAGGTACGACATTCACTTCTGTTTCTATCATTACCCGGGCACTTCTGTTTCTATCATTACAATCTTTATCCCATAGCCACAAAGAAAATGCCATCTAACGGTAGAGTAGAATACAATTAAATCAGCTGAAATCACTCTTGCCACTGGTTCTGCGATTTGTCATAGATGTTCGCTTCTTCGGCAAAGCGAGCCAGAATTCTGCGACTGGTTCCTTACCAATAGATACAAAAATGAAGCAAAAAGGTTGAGGCATATAATTACAAATGGGATGCGAATGAGATGCAGCAGAGTCAGCAACCAACAAGACCAAATGTTCCGATGGGATCCCAAAAATTGAATATTTGATCCAGACAAATAGGTTTTGTCTTCGCGAGATCCAGTGTCCGCTAGACTTTTTGAAGATTTTTACTGTATTTTTTTTTACAGATTGGTATGCTTATCAGATGGGAAGTGTGACATTTTGGTCGCTTCGAGAGTTATCGTGCGTACAGACGGACAAATCCGGTTTCAACCGAATTCCGGACGAACTATATGTCCAGATGAAAAATGAATGTCATATACAGATTCAGCGTAAAACCTATCATCTAATCAACTTCAAATACAAATTTTGCTTTTAACAAATTTTCCGGTTTTGGCCGGATTCCGGGCGAACTACTTGTCCGAAGAGAAAATGGTTTTCACCATCGTGTTCAGCATGTCTTCTAACCCCTAAATCGAACATCTAATCAACTTCAAATAAAACTTTTGCTTGTAACAAATTTTCCGGTTCTGGCCGGATTCCGGGCGAACTACTTGTCCGGCAAGAAAATGGTTTTCACCATCGTGTTCAGCATGTCTTCTTACCCCTAAATCAAACATCTAATCAAATTCAAATAAAACTTTTAGTTTTAACAAACTTTCCGGTTTTGGCCGGATTCCGGGCGAACTACTTGTCCGGCGAGAAAATGGTTTTCACCATCGTGTTCAGCATGTCTTCTTACCCCATAATCGACTATCACATTATCTGTTTCAAAATATTTTGTTTGCCCCTTAATTTGAAACCCCTCCCCCACCCTCAAATATAGAGCTACAAAGCTCATCTACGAACTCGACCTTAAGCTTGACCCAAAGAATCCTCACACCAAGTTTCATCAAAATATCTCACTCCCTTCGAGAGTTATCGTGCTTACAGACGGACGGACGGACAGACAGACGGACGGACGGACAGACGGACAACTTTTGCGATGTCATAGGTATCCGTCACTAACGTTTTGGGATCCCAAAAACTAGTTGTCCACAAACGAAACCAAACCAACCAATGAACAAAAAAAATCATCACACCACCAGCGACTCTATAGGAGCATTGGCAACTTCGTCGCTGGACAATGCTATTTAAGGTAATTTAAGGTATTGAGATTTCTCGTTTATAGTTGGTAAAAAGGACCCAGTTTCGTAGGCGCCAGAATGTCTCCGGTTTTTGCGGCCGAAAGTCACAAATTCCGTCCTCGAAAAGTGACAACACTGAAGAAAACGAAAACATGTACTCTTGAATGGATAGTACAAAATCTTTGCTCACACAAAGACAGTGATAAACACCCAATAGCTGTAGCTAACCTATATTAAACCAAGTCCTAGTCCAAGCTGCCTTTTGGAAAGCAAGGGAAAGTTAGATGTTGTTTTGGTTGACAAGTTGCATTTCCAGTGGAACTGTGATTGTAACAGGGTATAACATAGGCTGGTCGGCTAGGAAAATAAGATGTACTTTCAATTTTAAACATTTTTTTCTGTAATGTTTTTAAAACATTTATTTGTAAAATGTTTTATTCTGTTTTTGTTTTTTTCTTAAGAAAGTAAAGTTTTTTATTATTTGGAGCGTTCGTGCTGTTTCCGAAAACGAAAGAACTTGGATTTAAAAAGTCGAATGTAGACAAATTAATGAATTTATTCCCAAAAAGCCCGTAAGGCCTTAGCGGTAAGTTTCTTCTTTATTCCCTCTCTTGGCACCGGGTCTGAATTGTTGGTCGTTCTGACGAGTTGGGTGTCCCAGGTGTTTCAAAGAAATTACTACTATTACCCAGGAAGCTGTCGGGATCAGCCTATTCCCGCTTTTGTCACACTAACCTTTTCGCCGCCCCTTGCCCCCCTGTTTTGTGTCATTTTGAATGTTTTTCTTTCTTTCACTTTCTTTCTTTACCCCGCTTGCTTTGCTTTGTGGAGTTGTGGGTTAGAAGTACATTATCATAATTACAACATATATTTTTTCCATCTTCCGGAACAGGAGTGTACGCTACAAGTTCTGCTTCCATCTCTAAGAAATACTTCATACTTTCCCGAACTGCTTCAAAAACTCTGCCTACCTCATTATCACCAAAGAACCTTCTTCTCCCCACACCAATTATAAAGTTTGGTTCCAAAAGTTTTTTTTTTAAGTTTCCAAACTTCGGTGAATCTCAAGGTTGAAACCGGTCCCTTACGCTTTTAAAGGCGAGTTCCTGGTGGTTGGGGGGGGGGGGCTCAAGTAGACCTAGCCAGACGAGGAACACTTTGGATAGCAATCTCATTATATACAGCATACATCACGGAATAACTGGTTTATGTTCAGGGCATTTAAAATTACTACAGGGTTAATCACATTTGTGACCTGTGTTTAAAGCTTGTTTAAAGAATGTTTAATTATTTTGTTCTGTTTAATGTTTTCATTTTTACCTTTTACTTTGTAACTAAAAAGTGGGTCACAAATAAATAAACACATGCAAAAATATTTTTTTATTGTTTCGTGAACCATTTATTTTTGTAATTTGGGCATTACTTGAGAATAAGAACATGGAACGAATAATGTATTTAACTGATATTCGAGTGCTGCTAGAATCGTTTTTTTTTATCAACACAACATAAGACATTCAAAAAGAACTTTCCGATTTGCCTAATATAAAGTCTTTGCTTAAACACTGACTTTTTTTATATCGTAGCCCAAACCTTCAGCTTTAGCTTCCGTCGGGTTTTTGGGATCCCAAAACGTAAGTGGAGGGATACCTATGACATCGCAAAAGTTGTCCGTCTGTCCGCACGATAGCTCTCGAAGGGATTGAGATATTTTAATGAAACTTGGTGGAAGGATCCTTTGGGTCACAGTACAAATCAAGTTCGAAGATGGGCTCTTTAGCCCTATATTTGAGGGTGGAGGAGGGGTTTCAAATTAAGGGGAAAAAAATATTTTTTGAAAGCTATTGAGATAGTTGATTTAGGGGTAAGGAGACATGCTGAATCCGAATATGAAAGTTATTTTCTCACCGGACAAGTAGTTAACCCGGATTCCGGCAAAACCCGGACAAGCAATTGTAGGTCAATTTTCGGCCCTACCCTATTCTTCACATTAGTATAGCTCTGCGCGTCATCCACGCTCACAGTGCATAATCTAGGAATGTCGGACAGAGCTAGTGTAATCGAAGGTCGAAGGGGTTGGTATATGGGAAAAGAGTTAGATGGTTGCGGGCTGTCCTTGAGGTAAGAAGACACGCTGAACACGAATATGAAAACCATTTTCTCGCCGGACAAGTAAGTAAAAGTTTTATTTGAAGTTGATTAGATGTTCGACTTAGGGGTAAGAAGACATGCTGAACCGATATGCGGCAATCATTTTCTGCCCGGACAAGTACTTCGCCTGGAATCCGGCCCAAACCGGAAAAACTGATAAAAGCAAAAGTTGTATTTGTAGTTGATTAGATGTCCGTTTAAGGGATAAGAAGAGATGCTGAATCCGTATATAAGAATCATTTTTTAGCCGGACATATAGTTCGTCCGGAATCCGGCTGAAACCGGAAAATTTGTTATAAGTTAAATTTTTATTTGAAGTTGATTAGACGTTGGATATAGGGGTAAGGAGATACGCTGAATTCGTTTCGAGCTTTGTTTTTTCGCCGGACAAATAGTTCCGGAATTTCGCTGAAACCGGAAAATTCACAGAAGTAAGGCAGGATCGTTTGGATCGGCTTTTAGGGGTAAACACACATGCTGAATTCATATCTGAACTTGGTTTTCTTTGATGATTAGCTATTTGGCCTCAATCTGTTTATAAATTTTAAGAGTAAAAATGTTCAAGGAGTCTGGCGAAGACTGGATCTGGCGAAGACAAAACCTAACTGTCTGGATCAAATATTGAATTTTTGGGATCCCATCGAAACCTTTGGTCTTGTTATGATTTGACCTTGCGTCTCCAGCTTTGTCTCTCCATTGATATTTGTTTATTTTGTACAGAATTGATAAAAACTGAACATTGAGCAACCCACAATTTTTGGGGGGCCAGCGTGAAAGGTAAGGTACGATTATTAAAATCCCGGTTAACAACTAATATTTGCCTAGGTTAACAAATCCTTTTATAACATCACCTATATATAAAAGAAAGAAAATTTAAACAAAACTTAAATACAGTTATACCTGAATTATTAATTATAGCCCACATAGACAAAATTTAATTGAAGATGAAACAAGCCTTTTCTCACCTAAATGACGGGTCTGGCTCGCTTGCAGATCCCTGATGGTCCATATCCCCACTCCGGTCTAAGGCTCCATTACAACCCCCCCCCCCCCCCCCATAGCTTAGCAGAGTATCCTCGCATGCCCCCAGTTCAGGAAACGCCCGTCCCTATGCATAGGCCTAATGAGCCACTCACCGCTATGGTCCAAGTGCAATTGATGTCCCCAGGATATTGGCTGGGGTATCCGGGAGACTGGAGGGTCCCAGATCTTGTTAAGGATCCGTCAATGAAACCACCACAGCCTGGAATGACAGAAGCTGTTATTAGCTCCAGGGCAACTGTAAAAAGTAAGGGAACTGAGGCGGAACGCGAAGGACGGTCAACAACCGTCTGTCCAGTAAAAGCCGGGGACAAGCCGTATTTGATCTCGAACTGAGCGTTTGTGGAGTCGGAAAATAACATCGAGGTGTGAATTCTGTGTCGATTTCAAATTCTTTCTCGGTTTGAAAAGTTATAAGGTTTGAAGGCAAGCTGACCAATTATAACTAAAGAAATAAAAACAAGGTTTTCGGGGTTCCTCATCGTCGAATCCGCATCGTTCTTCTGGTTTTGGTTAAATGTCGTTTTAGGGTCTGCCGAGTCCGAGTCGCTTTTTTGTCGATTTTGCTTTGACATTTATTACTTAGTTTGTTATTCGCTGAGGAAGGTTGGTTGCCAGAAGTGCAACCGAAATATTCGACATTACGCGTAACCCTCGCTTAACATCTTAGAAGGAGAAGCTGATGAAACCTCGTTTGTTCTTTCTCGAAAAAAACTCGTTTTTATGGCACTTGCAGCTTCGCTCAAGTGCCATATACCGATCACTTTTCCGTCGGTCGGTCTGTCGGTCGGTCGGTCGGTCGGTCCGGTGATCGCGAGTTAGGGTACTTGCAGATGTGCTAGGACGATGAAACTTGGCAGGCATATCAGGGACCCGACCAAAGTAACTTGCAAATAATCACTTCCCCGATCCGACCACCGTGGAGGGAGTAGAGGGCGGGGGAATCCGGAAAATTTAGTAGTTTTTGTAAAACCCCTACCCCTTTCTTTATACTAGTAGGTCTGCGCGCGGCGTGACGTCACTCTTTGCATCGGATCACTCTGTTAACATTGGAAAGAGCTAGTGCATTCGAGGATCAAAGGGGTTTGTATCTGTGGTGCAGTGCGGGGGAATATGGAAAATCGAGTGTTGTGTAACTTTCGAACGGGTGATCGGATTGGGACGAAACTTAATATCTGAATGAATGACATATCTCTGATGTTCCATTGGAGTCCGAACCGGATTCGACAGCTATGGGGGAGTTGGGGTGGGGGAAGACCGGAAATCTCGAGAAACGGTTATAATGGAGGGATCGGAGTAAAACTTGCTGGGAAGGACAAGAATCTGCTCCAGATAATTTGTTTACACGTTTGGACTGGACCCGGACACTTGGGGGGGGGGGGAGGTGGAGGGGAGTTTCACGGAATTCTGGTGATGACAGTTTTTGGGATTTTCACGACGAAACTTGGGAGGCGTATCAGGGACCCGATCAAACTGACTTGTAAATAAAAATTCACTCCGATAGTCGTGGGGGGATCGGAGGGAGGGGGAATCCGGAATATTTAGCCATGCGTAACTTTGGAACGGGTGATCGGATTCGAGTGAAATTTAATAACTGAACAGAGGGCGTGCCTGTGGTGATCTTTTTCATGTCCGGACCGGATCCGACAACAATTGGGGGGGGGGGGAATACGTTACCGGATTGGACTGGAGAGATCGGGATGGAACTTTGTGGGAATAACAAACAAGTCCAAACTGAACCGGAGTGGCTCCGGCGACTGTGGGGGGAGTTTGAGGGGCGGTCCGGAATTCCGGTGATCGCGAGTTAAGGTACTTCCAGATGTGCTAGGACGATGAAATTTGGCTGGAATATTAGAAATTCGACAAGATTGGCTTAGAAATCGCCACTTTTCAAATCCGACCATTCCCTAAAGTACCAATCATGACCGCAAATTAAGAAAAATACTTTTAAGCAAAATATGCATTTCCATCATCCCCATGAGCTCATGATCATTTTTGCCTCAAGGGTTTGCTTACAAATGAAGTTCTAGCTCCCTTAAAGTGTGCATCTTAACCGCAAGGTCGAAAAGTACTTTTTATCAAACGATACATCTCAACCCATGATCAGCTGTCCCACAAGGGTTTTGCAAAAAAAATAATTTCTTGAACCCTTAAAATGCGCAAATTAGTGGAAAAAAAAATACTTCTGATCATACGTATATATCAATGATCCCTAAGAGCCTGCTATCGTTTTTGCCTCAAGGGTCTTCCTTACAGATGAATTTCTAGTGCCTTTAAAGTGCGCATCATTACAGCCAAGTTCAACGATAATATACTTTTTCTCTAGCTCCCTTAAAGTGCGCATCTTAACCGCACAGTCGAAAATTACTTTTGATCAAATAATACATCTCAACCCTTGCAAGTGCCATATGAGCTTACAGCTCTTGTTTCTTTTGTTTGAAATACTGGATCGCGAAGTTCACCTCCACATTTCCGCAAAGTACAGCATAGTCATCTTAGCTCTAGTAACTCAAAGACAGTATAAGTGACATTCTTTCTACTACCATAAGATTTCCAAGATCGTTCAACACCCTGCATGAACTCTAAAAATCAGTGCAGAAGTTATGCAATCCACTTAACCAGTGAGTAGTTAAAGATACTCTTCTTCTTCTCATGGTGAGCTTCTTTATTTAAATGGGTCTTCTTCTTTCCCTCTCAGTGAATCTTTAGTGAGTAGTCTTCATTTTCTTCGATTAGTTATTCTTAGAACCTTATAATTATGTTTTTAGTTACATAGCTAAAAACATTGCGTTTTTATATTTATAGCCTTCTTATTTTCTTTTTTGTTTGAGAATTAGATGTTTGGTCTATCTTAAGCTCTGTATTAAAGCTCAAAAAAATTAATTATGGACGATAGGCACTTGTAAACCGAGACCCATGAACCTGAACAATGTTAACTGAATTTAGAAGGCTCTTGAGTCAAATGTTGGTCGTTGACAGCCCAGGGCTCTAATGGCAAGCTTGAAAACTAAACAAAGCCAAAAAAATAATTTAAAGGTGGTGAAGCTTTGCGATGCAAATATTGTGAAAGTAGGCTGAAACACAAAAATGGTCATCGAGCGGAATTTGAATCCACGACCATCTGCTTTCACGACTGTAACGCAACTGACGTATGAACATACTCGGCAAACCATTAGGCTACACCCAACTCCAGGCAAATCTAAAGAAACAGTTCACAGCTATAGTCTTTCAGTTCACTACTTTACAAAAGCTCAAAGGAAACCATGACTTTCTGATAGTTTCCAATACCGTTAAAACGATGCCTGAGCTCCAAGAGTCAATTTAGCAGTTACGCAAATCAGCTAGATCAGCGAGAGCTTGCATGAACTGTGGATGAAGGGGCACGCTTTCCTATGCTTATGTTCCGCTGAAACAACATGGGCGACAGGCTTTTAGCTTACCATTTTTTTTAAAAATAAATAAATAAAGGAGGACCTCAGCACTTGCTAGCAAAACATCTTAATTCCGAGTTAAGCGATAAATTTATTCCTGACTTACCTTGTTGCCTAAGGTGAGCGTAGGGAATGGTCGTTCGAGCCGATGCGGCCGATATCAGCACACCAGCAACAAAGTACAGATTCATATCATCAGGATTCCAGAACTATACTGAACTGGAGAGAAGATAATCCTCATGTGGCAACCACTAGCACCTAATTAGAAGAAAACAGATTTTATAATTAACAACAAATGTAATTATCAGCCCTGCAAGAGATAAATAAACATCTGTCGGAAATGGGAAATACCAGCAAACTGAATAGCCTACTGAGTTTTCTGTAGCGCAACTGGAAAAAGACTAACAAACAAGAGCTAAGAGGTCAAATAGCACTTCTTAAGGGAAGTCATTACAGGAAAGAAGATGACGTCAACAAAGTTCAGCCCCCCCCCCATATCCTCCACCGTCGCCGGATGCGGTTCGGATCTAGAAACGGGACATCTAGGCCTGCTCGTAACATCCATAAAAATTTCGCTCGAGTCGGATTGGCATTTCCGGAATATGTCCGGCACAAAACTCGGCCAGATCCGGTTTGGACACATAAATGACGCATCTAGGGCACATGTTCCTTGATGCGTTTCGTAACTCCAAAAATATTGGCCGACCCATTACACGCTGCCCGAAGTGCAGTAAAACAAGAAGAAATAAATAAAATATTTTCTCTTAGTTCATACTCGAGACAGTTCGGCAAGTCGAGCGTCTTTGGGACAACTACAGACAGATGTGATATTTTTAATTCACATGGCTCTACTATGGATGATATGGTCCTTTCAACTGTGATACCTGAAACCTGGACATACCTTGGCCATGGAGCGAGGGGGTAGAGCATCGCCATCGTCAGTCTTGAGCCGCCACTCGTTCGCACATACTGGTCTGAGAAAAGCTGCTGTCTATTCACGAACTCCTGGAAAACGTCGGGCGCGGGGAAGACGGTCTACACTTAGAGCACCCGCATCCCTATTACTGTATCCCTACCACTTTCTATTACAACATCCTCGCCTTTGCCCTACGAATGCTATTCTTCCTGGTTTCCCCTTATGCCCACGCAGCGTCTTCAGATACGCAAGCTACCACCCAATTGGTCGCTTTTGCGGGGTATGGAAAGGGCCCTGCTGCAAACGGAACACAGATTCGCTCAAGATTTGGCCGAAATCTGTCTGAAGAATCAACAAACAAAGGGTCACTACACTGTCAGAAATTTCATAACAGATAACACGAGGATGCGCGGTTTCAACAGATGGTGCGTAACAGACAACACTTCAGATGTTATCTGTTGTGTTTTAAAACGTCATTCACGAAACGTTATGATAAGAAGCTTTGTCAGGAAGAGCCAAAAACAGCAAAAAAAGCATCTAATGACTTTTTTGTTTGTCGTCATGATGTCAGAAAACTCAGCAGATGCTTTTTTGCGGTTTTTCGACTCTTCCCGATGGCAACGCTTATGATGTATAACATTGTGAAACACAACAGAAAACATCCGAAGTGTTATCTGTTGAAACCGCGCATCCTCGTGTTATCTGTTATGAAACTTCTGACAGTGACGTGAGGTACGTAGATATGTAATGTTTTAGCTACGGGAGTTCGGACCTGAACAGCTCTGGGAGCACCGAAAAGTGGACTTTATTCTTTTTGTCGAAAACAGTATAATTTACGAGGCACCGGGCATCATATGAAATATCTCAAAGGTAGCTTTACATCATAATCAAAATTATGCCACTTACGGCGACTAGACACAGACTAATACTGTTCCACGAACTTCCCAAAATCAGGTACTCTAACATCATCTAAGACACAACAGCAATCTAATTTCGGATTCTGATCTCGCTTGCGAGCTTATTACAATAGTTGCGTTTTGCAGATACGATGGTATGCGATATACCACAGTAACTGGATCTGCATTTTGTCTTTCTTTAATTACGACAATAGTTGCGTTTTGCAGATACGTGGTATATCCGATATACCACAGTAACTGGATCTGCATTTTGTCGTTCTTGCAGTTACTACGGTATCTCTACGGTAACACCTTTTCACTTATAAATAAAGCGTTATGACCAATTAAGTTTACACTATTTCGTGCCTAGACCTCCAACAACACCTTGAATTGGAAAAAATACTAACGGGAACGAAAGAAACATAACAGATAACATCCCTAAGTGTTATCTGTTGAAACCGGGCATCCTTCTGTTGTCGTTATGTAACTTCTGACAGTGTAGTATTTTTACCAGCTGAAGGTGTTGTTGGTGATCTAGGCATGAAATAGTGTAAACTTAATTGGTCATAACACTTTATTTCTAAGTGAAACGGTGTTTTCTTGAAAGTGTTATGCGCGATCTGTTATGAAACTTCTGACAGTGAAGTGTCAAACTTCTTTTCCACCAATTAGACAAAAAGCTAGGCTCTTGTGTTGGTGATGATGAAAGTGAGATGAATTTTTCAGATACCATGGTAACTGGCCGATGGTACGATGGTATGCGGTAACAATGGTATGCGGTAACCCTCAGTAACTGTGGTATCATGTACCAAAGTAACTGCAAAATGACTTTAGACCGTGGTATCAGATACCATGGTATCTGCAAAAACTCAACTAATCTTTGTTGAAAACTAAGCCGAATTTTACAAAAAACTTCGGCTAAAGCTTTGTACGCGCAGTAAGTATTTATTTTTCACCCGCCATTCTGAAAAGTGGAGTATAAAAAAAAATGTAAGAAATCAATAAAAACAAATACAAAACACATATTGTAAAAGTGTTATTCAAATGAAGACCCAGTTCCATTACAATGCAGTACTTCCAGTACTAATTCACTCTTCCTAATTTCTCGTTCCGTCCTTACCCCATAAACTTCGAATGTTACAAATTAAGAGGCAAAACTTCGGGCTGACTAGGAGATGCCTAAGTCAACGGACAATGACTAAGTCAACGGACAATGTAGTTGGAGAATATGATGTGGAAAAAAAAAAAATTACTGTGGTACCTCCTTAACGGACACGCGGCATTATTTTTTCAAATACTGAAAATTTCTCTACGTGGATAAAAACTTATTAAAGGACACCTGAATGAAGAGTACCAAGTATCATCCCTATCTGCATGACTTCCGCTAAAATTGCCTGCAGAAAACCCAATCAAATACGAAATAGTGTTTCCAAGCTATATGATTTTTGCTCCATTTTGCATCTGTCCTTATTTCACTACCGAACAATTTTAGAAATGTCCAATCAACCCTTCTTCTGGGATATTTTTTAACCAGTTAAGCCCAAACGTATATCTAGAAGAAATTCCAATACGATCCGGCCAGCGCTGTACAAGATTTGAATGAATTGCGCTTTTTGTCTTGGAGTATGCATGTGCAAACCTCCAGAAACGAACATCCCTATTTTTTAAACGTCACGCTCAGGAGAAGAATGCTCTCAGTGGCCATGCCTGTAATTGCATTCTCCATGGTGTGTTCAAGTATGGTTTCATTGTTCAGGTGTCCTTTAAGCCCAAGCTGACTGGGAAGCATTTAAATTGTCTGCATGACTGCACTGTCAGAAGTTTCATAACAGACAACAGAAGGATGCGTAGTTTCAACAGACAATGCGTAACAGACAACACTTCGGATGTTGTCTGTTGTGATTGGAAATGTTACGCATCAAAAGCGTTTCCATCAGGAAGAGCCGAAAAATCGCCAAAAAGCGTCTGCTGATTTTTCCGACATCATGACGACAAACAAAAAAGTCAGTAGATGCTTTTTTGGCTCTTTCAATGCTTGTTACGCACAACATTCTTCAACACTTGACGAAGTGCCCCTTTTTAGAAACAAGTTTGAACGCAAAAAAAAGCACTTTAAGGGGTGTGTTCTCTTTTGAAGAGGAGAAAATGTCTTACGCAACGTTTACACGCAGAGGAAAACTTGACCGGGATCCGGGATTGGAGACAAGATAATGTTTCACCACAGGCGGAAAAAATGTACAAGCATGGGTTCAACTAACCAACATGGTAATAGTTGCGTTTTTGCTGTTACCATGTTATCTGATATACGGTCTAAAGTCGTTTTTGCAGTTATCGTGGTATCTGATACCACGGTCAAAAGACGTTTTTGCGGTTGTCGTCGTAACTGGCCAGTTACCGTGGTAACAGATATTCAGATATCACGGTCCGAGCGTGATATCTGGTCGTGGTATCTGGAAAATGCATCCCACTTTCATCAAATTTTGTCAAATTGGTGAAAAAGAAGTTCAGCACTTAGTGATGTAACTGGATATCAGTTTTTATTTTGGGATGACTTTGAAAGGTGCAATTTCTGCAACAGTCGTTTTTGCAGTGGACCGCATATCAGAAACCACGGTAACTGTAAAAACGACTAATTGCACATCCAGTTATCGTGGTAACAGATACCATGGTATCCACAAAAACGCAACTAATGTTTCACCACAGGCGGAAAAAAGTACAAGCATGGGTTCAACTAACCAACAAGGTAATAGTTGCGTTTTTGCTGTTACCATGGTATCTGATATACGGTCTAAAGTCGTTTTTGCAGTTATCGTGGTATCTGATACCACGGTCAAAAGACGTTTTTGCGGTTGTCGTGGTAACTGGCCAGTTACCGTGGTAACAGATATTCAGATATCACGGTCCGACCGTGATATCTGGTCGTGGTATCTGGAAAATGCATCTCACTTTCATCGAATTTTGTCAAATTGGTGAAAAAGAAGTTCAGCACTTAGTGATGTAACTGGATATCAGTTTTTATTTTGGGATGACTTTGAAAGGTGCAATTTCTGCAACAGTCGTTTTTGCAGTGAACCGTATATCAGAAACCACGGTAACTGCAAAAACGACTGATTGCAGATCCAGTTACCGTGGTAACAGATACCATGGTATCCGCAAAAACGCAACTAATGTTATGACAGCAGCCACGCATCATTACGGATGGCTGCTGCTTTTTAAAGCTAGCAGGAAAGGTGAAGAGCTTCCTCATCACCAACGGAATTCCTTTCAACTGGACCGGAATTCCTGTCCGTGTAAATGATGCATTAGAATGCAGGAAAAAAGCCGAGGGGTCCTAGGAGCTTTTAAGCATGCTTGTCAGCGAGTCTGACTTTCTAGTTTCCGAACTTAGATTGCTGTTACCAGAAACCGATAATACTGCAGGAGAACTGGTTCTTAATGTGTGTTCCCATGGAGCGATGTTCGATTTCGATGTGCTTTGTGCCTCAGTTTTAGCTTTGTGCCTCAGTTTACCTTGTATCATAACAACCTAACCTGAATTAGTGTATTTATTGTATGACAATTGTATATATGTTTTAGTTGTAGGTTAATGACAAGTGCCAATGAATTTGCTCGCGCATGAAATGTTGTGCCGCATTTATTTGAAATTAAATTAAATTAAATTAAATTAGCATAGTATAAACCGGCCATTGATTTTCTTTATGTTACTGCGAATGTTCCAGTCAGGTTGAGAAATTCGGACACACTGGGAACTAAGCCTTAAAGGATCCTTGCCAGTAAATATGCTCATTCATTACCTCAGATCATGTATCGTATTTTCAGTCACTAAATTCTAGGTTTTGCAGAATCTTTTGTGCCCGGAACGCAGTCCTTCTTTTTCGTCACAACACTGTCAAAAGTTTCATAATAGATCGCGCATAACACTTTCAAGAATAACACCTTTTCACTTAGAAATAAAGTGTTATGACCAATTAAGTTTACACTATTTCGTGCCTAGATCTCCAACAACACCTTCAATTATACTACACTGTCAGAAGTTACATAACGACAACAGAAGGATGCCCGGTTTCAACAGATAACACTTTGGGATGTTATCTGTTATGTTTCTTTCGTTCCCGTTAGTATTTTTACCAATTGAAGGTGTTGTTTGGAACTTAATTGGTCATAACACTTTATTTCTAAGTGAAAAGGTGTTATTCTTGAAAGTGTTATGCGCTATCTGTTATGAAACTTCTGACAGTGCAGTAGGATATAAGCAAGAAAGTTTTCGAGGACACGGTGGTTGACGATTCTTTAAAGTTTCGAAACTCGAAAAAAATAATTGTTATGATCATCTTCGTGAAACCGCTTTAGATGATTCTTACGAGTTTAAAAAATCGAATAAAGAACCGTTCGATCGTTGTGAGCTCAGAAACGATGAATCAGTTTAATGCAGGATTCAATCATCACCTGGCTGACATTCAATTTGGTGTTACGAAATCCTCAGAAATTTATTGATACGAAAGCCTCTTCACTGCAGTCTATCACACTAATGGATATTGCACGGATGTAAAGAGTGTGTGAGTCCGGGTACACAGCTGACGCTTTACACAGCGAGCAAAGTATAGTTTCAGCAGCATGGCTGAAGTTATGAGGATGTATGCCACCTTTTGTGTGAATGCAGAGAGTTACAGGGATTAAGGGAGGAGATTTTTGGGGAAGGGGGAATGGACAATGGATTTGAAACATTAAATGATATGGACCGGCAAAAAATTAAACGGATTTATTTTAAATTCGCGAAATACCTTCTTCGTCTTCCCCCTTGGACGCGCAATACTTACATGACCCCGAAATATGGTATCGCTGACCCGATTCGGAAGCTTGGCGAGCTATATCATCGACTAAAATGCAGTCAGAGCGGCCATGAGTGGCAAGGGATCGTTCTTCGATAATTTTTGAATTATTAGTGTGATTTTTCTCTCTGTGTTTCTATGTTGTGTGATCTTTTTTCTGTGTGTTTTTCTACTTTCTTTCTTATATGCTCAATCATTTTCTCTTTCATGTCCGATTGGTGAAAAATAAACATTACATTACATAAGGAATGGATTATAAAAAACGATGGGGAGTAAAGATTTTAAAGAGATAATAAATGTTAAGGAGTTCCCCAAGTTAGCTTTCAAACACCGGAGAGATTTCTTCTGGTGGAGAAGGTGTATAAATAGTGTACGTAAAGTGATTTTAATAGTGTGTTCGTAGGATATCCTGTTTTTTGCACGATGGCCTTACAGCTTCAATATGTACATAAATCATTAAAGCACAGAGGACAGTATTTACGACTTAATTCATGTAAATACCTCAAGAATAAAGAATTTCCAAATGGCACGCGCCGTCGCTGCCGAATTTGTGGTTTTCGAGTTCTTGCAGAACCTGAGTACCTCGGTGTACGATGGAGATCGACGTTCCCGACAAACCAAAATATTCAAAATTGCTTGGGTGCATGTGTTCTGAGACGTGAATTCCAAATCTTCAAGAAAGTGCGATTTATGTGATTGTTGCCAGAGGTTTCTTCAGTTTCACACCAATTACACCCTTTATTGCGTGGCTGTATTATGTCAGAGTTGTTTTTGAATCCTCTGGTATTTTGCATCTGCATTATGATGGGTTAATTTTCATCTCAAGCAGTCAAGGAGGTTATTGGCCCCTGCAGCCTTGAAGTATGTATCAAACTATGGAAATAACACTTGTGAGGTAAGGTGTCTTACTGGCTTCAGTGTTACCACTCCTCATGGTTTTACTTGAGATCTCATGTTTTTTTCCGGTTTCATTATTTTTTCTGATCTCACGATATAAGTATAACAGTGACAATAATCTCATTATGGCAGCTTTGAGTTGGGTTAACAGTTGTATTTCGTTAGTTGATGGAAATTTTTTGGGATACCAATGG
This sequence comes from Branchinecta lindahli, assembly GCA_023053555.1. Taxonomy (NCBI): domain Eukaryota; kingdom Metazoa; phylum Arthropoda; class Branchiopoda; order Anostraca; family Branchinectidae; genus Branchinecta; species Branchinecta lindahli. The sequence goes on along the minus strand of JAKZAO010000004.1, from coordinate 12,721,232 downwards.
TGCCATTTTGGCACCCTTCTTATCACAGATGCTTTCGAAATTTTTTGCCAGAGGGGTTTTGTAACAGTTTTTATTGGTGGACGGGTGCATCATTTATGCTGGGCATTAGGCTCGACATTTTAGCCATACTAAAAGCTAGAACTTGTATGGGAGGAAGTTGGAAGTTTGCCAAAAAATGGGAAGTTACAAAAAAAATAATTGCCTGAGGCGCTCTGGTTACTTCTGTCTTGAGCACTGCTAGCATCAAGCTGCTGCTGCTGGGCATCACTGAGGAACAAACTGAAATGAAGGCCCTGCTTGGTCGCATTGCATTGCTGTTATCAACAACCTTTTGCTTTACTACACTCTAACAAGTGTGCAAGCGCTCAGACATAGAGTATAAACATTGGATTGTAAGATTGAATTTCTCGTAACGTTTAATATTGGTATGGCATAGTTATCCGTGACACCAACAGTTGAGCTCTCAGAGAATCTCCAAACATGGCTCAGGCTCAGGCTCAAACACCCTAATGTCAAAATTGGCGGTAATGTCTAAAATTTTTCACCTGTAGCGCCATATTTCTCATCTAAAGCTCCAAGTCAACAACCTCAGCAAGATGTGATAATAATGGAGCTAACCCTGAAGACATGAAGCTATATGTCAGGACTAAGGTGGTCCATCTGCCGCACAAATTCATGATCTTTAGCTAATTGGGGTATACCATCAGCTTGAAATAGCCTCCGCCTACTCCTGTTACCCTGTGCTGGCTAACCCCGTCGACTAAAAGTAATTTTGAATGGTTGTTCTATGGATTTCAGTCAAATTGTCAATACATTCTAGACTCAGAGTTGTAAGAAGCATACCCTACCCACAATTTTTGGGGATAGTGCTTCAACGTTAGCTTCGGGCATGCCACACCCGCAAGGTATGATAAATGGTATGGTGGAGCAAGGGTAAGGGCACAGTAGCCTACAAGTCTACCACAAACCTTGATTTTGTATATCGCATGCCATATGCTGGGTATATCTAGCAATTGGCAATTAGCACACTCTTTTTCTAATTCATGGTGCCCCAGCGTGTGACCACCAGTGCTCATACCTTGGGGCATACCCTGATTTTGGAGCACTGTGCCAAAAGAAAGTATACTAGTGTATGACTGGTCAAATTACTCTGTATTTGACACAAGTTATTCCAGACTGTGGGTAGGCTATACACAAATGTTTGAGCGAGCATATCTCAAAACCATTGATTTTAGGCAGCATGCATATTCTGTTTCTGTAACTTGAGGATCCTATCTTGGAACAGAACCCTGAATTCAGATTTAACCCTATACAAATAAAAAAAAAAATGCTATTCCAGTTCTATTCTATGCTTGAACAGCTCCCAGAACTTCAATATTTCTTCAGATGTAACATAAGTAGAAGAAGAGGGCTGGAGTGCAGCAGAGAAATTGCTTGCTTTATTGTAATTTACCTTCTTACCATGTGCACTTTTAGATGCATCACTAATATACAGGCTATGGTATATCCTTCTATTCTATCAGAAGTTCATGCTCCTTTCGTATGTTGGAACCATGTGGTGGGGGGCTTTTACTGGAAATGTCAGGGTGTCATTTCGAAAAATATCACTGTTGAGATAAAATTAATATAATCCAAAGCTAATCTCGGCCAGCACGGACTTTGCTCCTACATGAATTGCATCTCAGCATGAATGGGACTCTTTCACATCACAATTTGAATTACCTAAGGGAGCTAATTGATCCAGGGATTGTCCCAAAGTCGAGAAGGTGTCATTGTCCATATCATCCATATTTACTAGGTCTCAATCTAATTTGTTGTATGTCGTTTTTGCGATCTAGATGAAAGAAAAGAGCGTGTTCGACCCTACTTACCGTAGTTACTACACAAGACGTCACGAATTTTGGCTTCTTGGCGTCAAGGCTGGAACACATTTTTCTATTTTCGGCTGAATACCATGCTACGCGCTAATCGGGCCAATCGGCAATCACGTTACAGGGATCCGTAGTTACCACGCTCCCGAGCATGGTAAGCAAATTGTTACTATTAGCAAGAACAAATAATCCGATAGAACTTCTGTCTTTAGTCGCATGCAGCGACTATGAAAACCCCGACCAAACTGAGCGGACCTAGATGTATTTACTCTAGCTTTGAGCTGATGTTAATACTCGTTTTCTCCTCTTCCGTCTTCGCCGTTGCTTATAGCACAAGAAATAGTGAAGGAGGCTGGCAGGAGGCGTAGCCTACTCCCAGCGCTGGAGCGCGTCCATAGAACCAATCAGCTTTGACTCCTACTTTTCCTCACCAGCGACTTAAACAGCGATTTAGCTATTTGTAGAGGTAACGAAACGTGATGTGGCGCGAAGCTAGTAACCTCCGCTCGTTCGTAGCAGACAAGGTATGGGGAAATATTCAACTCCGCATAGACATATTACAGAGATAGAGAGACCGAGGTTCTGTCAGATTACTTGTTCTTTCTATGAGTTTTTATTTCGAGAAGGTTGAAACGGTCAGCGTAGTAACTTTCACGAAGGGTGGAGCACACTCAATGAGTTCTACAGAGTAACTTCCAATATCACAGGCAAAGTTTCTTCACGATAGGCTATGTAAAAATAAATCTGTGTACTTCACAATCATTCAAAAATTCTTAATCTTTCAATCAACACAAAATCTATTCCTTTTCCCTGGGAGTGGTGAAGCTGGTAAAACTGGTGATGCCAATGCAGCTGCTGCCTAGAAAAAAAACCCTATGAAGTGTCTATCTAAAGTCACAGCAAAGACAGAAAGTTGATTAGGCCTGTTCGTTTCTTGTCCTTGGTATTAAGCTTGGACAATTTAAGGCAATTAGCTGGCAAACTGTAATCAAAGAATTACCATGTTTTGTTTCTAATTTGTACTCTCTACTCAAAACTTAGTTCATACCATTTTCTCGTGTCAGAAGGACTATCGGCGATCAGAAGAACTATCGCCAATAATTACTCTAGGACAGGCACCGCGTAGGCTCCACCCCCGGGCAAAAAGGTATCTAGCATGATTCAAGACTTCTCAATTCTTCCCTTATTTATTCTTGACCGCATCTAGGTGGTGAGCAGAGGGGCTAGACAGTTGCAAGTAAAAACCTAAAGAAATTGAAAGTATGTGCAGTTTACTTTCAGTGTTAATGGTACTTTCATGGTCTCAGTAAACCTATCACCTAGAATTATTAAACAAGACCAAAGGTTCCGATGGGATCCCGAAAATTCAATATTTGATCCAGACAATTAGGTTTTGTCTTAGCCAGATCCAGTCTTCGCCGGGCCAAACAGCTACTCATTAAGAAAATCCAAGCCCAGATATGGATTCAGCATGGGCATTTACCTCTATAAGCCGATCTAAACGATCCTAGCTTACTTTTGTGAATTTTGCGGTTTTGACGAAATTCAAGAACTAATTGTCCGGCGAAAAGCTAAAGCTCAAAAACGGATTCAGCGTATCTCCTCAACCCTATATCCAACATCTAATCAGTACTTCAAATAAAAATTTAGCTTCTAACAAATTTTCCGGTTTTGGCCGGATTCCGGGCGAACTACTTGTCTGGCGATAAAATAGTTTTCGTATTCTTGTTCAACATGCCTTCTTACCCCTACATCAAACATCTAATCAACTTCAGATAAAACTTTAACTTCTAACAAACTTCCCGGTTTTGGCCGGATTCCGGGCGAACTGCTTGTCCGGCGAGAAAATGGTTTTCATATTCGTGTTCAGCATGCCTTCTTACCCCAAAATCAAACATCTAATCAACCTCAAACAAAACTTTTACTTTTAACAAACTTTCCGGTTTTGGCCGGATTCCGGACGAACTACTAGTCCGGCGAGAAAATGGTTTTCATATTCGTGTTCAGCGTGTCTTCTTACCCCATACTCGACTATCACATTAGCTGTTTAAAAAAATGTTGCTTGCCCCTTAATTTAAACCCCCTCCCTCACCCCTAAATGTGAAGCTACAGGGCCCATCTACGAACTCGGCCTTACTCTTGACCCAAAGAATCCCCACAGCAACTTTCATCAAAATATCTCACTGCCTTCGAGATTTATCGTCCTTACAGACAGACGGACAGACGGACAACTTTTGCGATGTCATAGGTATCCCTCCACTTACGTTTTTGGATCCCAAAAACAAATATCACAATCTATATTTCAAGGATAAACACTCACCTATTTACTAAAGCTCTCTGTGGAACCAGTCAGCGGGGTTTAGCAAACATGGCTGTTGTTGTGAGTGTACAAATCTTGATACAATGCTGTGATGCATAGGGCCACTACAGGTCAGAATCCTGGGCTGCACTTGGTAGATCACATTATGAATTATGTGCGTCTATCGGCCAGGCATCATGTTTTCTGTATTCGCATCTGTAAAAATTAAAGCATTTCAATCAACTCTCCAGTGTTGTTCTGTATTGCAGAGTGCTTAAAGTTTAACCGAAAAGGACTGAGATAGGACAATCTAGTTACCCATCACTTATTCACTTAAATTGGCTTGAAGACCCGCTGAAAATGCGTTACTTGGTTGTTCCGCTATTCAGGAATAATCGATTTTCAAATAGTGGAATTTCCGTGTGATTTTTGGTACCTTTGTTGTATGCCTTACCCTTTTACCCTCATGCCTTTTTGTTCAGGCACTAAGCAATCTTCACCAATATCGCCACTGCCCACTGAAAAGCCTTGTTTGTGTTTAGATAAAAATTTCCCACGTCATAGTAGAATTTTCGCTGTGGGGACGGCCGCAGTTATTCTGAACATCATAACTAGGGCAGATGTTGGAAAACAAAAAAATCCCTTTGCAGAATCCAAATAATTCAGTGTATTCAACTAAATGACACAAAAATGTTGACTTTTCAGTTAAACTTTAAGCTTCCTCATTGCTGTCAGATGATTCCTATTTATGCTACTTTCAAAACAGAACTGACACAGTCTTGACAGAAAGGCAGCCAGACCACACAGACTTAGTGCACTTGGCTGGCCATACCCAAGTTCTCTGTTAATCAGTCTGCTTGTTTGTCGGTCAAGCTATGTCAGCGTGAAGCTATGTTCTGTGGATTGCATACAAATAGGATTCAAAAGAAGTGTAGCCTGCCATTTGAAGACCCTGACAAGCTAAAAAAAAATGGTTCTCTTAGTCTACCCTACTCTACCCAACTCTGTGTTATTTGAACTGGTTGCTGGTCTGTCAGACTACATCAGTCACCAGTGTTCTGAGGATTGTATAAATAATTGTTAATGGCAGGGTAGTATTATCTGATTTAACTTTAACCATCAATATTGTGTGGTGTTATGGGGTGCTCAAGCTTTTCTCATAGTCTATCCCACGTTACTCAAGTATGAGCTGACCAGTTTGGTTGTCTGTATGTCCGGTTGTGTCAGCAATAATTTTCTGGTCAGGGACTTGCACACAAAAATGATTCTAAAGGAAGGGTATAGTTTGCGACAAGTTGCCTGGTCCCAACTGACAAGCTAAAAAATATGTATCGCATGCAGATATTTTTTATTGGCTCAAACAATCAATACTGTGTCATGTTACTGGAGTGCTCAAGCTTTTTGTACAGATTACCTTACTGTAATTCGTCTAGCTGTCTGTCTGTCAGATTTAATCAGCTTGAACTGGGGTCTCTTTTTTTTTAGGATTGTATATAGCCTTAGTTAGTACAAATAAGAATGTAAGAGTTCTCAAGCTTTTCCCAACAATTTTAAAAATACGTAAAATAGTCCAGGTAAACAACCCAAAACAACCTCCAAGGCTTTGTACAAAGCACAAGCTTTGCAGCACAAAATAGTCCAGGTAAACAACCCAAAACAACCTCCAAGGCTTTGTACAAAGCACAAGCTTTGCAGCACTTTTCAACCTAGTAACAGATTTTGGTGGCTAGAGGCATGAAATCACAGCAATTCTTAATTTATTAGCTACATTTTTTACTTTTATCCAGCTAACCGATCTGGAGGATTTCCCACTATAAGCCATTTACTTCCCTCAGTTAGCAGACATAAATCCTTATAAGCCCTTTTTTGCCACCATTTTTCTTGGACTGAGGATCGAGCTCCCTCCAACCAAGCAAATTCGAACTGTTCATGTTGAGTGCAAAATAAGGCGGTTTTTTGTCACCGGCAAACTGGATGGGATGCCGAAAAACAATGGATGATGGAGTCGGCAAAAAATGTAACTATACTGTTCTCACTTGACTAAGAGCAAAATAATGATAATCATACCAGAAGGCGGCAGCTAGAATTCCTGCATGTTATTTAGTTTTCAAGCCAACTTTATTAGGTCCTTTCAGAAGCTTTTTATTGGCATAAAAAGTTTAGTTTTTATAAAATTTGGAAAAAACAATTTTCGCCAATTTTACTTTGATTTAATGCTCACAAATTTCAGAGAAAACAAATAAAAAGTTTTGGGCCAAAGTTTCACTTCTATCTTCCAGCCCAAAAACTAGTTCCTTCCATTAATTTTTACAGTATCATTTTAAGTAGCTACTGTAATCTCTGAGTATATCATGCTAACAAATCCTTTTCAAATTACATCCATAATTCATCTGTTACAGTCGCTACACTCCAAGCCAAACATGGTACACCATAATTCCGGATTCTGTTGAAAGAACCATACCTCTACACTACAGTAACTTACTATACTTTACTGCCACTGGTAGCCTAATCTACTATGGTACAGTAACCTGTCAAGTACATACCAGTTTGAAGGATCTTCATCATTCTTTCGTGGTGGGCCTAATGGCTCAACTCTCATTGAAGTTTGAGAAGATGAGGACACTTCTTGAGGAGCAACTGGCTGGTACAAATATCCACCACAGTGCTGCCCTGTTCTTCCGGGAGAAAATCCTCCTCACTAGTTGCACTGGTCTCACTACTGCTAGGGCTGCTACTGCTAGACATTTCTACAAATACACAACTTTCTTTCTACAAATACACAAACAAAGCCGACTTGATACAGCGCTTGGCCAATTTGAAATATTACGACGCACCAACGACGAATTCTCCGAAACATAAGTAGCGGCAATGCAGAAATTCGTGTCAATGCTTGGCAACCCCGCAATGTGACGTTCAGCCTGAAAAGCGGCCGAAGACAGCTAAATCCGAGATGGAAGAATGTTAATTGGAAAGGGTTTCGGAAGTAAGCAGGTCTATTGGGGAGAGGGATGGAGTGTAAAATAGCGTATTAGAGTCCTCTGTGCTTTAATTTATCATCACAGATGAAGGGAAGACACCAGTTCTCTGTCAGATTATGGGTTCCCGACTTTCCTTACGCCAACCCCACAACAATAAAAAAAAACACGAGGCAACTGGAATAACAGAACGACGTAAAACAAAATAACACGTTTGAGCAACCCCGGAAACAATAACAGAAAATGCACCTACAATTTATTCTAGCGTTAAGTAGCTATGGATCATCTATTGCGATATCTGCCGCAGGCATAAGCTGCCATGAACGCGAAGACTCCTCCAAGAACGAAGAAGTACGAGCCGTAAACGACGAACTGAAATTTCGGTTAAAAATTTAATAGATAGAATAGATGATAAATAATTTATAAATATAACAAATAAATAATATAATAAACAGACAGACTAAGATACCACGGTCACCGATCGCCGGGTGGTTGAGCGTTACGGTGGGAGTAGGGTTGGAATTCTAATAATGGCCGAGAATTGATGTTGTCATGGAATCGGCACTGTTGCCAATTTGCTCTGACGGAACTTGCTAGTTTTAGCCGCAAAAACCTGTGAAATTCTTGCGCCTACGAAACTAGGTCGTTTTTTTTACCAACTACTAAACTAACGGAAAATCTCGCCTTATCATCTTCATAATTATATGCCTCAACTTTTTTGCTTCATTTTTGTATTTACCAGTAAGGAACCGGTCGCAGAATTCTGGCTCGCTTAAATGTCGAAGAACTCGAAAATCTGTGACAGATCGCAGATTTCTGCGACCAGTGACAACACCGAGAATCAGTGGTGTCAAGAACAAATAATATGATAGAACTTCTGTCTTTAGTCCCATGCAGCGACTATGGATACCCCGACAAAACTAAGCGGACCTAGAGGTATTTGCTCTAGCTTCGAGCTGACGTTGATACCCGTTTACTCATCTTCCGTCTTCGCCGTTGCTTATCGCAGAAAAAATAGTGAAGGAGGCTGGCAGGAGGCGTACTCCGCGAGCTGACCCGCTCTGGAGAGCGTCCATAGAACAAATCAACTTTGACTTTTGCTTCTCCTCATCCGCGGGTTCACATCAATTTAGCGAAACGTGAGTGGCGCGAAGCTACTAACCTCCGCTCGTTCGTAGCGGACAGGGTATGGGGAAATATTCGACTCCGTATAGTCATATTACAGAGATAGGGACACGGAGGTTCTGTCAGATTATTTGTTCTTGGTGGTGTGGATTACGCAAAACTGGCGGTGAAAATCCAGCGTGAAGCGGGTAACCCTACGAAAAGATATAAGAAGTGTCGGATGACTAGCCCCACCTTCAAGATAACTGGGGCTACCGCACAGCCAAGCCAATCCTTCCGGTTTATCATGATAACAATGATAGCTTATCAACATTTCCAAGGTGTCTCCTTCGCATATCTTTCGTCACCGAATCACAACCGTGCGTCACAATTCCTTTTTCCCCTACCTCATCCATTTGCATATTTACTGTGTCTCTTAAATGTGTCGAGTCTAAGATACCCTTCCATATTCCGGAATCTGGGGTGTCCACCATCCCGGACTTCCGACCAACCTCCACGAAACCGGATTTCTGTAACCCGGAAGGTGAAACCTGGCTTGTCCTGGAACCGAAGATCACCCTGGAAACCGGAGATGCCTCTTTTTGTAACAAGTTAGTGGGTATTTAACCGTTACTTTTGTTCCGGCATAGGCACGTGGCTTCTCGATCGGTTCCGTGGATATGTCATTAGTTGCGTTTTTGCTGTTACCATGGTATCTGATATATGGTCTAAAGTCGTTTTTGCAGTTATCGTGGTATCTGATACCACGGTCAAAAGGCGTTTTTGCAGTTGTCGTGGTAACTGGCTTGTTACCGTGGTAACAGATATTCAGATATCACGGTCCGACCGTGATATCTGGTCGTGGTATCTGGAAAATGCATCTCACTTTCATCAAATTTTGTCAAATTGGTGAAAAAGAAGTTCAGCACTTAGTGATGTAACTGGATATCAGTTTTTATTTTGGGATGACTTCAAAAGGTGCAATTTCTGCAACACTCGTTTTTGCAGTGGACCGTATATCAGAAACCACGGTAACTGCAAAAACGACTAATTGCAAATCCAGTTACCGTGGTAACAGATACCATGGTATCCGCAAAAACGCAACTATTGCAATGATTTTCTTTACGTTTTCGGATACCTTTCGGAAACGGCTCTGCTTTAATCCATCTCAGGCTCGTCACGTGTTTGACGAGTTTCGGTGTGTCTACAGGAATGTTTCAAAGTTTGGCGTGTATCTTAGGAACGCATTTAGTTAAATTTATTCAGTTTGACGCCCGCCTTTTCGGGATCCCAAAACGTAAGTGGAGGGATACCTATGACATCGCAAAAGTTGTCCGTCCGTCCGTCCGTCCGTCTGTACGCACGATAACTCTCGAAGGGATTGAGATATTTTGATCAAACTTGGTGGGAGGATCCTTTGGGTCTACGTACAAGTCTAGTTCGAAGATGGGCTCTGTAGCCCTATATTTGAGGGTGGGAGAGGGGTTTCAAATTAAGGGGAAAAAAAATATTTTTGAAATCTATTGAGATAGTCGATTTAGGGGTAAGGAGACATGCTGAATCCGAATATGAAAGTTATCTTCTCATCGGACAAGTAGTTCACCCGGAATCCGGCGAAAACCAGATACAAAATTTGTCGACCCCCGCTACCCCTTTTCTCAGATTCGTATAGCTCTGCGCGGGATTAGTATACCTCTGCGCAGAGCTGACGTAAGAGAGAGAGAGAGCTAGTGCGATCAAGGTCGAAGGGGTTGGTATTTAATACCAACATAATAATCCATCATGATAGGTAACCGCGCCCATGAGAAGACATAAATGCACTGGCACTGGGGGCAAAGAGTATTGATCTATCAACATCGTATAGTAGATTTTTGGGATCCCATCGACACCTTTGGTCTTGTTACTCCTGGCAACACCGGTTCGTACAACATCGATAGGTAGGAGAGTGGACGATGAAATACCCTAATCGTACATTTTCTGGTAGTAACAGTAAGAGTGCGCCCTACGCTAGTCTCAGGCTTACTGAATCATTTACACATCGCGTTACTAACAAGACCAAAGGTGTCGGTTGGATCCCAAAAATCTAATATATGATGTTGATAGATCAATACTCTTTACTTGTAATATTTAGAAACAGATCAAAGTTTAAAGTTTCAAGCCCCTCGCGAAGGCCTTCTAGCAACCGACTCTTACATACAAGTCCGTCTCCCCGTGATAGACATGGTACCGTATCGTTCTTACCATGGAATACACTGGCAAAAAATAAAGCGTATACCAACTAGCAAAAGTTGGCAACCCCTTATCACAAAAGATTCTAGCAACCGATTCTTACTTACGAGTCCATGTCCTCGTGATAGACGTGGTACCAAATTGTTCGTACCATATAAAGCACAGGAAACAAATTGTAGGTACACCAAGTAGACAAAACTGCTAACCCCTCATTGCCGAAGATGATTATGGTCTAACAGCCTATTATTAGACCATGAAACCATTAGAAATTCCCTACTTGTCTCACAATTGGGATCGGTCTGTTTTTTATTTCAGTGTTCACCCTTCTACTGAAGTTGTCAATCCCTCTTTAAACTTTCCAACTGTTATATAGCAAGCAACCACCTTCTCTTTTACCAACCCCACATACTAACCCCTTAGACCTTCGAAAACAACTAGCTCTTAGGTTCATTGAGTACGCGTTCTGCGCAGAGCTATACTATTATGCAGAGCTATACTATTTTGAAGAAGAGGGGTAGCCGAAAATTGGTCGACACATTTTGTGTCCGGTTTTGGCCGGATTGCGGGCGAACTACTTGTCCGGCGAGAAATGGTTTTCACCACCGTGTTCAGCATGTCTTCTTACCCCCAAAATCGAACATCTAATCAACTTCGAATAAAACTTTTACTTTTAACAAACTTTCCGGTTTTGGCCGGATTCCGGACGAACTACTGGTCCGGTGAGAAAATGGTTTTCACCATCGTGTTCACAATGTCTTTTTACCCCATAAACCACTATCATATTAGCCGTTTAAAAATATTTTGTTTGCCCCTTAATTTAAACACCCTCCCCCACCCCTGAATTTAGGGCTACAGAACCCATCTCGAACTTGACCTTACTCTTGACCCAAGGAATCCTCACACCAAGTTTCATCAAAATATCTCATTCCCTTCGAAAGTTAAAGACCGTACAGACGGACGGACGGACGGACAGACAGACAACTTTTGCGATGTCACAGGTATCCGTCACTAACGTTTTGGGATACCAAAAACAAAAGCTAACCTTTCTTCTACCTATCCTTTGGAAGTTGCAACGCAACAAAAGGCGAAACCTTTTGTCAGTTTTAGAGTAGAGTAGAGTAGGGCGTCGATTATAATTCAATTTAAAAATAACTTTCACAGCAATGATGCCGAATTTGCATTTCGCATCAATACATTGATAATCTTACACAAGGGCATCGTCAATTCAAAATTTACAACAGATTTACAGATGTAAATATATGTATATATATATATATTTACACAACTCAACCAATTTATATAAATTCAAATAAATAAATAAATAACTCATTTATCAGTACTCATCTATAATCAGAGAATACGAATTTATTTTTAGTCATAAGATAAAAAAAAGTATCACGAAAGGTGAAACGAAGCTTTTCCTGTGTCTTCCGTCAGAGCAAATTACTGGTGTTAACTTGGAGACTTTCTGGGATTTTTCCCGTGGGGACTAGTTTTGGGAGTTTGAATTCAACCTTAAGGAATAAGAAAACGATGTTGCCCAAGCTTCTTAATTGACGATACTGGCGGAATGTTTACCTCGGCTAAAAGGAAAGAATTAAAATACTTCTGTACTTTTCGCGGTACCCGTGATTGCCTTCGATACTTCGGAAGTTGTCTTACCTGATCTTTTGGTGGCATGGCGAGTCCAACACCACTAGCTACGACGGTCGTAAGGATGGTCTGAAGAAGTAGAGCTACAAAGGTGTTGAAGCCGAAGATTAGGCCATAGCAGTGCTCGGCGAGCTGCTTCGCGACTTCAGCACTAGAAAGGAGGGACAGGATTAGCAGAAGTCTTACAACATGTACCATCTCACATTAAGTACCTGTAATTTAAAATTTTGATTTTTTTTTTAAACCTTGGTTCTATGAAGACTGAAGAGGAAAGTTGTCGTTATACAGTTTCGAATCGATAATGACGATATTTGACTGCATCGGCATCCTGAAATCCGCAAACCCCAACAATATCCTAGAAGTTTCGCACTTAATTTCGTGTAGACATTTTGGACTGGGATTCGTATAACCGCCTATTTGTTTTGTTTTAAAGTTTATCTTTGTTAAAAACATTATTATGACATGCTGTGGCAGGTGTCTCTGTAGCTAATTTAGTAATTCGCCTTATTTCTGTTCAGCACTCCAAGTCGACTAGTTTCTGTTAGTCCCCATTGCCTCATTATCAACACTTGTGTAGACATAGTAAAAAGTCGGATCCATAAGGTAGTGGACAACTCTCATAGGCTATGTCATAAGGTAGTGGGTAGTGGGCAACTCTCATATTTCATAAGGTAGTGGGTAGTGGCAACATTCATATGTCATAAGGTAGTGGGTAGTGGGCAACTCTCATATGTCATAAGGCATATGTCTCTCATGAGACACATGCAAAACTCCATTACCTGGAAAACAGTTTGCAGATTTTCTACTCATCAACCTGTGCATCTTTTTTGCTATTTCTGTCCCAAGTTAAGATGGTGAGGCATAGAGGGATTAACAGAAACTAGTCCACTTGGAAGCGCTGAACTGGAATATGGTGAATTGCGAAACGGATTCCTTGCGGTGAAACGAACTTTCGCTTACTGGAAATTTTGGCATTCATTTTGTCATTTGCGGTAGAGCACCGCATGTTCCTATGCAGAAGTTTCCCAAGAACGGTCCGACAGGCCCGAACCAGAACACCCCCGACTGTTCCTCCCGATGACAAATTCTTTGACTGTGTAGTTGTATGGTAGTTGTACGAAAAATTTGCATGGAATGATATGTAGTAGTATGGAATACTTTGATTGGTGATATGTAGTAGTGTGGAATACTTTGATAAACATGCCTCCGACTGGGTTAATCTTATGTAGTAGTATCCGATAGCATCCAGTTTTTCTAGTAGTAGCATGTAGTAGCAACAGTTACTACTGCATGCTACTTTTTCGTACTACTCCATACGACTAATTCTCGGAAATTTTCATCGGGCTGGGAAACTGTTACATAGGAGCTTTTGTAGGGTATTTCGGTCGACCAAAAGCACCCCGACTGTTCCTGAGAAGCTTCTACATAGAAACTTCAATCACATGCGGAATTTGCAAGAGGCTTAAACAAATCAATATGCAAGGCTCACCTCGCGACGGTTATCAATATCTGGTAAGAGATCTTGAATAGTATGTACATTCCATACGCCACCCATATGTCGTTCGTCCAGGCCATGATTAGAAGAACAAAGCCATCAAGAATTGATACAAAGGCAAGGACTGGCTCGCCCCATTTGGTCCAGTCGAGTTTCACGTAGCTTATGGCCACAGCTGCCCCCGCACCTAGAAGACAAGGTTGGTTAAAATCGGCAGTCTCGGGTTCAAGCATGGAGGGACCCAACGATTGCATCAAACAGCGAGATACTTCGGGTGGGAGAGATATAAAAGCGCCAGGTTATATAACAGAAATGCCAAAGAAACACAATTTTCATTAATTTCCAATCGAAATTATATCCGACTTGACAAGGGATTACACAGAAACTCCTGTCTCAAAACTCTTAAAGGACACCTGAACAATGAAACCATACTTGAACACACCATGGAGAATGCATTTACAGACATGGCCACGGACAGCATTCTTCTCCTGAGCGTGACGTTTTCAAAATAGGGATGTTCGTTTCTGGAGGTTTGCACATGCAGGCTCCAAGACAAAAAGCGCAATTCATTCAAATTTTGAACAGCGCTGGCCGGATCGTATTGGAATTTCTTCTAGATATACGTTTGGGCTTAACTGGTTAAAAGATATTCCAGAAGAAGGGTTGATTGGAGACATTTGTTCATTTCTGAAAAATTTCGGTACTGAAATAAGGACAGATGCAAAATGGAGCAAAAATCATAGCTTTGAAACACTATTTCGTATTTGAATAGGGCTTTCTGCAGGCAATGCTAACGGAAGTCATACAGATAGGGATGATACTTGGTACTCTTCATTCAGGTGTCCTTTAAGGGAAGAAGAAAATTAGAACAGGAGTCCTGCCCCTTGTTTATCGAGCCGGACACGTTTATTTAGCCGAAAGGCCATAACACAAAATTTTGTTGACGTTCGTGGATTTTAGAATACCGGGAAGCAAAATCAAACCACCTCTAACAAATCCACAATCCGATGATTACAGCAGGATCCTGCAATGATTGTTGCAGGTTCGTTTCTTCCGTTCCCCAACGCTGTCCCTGACCAAGAAGGGACGAAATATCGCTGCCAAAGCATCGTAGCTGACGTTTCCGCTTTTATCCATTGTATCAAGAACAAATTACGAGACAGAACTGCTGTCTCCCTATATCGGTCATACAAACATGCTGAGTCGAGTAAAATACGGCCGACTCCCGACGCAAATGAGCGGAGTTTACTAGCTTCGCGCCACATCACGTTTCGTTACCTCTACTTATAGCCAAATCGTCTTGAAGCGCCCGATGAGGAAAAGTAGCATTCAAACCTGATTGGCTCTAAGGACGTGCTCCAGACTGGTCAGCGCGAGGAGCACGCCTCCTGCAAGCAATCTTTCACTATTTTTTCTGCAAGATGCAACGGCGAAGACGAAGAGGAGTAAACGGGTATCAGCATCAGATCACAGCTAGAGCATATACCTCTAACTCCGCTCATTTTTGTCGGGGTATTCATAGTCGCTGCATGTGACTGAACACAGTAGTTCTGTCCTATTATTTGTTCTTGATTGTATGAATATAAACACATGTTTATGTGACTCCTGATACATGCGTTCATTAGCCTAACTGTTATCCTACTTTGTGACTTCTATTTATGACTATGCTACATTGTGACCTACTGTGTGACTTCTGTTTGTGACTTACTTCGTGATTTCTGTGACTTCTATTTGTGCCTACTTCTGACTACTTTGCGATTTTCATGACTTCTTTGTGACTACTATTTGTGATTATTTTGTGACCAAATTCGTGACATTTACCCGGGAACTCCAAATGTACCCCAAGGAACTGCAAATCTCGAAGCTGCGAAGAAAACGTTTCTGGTGCTTAAGAGACCTGAAAACTTTGTTCGTTCCTCCAAAAAGAAAGGGACGAAAAGTCTCCAAATTAATATGGATCTCCTGCCAAGGTTTCTCTTTAATGCCTGAAAAATGTATGCAAAACAGGCGAGAAACGGAAAACCGAAAGATTTGACTTTCAATACCAGGAATGCATTCCCAGGCGGCTCCTAAGAAGTGCTTTGTTCAGATCAAAATAATGAGACAGGTCTCATCCTCTTGCCTCGAAGATTGGGGAGGATCGGATCCAAGCCATTTTTTTTTCATCCGGCTAGGTGAAACAGCTCACAAAAAATATCCTGACGGAAAGGCCCGACTAAAA
Source organism: Branchinecta lindahli (assembly GCA_023053555.1). NCBI lineage: Eukaryota > Metazoa > Arthropoda > Branchiopoda > Anostraca > Branchinectidae > Branchinecta > Branchinecta lindahli. The sequence goes on along the minus strand of JAKZAO010000004.1, from coordinate 12,705,385 downwards.
AGAAGAGACGGGGACGTCTCTTCTTTTAGGTATAGGAGGAAAGGTCTCGGTACCAAAATAAGGAAAAAGGATAAAACACCGAAACGAACCCTTAAAGGACACCTGAATGAAGAGTACCAACTATCATTCCTATCTGTATGACGTCCGCTAACATTGCCTGCAAAACAAGAGCTGTAAGCTCATATGGCACTTGCATGGGTTGAGATGTATTATTTGATCAAAAGTAATTTTCGACAGTGCGGTTCAGATGCGCACTTTAAGGGAGCTAGAGAAAAAGTATTTTATCGTTGAACTTGGCTGTGATGATGCGCACTTTAAGGGCACTAGAAATTCATCTGTAAGCAAGACCCTTGAGGCAAAAACGATAGCAGGCTCTTAGGGATCATTGATATATACGTATGATCAAAAGTTTTTTTTTTTTCACTAATGCGGGTAAAATGCGCACTTTAAGGGTGCTAGAAATATTTTTTTTTTTGCAAAACCCTTGTGGCACAAATGATCATGGGTTGAGATGTATCGTTTGATAAAAAGTACTTTTCGACCTTGCGGTTAAGATGCACACTTTAAGGGAGCTAGAACTTCATTTGTAAGCAAAACCCTTGAGGCAAAAATGATAATGAGCTCATTTGGATGATGGAAATGCATATTTTGCTTAAAAGTATTTTTCTTAATTTGCGGTCATGATTGGTACTTTAAGGAATGGTCGGATTTGAAAAGTGGCGATTTCTAAGCCAATCTTGTCGAATTTCTAATATTTCAGCCAAATTTCATCGTCCTAGCACATCTGGAAGTACCTTAACTCGCGATCACCGGAATTCCGGACCCGTCCCTCAAACTCCCCCCACAGTCGCCGGAGCCAATCCGGTTCGGTTTTGGACTTGTTTGTTATTCCCACAAAGTTCCATCCCGATATCTCCAGTCCAATCCGGTCACGTATTCCCCCCCCCAACTGTTGTCGGATCCGGTCCGGACATGAAAAAGATCACCACAGGCACGCCCTCTGTTCAGTTATTAAATTTCACTCGAATCCGATCACCCGTTCCAAAGTTACGCATGGCTAAATATTCCAGATTCCCCCTCCCTCCGATCCCCCCACGACTATCGGATCGAGTTAATTTTTATATACAAGTCAGTTTGATCGGGTCCCTGATACGCCTCCCAAGTTTCGTCGTGAAAATCCCAACAAGAGCTGTAAGCTCATATGGCACTTGCATGTGTTGAGATGTTTTGTTTAATCAAAAGTATTTTTCGACTTTGTGGTTAAAATGCGCACTTTAAGGGAGCTAGATAAAAAGTATTTTATTTTTGAACTTGGGTGTAATGATGCGCACTTTAAAGGCGCTAGAAATGCATCTGTATGCAAAACCCTTGAGGCAAAAACGATCACAGGCCCTTAGGGATCCTTGATGTATACCGTTTCGTCAAAAGTTTTTTTTTTGCTTTTCATTTCAAATGCGCACTTTAAGGGTGACAGAAATAAATTTTTAAGCAAAACCCTTGTGGCACAAATGATTATGGGTTGAGATGTATTGTTTGAAATAAAGTACTTTTCGACCTGGCCGTTCAGATTCACACTTTAAGGGAGCTAGAACGTCATTTGTAAACAAAACCCTTGAGGCAAAAATGATAATGGGCTCATGGGGATCATGAAAATATGAATTTGGTTTAAAAGTATTTTTCGAAATTTGCAGTCAAGATTAGTACTTTAACGAATGGTCGGATTTGGAAAGTGGCCATTTTTGAGTCGAATCTTGTCAAATCTCTAATATTACAGCCAAGTTCCATCGTCCTAGATTATCTGGAAGTACCTTAAATGGTGATCACCGGAATCCCGGACCCCCCCTCAAACTTCCCCACAGTCGCCGGAGCCAATCCGGTTCCGTAAGTGTTTTTCCAGAGCATGTGTTTGTCATTCCCACAAAGTTCCATCCCGATCTCACCAGTCTAAGTCGGTCACGTATTTTCGCCCCCCCCCCCCCCCAAATTGCTGTTGGATCTGTCCGGACATGAAAAAGATCTACAGAAACATGTCCTCTCTTCAATTACCAAATTTCACTCAAATCCGATCAGCCGTTTCAAAGTTACGCATGACTCTATATTCCGGATTCCCCCTCCCGTTACTCCCCCCACGGCTATCAGATCATGTAAATTTTTCTTTATAAGTCAGTTTGATCGGGTCCCTGATTCGCCTCCCAAGATTCGTCGTGAAAATCCCCAAAACCGCCATAACCGGAATTCCGGGAAAGTCCCCTCCAACCCCCCCCCCCCCCCTAATGTCATGATCCATCCGAAATGTATAAACGATTTATCTGGAGCAGATACTTGTTCTTCCCAGCAAGTTTCACTCCGATCCCTCCATTCTAACCGTTTCCCGATATTTCCGGTCTCCCCCCCCCCCCAACTCCCCCATAGCTGTTAAATCCGGTCCGGACTTCAATTGGGACATCAGAGGTATGTCATTTATTCAGTTATCAAGTTTCATTACAATCGGACCACCCGCTCGAAAGTTAAACAGTACTCCAACTTTCCGGATTCCCCAGCCCTCCACCCCGCTAGTGTCCGGATCCAGTCCAAATGTATAAACGATTTATCTGGAGCAGATGCTTGTTCCTCCCAGCAAGTTTCACTCCAATCCCTCTATTCTAACCGTTTCTCAAAATTTCCGGTCTCCCCCCCCCCAGCTCCCCCATAGCTGTCGAATCCGGTCCGGACTTCAAACGGGACATCAGTAGTGTGTCATTTATTCAGTTATTAAGTTTCATTCCAATCCGATCACCCGTTCGAAAGTTACACACTACTCCAATTTTCCGGATTCCCCAGCCCTCCACTCCCCCCGGGTGGTCGGATCCTGTCCAAATGTATAAACAATTTATCTGGAGCAGATGCTTGTTCTTCCCAGCAAGTTTCACTCCGATCCCTCTATTCTAACCGTTTCTCGAAATTTCCGGTCTCCCCCCCCCCCCCCAACTCCCCCATAGCTGTCGAATCCGGTCCGGACTTCAAACGGGACATCAGAAGTATGCCATTTATTCAGTTATCAAGTTTCATTCCAATCCGATCACCCGTTCTAAAGTTACACACTACTCCAATTTTCCGGATTCCCCAGCCCTCCACTCCCCCCCAGGTGGTCGGATTGGGAAACTGAATGTTTCCAAGTTAGTCCGATCGGGTCCCAGATGCTCCTGCCAAGTTTCATCGTCCTAGCACATCTGGAAGTACTCCAATTCCTTAATTTCCTTAATTTTCAGAATTTTTAAAATTTCTTAAATTCCTTAATTTTCAGAATTTTCCCGGTCCACCACTCCCCCCCAGATGGTCGGATCGGGAAACTGATTACTTCTAGGTTAGTTTGGTCGGGTCCCTGATTTTCCTGCCAAGTTTCATCGTCTTAGCACATCTGGAAGTACCCTAACTCGAACATGTGGGACAAAAAAAAATCGGACAGACAGACCGACACCGAACGACAGACGGAATTGCGATCGGTATATGGCACTTGAGCCAGAGGCTGCAAGTGCCATAAAAACCGACATCACCAGAATTCCGGGAAACTCCCCTCCACCTCCCCCCCCCCCAAGTGTCCGGGTCCAGTCCAAACGTGTAAACGATTTATCTGGAGCAGATTTTTGGTCTTCCCAGCAAGTTTTACTCCGATCCCTCCATTATAACCGTTTCTCGAGATTTCCGGTCTTCCCCCACCCCAACTCCCCCATAGCTGTCGAATCCGGTTCGGACTTAAAATAGAACATCAGAGATATGTCATTCATTCAGGTATTAAGTTTCGTCCCAATCCGATCTCCCGTTCGAAAGTTACACAACACTCAATTTTCCATATTCCCCCGCACCGCACCACATATACAAACCCCTTTGACCCTCGAATGCACTAGCTCTTTCCAATATTAACAGAGTGATCCGATGCAAAGAGTGACGTCACGCCGCGCGCAGACCTACTAGTGTGAAGAAAGGGGTAGGGGTTTTACAAAAACTACTAAATTCTCAGGATTCCCCCGCCCTCTACTCCCTCCACGGTGGTCGGATCGGGGAATTGACTATTTGTGAGTTAGTTTGGTCGGGTCCCTGATATGCCTGCCAAGTTTCATCGTCCTAGCACATCTGCAAGTACCCTAACTCGCGATCACCGGACCGACCGACCGACAGACCGACCGACGGAACAGTGATCGGTATATGGCACTTGAGCGAAGCTGCAAGTGCCATACAAACCAATCCAAATACGAAATAGTGTTTCCAAGCTATGATTTTTCTTGTAGCGGCCATGTGCTTTATTTTTGCATTATATTATTATTATTATCATTTTTGCTCCATTTTGCATCTGTCCTTATTTCAGCATTGAACAATTTTAGAAAGGAACAAATGTCTAACCCTTCTTTTGGAATATTTTTTAACCAGTTAGGCCCAAACGTATATCTAGAAGAAATTCCAATACGATCCGGCCAGCGCTGTACAAGATTTGAATGAATTGCGCTTTTTGTCTTGGAGTCTGCATGTGCAAACCTCCAGAAACGAACATCCTTATTTTGAAAACGTCACGCTCAGGAGAAGAATGCTCTCCGTGGCAATGTCTGTAAATGCATTCTCTATGGTGTGTTCAAGTATGGTTTCATTGTTCAGGTGTCCTTTAAAATTGATTCAAATCCTGTGTAAACTAATCAACGACGTCTGTTGTCGTGAAGTTACTCGCACTTCGCTGAGTACGAGGTGATTTTTCGTCGGCACGAAGAGTTATGTCGGATCTCCAATGGTAATCGTAAGTCCGTCGTAGCCGTGCTCGTCCCGACCCGGAGTGCTCTCATTGGGTGAAAACCGCCAATATGGTCGCTTACGACTCGTTACGATCGCTTCCGACAGCTTACGATTGCCAGTGGAGGACCCACTTTAGTCATCAAGAGCATTCCGTCACTAAAGGGTCAGATCCCAACCCCCATAAACCGACTGTACTGAATTCAAGATCCCGTGAGAAAGCGGTGAGGAAGCGAAAGCACGAGCTAAAATCAACAGATAGCTCGTAGGGTCCAGGAAACTGTGCACTCTTGAACGTCCAATCCGGAAAATCTACCGAAGCAATCAGCATATAAATATATCCTGGGAAGAAGAAAATAAGGGATTTGGCAAGTTGTAGAGTAGACAGCCTACCACTTGCGGAGAGAAGGAGTAAAGAGGTACATCGGGCGTAGTGGTGCCATTTCCGTAAACCTTGTGGGGGGGGGGGGTATCAGGTGACCTTGTTCGAACAGAGCCTGAATTCGTCCTACATAAGCTTACACAAAAATATAAGACACCAGTAATGGGAGAATATTTACCGTCTTAAAGAAACGAAAATCAATTTGATTTTTTTTTTCAACTCCTCACAACCCACAGAAATAGAAACATTTCGTATTCTCTTTCTACGAGGCAATAGATATATGCTCTAGTCTTTCGAGACCTTAGAATTTACCCACCCTCCTCCCTTGGCCCTAAAGATTTTCCTACTGGAACAAAACTAAAAGTAAAAATAAAGAATTGAAAAATAGGAAAATTTTCATGTTTTACATTTTCCCGATTAAAAAAAGTCACTTCGCTCTTTTTTATTCTAGAAACAACCAATATGCGTCCCACACGTTTGCTCTTTGATAAGGCGGGTTCAGACTCAACGGTCACAGTTGACCGTTAGGAAAACATGGCCAAAGGGAATGAAGGAGCAGGAACGACGTTGGAAGATTGGCTGATCTTTTTCCTCTCAGATGTCACGTAGACGGAGGATCCTGGGTTCAAATCCCGTCTGAGGAACATTTTTATCTTTCAGTTCCCTATTTTAAACTTTTTCCTCTTGTTACATCTGTCCGAAGTACGATAGCGACGTCAGAAAATACCAATGACAAGGAAAGAGGGATAGCACAAACAATCATTCAGTTGTGGGTCAAGCATCAAGCTTAAGATGTCGACAAGGAACAAGAAGTGGAAGGGGTGTATTAAAAAAAGAGAGACAGGTAAGAAGGCTCGACGAGAGTTCAAACCGATGGAATACTGTGAGCCATTAGTCTTTCTACGCCGATCTTTCCCTATCTCTTCCCACCTGTCTGAACCATGACAGCAGCGTCATGACATGCTATGAGGGGCTGCTAATATGACGGCCGATTGTTTCTCACAGAACAGTGAAAAGAAATTATTTTCGGAGATCGTCTGGTTGAACAGGTCCTTATTATACTCTTCTTTTTTCACCAGATCAACAGTTTAACTGGAATCCGGCCAAGCCCGGACCAAATATCACCCAAATCATTGGATTCTCGACAAGGGGGCAAGACGACATGACAAATTTCAGCTTCCTCTTCTCATAGGGACAGTAGGATTATCGAAATCTGGTCTAGTAAAGAACCACACTCCCTCAATTGATCAAGTTGATTGGAGAGTTTTGTGCTTTGAATTTGTTAACTTAAGTATTATGTGTAAAGGTAAGATCAATAATGAGGGTAGGGCGACATCCCTGGATGCTAGGCTAGAGTATTTTTTTTTTTTTTTTTTTTTTGAAATTTAGCGATTGCGGGAGATCGGTGTGGACCTGGAGGTGAACTTTGAGGATGGAGCGGTAAGTAAAAATAAAACAAATTCTTCAACTGTTATTTCTTAATTTTATTCTAATAGTGAAGAGACTCGTTTATCTGTTGATTATTTTGGTACTAACCCCTATGTAACGGGCCATAGAGCTTTGTAGGGGTCGAAACTTATTTTGTTCGTTTATTTCGAATTTAATAAAATTGAACTGAACTGAACTGAAGTAGACTAAACCGTCTGATCAAAGAAGTTTCAAGATTTTTTTTCAACTTTAATAATTTGTATTATATCAAGGAATTATTAAACCGTAGAATATATATAAAAAAAAAAACATTTTAACACCTGTTGCTATTCTATAGAAATGTAGTTGATACCTTGACTGCACGAAAGCGCGAATGGGCCTTTGGAGTTTGGGGGCAGTCACATTATATCTTCCCTTCATATTAGTCAATAATCTACATGCTTCTACAAAAAAAACAAAAAAAAAAAACAGGAAAGAACACTGAAAGATAAGGAGAGGAAGAACAAAAAAGAAAGTATGAAAAATAAAACAAAATGAGACACCAAGCAGCCGTTTCATAGTAATCCAAGCAAGAATACAAATGAAATAAAATCTTTCTCAACGGTGTCTTTCAAGAAATGTTTCTTCAGTCACGCCTTGAACTGAGGTAGACTTATATCGCATTCTGGACGACACTCCAGTCCAGCCTACTGGAATTTCGAATGGAGCATAAGGAAACAGGATGATCAATATTTTTGCTTCGTGAGAGGTAACACAACCGTCTAAAAAATTTGCTACATTATGAACATATTGCAAAAACAATAAGGCCACACAGCCTCTACGGTCGTGCATTTGAGTAGTAAACAACTTCTCTCTTGAACTTGGCTCAGGACGGGCAATTTATGCTGTTTTTCGGGTGGTTAGTTCCAGTGAAGAGGAACGCTATTTCTGATTCTGATTCAGATTTTCAGATACAGATTTATTTTCGAAGAATAATCACATGATATCAAATAATTTGACTTGCCCAAATGGGGAGACAAGCTCGACTACTAGGCAATGATACAAAGTAATATTTATCCTCGTATACGAGTTCTGTGTTTTTTTTTTCTGTAACTATAGTTACAGAAAAAAAAACACAGAAGGAACAAACAATTTACATAACAGAAAAAGATAGAAGAGAAATCCTTTAATGTGTGACATAAGTGGAGTGAGGCCAAAATAAATAAATAAATAAAATAAAAGCAACTTTTACCAACCGTTCTTGCAAGCAGATTCCATTCTAAAACCTTTTAGTCTTCTCTTAAAAGAGCATTTTGGCAACTCTACAAATTTGTTTAAAGAATATTTATTAGCTATTGATGGAATCATATATCGGAGATCTTTCATTTTTCACAAGAGGCAATTTGTATGTATGAACACATCTAGTTGTGATTGACAGTTCCACCGACCAAAGTCTTAGTAGAACATCTTTTCTGTGAGTTTGAGTCTATGACCATGTAAACTGTTGTCGTCAGCTTGAACGTTTTCATACATACCTGAACAATCTCGAGGGCGTCGATGCCTCTGTTGTAAAAGAGTCAAACCGAGAGTCGAAACCGAGCAGTGCCCATATTCGAGAATGGGCCTTGACAATATAGTCTTCTGCCGCAGTAACACCTTTCAATGAAGCACTTTTCTTTAGAAATATTTCCACTCCCGGTGATCCATTTCTGCTGAACGCTTCCAGAGCTATTAGGACAATCCGAACAGCGCGCTAATAACGCTTTCAGCCCGGGCGGAACAAATGGAAAGCGTGGGTTCAAAGAATCCAGAAAGAATCCCAAAGCGATGAGACAAACATCTTTTCCAAAAGCATCATTACTTTCGAATCAAGGCAAAGCAAGGCGGGCAAGCAATGTATCTATTCATCGCTAAAAGCCTCTTAGTAGCACTACGAATAGATAATGCTACGATAAATCAACTCACAGACTACTATAACCGCGCGCTCGCTCACGTGAATGACCTAGAACGCGTGAAACCGGCTAAAAGCAGTCATACCATTCGCCATGTCCATTCATTCTTTGCCTCCACCCCACTCTCAATTTTCAGGAGGGTTTTCGCGAAATCTCGGAATCACTTTCCGGCGAGCGAAGCGCATCGTGAAAACTGGGGGAAAGCGATTCCTGGAATCACTTTCCACTTTCCCGCTGGACTGATCGCGAAAACGCATGGAAAGCTGACGTCGCCGGTAAAATATTGAATTACAAGCTCTTTCGAATAAATATGGTTTCACTTTAGTACTTCTTTGAATCTCATACAATTCACCTAAGTCATCCTAACAACGCTTGCAATTTTTCTTTATTTATTAGTGATACTTCCACTGTTTTTTTCCATACTTTTGAAATTCCCGCCGAAAAAATCAACTTTCCGCGGAGCTTTCCACTAACTTCGTGGAATCACTTTCCAGGAAAGCTGCTTGGGTTTCCAAAGGGCGAAAACCGGGTGGGAAAGCTCGGCAACTTTCGACGTAGCGCGAATACCACTGGAGAGTGATTCCGACTTTGCTTTCCAACTCGCGAAAACCCTCCTTTCGTCAGCATCCACTGCGCAGTATAATGTCCGGGCCCCACTATAGTCACACCTGGTAATAACGCCGGTAATAAGACCGTCTTATGGTCGAAATAGGGAAGAAAAGACGCTGAAAACGTAAAACAAACGAGATGGAAAAATCCATCTCCGCCTTTTAAACGTAACTTTGGACCAATCACAGACCACGGTCACTGACTTTAGCTAGTTTTGTTTACATATGAGTGATGATGGTGGTATTATATCTTGAATTTCTTCTTTCCAGGTGTGACCAGGATAAAACGTAAGCGTGGGTAATAACTAAATTACGTACAGACGTGACTGAATGTGGCCCGGGCATAAGTAGTGCCAAAATTGTCGTCTTGATCATACATATATTATATTTCCCGCCAACGAGTCCCACAAAAGTTATCAGACCGACCGTTGAGCCCTCTACTTGGTTTACTCGGAAAAGTATCTTGTCGCTTGTCTGTTAATCAGTGACTTTCACGTGAAGATGAGCTAAAGTACAAATTAATGCTTCGGCCTTTTTTTTCACGGCCTTCTTTTGTCCGGCTTATTTATGGTAATAGCCTGTTACAGCCAAATTATATAATTTTCTACCATATGAATATCACAACTCAACACCTTGTTTCATTTAACTGCCGATAATTTAATGAATTCTGGCAGCAAGATTTCCAAATAAGATTTCCGATTTTGAGTCGAGCCGGACGACCGTAGGCAAATAATAATGGCATACTTTAAGTTAACCCTTTCGCACCTGATTTATTTTTCTCCAACCTAAAAATATAATTTATATTTCACTACTATGTTTCCGGTCTAATTAAGCAATGTTGCAAGTTACGGATCGAAATTCTCTCTAGAAACATGGAAATTAGCATATTGTCATTTGACAAGATCGGGCGCTGGTGCTTCTTTTTAATGTAGTGTCATTTGACAATATACGGTTTCAACGCACAGAATTATATTTTATTTCAGATAGTATAATACGTATAAAATCCCAAATCAACGAGTATGATATGCAAGGAAGCAGTTCCTTTCCTTGTTCAGGCAAAGAGCAACACCACACTTGTTGCATTTAGTGCGAGACCTACCCAGTACCCCCTTCGGACAACGCTCGTACCGACACATGGCTTCTCTGCCGTCAATGTGTAGAGGCAGGTGGCTGATCTTGTCGTACCGAACACTCTCTACCGGATAAGAAGGTCGCGGTTTTGCGAGGAACTGCTGCTTGTGCCTGGCAAATCAGGAGTGGTCGATGGGGAAGGCTGATTGTTGACTGGCCTGCCACGCTTTCGGCAAGGAGTTTCCTCTGTTCGAATGAGTGCTTCAGCGATTTCGTTGCGAAATTCAAATAGTGAAACTTGTTTCACGGTGGGGTCTTTGCTTTCGAAGCGCCTATACTCAAGCCAAGAATTGCAGATCGCTACATCCACAAAGTGAAATATTACTTTCAGGGGCCATTTTCTGGCCTTGGTCTCGATTCTGTAAAGAGCAATAAGGTGGTCTAGCTTGTCAACCCCTCCCATGCACTCGTTGTAGTCAGACACAATTTGAGGCCTTGTAACCTCAACATATGCTTTTTGCTCGATGTTCCACCTTCTCACGGTGTCCGTTGTGTCAGATCCACAATAGTTCGAGGCCAGGGTAACTGCTCTATTGTCGTACCACCTTACGAGTCGCAAGCCTCTCCCCGAATCCACCATTTCGTCGGTGGCACCTCTGCCTTTCTTCTTCAGTTCCTTCTCCTCCAATAGCTTGGCTTTTCCGACTCGGTCAGCTCGTATGGTTCCTGCAGCGAAAAATCCCTCGGTGCCCAACAGCTCAATGAGAGGTAATGTCGTGAAGTAGTTGTCAAAGTAAACCCTGTGGTTTAGATGCTTATCTACTCCTTCAAGTAGCCTCATGACCGTAGCTCCACCAAGACCGCCAGCATCCTCTTTGTATTTGTCACTGATGTTGGTGTTCTTCCCTTGATATAGTTCAAAGTCGTACATTATCCCTGAGAATCCACAGATCACCAAATTTTTCAAACCCCATTTTCGTGGCTTTGACTTTATGTACTGTTTCATTTTTGTCTTCCCCTTGAAAGGGATCATTTGCTCATCGACACTGAGATTCTGTTCCCGCGCTAATCCCTGGCAGCGTCTCCTGACTGCTGTCAAGACTGGTCTAACCTTCCAGAGAGCATCTCCTGCATCACGATCTTCATCTGAGGTAAAATGCAGGTTGTTTCTCAGCTTGCTGTACCTATCTCTCGGCATCGTGTTATAGAAAAGTGGCTGCGAGAACTTCTTGTTCCAGTACAGCTTTAGCTGTGGTAGATTCAGGGATCCCATCAAAACGCTCAGTCCGACTGTCTGTCGAATTTCGTGGGTCAAAGATTTTCCGGACACTTTGATGCTTCTACAGTTCTTTCTGGTATGGTATTGCTCAGTCTTTTCCGCCGCGAGTTCAAACAGATCTGAGGGAAAGTACTTGAGGAAGTATTCGATAGGATATAGTCCCTCAACCTGAGGACATGGATCCCTATATGTACATTCGTCTTCTTTTCTCGGTAAGGTGGTCCTTGTCCAATTATAAGAAGGTTTTTGGGCCTTGCCCTTCTTCCGCGGAGGCTGTTCTTCGTCATCTGGCTCAACTGGATCATCTTGGCGAGCATCTGTTCCACTTCTCTTCAGTTTGGCTCTTGTCACTCGAAGTGGAACATCTTCGTCATCCGAGTCGTCCGTATTATTAATCTGGTCAATGTAATCGTCGTCCATTGCTTTCATGTGATCTGAACTTCTGGCGGGTGATCCAGTATCTGCAACAGGGAGAGTCCATTCTGCATCATCTTCGTCACTTGACAGATCGCTCAGATCGGAATCATCTCCAAATGACATAAATACATCAGCAGCTTCACTCGCCGTCAGAGATCTTGGTGCAAGGGATCTTGCAGAGCGCCTCACTTCTTTTGGCGTACTCGGTTCACCTGTTTCCATTTCCAGTCCGTATCTGCGAAAACAATAAACTGGCAAAAATACAGGCTAATAAACTGGATTCTAAATAATCATGTAAATCCGACCACGGGCATTGTTTTTTTTTTTCAGGTGATAAGTGAAATTGCCAGATTTACTCCTCTAATCACTAACCTTATACTAATCTTACGTAGGAAACTTTTCCTTATTTAAATGTGCCAAAACCTTGTCATTTGAATTCCTACATGTGTCAATTGACATCAACAGGTAAACAGACCGCAATGCCCGCTCTTGTCAAATGACATACTCCAGATTTGGAAAAATCTGGAGCTTCTCACAGAAAAGATTACGTCTTGATTCTTTCATAAAATGATATTTTGGGTCATACTTGACCCTTCTGTAGCACATCAGTAATAATTTAGCACTACTTACCTTCCAGTTTCTAATTAGAAATCAGTAACCATGTTTGAATTACTATGTGCTGACAACTGTCTGACTCATTGTGAGGCTTTTCCCGCTTTGCGTTGCTCAAAACAAAACAAACGTCATATCGCTGGTACCGCAAAGACATCTACTTTCCAGATCTAACGCGTAAATTTGCCTATCTGCTACCAGGTGGCGCATGGAGCAACAAAGTCAGGCGTGTGTCATTTGACAAGAAAAAGTGCGAAAGGGCGTACTTTTACCTCTATGCTGACCGTTTTATTTATTCCAGCAGGAAATTCTCTCGGCTCGAAATTTCCGGTCCTCATCGGATAGCGGATGAACTACTTTATTCGTGCAAAATATCGATTATTCGCAATAACTACTTATTCGTTCAAATATTACATGTCTTGGTCTGAGGCATTATATTATTCCTATGCCGCTTGTTCTATCAATTCAAGCATGAAATTTTATCGTCTCGTAAGATTTCCGGATTTCGGCCAATTAACAGCAAATCCTTTAGAGCGTGTTCCACCCTACTACTGTAGTTCTTACGCATGACGTCACGAATCCTGGCTTCTTGGCGTAGGCTGGAACGCACTTTTCTATTTCCGTCAAAATATCGTGCCGCGGGCTGATCAGGCCAATCACGTCACAGAGATCGTAGTTACAACGCTAACTATTCAATCAATTCAAATCAATTCAGTTTATTTTCAAAAATTCCTTCACGGACAAAGCCGAACACTGAAATTTGTCCACGCTCCCGAGCGTGGTAAGCAAATAGTTGAGAAGTTTGGAACGGTCAGCGTGGTAACTTTTCACGAGGTTGGAACGAAAATAGTAACTAATAGTTACTGTTGTTAGAAGGGTGGAACACGCTCTATGAGTCATGGAGTCTTACAACCTCCAAGTCGGCCCCCCAGAAGACAGTTCTAATTGGAATTCCTACTCAACTTCAGATTAAGCAGTCCGATCACTCCCTTTTTTCTAGGCCCCTTGAATTTGCCGGATTCCGTCTGACCCGACAACTAACAGAAAATTCTTATTCATAAAGTTGTCTCAAAATCACTATGTCGACTATCCAGTCAGTCAGCCATAAATCCATAACTCCACCAGGAATTGCGAGTCTTTGTCTCCTCCATTCCATTTCTTTTTCTCCCAACCTAAGTGATATGTTCCATCTAAGGTCCGACTTACAGAAAGGTCACGTGGGATCCAGATCAAAAGAAATACAGTTTCCACTAAATCATGGGAAAATAGCCTCCAGGTTTCTGCCAGAGGCAGAAGTTGCAGAAAAATGGACAAGATAAACCGAAAATCGACATATTGGGAAACGAAAAAGGCATAAATTCGGGAAAAGCCTTAAGCAAGAAGTTCCGCCAATATTTTGTTATTTTTTACAATGTAGTCTAGACTATATCCGAATTCAGGATCAATTCCCACCCAAATCAAATCACGTATGAGAGGCGAGACTTCGATCACTTGGTTTTACTCCGAACAGATAGAGAACTGATTTGGTATTACCAAGAACAAATAAGCAGTAGAACATCCGTCTCCCGATCTCTGTAATACGACCATACGGAGTCGAATATATAGAGTCCCGACGCCCTGCCCGATGCAAACGAGCGGAGGGAAGAAACTACGCGGAACATCACAATTCGTTACCTCTACAAACAGCTCATCGCAGCAGAGCCCCGGACAAGAAAAGTCAAGAGTAAGAAGACTAATAGTTGTTTAAAGTTTAACTGAAAAGCCAACTTATTTATGTGTCATTTAAAGGACACCTGAACGATCCTACCATACTTCCATGAACCCCTCAGATCGTCCTTCACAGTACCGGTACAGAGAAGACGAATTTTTTCGCTCCGTGGTTTCGGCGCTATCCACTCTTGAAGTTCTAAGTCTCCCTATGGCGATTCGTTACGACCTCCCAAGACAAATTCAGCGCCAATATTTAAACTGTCATTATCGCATGGATGAACGTACGTTGATAACGCATGGATGGATAAACAGCGCATGGATGGATAAACGCATGGACTGTTACGGCGTGGACTGTTACAACATGAACTGTTACGCATGGACTGTTACAACTGTTACGGCGAGCGTTACGATCAAGACAAGTCGGAAAAAAGGCTGAAAATTATAGCACGGTGAAACTTCATCCGATTTTAGTCCGGTTTTCGAGAGATAAATGGTAAGCAGTATGTAAAAGTGGCAATTTAGGGTGTTAGACTTCATTCAGATGATCTTTAACTGGATCCACTGAATTATTTGGGTTCTGCAAAGGGATTTTTTGATTTTCCACTATCTGCTCTAGTTATGAGGCTCAGAATATCTCCGGCCGTCCTCACAGCGTAAATTCTACTATGACGCGGGGAATTTGAATCTCAAAACAAATCGTCTTTTCAGTGGGCAGTGGTGAGATTGGTGAAGATTGCTTAGTGCCTGAACAAAAAAAATGATAAATCTTTCTCGTAAGGCATACAACCAAAATACAAGCGCATATAGGCACCACAAATCCCGCGAAAATTCCACTATTTGAAAATCGATTATTCGTGAATAACGGAACAGCGAACTAACTCATTTTCAGCGGGTCTTCAAGCCAGATTAAGTGAATAAGTGATTGGTAACTAGATTGCCCTATCCTAGCCCTTTTCGGTTAAACTTTAACATTGTGACGTCACGTATGGCGCTCTGCAGAGGCGGTTTATACACGCCTGCTATACGGATTTTTGGGATCCCAAAACGTAAGTGGAGGGATACCTATGACATCGCAAAAGTTGTCCGTCTGTCCGTCCGTCCGTCCGTCTGTCCGTCTGTCTGTAAGCACGATAACTCTCGGAGGCAGTGAGATATTTTGATGAAACTTGGTGTGGGGATTCTTTGGGTCAAGAGTAAGGTCGAGTTCGTAGACGGGCCCTGTAGCTTTACATTTAGGGGTGGGGGAGGGGGTTTAAATTAAGGGGCAAGCAAAAAAATTTTAAACAGCTAATGTGATAGTCGATTATGGGGTAAGAAGACACGCTGAACACGAATATGAAAACCATTTTCTGGCCGGACAAGTAGTTCGCCCGGAATCCGGCCAAAACCGGAAAGTTTGTTAAAAGTAAAAGTTTTATTTGAGGTTGATTAGATGTTTGATTTTGGGGTAAGAAGCCATGCTGAACACGAATATGAAAACCATTTTCTCGCCGGACAAGCAGTTCGCCCGGAATCCGGCCAAAACGGGAAAGTTTGTTAGACGTTAAAGTTTTATCTGAAATTGATTAGATGTTTGATGTAGGGGTAAGAAGGCATGCTGAACAAGAATACGAAACCCATTTTATCGCCAGACAAGTAGTTCACTCGGAATCCGGCCAAAACCGGAAAAATTGTTAAAAGTAAAAGTTTTATTTGAAGTTGATTAGATGATAGATTTAGGGGTAAGAAGAAATGCAGAATCCGCGTATAGCCATCACTCTTTAGCCGGACATATAGTTCGTCCGGAATCCGGCTGAAACCGGAAAATTTGTTAGAAGTTAAATTTTTATTTGAAGTTGATTAGATGTTGGATATAGGGGTAAGGAGGTACGCTGAATCCGTTTTTGAGCTTTAGCTTTTCGCCGGACAAGTAGTTCTTGAATTTCGCCAAAACCGCAAAATTCACAAAAGTAAGCTATTATAGGATCGTTTCGATCAACTTATAGTGGTAAACGCACATGCTGATGAATCCATATCTGAGCTTGGATTTCTTAATGAGTAGCTGTTTGGCCCGGCGAAGACTGGATCTGGCTAAGACAAGACCTAATTGTCTGGATAAATATTGAATTTTTGGGATCCCATCGGAACCTTTGGTCTTGTTCCTCTCAAAACGCCGCAGCTAAAGCAGGCCGCTTGCTACGCAACCGCTGCGTCACGCTTGCGTCTGACTTCAACGAACAGGGATCCTGACTTCAACGAACAGGGATCCTGACTTCAACGAACAGGGATCCTGACTTCAACGAACAGGGATCCTGACTTCAACGAACATGGAGCCTGACTTCAACGAACAGGGATCCTGACTTCAACGAACAGGGATCCTGACTTCAACGAACAGGGATCCTGAGCAACGCAGAGCTTATGCAGACAAATAAGACGCAACGCAAGAATAGAACCAAGTTCTATTCTTGCGTTGCGTCGACGCGTACGCATGAGATTTTTCAGTGGTAAATGGAAGTTTTTGAAGAAAAAAATAAGAAAAAATTACTAATGATGACGAGAAACTTACTAATGGTGAAAGAAACGAAAATTCAGCAGAAGAAACGGAGAAAGGAAAACAGAAATGAGCATTCAGCGTGAAAGCTTATCGCGCAGGTGTGAAAGATACGCTACGCAACCTGTACGCAGCTCAAGGTAAGCACATACGCAACGCAACGCAACGACGCGTCAATGTGAAAGCGGCTTAACCCTTTCGACCCTATCGCCGTTATTTGCCAGTCCACTCTTTTTCGTTACTTAGCTGCCATCTGGCATTGAAAACTCCAAATATGGGACCTGATTTCAAAATTAGAGGTCTTTACGGTTCGATCGACGTATCGTTCATCCATTTAGGAGAACAACTTCAAGGGTAGGCAGAACTTGCAAGAAATGGACCTCGGTGGGACAAAAAGTGGGGTTATTTCTAATTAGAAATATGGGAAAAGTACAGAGGTTTAATTTTCTGTTTCTGCTTATTCTTAATGACAGATCTTAGGAATACACGCCAAGACTACAGCGGGACTGTTATCTCCAGTAGGTCCACCGTAGGAATTTTTCAAACATGGACCATGGCAACTGACGGACCCAGGACAGACAGGTAAAATTGGGGTTCTCGTCAAATGACAGAGCGTGGCTTCTATGAAGACTACTGACACTGGTACTTATAGCTTATATTCTCACTTTTGAGAAACGGGTGGATGGGTATACCTCCTAATCGACCATATCTTCCAACTGGAAAAGCTACGCTTTGTTCTGATGGATATGGATCAACCAAAAGTGGGGTCCTCGAATCCGAGGAGGCCCCAACATGCAAATACTAGTTGCAAGAAGCTTAGGGCAGAAGAAGCGACTGACGTTTTTTCTCAGTTTCGGTGACTTAGCGACCTATTAGATCCCAGAAGAAGGCTGCGAACCGGATTGGTAAAGCGGTTTTTCGGTTTGGCTAATAAATTTTAGAGCATGTGGAACGAGAGTTGCAGCAGGAACTGAACTACGAAGCTAACTCGAAATATCAAAACTTGTAAAGCTGGAGAAAGAGCTGAATGTAAGCGTTGACGAGCAGATGATATCATTCAAAAGGCAGACAAAGATGGAATAACAACTGCCTATTCAATAAAACCCTCGCCCTTGGGGCTAGTAGAAACTTGTCCCCCTTGAGGCGTCTGGAATTACGTATGACTTGTGAGGTTCACCATGGAAAACAACCCGCATCGGTAAAGCTTGCAACGAAGCTAGAGTGGACATGGAGATGCTATCGTCCCCAGGCTTGTCAGACAAATACAGAAGCATATTACTAGCCTACTATATTTCGTTTCCCCACCCTGCCACTCCCCCAACTCATCAAACAGACTGTCTTCATCCAGATAGTATAATACGAAAAGAAAGGATCGGTAAAGCAAAGCTGTTGGAAGAAAACGAGATAAAGCAGAAATGGAGTGGTGCATGCGGGACCGAGATGAGCGAGTCGGACGAAGGAATTGGCTTGGTTCGCTGTTACGACAACTGCGTATTCACTCTGGCTTCAAACAATGTTGGGCCACGGAGAAGTTGTAAGACGCTGGAGCAGTGAGACACAAATGTGCGTCGAAGGTCTACGTCCCGATGTCGCTGGAGACTACTAGCGTAACATGGGGGTGCGGACAATTCGATTACCTTACTGCTTCGTGCTGGGTCGAAACGAAAACCAGAAAGTAGAAACGGAAGACCTTCTTTCACGTCATTGACGTGATTATATATCATATTGATAATTCGGGGCGACGTTTCGAGCATCGAGACCGTTCCTACAAGCCCGCCTTTCTTTTCAAGTTGCCCACAGTGAATATGAAGGTACTGCATGACGACGGCGTGGTCGTCCATGCACAAATGATGCCATTTGTCACGACAGGATGGGATCTCCTTACCCGCTACGTCAACAACAACAGCAATGCAGACTTTGGGAAACGAAAATATAAGATATAATAAGTCGAATCACCTCCAGATCCACACTGACAGCCGGAATGCAATCTTCAGGTCCAAGAAAGGTTCAAAACGACCAAAAAGGGGTCAAACATCAAGTGTTCAAAGTGGGATGGTGTCCTTTGCCCCAATAAAAGCACCTTTGTCAGTAAACTTCCATTTTGCATAAATTTCCTTTGTTTCGTGTCATGGTACTATAACTAATGCTGTGACCACAACACCCTCAGTCCGTCATTTGCCAGAGCTCTGGTTTTTACTCTTCACGCCCGGCCACGTCAATTGACAGACCCCTAGATTTCTAAGAATCCGTTGACCTAAGTGAATGAAACTTACACAAGTTCATATTGAACCCCTTAACACTCAAAATCAGTTCGAAAAAAATTTTTAGCTCGAAGGAAAATAATTCGGGTTCGAAAGGGTTAAGACAGAAGTAGACGGGCGTCAACTCAAAGCTCAGCAGGTAGTAAGTAGCTCCAGTTTTGTCGGCGCGTCAGTAGATTAGATTTTAGATTAGATTAGATTATGTTTAATATAAAACCAACGCGTAACATTTGTCTGCATCACCTGCAGGGAAAGTCCCGGGGGACTTGTTAAGTAACAGGCGAAAAACAAAATTCACATCTATTTACTCATGAAGAATAAATCCTACTACTACTGAAAAATAAATACTACTACTAACAATACATTTCTAATTACTAAAGCAAATACTAAACAAAAGTAGTAGTCGGTGCATAAGGTCAAAGACAGAGGTTCTATTGGCTTATTTGTTCTTGGAACTACTGACAAGACAAAATAGACTTTGGCGAGTGAAGTACTACTGTATTGCACTTGATCAAAAGGGTGCCATTCAACGCCATACGGGGCAGTGGACAAAGATTCACTAAGTAAAGCGGGGCTAGAGTGGGGGTCGCTTCAAGGTTAGGTCGTGGAAGGTCCATATAATCAAGTTATGAACATTTACTATGTGTCCTTGGTGATACTGAGGTAAGAAGGAGTGTGGACTTTTTACCCTCTGGGATAGCATACACTGTCAAACGTTCGATAAGATCTAACACATGGATGCGCACCCTTGTGTTAAATGCTATGACGGATTCCGAAAATATTTCTGTTACGGCCCTTTTGAGTGTTAATTTTCGCGAAAATAATATTTAAAGGATCATGCATAACTTACAAATTACCGGTATTTGCCGTAACATTTTAACTTACACAAGGATACACATCTATGATGTTAACTGTTATCGAACTTCTTGTAGTGGGCTGTCATAAAACGAGTGCAATAACAGGGGTTGTACACTCTCGATTTTTAGCGTACAGCAACTGCCCAGTGCCGCGGTGCCCGGCCGGTTCCGGCACTGGTTGTCACGTGTTAGAACATTAAAATTAGTATGTTTAGAAGCGTGAATCGCCTAATTTATGTCCAACACCAGTGCCTGCACCGCTTTGTTTGGGCCAGCACCGACCGGTGCCGGGAACCGGGTATCCCCGACAAGACAGCTTCAGGGGATCTTGTCTCTTGCCATATATTTATGTTATGCAGTTTGAATAGTATGGAATAAATGAATGAATGAATGAAAGGGTGTGCAGTATAGGTACCGGGGAGTGGGTTACCCCTCATACAATACAAACAGCTCAGCAAAGCTCAATTCCGAGCAGCGGAAATACTTATTAAATTTTCTGCTGAAACATCACCGCAAATTTTGAAGGTGAGAGAAGATGGGAAATGGTGAGACATCAAACTGATTTCGCAAAATAGCTGATTTTCAATACTCAATTCGGCAAACTAAGCAAGTGGAACTTCTTCACATCAAAATACGACTTGTATCCCAGGAAGTATCAAGTTAAGGACGGTCATAAGAAGTAGTAACTTTAAATCGATTCCTAGCAAATACTTAAAGCAGTTGTGCAAGTCTATGTCCATTCATTCTTTGTCTCCGCTCCCGTTGTGTATTTTCAGTCGCGAAATTTTCATTTTCACGTTATGCGTTTCCTACCCGGAATCGTATCAGTCTTTCACAAAACCGTGCACACTGTTTAGCAAAATGTTTGGTCTGATCAGGAATCGAACGCTTGAGATTTGAGAATCTGGAAGTCATAACGTCAAAAGTCAAAAAAAAAAAATTGTTCAACTTGATCTGGTCGGCTGCTTATTGTGCAAGATAGGTATGGTGCCAAAAATCAATAGCTTGATCAAACCTTTTTAAAAATCCCGCCAAAAAATCACACTATGGCGCTCGGATCGTAACCCCTCTAAATAGTTTACTATGAAATGATGTTTGTGTGCCAACCGAGGGTTTCGTGTAAAAATAAGTTAAAGGCCAAGTATAAATCAACTAAAAGATACAAGAATGATGCCCTGTGTGTTTTAATTTAGTCAATTTCCAGATCCTAAGTTCGGGAATAGAGAGTTGGGGATAGCAATTAATTCGCAAATTTCTCCGAACTTTAATATACTTTAGAGGCCAATGGAGCAGACGAAAAATATTACGTGATATTTTAAGTTCCGACACACAGAAATGGCTGAATTTATATAAACAGAATTTTAAGTCTGACTTTATACAGTACCCAGACCCCCCCCCCCCCCCCCCGCAAGCGACAGCAGGAATTTGCAGGATGACTGTCCGTCCTGGCCGAATGGATCTCGCGCTGAACTCACAAGTGAAGGGTCGCTGGTTCGAGTCTCCGTGCTGCCGACCGTTTGGTTTGGAGGGATGGCCAGTGGTGCAGTGGATAAGCCAATGGCCAGTGGAGTCCACCCAGCTTCGAAATGGGTAACTAAAGATATCTAGGCGAAAGCACGGGAACCGTAGGATGATTTGCCCCCAACCACACACCGCATTCCCAGCCGAGGGTAGTGAATCAGGAGATCGGCACCTGCGCTACGCGAACCTTCAATGCTTTGCTTGCACGCGAAAGTTTGCTTTGTTTTGCCCAGTATCCGGACACCCCTTCCCCTGCAAGTGACGGCAGAAACTTGCAAAAAGAACTCAGGCTGAATAAATTTCTATTTTTCCTCTGAACTATGAACTAGGCAATTTATACACGAAAAATATCAGCGGCTAGTTCAAAGAGCCAACTGCGACAAATCGATAATACTTTTCTTCTCCCAGCGGTCTTAAGATTTATCTGAGCATTAGCGGCCACAAACATAGAAGGTAATACTGGAAACCATAAAGACCGCTTTCGCTTGGAATAGAAACGAGCAAGGTTACGGTCATCTGTCTACGGCCAGTAGGACAGCGAACTAAGGTAGCCTAAATAATGATGGAACAAAGAATTTCAAACATATTTAGGAAAGTCTTGTCAAGAACCTTTCCGAATATCTAATGACCTCACTGAAAATATATAGCTCCAAGTTATGTTCTAAGTAATATCTTACGTCTGTCTTAGGCTTTATTTTATTCGGTTACTGAAAGGAAAGAACGGGTTGAACCAGACGTAATTACACCTATGAATGAATGAATGAATGAATGAATTTAATTCCAAAAAAGCCCAAGGGCCATGGCGGAAAACATAAAAAAAATAACAACAAACAAAATATCATACACTCCGAAACAAACCAAAAATCAACTTCTATAAAAATAGTTCGCGGTGGGTCATAGCTATCTTCAGGAATCTACCCAGCCTTCGGAGATCACCAAAACACTTACTTCCCATAATCGAAATCAATTCCCTTTCATCCCAAACCTCCCGGCCAAACACTTCCTTTCTTAAACCTTTCAGCTCCTCGCAATAACACATCAAATGTACCGCATCCTCCCCCTCAACACCACACATCGGACAAAAATAAGGACCAGTACCTTTCCTCTCTCGACCAATATACTTTCTCCGCATCCCCACTGGCAGAGCGTCCGCCCTAAGACTCACCATCCACCTCAATTTTAAGCGGCTGAGTGTTCGGATAAACATATTCTGCTGATATTGGTATTGGCCTTTTACCTGTTCACCACATTAACTTAGTTCTTATTTGTGACTCAATTTCTTTGAAATTCTCTGTGTTTTGTATGTTTTTATGGCACTTGCCTTCCGGCCAAGTGCCATATACCGATCACTTTTCCGTCGGTCGGTCGGTCGGTCGGTCAGTCCGGTGATCGCGAGTTAGGGTACTTCCAGATGTGCTAGGACGATGAACTTGGCAGGCATATCAGGGACCCGACCAAACTAATTTAGAAATAGTCACTTCCCCTATCCGACCATCATGGGGGGAGGGAGGGGAGCCGGAATCCGGAATTTAGGGGCATGCATAACTTTCAAACGGGTGATCGGATCTTAATGAAACTTGATATTTGGGAAGACGCCATTTCTCAGATGTCACAATTCAGGTCCGGATCGAATCCGATTAATGTGGGGGGGAGTCGGAGGGGGGAACCGGAAATCATGTGACACGCTTAGACTGGAGCGATCGGGATGAAACTTGGTGGGAGGAACAAGCACATACCCTAGGTACGTCATTGACAGACCCGGACCGGATTCGTGCACTGTGGGGGGAGTTGGAGGGGGGTTCCGGAATTCCGGTAATACGGAGTTAAGTTACTTCCAGGTGTGCTAGGACAATGAAATTTGGCAGGCAAATCAGGGACTCGACCAGATTAACCTGGAAATAGTCAACTTCCTGATCCGACCATCGTGGGGGGAGTGACGGGAGGGGGAATCCGGAATCTTGAGGTATGTATAACTTCCGAACGGGTGATCGGATCATAATGAAACTTGATACGTAGAAAGATCACATGTCTCGGATGCCCAGTTTCAAGTCCGGACCAGATCCGATGAAGGTGGGGGGGGGTCGGAGGTGGGAACCGGAAAACTTGTGACACGCTTGGAGTGAAGCGATCGGAATGAAACTTGGTGGAAAGAACAAGCACAAGCCCTATGTACGTAAGTGACAGAACCGGACAAGATTCGGGCACTGTGGGAGAGTTAGAGGGAGGGGGTCCGGAATTCCGATGATCGCAAGTTAAGGTACTTCCAGACGTGCTATGACGATAAAACTTGGCTTGAAAATTAGAGACTTGACATGATTGGCTTAGAAATAGTCAGTTCCCTGATCCGACCATCCCTTAAAGTACTAATGCTAACCGCAAAGTACAAAAAAAAAATTTAAAGCAAAATATACATTTTCGTGATCCCTATGAGCCCATGATCATTTTTGCCTCAAGGGTTTTGCTTACAACTGAATTCCTTAATAATTCCTTATAAAGTACTAATCGCAACCACAACGTACAAAAAATACTTTTTAGCAAAATACACATTTTCGTGATCCCTATGATCCCTCACAAGTGATTTCCTTAAAGTACAAACAATACTTTTGAGCAAAATATACATTTTCGTGCTCCCGATGAGTTCGTCATGTTTTTTACTTCAACAGTTTTGATTACAAATGATCAAAACAAACCCACAAATTGACGAATTCCTACTTTCATCCTCTGACCCAGCCTTGCAAGTGCCATATGAGCTTTCAGCTCTTGTTTGTGTGTGTTCTTGCTAGTGTTTTTTTTTCTTTACTCTTCTACTGCACTTCTCTGTAATACTACCATGCGGAGTCGAATATATTATCGATACCCTGCCCGATGTAAACGAGCGGAGGATAGGAGCTACGCGGAACATCATACTTCGTTAGGCTATCTCTACAAACAGCTATATCGCAGTAGAGCCCCGGAGAAGTTTCCTTGTGAACGCCGTCTGAGTCGTCCTTAACAGCCGACTGGTTGTCCAACATTGTGACTGCATTGTGACTGCAGAGCGGGTCCTCCATGCCTGCTACAGTTTTCCTCTGGTATTCCGCTGCATGGGACCAAAGACGGAGGTTCTATAGGATTATTTGTTCTTGCTATAGCAGGGACCCATAAATTTCTTGTAATGAATCGCCATTCAGGGGGCCTGTCAATAAGAGATTTATGATGCGCTCTTGACCGAGCGTCAGATAATTCGAGATATACCCACGGGGATAAAATACCCGACTCCAGATAGACACAATTTGGGATTGGCTGCTGGAGAAGAGCTTCCGCCTTGAGAGAGGAGTCTCTTTGGCCTCACGTCCAAGAGGCAAGCATGAACGCCGATTCTACCCAAGCGGAATTTTTGGAAACTAGGTGAGGCTTGGGCAACATAGCAACATAGAAGCATAGGAAATGACAAGCCCCCTGAATGGCAAGTTATTACAGGAAATTTATGGGTCCCTGCTAATATCAGCAACGGAAGCATGTGAGGGGAAAGATGAGTGAAAATCGAGTCGAAAGGCGATCGCTACTGAAAAGGTCTAGAAAGAAGGCTAAGGTACTTACTAAGAATATTCTGAAGAGCCTCTACAGCACCATTGTATATCGTGTTTGACGTGGCTGGGGCGATCGTTTCCCACAGGGGTTGAATGTAGTTCAGCACTTGTAGGTTGATACACATAGCGAACGCCCACCAGGCCGACCACTTTACGACGTAGGATTTCGAGTAGGACTTTCGGAAGTCGCTATAGATCAAGGACCAGGCACGGGAAAAAGCACCGTTCTGAAATGACAAAAAATGGGATGAAAAAGAGTGAGGGTGTAGTTGGATGGGCATCGAAATAGGCAGAAATGAAGAATAAAGGGCGAGTGGCGGGCATCCCTTTCGGCATCCTCAGACTCAAACCCCACCTTGATCGCAGAACCCGTAATATTTTACAGGGACGGAAACTGGGTTGCTGGATTCAACGTCGCTGAATCGTGCAGAGTAGGAAGGTAAAGGTACAGGACTGCAGGAAAGCAAAAAAAAAAAACACGTGACCGCTGATTTTGAGACAGGCTGCCTTATGCCTAACGCTGGATATTCCATTCCAAATGCTGGATACCCTATTTCAATAAAATATTGGTTATTTGAGTGAAGCTCAGAAATCAACGAATCAGAATTCCTTTTTGGTGGAGTATATATCATAGTCGAGTAATCATCATAGAATTATAAAGTAAGAACATCACGACAGCCATAGGGCTAGTAGGCCTGAAGCTTCGATTTGTCCCTCGGAATACAGCCTAATAAAGAAATATAATAACAAAAAATTACACAGGGGAGAAACTATATCACATGCAATCTAGATTACAGATAATCTACTTCACAAGAGAAGGTTTGCTATACGCTATAATAAGCGTTGAAAATCTCAAGTGGAGACATTTTTTTACGCAGATTCAGAACTGTAGCGGAGCGATTTCCCCACTGTAAATTCTGATTTCCCAACGAAACAGAGCGGAATCAGTCTTTCACAGGAGCCTTGCTTAACTAGAATAACACAACTTCGATGCCGGATCAAGGGGGAGGCCCCTCCCCCCTTCAACTAAACAAAATACTCAAACGAACTCGGAAAATCTCAAATTTATTTTCTGTCAGACGGAAGGTCGTTTAGTCTCAAACAATTCCAGGCCCGGAAACAGAGATCCAGGACCCCTAGGCACTATGTTTAGTAATTTAGGAAATGTTTAGTAATTTAGGGAAAAAAAATAGCTTTAGCGTTTTATTTATTTAACGCACTCTGACAAGCAGACTTGGAAATGAAGTTTACAAGTATATGGTGCCAGCTGCACCCCGTACTGTTCACTCTGCCGCTGCTAGGCAGCGCTACTTCCTTTCCGTTAACTGTGTTGTATCTTTTATACTGTCACCTCTTGAGGTACTGATTAAAGGAACTGTAAACTTGACTACGCAACTTTCGGCCATCGAATCGCCCGGGGGGCTTGGATTAATATACAGGGTCTTATTGTCGACAGGCAATCCTGTCGAAGGGGCAACCCCCTTCTTTGTCGTCTCGAACCCACTCCTTAGTGTTCTCAAAGCTAGCTGGCAGGCCCTTGCCCCTTATGCACTGTAATTATGCACTCGTGTACTGTAAAAGTTCGCCTTTTTGGGATCCCAAAACGTTAGTGACGGATACCTATGACATCGCAAAAGTTGTCCGTCTGTCTGTCCGTCTGTCCGTCTGTGCGCACGATAACTCTCGAAGGGATTGAGATATTTTGATGAAACTTGGTGGGAGGATCCTTCGGGTCAAAGTACAAGTCAAGTTCGAAGATGGGCTCTGTAGCTCTATATTTGAGGGTGGGGGAGGGGTTTCAAATTAAGGGGCAAACAAAATATTTTTTGAAAGCTGTTTAGATAGTGGATTTAGGGGTAAGGAGACACGCTGAATCCGAATACGAAAGTTATTTTCTCGCCGGACAAGTAGTTCGACCGGAATCCGGCCCAAGCCGGAAAGTTTGTTCAAAGTAAAAGTTGTATTTGAAGTTGATTAGATGTTTGATTTAGGGGTAAGAAGACATGCTGAATACGATGGTGAAAACCATTTTCTTCCCTGACAAATAGTTCGCCCGGAATCCGGCGAAAACCGGAAAATTTGATAAGAGCAAAATTTGTATTTGAAGTTGATTAGATATTCGATTTAGGGGTAAGTAAACGTGCTGAACATGATGGTTAAAACCATTTTCTTGCCGGACAAATAGTTCGTCCGGAATCCGGCCAAAACCGGAAAATTTGTTAAAAGCAAAATTTGTATTTGAAGTTGATTAGATGATAGATTTAAGGGTAAGAAAAAACGCTGAATCTATATATGACAATCATTTTTTAACCGAACATATAGTTCGTCCGGAATCCGGTTGAAACCGGATTTTTTTTTTAGAAGTTAAAGTTTTATTTGAAGTTGATTAGATGTTCTTTATAGGGATAAGGAGATACGCTGAACTCGTTTCTGAACTATTTTTTGTTTTTGCTGGGCAAGTAGTTTGCTCGGAATTCGGCCGAAACCGGAAATTTGGCAGAAGTACACCAGGAAGTTTCGATCAGTATCATCAAATAGATATGGCTTATACAGGTTTATCTGAACTTGGTTTTCTCAGATGATTAGCCTGGCGAAGACTGGATTTGGCGAAGACAAGACGTAGTTAATATTAAATTTTTGGGATCCCATCGAAAACTTTGGTCTTGTTACATGTAGACTACAGAGTAAAGACCTCCCCGACCAGACGGCCGGGGTTCGATTCCTAGACGCGGCACACAAACCTTTTGCTTTTGCAAACCTTTTGCTCAGAAGTCGTAATGGTCGAGGTAATGGTCGTAACGAGAATTTTTCTTACTCTCAATATCGACTCAGGGCACATTCTTGATATGTTAGCTAGTTCCCCGAGTCAAGTCTGAGTCAAGTTTTCTGTTCCTTTAACTCTGTGATAATTTTGACTAATCCCTGGTCATGAGTCACCATACTTCTTTTACAGGCTTCGACCTGTGCACAACACTTTTGATGTAAAGGTTGTCTCTTTTTGGGATCCCAAAACGTTAGTGACGGATACCTATGACATCGCAAAAGTTGTCCGTCTGTCCGTCTGTCAGTCTGTCCGTCTGTGCGCACGATAACTCTCGAAGGCATTGAGATATTTTGATGAAACTTGGTGGGAGGATCCTTCGGTTCAAAGTACAAATCAAGTTCGAAGATGGGCTGTGTAGCCCTATATTTGAGGGTGGGGGAGGGGTTTCAAATTAAGGGGCAAAACAAATATTTTTTGAAAGCTATTTAGATAGTTGATTTAGGGGTAAGGAGACACGCTGAATCCGAATATGAAAGTTATTTTCTCGCCGAACAAGTAGTTCGCCCGGAATCCGGCCAAAACCGGAAAGTTTGTTAAAAGTAAAAGTTTTATTTGAAGTGGATTAGATGTATAGTTTAGGGGTAAGAAGACATGCTGAACACGATGGTGAAAACCTATTTCTCGCCGGACAAGTAGTTCGCCCGGAATCCGGCGAAAACCGGAAAATTTGATAAAAGCAAAATTTGTATTTGAAGTTGATTAGATGTTCGATTTAGGGGTAAGAAAACATGCTGAACACGATGGTGAAAACCATTTTCTCGCCAGACAAATAGTTCGTCCGGAATCCGGCCAAAACCGGAAAATTTGTTAAAAGCAAAATTTGTATTTGAAGTTTATTAGATGATAGATATAAGGGTAAGAAAAGACCTTGAATATGTATATGAAAATCATTTTTTAACCGGACATATAGTTCGTCCGGAATCCGGTTGAAACCGGATTTTTTTTTAGAAGTTAAAGTTTTATTTGAAGTTGATTAGATGTTCTTTATAGGGATAAGGAGATACGCTGAATTCGTTTCTGAACTATCTTTTGTATTTGCTGGGCAAGTAGTTTGCTCGGAATTCGGCCGAAACCGGAAATTTGGCAGAAGTAAACCAGGAAGTTTCGATCAGTATCGTCAAAATAGATATGGCTAATACAGGTATATCTGAACTTGGTTTTCTCAGATGATTAGCCTGGCGAAGACAGGATCTGGCGAAGACAAGAAATAATTGTCTGGTCAAATATTAAATTTTTGGGATCCCATCGAAAACTTTGGTCTTGTTGTAAGTAGGCTACACAGTGATCAAAACCTTTTGCTTATATACGGAAAATAGGTCATTATCATGAGTCTTGTTTAAAGCTTCTTAGAGTGGGCTGGCCTCTGATAGGTGGGTGATAGCCTATTTGTGAGTTCGGTCTGCAAGCCATAGTGTGAATTGACCTCCGGAATTCAGAATGAACCCGTTAAGTTCTCCATGTGTAGTAGGTCATCCTGGCGCCCTAGGCCATCCTCACTCGGACAACTGTATACTTGGACACATGCCATCTTCCGTCCGGCCTACTACAGTAGAGGTATGTTTGTTTGAACAGTTACTTAAATGTGAACAGTGCAGTTTTGGGCTAAATTGTAGAAAGAAGATCCAAAATACCTATTCCGGTGTTTCCAAAGCCCTTAATTACCTACTTTGGCTAACTCATAGTTGACTTTAGTCACAGCATGTGCATGAAAATGGCGAAGTCCGAAGACAACAAACGTTCAAATAAGCATATCTCTACTGTGCACCTCTCGCCATAATATCAGGTTGAGAATGCATCTTCACACCCAAACACAGTCGTCGCAACAAGTACAAAATATACTTTTTTACACATTATAATTGCCAATTCGGCACCCCGGCCCTTCCGAGGTTGGGGTCCTAGGCAGAAGATTGCCTCTGCTCAAACCTCTAAGTATACCTCTATATCTGTCAGTGCTGTGCTCTCTGATGGAACGCGCTTTGTCCTCTACTTTCCCCAAACGCATCCGCCTTTCAGCAGTACTCAAGAGTTACCGGCCCATAGCCTTAAGAAAACTTCCGGAAAAAGCCGAAACGCCTGATATGGCAAACATGCAATAAGGAATATTTACGGCCACTACAGGACTTATCTTGTCGTCGTAATGCGATCGTATAAATCAGGGGAACCCCTAGGGTGGAAGCAATATCCTCGGTGGATCGCTAAACAATGTAAAAGATGTCGGTAGAAGCGTCGTTAATGGATTGGAGATGGTCCTTTATGATTGGCTTAGGGAAATACCCGACTCAAAGACGTGAGGATTGGCACAGACCTTATTTCGGAAGTGCGCCTAGGCTGTCTCACAACGGGGAGTGACAGGGGAGCAAGGTTTTCTTTCCAAGCCAAATTTAGGCCGGCCAGAGATTAGTGCCAAACATAAGCATACTAGAATAAGCTAGAACTTGTCTTTTTTTATAGATAGATAGATAGACAAATCTTTTTATCGACCAAAAATCTTTCGTGGCTTACGCCAAATTTGTTTGGTATAGTCAATAGCCTATGAGCATACAAATAAATTATAATAGACCTATATAGGGTTACAACAATCATAAATATCTTAAAAAATTTAAACAAGCAGCTCAGTTTACACTTCGTTGTACAACCTTAGAAAAGAGGGAACGAAACTCTTTGCAAACCTCTGGTGTGTGCATTTAATTGGTTGCAACTTTTCAACCGCAGTAGCTACTTTGCGAGGGAGCCTTTTCGTCACCTTTTCGGAAGGGAAAATATTTTTGTGGATTGGGTGATTCAGGGATCTGACACCAAACTCCATGCAGAGTTTCAGCCTCCGATCATGTAAAGAAGTGATTTCGAATTCACGTAGTAACTCTTCATAGGACCTCTCGGCCACCTTTGACGCTATGATTAGGGCTCTTCTTTGAATCTTCTCAAGTCTGGTGGTCTGTTCGACCGTAAGGCCGAAATGCCAAACAGGGGCTCCGTATTCTAGATTTGGTCGGATAAATGAAATGTAAATTCGGAACAAGTGTTTAGTGGGTGCCCCATGCCTGGACATAAGCTTAAGCATCTGAAGACCGGCATTCCCTCGCTTTATCATGCTAGTCGTCTGTGCTTCCCATTTTAAATCGTGAGTTAGGATTATCCCTAGGAGTTTAATTTTTTCTACTTTCAAGGAATCTGAAATTTCAGGTGAAAAAGTAGGGTTGAAAGATTTAAAAAAAGAAATTGTCATAGTGCACGATTTACTATCATTCACAGTCATGTAAGATTTCGAAGCTTGCATTTTTACTTTACTCACGATATTTTGAACTTGACTCGAATCCTCTCTATAACAAACTTCAATAATTGTAAGATCATCAACATACTTCCAACGATTCTCAAAATCATCCGCTATATCATTGATCATAACTAAAAACAAAATTGGGCTTAAGATGGTACCCTGGGGCACACCACAAAGTACCGCTTCTGGTTCAGAGTAGACATTATGATACTTTAAAATCTGGGATCTATTTGTTAAAAAACTTTGAATTATTTAATGTTAAAAACATGGTGAAGCTTAGAAATTAAAATTTTGTGGTCAATAAGATCAAAACCTTTTTTAAAATCAATTGCTATCAAATTCAACCATTTGCCGGGCTCATCAACATGCTTAAAAATAAAATGGAAAAGACTGATTAAATAATGTGAAGTTGACGTACACTTTCAATTTCCATACTGTCGATGATCTAGCAATGGTTCTATTTCTGTTTTAAGCCAATCAGCAACAAAACTTTCGTATATTTTACTGAATAATGGAGTTAGCGTGATAGGCCTTACACCGTCAAAACCCAACTGAGTATCTTTCTTTGGTATTGGTGTGACATACCCTGTTTTCCAAACTTGTGGGTATTCTAAACTAATAGAAATACTATTAAAAATATCTGTCAAAGGTTTTACGATTTTATCGGGAAACGCTTTAATTAACTGAATAGGGATGTCAATGGGTGTAATGCTTGTTCTTTTCAGCTTCTTCAATTTAGAACAAACTTGATCCTCGCTAATAAGCTTAACATTACTTTCTTCTGTCGAAAATTCTGCAGTTTCATTTCCATCCAGTGGAGATAGGGATTGGACAATTCTGGCAAGGTGGGAATTTAGTTGGTTTGCGACAGTTACATCATCAGCATCAAGATTAAAATCAACAACAGAAGGTGTCTTCCCACACATTCGCTTGATTTCTTTGTACCATTTACTACTTTTTGATTCAAATAAACTATGAATTTTTTCGTTATAATGATCAGCGGCAGCCTTTCTAGTCATCTTTCGAATTTTGTTTCTGAGTTTATTAGCTTGTTCTCTTTTACCATTTCTCAGAAGTTGTATCTTGTAACGGATTAGGTCTTTGATTTCTTGCGTGATAAAAGGACGGTCAGTGTTGCAGCGTTTAAACGTTTTTCAGAAAAAAATTCTTCATATTTTTGTCGGAGTTTTTCCTGCAGGATACTTGCTTTTTCATCACTTGAAATGGCATTCATTGATTCAGTCCAGGACTCCGAAGAAATCCAATTACCAAAACCAAGAAGACCTCTGTCTGAGAGAGGTCGATAAGTCACATTTTCAATTACATATTTAATTTTATACGACGGTAGAGGGGACCACTTTAACATGTAATGGTAACTTCCACCAAGTGGAGGAAGATCTTGTGGTTCATCATAATATTCAGAAAAATTTGTGCAGATCACATCAAGACTAGTATTGCCCTTTGTTGTCGCAAACTTAACAACCTGTTTTAACCCGTGATTTTTAAGAAAATAATCAATTTTCAAATCATTCTTGTCCCCGGTCAAACAGATTCCAACATTTGGGTATTTACAAGTTATAAAATCAGCACATAACTCAAGCTTTTCTGCAAACCGCTTTTTCTCGGAACTCGTAAGGCTGGGCGAACAGTAGAATAAACCCAGAGATATTCCATTAATCGACCTTGGAAGCTTTTTAGGCTGGACCAAAAACCACATTATTTCATCGTGGGTTTCAATATGAGGGATTTGCAAGGGCCGCATCGGTAGCTCCTCTCGAACAAAACACGCAACTCCGCCTCCCTTTTTACCCAAAGGATGGTCATCATTCCTCAGTTTAATAAACTGTTTATAACCTTTAATTTTTAGATGGTCCATATTTTGCTTGTGAACTTCTGTAATCGCAATAATGTCAGCTTCCGTAACTCTGACATATCCTTCCAACTCACACATCTTATCAGCATTCAGACTTTCAGCATTCAAAGAAAGCAGATGAGGAAAATTAAACCGAGACTGAGGGACTTCTTTCTCAACAATTTTGATTTTTTTAACCTTCGGTTGAGCACTTGGCTTTGAAGAACTTAGACTTTTATCTCGAAGGAGTCCGTATTGACATCGTTGCCAGCTCACCGGTCGACGCTTTTAACAAAGTTATTCTCGAACATTTTGAAAGTGAAAAGTTACAAGATTACACGCTTTATTCGCTCTTGCTAGACACTTACTGTACAGGGCTATGTTGCCCAGTATGTAAACAAATCGTCGCTGTCACGCATCAAGGGGTCAAGCGACAGTTTTGGAAACGAAAGGCCAGAAATCATACTACGGTTACATCATTACACTGTCAGAAGTTTCATAACAGATCGCGCATAACACTTTCAAGAATAACACCTTTTCACTTAGAAACAAAGTGTTATGACCAAATAAGTTTACACTATTTCGTGCCTAGATCTCCAACAACACCTTCAATTGGTAAAAATACTACACTGCCAGAAGTTACATAACGACAACAGAAGGATACCCGGCCGGTTTCAACAGATAACACTTTGGGATGTTATCTGTTATGTTTCTTTCGTTCCCGTTAGTATTTCTACCAATTAAAGGTGTTGTTGGAGATCTAGGCACGAAATAGCGTAAACTTAATTGGTCATAACACTTTATTTCTAAGTGAAAAGGTGTTATTCTTGAAAGTGTTACGCGCTATCTGTTATGAAACTTCTGACAGTGTACGATCCAGATGTGACCAGCTCCGTTAAACACCTTAGTGTGGCTCGACTCGACCAAGAATCGTGTGAGCTAATGTGTTGGGATTTTTTACTCATGAAAAAGGGCCAAAAATCCACGGATGGCCTAGGGTCCACCAAAAGTAAATGACGGTACTGGACAAGCCGTTTCCGAGATACATAAGTCGCTCAAAGAGAAAACAACTGAGGGACAAGAAATTCAGGAATGGGCAGGGGAAATGCAAAGGTCTGAGACATATAAGTGTAACAAGGTGGCAAAGGTAAGGTTTGGGGAAAAGGTTTATTTTAAGTTTAATTTACCATTAGGTTTTTGCGTCCATAGATTCAGCTGCGAGCAAGTTATCTCCCAGCTTTGGGAATATTTGGGAAACAAAACTGTTGGGGACAGGGGAGAAGCCGAGGTGCCAATTTTGCAAAGCGGATTTAGGGATCATATACCATCTTCTTTACAGGTGTCAGGATTTGTCAGTCCCAAGTAAGAGTTTTATAAATGGTATAGACCCGTCAGCGGAGTCAGCACAGATCTGCTCAAAGGACCCGCCGTACCTATACTGCCAATGCAACCTACTTCCGTAATTGCATTTATTAATTCTTAAAGCCGGAGATCCAAATTTCATATGTTACATTCTAAACCCGCTAACGACACCTCGCTAATCTTTGCACTAGCCACGATTCACTATTTTCCGTGCGCATTATGCTCCCGACGAGTGTTCGCGTATTATGCTAAAACCGGTTATTTAAATTTTGCCGAGTTTTTGCTAGAAGGCATAGGGCCCGGAAAAAGGCTTATACCAGCCAAACCCGTTAAAGTTTAACTGAAAAGCCAACTTATTTTTGTGTCATTTAGTTGAATACACTGAATTATTTGGATTCTGCAAAGGGATTTTTTGTTTTCCACTATCTGCTCTAGTTATGACGTTCAGAATATCTGCGGCCGTCCCCACAGCGAAAATTCTACTATGACGCGGGAAATTTTTATCTAAACGCAAACAAGGCTTTTCAGTGGGCAGTAGCGATACTGGTGAAGATTGCTTAGTGCCTGAACAAAAAAAAAGTCATAAATCTTTCTTGTAAGGCATACAACAAATTAGAGGTACCACAAATCACACGGAAATTCCACTATTTGAAAATCGATCATTCCTGAATAGCGGAACAACCAAGTAACGCATTTTCAGCGGGTCTTCAAGCCAATTTAAGTGAATAGGTGATGGGTAACTAGGTTGTCCTATCCCAGTCCTTTTCGGTTAAACTTTAATAGTTTGTTAAAAGCAGAGCCTAGTTCTACAGTAGCCTATTGAAATAGTTCTTTAGTAGTTCAAACCAACTGGCGCGTTTTTGGACCATACAGGTAGGATAATTAAAAGTATGTAGTATTAGTTTCTGGAAGTGGGAAGGTAATTACAGTCGTGTTGATTAAAAGTCGGAAGTTAATTAGTTGATTAAAAGTTCAGACGTATCCTGGATGTATCTGTTGTACTGTATTTGTTCATGGCCCAGGCGCTTCGGTAAACATATATCTATCTATCTATCATTCGATCCCCTTTTTGTATGGGGTAAGGAATTTCTATAACTGACTCATCTTTACTAGGTTTATAGGCAATAATCCCCCTAAAAAAACCACAACACTAAAACACCGAAAAGATAAATAATCTTACCTCCGTCGCATTTTTGCTAGTTCGGCTAGACACACTGACAGTATCGCCATCCACTTTGTCACTTTCATCATCAACAGCAACATTCCCAGAAGGTAATTTCGTCTCTCTATTGAAGTATATAGAGCTGGGTACACTAGGTAAAGCGAGGGCGAAGCAAGTAGAGACAGTAACGGCACCCAGTGAGATAAAGTTGAGGGAGTAGAAGTCACACAGGCCTGTAGCAACAAGAACCTAGAAGCGTGATAATATAAGATTCCCCAGGGTCGCTTTTCAACACCTAAAACTATGCCTAGAGTATGTAGGTTACTGTATAAATTGTTATTTTTCTTTTTTTTTTATTTGGTTGCCATGGCCTTGGAGCTTTTTTGTGCAATAAATCTTATCTAAATCTTATCTATATTTCCATGTAGATACTTATATACTGAGGTACCCATCCATCAGAGCAGCTACTTAGGCCAGGCTGTCTAGAAAGATAGATCGGTCAAAAACTTTGTTTGTGTTATATCACGGCTCATTCAGTTCATTTCAATTTTATTCATAAAAATAATAAGCGCCATTAACTCTTTATGGCCCCACCGTAAGACGTAACGTAAGGCCTGGCAATGGGCGGGGCTTATTCTTTATTCATATAGTCTTAAGGGAAACAAACCAAACAAATCAAAGAAAATAAGAGAAAAAAGAATACAGACATAACAAACGAGATAACAAACTGACAAGAAAAATCCAGTAATGAACGATATTCCGTCAACAATCTTCCGTCAGTACGGTGATACGGTCTGGTCTGTTTACAGTCTGATCCATTAACTGGGATTTTTGGATGACTGGGGATTTCAGTTTTATTATCCCTAATAAGACTTGAGAGGCCATCCAACGTTCAAACGGTAAAATCTTGTCTCGACTGTGTATTGCTAGTATTAAAAGATACACTTAAATGAATACAGTGCGTGAGAACAAAATGAATGAAACCAGCCAATGCGTCTTTCATGAGCGTACCCGTGATTAGTAACCGTTTCTGAAATTGTGGTGATTTTGTGCAATTTTCATTTGTCTTTCTCTTTACTCAGTCGCAATTCACTGTTGTGATAAAAAAATAAAAATAAAAATATCTAATCTGGCCGACGAGCTTGTCTCCACTACCAATCTGGCTTTTGCAAAAATCCAACTGCAGCAATCAACCCCAATCTGCGCCCTTGAATCTTAACCTCAAAACGGTGGATTATATGTCACCCTATTTGATATTCTATTTCATATAGGCTAGCAATCGTGAAGTCAGTCCGTCTGCTCCGGTCTTTCTAGTTCGGACACTTCCACACAATCTCGAAACAATTGTTATGATTTTCTGATTTCCAGAAATACCAAGAGCTCACTAACTCCCAACCTGACCTAGGTGGGTGAACTACGTTGATCCTGCCCAATTAAAGAAAGCTGGCACCTGTGATCATCTGGTATAAATAAATAAACAGAACGCTGGTAAGGGTTTTCACGCCACACAGACAAGTTCGTTTATTGACAATTTTGAAGCCAAAAACCTAACTAATCTCTACGGAATTTTTAACCGAAATATGAAGTTTTATTCGGAAGTTTTTGCTAAAACGGCGTAAAGCCAAAAGCAATTACGAAAAACGAAGTTTAGGGTGTCAGCGACATCACGTTCGTTTTATATAATTCGTTTCCACCCGTTTTGCTGCTGAATATGAAATATTTCCGGTCTAGTATTCAGCCCTCGTAATGCAATTACAGTCACTAGCCAGGAAAATTTTCTGCTAAAACTTTTAATTTCTTCTACTTAGCAACAGTGACAATCCACAACTGAGTGTTGGTGGATAACCGCAATTTGCAAAAGGAGTGCTAGTCCGTACCAGAACCTAGACATACTGGTCCTAACCTGATCTTCAGCTTACACCTGATATAAACCTCTGTGGGTCATCATGAATGCCAGCCAAGATGTCAGAAATGAAACATTCTTGTCCTATATAGCAATCAATTACGACAAAGAACAGAATATTCAAAACTCACATATTATAAAACTACTAATTATTCAATGACGAGACAAGAAATTAAGAATAGCCGATGCGAACCGCATCCAGGTGATAGACAAAGGGGTTAATAACTTGAAAGTATCAACCTGAAGGACGTGAATGTATGTGTAGTTCTTCCAGTGTTTATGGCAGCTTTGGTTAAAGTTTAACCGAAAAGGACTGGGATAGGACAATCTAGTTACCCATCACTTATTCACTTAAATTGGCTTGAAGACCCGCTGAAAATGCGATACTTGGTTGTTCCGCTATTCAGGATCCGAATAATCGATTTTCAAATAGTGGAATTTCAGTGTGATTTGTGGTAGGCCTACCTCTAATTTGTTGTATGCCTTACAAGAAAGATTTATAACTTTTTTTATTCAGGCACTAAGCAATCTTCACCAATATCGCCACTGCCACTGAAAAGCCTTGTTGGTGTTTCGATAAAAATTTCCCGCGTCATAGTAGAATTTTCGCTGTGGGGACGGCCGCAGATATTCTGAACGCCATAACTAGAGCAGATAGTGGAAAACAAAAAAATCCCTTTGCAGAATCCAAATAATTCAGTGTACTCAACAATGACACAAAAATAAGTTGGCTTTTCAGTTAAACTTTAAAGGAAAACGTTGCTGGTATCACAATTTAACAGAGAAGTCAGTTGAGGTTCTCTTTAACTCGCCCCCTTTAGGGTTTAGATAGTTTTGTTGGAAGGTTAGATGTCTCCGAAAATCCACTTTTAAAGGTAATTCGCGAGAATGCAGATTGTCGTTCTGGCCATTTCTACCGCCTTCTCCGTCGACTGTGTTATTGCCCCGAGCCACCGAATGGGTGAAATGATTGTACATATTTATGAAAGAATGGTCCTGTTTTAGTGTAATTTTAATATGTGATGTGTAATATCGCGAATTAAATAAATTGTTTGATTGATTGATTAGAAGTGGGTGTGTGGTCCCGCACTGTACATAGCATGTCAACCCTTGAAGGAACGCTAATGCTCAAAGTACACACTCCCCCCACGTCGTAACTTTCCCAATTTCACAAGATAATCAACTTAACTCCTCCGACAAACTTCGGTCCAATGAAGTGATGACGCTGGAAATGTCCCATGACATAAATAAATATAAAATCCATTTGGTTAATTACCTGAGCTAGAACTCCAGCAAGAAATCGTCCGACTAGTAAGGCCCCCTGGGTAAAGCTGGTCAACTTCTGGAAGTTCAACGTGGCGGCTTGGGCATAGACATATGTGCTGTATGCAACTTCAGTCGAAGTAGCAACGGCATAGAAAAACTCAACAGCCTAAAACAGAAGGTGGTGCATTAGCCTATTACTAATAATCTAATGCGTTCTCACGCTGTCCCCACTAAACATATCCCACCGGTCATGGTTGGTACAAGTGCCAAAATGAATGAATGAACACATAACTTCGAATGTACATAACTCGAAATTGGTCTCAAGAATGTGAAAAGGAAATTTCTTTACAGTCCTAACTAGGCCCTACACCATTAGATTTTGCTTCTTGACAGTTAGGAACTAGTTGGAGTGTAAAGAAATTTAAGCATATTTAAAGCACACCTCGCAGTATTTACTGTTTGATGCTCAAAACTATCTGAATACTGTAAAACTAAGCTCTGCTTTTAACAAACTATCCACGGCTTTGGCTGTTCCAAGCCTTTTCCCAGACTCATTGACTTCTAGCAAAAACCCGCCAGAAACCCTTTTGAGGATGGTGACGATAATCGGAGCTTTCCCGTCCGTGAGGACTCGCGAGAATACAGGGAACGAATCCCCGGGACAAACAAAAACGCGGGGACTCCTCAAGTGGAGTCCTCGGGGAACGGCGAGGATACGCCTTAGGTGAGTCAAGATTCTTTCCTCAGGATACCTTTACACCAAGAATAAACAGGCTCCATGTCGAACACCGTCACCTTCCCCGAGATGGTTCTTGCTTTTGACAAAGACCAATATTCACAAGGAAAAAAAAACGTGGTAATATCTGAATCACAGATACTGTGATCCAGCGACGATTCATTATGCTCACGGAAGGAAATTAAGAATATCGGCGTCGCCAAACCGCATCTAGGTGGTGAGCAAAGGGGTTAACTAACTAGCAAGTAACAACCCTAAGGAAATGAATGCATGTCCAAAGAATATGGGACTTCCGTGGAAGAAAACGAATGCTGGTACCAAGAGTCTGCCTACTCCTCTCAGTACATAAATCATTCCATTTTATTTAGACCGTAATAGCACTAGGCTAACGTGGCTAAAAATCAGAAAATTTTAGGTACCGTAAAGTAAATAAACTAAGCTGGGCGCTCTGCTAGCGCCCGATAACAAAAAATGGGCTAAACTGGGCGCTTATCCACGGAAGCTAAATCTGTTGCTGGAAGTGCGTCCCGTAAAATCAGTATGGCTAGTTCAGACTCACCAAGAAACTGAGTTGCGACCGTCCGATCACAGCCTAATGAGCTAAACTGGGCGCTCACTCAAAAATTAGAAAATCCAGCCAGAATTAAGTGTGGATGATAGAAACCCGGGCTGATATGATATGCTAGGCTACAGTAGCGTATATTAGGGGGGGGCGACAGGGGCGATCACCCCCCCCCGAAATTCTTGAAAAATGGATATTTAGTGGGGAAAACGTGTGCGAAACACGGGCGACAGGGGCGATCCTCACCCGAAATTCTCGGAAAAGGAGTTTTTACGGTAAAAACGTACGCTAAAATACAAATTGAGAAGATCAATCGAAATTACTTACAGCACGGTTCAGTAATAGATCTCAGAAACAGTTTTGAGTCGTAATGTGAATGATTGCAAGATTAAAAGGTGTTGTTTGCACCTCGTTTTTAACAAAATCGTCATTTGGAGTCGAATTTTAGTCTGGCTAGAGGTGTTTTTAGTGTTAAAAACGGTCAAAAAATGAAAAAAAAAATGCCGAAAATTTTTCGGCCTTCCAGCCGGAAAGGGGGTGGCATTCGGCAGCATATTTTAACTTAGCTGTCGCCACTCCCGAAACAAATCGGAATATACGCTACTGCTAGGCTATGATAGAAACCCCGGGCCGGACAGGGGGCCTCAATATAGCCTACGTTATCTCTGCCTACTCCTCTCTGTATATCAATCAAACATTTTATTTAGACTTTCTACGGAAAAGTAACAAGCACTTTTTGCTCTTTCAAAATAATGAAAGGGAGAAATTCAGCCAGTATTCCATGACAGCTATACCTGTTACGGTCATTATATTATTTTATTGTCACTACTGAATCATTACGTAGGATCAGAGGATACAAATAAATTTTTGATAAACTACTTCCCGCGCTGGTATCCACAAGATCGCTTTAAAGTGTTAATGAAAGTAGGGGCAGTCCTAGGTTGCCGAATGAACTGCATTTACAGTAATCTTCTAGTTATTTACAGATTTAGACTTGAAAAAAGGTGTCCATATCTCAGAAAGACTTATCAAAATGCAAATATGTGACGATTGCTTAAACAGAACTGGAAAGCGTAGAACAACATGGATAATGAGATAAGGTTCCAGATAGGCTTACTGTGTATTTGGGGGGAAATGTCAATACCGACGATCAATACCACGACGATCAATACCATGACAGGTAAACACAGCGACAAAAAAGAATTGACAGATAATCCCGCGAAATTTATTACACTACCGCGACTTCGAAAAACGCGAAATTTCTTAAAGTTTAACTTATAAGGGCTCAGATAGGACAATCTAGTTAACCATCACTTATTCACTTAAAGAGGCTTGAAGACCCGACGAAACTGCGTTACTTCATAGGCTCAGCTATTCACAAATAATCGATTTCCATAGAGTGGAATTTTGCTGTCGAATTGGTGGTACCTCTATGCGCTTGTACCTGTGTTACATGCTTGACGAAAACGATTAACGAAAAATGAGTGTTCACGTAGTAAGCTACCTCCCGCGAGCTGATCACTGGCCACTGAAAATGCCGTGTTGGTATTGAGATTCCAATTTTCCGCGTCATAGTAAAATTTTGCGTTGTGAGGACGGCCGTAGGTATTCTGAACTTCATACTAGAGCAAATAGGGAAAAAAATCTCTCAACGTAATCCAAAAATGCAGTGTAGCCTATTCAGTTTCATGATACAAAAATAAGTTGGCTTTTCAGTTAAACTTTAAGGCCACAGGCTAGGGGTCCCACTTGAACACACATTATAACTAATAGATGGTGGAACTGGTGGACGACTATACCATAACGTTCTCGATCCAAACTCCCGTTCGAAAGCTTATTCTTACTGAAAATAATTCGAAAATCCGAATCCGCTTGTTCAAACTAGGCCTACAGGAAACAAAAAAATTCACCCTTTTAGTTTGTATCTACAGTAATTTATTTCCCTCTAACAGCGGACGGGGTCCATCGGATTTGCGCAGTCGGTTTCTTTTGGTTTCCTTGGAGCAACCTGTAGGCTCTCAGGCAGTCTCAGGGATGCTGGCGGATCCTACTTTAGGCTACTGTTCTACTTGAGCAATTTTCAATTTGAATATTTTGGGGCGAAGCACAAAACAAAGGTGGTCCAAAATTCACAGAAGTGTTCGAAGAAGCACTGAACGTACCTGAAACGCTGGAACTCCTTGTCCAAACAGAAGCAACAGCCATGTGATAATATATGAAAGGCCCTCAAGCACGATGATTGGTTTGTAACGCAGGAAATCAGTCAGCAGAAACACGCCAATGAGTAGAACAAGGTATGAGTAGGTCCATACAGGATATATCTCTTGAAAAACCTGCACGTGGAAGCATTATAGTTCACAGGTGTACTTATTTCCCAGGAAGTACTTTCTGCTAAACGGTATTTGACCCAATCGGCAGACGAAATGGAGAGATTGCACCCTATCCGACAAAAGCGGATATTTCTACACGATCATCATAACAAAATAATTTAATATTTGGGAGACAGGCTATAGGACTTTCGACTTAGAGACTAAATTATCGGCGTTTGGGAACTATTCTGAGCCTGTTACCTGGAAATCAGAGTTTGAAGACTTGAAAGTTTGAACGCAAAAACGGAATCT
Organism: Branchinecta lindahli; assembly: GCA_023053555.1. Classification (NCBI taxonomy): domain Eukaryota; kingdom Metazoa; phylum Arthropoda; class Branchiopoda; order Anostraca; family Branchinectidae; genus Branchinecta; species Branchinecta lindahli. Next base: position 12,662,892 of record JAKZAO010000004.1, on the reverse strand, counting down.
CGCATCCTATTGGTCACTTATTGCGTCGTGTACAAACCAACCGCTAGGAAGCAAGATTTGTTTATGTGGTAAAAGCCTTCTAGCTCTCATTTCTGATAAAAACTTTTCTTTCATGACATGACAACCAGGGGCGTCGCTGTACCACTCCCCTCGAAGAAAAGAAAAAACTAAACTGGGTCGCCCTGCCTGGGCTGGCCTGTCAAAGTAAATAAACTAAGCTGTGCGCTCTGCTAGTGCCCGATCACAAACAATGGGCAAAACTGGGCGCTTATCCATGGAAGTTAAATCCATGGCTGGTAAGTGCGTCCAGTAAAATCAGTAAGGCTAGTTCACACTCACCAAGAAACTGAGTTGCGAGCGTCGGATCACAGCCTAATGAGCTAAACTGGGCGTTCACTAAAAAAAGCTGAATCTGGGGATGGTAGGGCGCCCGGTAAAATCTAGTAAGGGTAGTCCAATCTCACAAGGAATCTGAGCGGTTTGATGGGGGGACGCACCAAGTTCGGTCTTATTTTTTGAGCTTATCAGTTTCAGAATGGGTTGTATTTTTTATGCTCTTTCAAAATTACAATTCTCAGCCTTGAGACTGTGAGACTCAGAGAATCGTATTCTCAGTCTTATGTTTCGAGCTTGCCAGAATGACATAAAGGGGTAGCCTGTTTGTAGTCTTTTGGATATGAAGAGATTTTTTAGTTGCATGTTCCCATTTTATTTATTTTTTTCCAGTCTTATGACTGAATACACAAGGTAGCTGAAATCATGAATTTCGAGCACAGTTTTAACACACAGATTTTAAGCAGAAATCAGGCTGACAGTTTTTGCCTGCGGTGCAAATTTACCAATATTTTGAATTTTATGCAAAGATCCTTAGTATTTTAGCAGAAAAGATTTTTCCTGCAGGCCGATGTTTAAAAGAAATCGGCTTAGTGAGCACTGAGAGTAGATGGAATGATGAGCCTGATGACTGCAGTGCTCCAGTACTGAACACGTCACTGATATTGTATATATTTATTTGTTTACTGTAAATTCAGAATGAGTTGACTTTGTTTCAATATTATTCTGGTTGGTCAGTAGGGGAGAGGGGGGCCATACCGCACGGGGGCGAAACCGAACCTTCAATTTTTTGACCACCTAGCATGCAGCTTTTTCACAATAAAAAATAACGCTAGATGGGCTCTTCCTAGCGCCCATTTGGCGGAAGTTTCAAATCAGTTGGACAAACTTCAAATCTGGACATAGCAGGTCGGCGAAAGATAATTCAATAATTGTGATAGCTAGAATTCCATGCTTTTGCAGGCGTTTAGACTAGTATTTGTTCTCTATCCTGTGTGATTTTCATTTTTGATCGGCCGACGGGTTTGACCACGGCCGCCATTTAATTTTTTTTTGTCTGTCTGGGGCGATTCCGAACGAAAATTTAGGGGCTATTCCGAATGTATTTTTGAACGTTCGGTTTCGCCCCTTCTTGACCAAAGATAACTACGACCTTCAACTTTGCAGATTCTGAGGTTTATATGTCACTACTAACGTTAGGTGATGAGGGTGCCCATTTATGCTTATATAGCAGGGCTGCCACAGGTTTAGAGGCTTGGAAATAGGGACTTAGGGACTTTTTTAAACCAAAAAAGGGACCAATAGGGACCTAAGGTCACTGCTACTAAACCTGAAATACACAGTAGTAGGATCCTATTTGCACTTTACTTGCTAGGATCAGAGGGTTACGGTTCGAAGTATTGGTACCTGATTTAGCGAAATAGGCTATGGCTCTTAGATCTGGGCCGTCAAGGGAGAAAGGAGGTAGGCAAGGCAACTTAGAGCTTCAGCTCAGTTTTAATAACTTTTTGTGATTAAACACCTGAAGACAATAAGTCACCAACCTGTATTCGAGGCGAGTGGGTAATGGCAAAAAGTTTGATGTCTGTGTTTTTCATCAGATTATGCAAGAAAGAAGATCTCAAAGATGCATCTGTTTAATTACTGGCTTAACCAGCCAAAATAGATCTGAAACGGTATTTTTTTAAGCGTTCAACTCGTAAATACTTCTTCAATGGCGTAGCCAAGAGATGGCCATGCCCACCCCAAATTTTTAAATTTTCTCTCTATTTTTGTTAGCTAGTTGTAGTCGCCCAAAACAGAAAATTTAAAAGGCGAAAATACAAGCAAAACGACAGGTCTTAGCATCAAGTTCAAATTCTGGCAGCTTCGCGCCACAATGTTCTTTAGCTTTTAACATTATTTGCACATGTCGGTGTTCAAGAGGCACTGACAAATCTCTTTTATTGGCTTAAAAAACTTGAACCTGAATGGCTAGTTTCAAAATTGTCCATCGCTTTTCGACGGAAACTGCATTTTAAACAACAAAAAATTCTGCAGCTTCGTAGCAGAGATGAGTTCGGGTAAACGCTCAACTGTAAGGGACTGTAAGTGTTTTAACTGTACAGACAAGCTTTGGTAAAGCTCCACAAAATGTTTGGCTTGGTCAGGTTCTCCCCTAGAATTCAAGGCTAGCTAGCCATGCACCTATCGGTAGCATGACATTTCAAATTGTAGGAACAATAAAGGCCGGATACTGAAAATTATACCGAATTCCAACCATAATACCGACTTATTTTGGACCGATAGCCTATTCGGGATTCTGTGTAACTACCGAACCTCCATAGATTTACCGATTCGTTCTGGCATCAAAACATTACTAAACATTTCCAGTAAATTTGCTCACAGAATCCTGCCAATAATAACAAATCACGATCATTATCCCGAATTGATTTGTACCGATAGCGTATTCTTGGTTCTGTATGACTACCGAATCCCCGCAAATCTACCGGATAGTTCTGGTATCGAAAAAATACCGAACAATTTTAGTCAATAGTTCGAAGTGCACATTTTTAACGTGCAATTATTTACTGGTTTCCTTTATTCGATTGCAGTCAGCCTTATTGGAGAAAAGTGAACGAGAAAGCAACAAGGTTACGAATCAAACTGACTATTCTTCAAAATAAGAAAAACAAATCCTAGATAAATTCTGAGGTCAATACTTTCTAGTAGTAGTCTCCTTCAATCACAAAGTAACGCTGTAGCAGAAGGAGCCTTAAGAATTAAGTTTACAGTTCTTCCCGCAAAACAAAATTGTATACCATACTTCACATAACAAAACGTAAGATTTTTGGTCAGGAAAAACTCTAAAGGGACCTGAGAACTGATTTAGGGACCAATAGGGACCAAAAGGGACCTAAGACTGATTTAGGGACTTCCAGGGACTTTAGGGACTTTGTGGCAGCCCTGATATAGTTGAAAATCTGGTCATTTTTCGTTTTTTACGTTGCTTTTCAAATAAATAGCTGAAATTTGTTCCACCCTCATCACCTAACTAATGTTAGGTGATGAGGGTGCCCATTTATGCTTATACAGTTGAAAATCTGGTCATTTCGTGTTTTTTACGTTGCTTTTCAAATAAATAGCTGAAATTTTCAACCCGTCCGGATTGGCCCCTACCCCGTCCGCTTTCGCCCCGTGGTGGGGGCTATCCCGAACGACTGAGAGACTGCTGGTTTTAGGGCTGCAAAGGGTTTATCTTGACTCCTAAAATTTTCATAAATTCACCATAGAATGCCCAGTGTCTGCTCTCTCTTGACCGTAAAAACCGAGTATATTGGTTAAAAAAATAAGCTTCCAGCAGCAGAAAAAGCAAAAATCGTTCGGTATGGCCCCCCTCTCCCCTACTCTTTTTTGGGAAGGGTGGAACTGAAGCACTGTCATGTGGTGACATCCAGAAAAGTGTCTCATACTGTTTGGATGTCTTGAACAAAGACAGGCGGGCAGATCTATAATAAGTAGCCCTTAGCCTACTTTATTTTGGGATCCAAAAAGACATTCTGAATGGAGAAATCCACAAATTTCGCCTGTGCACCTATCATAATAGACTCTTATTGGAAGGAGTCTTCATTTGGTTGTGGTTTCAGGCTTGAAATTTTGGGGTCTGAGCCACATCAAAAGCTAGAAATTGTTAAGAGTTAATGTTTGCTAGAAAAATGCACATTTCAAAAATTTTGCCAGCGGCACTCATTTTCGCTCTATCTGTAGTAATGTTTCTGTTTCTTTAAATTTGTACAAATTCCGCATTCGGTCCTGTGTTTCCTGGCTATTGTTTCTAACCGGTATGACTCTTGAGCTTTGTAAGACATCCTTTGAGATAGTCACCCCAAATGCCCTACCTTATCAAAACACCCCTGAGTGGCCTGAGCTTGGAGATTCGACTACTTCAACTCATGCACTTTTAGTACTACCTTTACTATTGCATATTTGACAAAAAGCTGAAATGGGCAGCAGGGCAAGCAAAGCCTCTGATCACAGCAACTTCACGGCCTCTGATAATATGCTAAGCCTAATGTTAAGTTTACACCCGAAAAAGAACAGCATCATGCCACAGGTGCTACTTGTCTATGTGCTGACTCTGTGCTACTGAAAATGGCAGCAGAGCATGGTGGCGTGCCGTTAAACAGCACGTCTTTAGGGTCTAGTTGGAGGATTCTCCTTATTCTCTCCTGTCTGTCTCCTGCGGCTGTAAACATCTCGTATGTAGTACAGTAGAGGTATGCTTATGTGAACAGTTACTTTAATGTGAACAGTGCAGTTTTGGGCTAAATGGTAGACTGAAGATCAAAAATACCTGTACAGATGTTTTCAGCTGCCCTTCTTACCTACTTTGGCTAACTGATAGTTAGCTTTGGACACAGCAAATGCATGAAAATGGCTGAAGTCAACAAACGTTCACATAAGCATACCTCTTGGCTCTACTGTATGATTTTAGAGAAAACTACCTGCTCTTCAGTGAGGTTCTTCCATGGTCCTAAGAGATATTCTGTCAGAAATGGCTCGGAGGGCCTGAGTTCCTTGAAAAATCCATAAAGGCACAACAAAATAACTGCCAAATTCGCTTTTTCCATGCTCCGTCGACTTTTCAAACTGCCCGCACAAAGAGAAAAATTCAGTGCAACGCTGCGACGGTGTAAAAGAGAGTTATTACCAGTTTTTTGCTCTAACCAGCTAGAATTAATCTTGCTATCTATCTTCAAGGTCACTTATTTTCGTCTCGTCTCGCGGTGAATCCAAAGGATGAAACAGACGAGAAGAGGATGGAATTATGGGGTGCTGGATCCCCCATAGGAGGACGCGTCACGATCAAGTTTGGGTATTTGTTCTTGGTTTGGGCTATCGCTGACCGGAATCCCTTCGCTGGAGTCGCGACACTATCATGTTTGAGTATTTTTTATAATTCGACTTGGAGCTGAAACGGCGCGGCGCGAAATTTTTGCCTGGCGAAGCGAATTTGTTACACTAGCGACGTCAAATTCGCCCAAGCGAACGCGAATTCACATTTTCGTAGGCGAATTCGGTGTCGCTAGCGGAAAAAAATCGCGTCGTGTATGTTAAACGCTGCGGACGGACGATCAGGGTCGGCTGCTCGCGGATTGGAATTCTTGCCAGGATTTTCGACACCTCCATAAGCTGGTGAAAGTACAGAAATTCTAGCCAGGGAAAACTGATCGATTATCCGCATCATATCGACGGTGTTTTTTCACGAGGTTATAAGCGACATTATTCTCGATATTGAGTTATTAGCAGCGCCCTATCAGCAACTGTGTCGGGCATGTCTGGTAGAAATTTCAGCCAAATCGCAGCAACAGCAACAGAGTTTTCTATCTGGGACTTTTAGACCCTTCCTGGCCTAAACGTGACAGGTTTTTCACTGTTCTAGTAAAAATTCGAAAAATGTTACTTGTAGCCTTTTGGAAAAACACCGTCGATATTACAAAATAAATGTGCAAATGGTTGGGTTAGGGAAAAAAGGGAGCGATTGACAGTTATGAACAGGATACAAAAACGTGTGTCAGGACATCTAGCAGATGTCGAAGAAGAGCACTTAGCTATAATCATTATCATAAAAGTCCGTGAAAGTTGCTTCTAGCATGCGAAAGCATATTTAGCAATCTTGAATATGTTCCTCCACTTCTTTTTCTTTGCAAACGGATGAACGATGAAGCGTGGATGAATAACGTGCTTGGAAGTGTGTACTTCCAGGAAGTACTACCTTCAGGAACTTCCTGAAGGTAGACCACAGAGGTGGTTTTCCATAGCTTGTAAGTTAATTCTATTTCCATAGCCTTAAGTTCCTTCTTTCCGCATATGTTTTTTGTTGTTTTTTTTTATCCCCAAAACGTAAGTGGAGGGAAACCTACGACTTCGTAAAAGTTGTTCGTCTGTCAGCACGATAACTCTCGAACGGATTGATATGTCCACTGGATCGAAGTATAGGTCAACTTCGTAGAGGGCCCTGTAGCCCAATATTTAGGGGCGGGGGAGGGGCAGGAGCGTCACTAGCCTTTTACCTTTGGGGGGGGAGTCCAGTTTGTGCCGATGGACTAAAAAGTACGACAAAATACGTTTAGCATGCGAAAGCATATTTAGCAATCTGGAATGTGTTCCTCCATTCTTGTTCTTTGCAAGGAGTAGCCTACACAGGAGCAAAAATGCTCGACACTTCCCCCTGTGGGATGGTAACTTTTTGTGCTGACAAGTCCCATTTTACGGCGCTTGTGGTCTTGGGCTCGAGTGCCATATGATCATCGTAATATATTTCTTTCTGTCACCCTATCTGTCCAACTTTTGCTAGTTCGGGAACTTCCACAGAAGCCAGAACATGCAAGCCTTTTATGTTTCCAAACCACACCTGGCCCCGGGGGGGGGGGGTAGAAGGGGTTCCTGACATTTTGTGATACGGGATGGGACCATGCGGCTTTTCGCAAACGCTCCGATTCGAAGAAAACTTGATGCGAGATAGTAGCAAATGTTCTAAACGTGACATTTCTTTGTTGAAACCACATACTGTTCACGGCGGGAGAGTTGAAGGAAACGGTTTCGACACGCGATTGGGTCATTTTGAGGTCCGTTCCGGATAGGCGGTAAGAGCAGATGTCCCGGATTTTCAGGCGACGACGAGGGAGTTGGAGGGGCGCAGATATTTTATGAGGTCTTCATTTACTTTCTTGAATAATCTTCCCGTAACAAGTACCATTTGAGCTCGCAGCTCTTGTTGAATGGTGGTCTGTTTCTGAAAGATCTCTAATCGGGTGGTCGTCAACGCTTGAGCCCTTGGAGGATAAGAACTCTTGGCAGTTTAATCAGATTAAAGTGCTGTGAAATGGGTAGGGCTAGACCCATCTACTCGTCTATCCTTATAGCCGTATCCACTGCTTGTGATTCGGTGGAGATGTGCTGGTTGATTTCTCCCGGAATTCCCCAGATAGGATTTTACTTTCTCTACAACAAAATTCTATGGTCGACAATGAATTTCCGGCGGTCGACGAGGGATTAGGTTGACTGAGAAGATCCCACAAAGAGGCTGTGACTCGAAAAGAGTGTTTCCACGCTTGTTTATCTGACCCGCAACCAGAGCCGTATCCAATATGGGGGGGGGGGGGTAGGGGGTTCATCGCCTCCCGAAACGTCACCCGAAAAATAAAAAATATAATTTTTTTTTATAGGCTTTCACCCCTGATCTATGTCTTTCTTATACTTTTTGGTCCGACCCGCGGGCAACCCCCCCCGAAATAAATTCCTGGATCCGGACAACTCACACGTCTGTTTCCGCGACCAACAAGGATTTTGTGGCTGAAACTTCACAAACAACTCTCTAGGTGATTTTCGAATTCGGTGGCTAAAAAATTTGGCGGGAAATGTAATTTCAGTCCCAAATCGGTCCAAATAAAATTAGGTATTTCATTAAGCAGAAAGAAATACACTTGAGGATCCTCCTAGTCGTATAGTCATAACTACCATAGTCTCATAGTGTGGCGGACAGGTTCTGGTACACTTTTAAGACTGTAGATTTTCTGTATGTTCTTTACACTTCTCACCCTTGTTCACTTTATCAGGCGTTTCAAAAAGTCCATGGCTCTACTTTCTATGCGCCAAAGACGGCAATCCGTCGGCACCATTTTGCCTAAAACGCTGGCAAAAGTATACCGACATTTTTGTCTGCATATTTGTTTACAAAACTCAGCTCTAATCGATCTATTGGCTGGAACTAGCTGACAAGTGAGGAGTCGCAGGCTATTTGCTTATGTGACGACTTTTACTTTAAGAAGAAATATCTGATGTCAAGCCAACAGTTCTTCCTCCCTCACTATTGGAATATTGCTTCGGCACACTCGGACATTTTTCGACACACTTTGGGCTGCCCCCCCCCCCCCAACCCTAGGATGATAGTTACGCCCCAGGCTCTTACCATCACGGCCATAAAACCGGTACCTGCTTGAAAAGTTGTTTTAATGCGCAATCTTGTGCTGCTGCAATCTTCTCTTGCATAACATTATCTTTGGTTAGCCCCCCCCCCCACTCAAACACTCAGTCATTTGCGCACGTTTATTATTTAGTATTTTATTGCGTTTTTCTTTCTGGCAGGCCAGCTTGAAAATTAAAGCTTTGTGCTAATGCGCGACACTATACTGCTTGAAAAGTGCTTTCCCTTGTCCCTTGCATAAATTTTTTTTTTTGGGGGGGGGCTAGCCCCCCCACGCGCACACTCAGCTCATTCTTTGCACTTTCATTATTTGGTGTCTTATTGTCTTTTTCTTTCTTGGTGTTCCGACTGACATTCGTTTACACTCGGGTTTTCAGTTAATTAACTATGATCGAAAGAGCGACGCGATTCTAAGAGTTTACTTTTCTAAGCAGGCCACCATGGGGGCTCTTTGGCAACCAATGGAACAATTTCCGGATGCGCTCAGCTTGAGTTTCCCATTCAAGAGTCTCATAGTACTTCTCCACATTTTTTCTTACGTAAATTTTCCATATCTCCGAATGCTTTCCAAATTACTTCTTTACATAACACCCCAAGCAATCTGTTGGTCTGAATTCAAACTGAATTGCTTGTCAATTCTCGCCTTCGACCGCCTGTTTTCAATTCGTTTGACTCGAGCACAATCCACCAACGTCCCCTGCATACCAAACAGAAGAAATCGAAGAAAATCAGCTCCTCATCCGTCACTGTCGGGACTGTGTCTACATTTCTTCTTAGGTCGACGAAATGGGGAAAGAGTTTTTGGATTGAAAAGTTTTTGCTCGTTACGCCGTTTGAAAGAGCTGAATGAATGGATAGGGGGAACGAGACCGTGAGAATAGCAATTTAGTTGGCTGTATCACTGTATAAATGATAAGTTCTTACCTGGGGGCTGACCCATCCGTTAGGCTTCTAGACAAGTTGAAATGAAAACAGGGTAAGCCTACAAGGAAAAGCGCGAAAGGAGTGACGTATTTCACTGTTGTTCGATATGCCCCGACTCCGGGAGTGGCATCCCCCGTGTACACGAAGGCGGCCTGCAAAACCGACGTGGTTGTTGACGCGAAGCCACGTGGACACAGCCCACAAACGTGGTCACTGACTACAAACAAGAACTTATAAGCCACGCTTGAAAGAACAACTTGCATAAACCCCCATCCCGTACGGAAATTTCCCGCCTGAAATCAACACAGACAAAATGAAACAATCCGAGGAAGAAACTAACATGAAATGGTTGCAAAATGCTGAGCAACATTGCGCTTCCCTGTAAAGACTTTTGCAAAATTACAGCAGGCTGTAAACATTTCGCAAGTCGCTATGATAGTCATGATTTCCTAAATTAACGCGCGAAACAGCCTACAGCGTTCCGCCGGCTAACACTGCAGAGGAAATGATATGCTCATTTCGAACTACAGTGTAGCAGCATCTTTTTAATTACTTACCACTTTTTAATTATGAACTACTAGCGTTAAACTTCTCGCCCTTAGAGGCGATCCAAATTAAACCAATTAACAGAACAGACAGAGCGCCAATCAAACCCACGTCTCCATTTTCTTTTTCCCCTCTTTGTCAGATTACCTTCATCCATCTCCCCTCCGACCGCCCTTCCAATAACGTTCGCATTACCACTTACCACCCATAATAAATTACCGCTTTTCTGGTGAGCTGAGCCGGAAAGAAAACTCGGCAGGATTTTCCGGTCTCCAGGAAATTTCCCCTCCACTTCTCCCCATCTATCCCCTCTTTATATCCGTGATGAATTTCTCCAAGAGAATTTGAGTTAAGTTGAAACTCGATAAATCTTTCAGGTTTTACAATACCAAGGAGGAGGTATATTAAAATTCGATTATTTTTAGTAAGAAGAGTTCCAAGAGGTGATTGATTTTTTTTGATAAGCCATAATAAATGGCGTCATCGGAGGTCTACAAAAATACAGCAATTTGTGAGCGGGTATACGACTGAAGAACCACTTGTCCTGTTGAACTAAGGAAAAACATTAATGGAATTTGTTATGTAATGAAAATAAGTTTGATTATAAAGTTTTTAAGTAGGAATACAAATTAGTATGAGTGACGTTAAGTAAGGAATCTTGATGTTTTTGTAATAATAGTTTTTGACTTTAGGAGACGCAGCCACTCGCATTGGGCCACTACATTGTGAGTTAGAAGGAAATAATAAAACTTCTTGTACAAAATCAATGTATAAAGACGTGTTTTATTATTTGCAAATTGTACGGGCTTGGGATGACGTGACTGGCAACAGTAAGGAAGGGGTGTTTTTTGTGGCCCATCCCTTCTTCACAATTTAGTGTATTTCATGAAAAAAGTAATATACAACGGAATGAAATATCACAGTCAGGCACTTTAAACACCAACAAGTTTATACAGTAAATTCTTTCGAAAGTTTTACGGAGGGTACTTCTTCAGAGTCCACCCCGAAATTCACGGGAACCTGTTGAATAAGGAGAGTATCACAAGCACTTTCCACTGCACAGTCGAATGCGGAAGGGCCCCCTTTTGACTTAGGGCGGGGTAAGCTTCCTTGACTGAACTAGAAAAGAAGTTCGACTCAGCCCATACTCAATTGGCGTTACGCCACAGTTTCAAAAAACATTATAATTAATTTGTTTTCCGTCACAGCTCTGGGTCACCTACATTAGATGCATTAGTTGCGTTTTTGATCCGAATTCTCCGTTCTGGATTCTCGATTCTCGTACAAAATTACCATTTTTGCTCCTCTCGCTTCTCGATTCTCACTTTTGACAAAAACACTAATTTGGCAGCTCGTCTGCAAGACTGCAACCCGGTTTACCTGTTTGTGCATATTAAACACCGCACTCTGTTGACCAATCAGGGAGGAGAACGGAGAGAGGAGAATCGAGAATTCACTATCGGAGCAACTTCTCGATTCTGCAGAATCGCGAGGCTTTCCCCGTTCTCGATTCTGACAAAAACGCAAGAAAAGGAGAATTCGCTTCATCTGAATAGTCCAAAAACGCGAAACAGGAGAATTCGGAGGAGAATCGCGAGGAGAATTCGGATCAAAAACGCAACTATTGTTCGGGCGAAAACAAGAAATTCAATACTTCCAAGGTTCCAACAACGTTTTTGCCGGGTAGTTCAATTCGGTTTCACGACAAGAACGCCTGAACTTTTAAGTTGCGGCATACATACATGCTGAATCCCGAGCTTCGGCTTGTCTTGGCAATCCTGTCAGTATCTGATTCAGACCGGGACATAAGGGATTAATTAGCAAATGGACCTGGTGAATAAGGGATATGCTATGGTAAAGACCGCAAATTTTCAAGACCGATTCTACGACCCACTTCGAATCCGGACCCGATCCGGTAACTCTGGAGGGAGCTGGAGGAGGGAACCGGAAATCTTGAGACACGCTTTAAGTGCATGACTTTTCAAAAGTCATCGAACGAGAACAGAAAAGTCACGACGCGAATTTGGCATCACAAGCGGCAAAAATTCGCGTCGTCAGGCCACAAAATTCGCGCCGCGCCGTCTCAACTCCAAGCTGAATTTAACTCGCGTCGCGTCTCAATTCGCTAGCGGAAAAGATTCGCGTTCTGTGGGCACCAAGCTTTAGTCTGCCAGTTGTATCTACCTTTTTAATGCGAAACAGATTGTGCTACAAAAAAAAGAATTAGCGCTGTCATAATTCCATTTGACAGATGCTCCAATCAACTGCCTAAAGGGGATGAAAAGCTGTAAACCTGAGCAAAAACTAATTAATCAAAACGATATCCGTCCACTTGCTCAAGCTTTTCCGCCAGGTGCTTTTTCCCGAACCAATTTCCCACTTCACAAGACGAGGTCCCCGGATAATTCTTTTAAGGGTAATTCTCCTAGATACCGCGTAATGAAAAGAACACTGAAAATAATGAAAATTTGCTCAGCTGGGGAACTCCCCATTGTAACCTGTTCTTGGGGATGCCCCGATTGAAAAAAATGGTGATTGAAGGCAGTGGCGGCATTTCAGTAAACCTTGTAGATGGGGGGCGGGGTACCAAATATAAATTTTGGGCTCCAATCCAAGGTTACACAGACTCTTTCTGGAGTAGATTAAAAGTGGGTTTCGAATATATCTAAAAGTTAAGTTATTGCTTTGCATTTTGAAAACTATTTAGCAGCAAAAAAAATAGCATCAAGGAGGAATATTTTTCAATATAGGGGGCCATGCCCTCCGCCCCCAAATAGCACCTTTGACAGCTCAAGGGGGGGGGGGGATCCGGATTCCACTGCAGAAGTCTCTTCGTCTGCAAAACGCCTACGCCCGAGAAATTCTTACCCCCCACAAAGGGCCCCAAGACAAAATACCCCCAACCAAAAAAGTGCAGCCTGTTTTCGGATTTCTTTTGTCGTGCCCGGTTCGTGGGCAACTTGGCCCACATTGGCCAGTATCAGCTTACGGTGGGTTGCAACGTAGCCCGTTAGATATGTCTCTATTTGTTTGCTAAGGATAGTGATCATATTTTCCGGATGCGACTGCTATTTTCGGGTTCGGTTCCGGAGACTTTTTCCCAAGTTAGCAAGAACGGTTGCAAAAACATTCCAGTTTATTCTTAGAAAGATAGTTAAAATGTTGTCGCGAAACTACATATTTACAAAACGAACGGAAGGCCAATGATTGGCATTAGGCCCGATCACTTAAAGCCAGGCTTCACCTTCCAGATTTTTCTTCCGGATCCCAGACAGCCGTTTTCGTCGAGACGGATCTGGAAGGTGAAGCCAGACCAAAAACGTCTGGAAGTCCGGGGTGTTGGACACCCCGGATTCCGGATGTCTGAAAGGTAGCATAGAGGCAACCCGTTCGAGAGACACAACAAATATGCAAATGAAGGATGAAAAGGGAAAGTGTTGTGATGTGATTGGGAGCAAGAGGTATTTGAAATGTAAAGGGGACATCTAGGAAATGTTGAAGATCAGCAAATGTAGCTGTCATCATAATCATGAAAATCTGGAAGGGTTGTCTCTGGGTTGGCTTGACTATCCGGAAGCCCCGGACGTCTGGGAATCTGGAAGGTGAAGCCTGGCTTTTACCTAATGGCGACCAGTGTTGTCACTTTTTTTGACGGAACCTGTGACTTTCGGCCGCAAAAATCTGTGATATTCTGGCGCCTACCAAACTGGGTGCTTTACACCAACTGTTAACGAGAAATCTCGCTTTATCATCTTCATAATTATATGCCTCCACTTTTTCTTTCTATTTTGTATTTACTGGTAAGGAACCGGTCGCAAAATTCTGGCTCGCTTCGTCGAACAAGTCGAGAATCTGTTACACATCGCAGAATTCTGCGACCAGTGGCAACAGTGATCGCGACTGAAAACAAACCGGAATGAATCGGCCTCAATTATTGCCCATCTGACCTGACCTCGACATAACAACAGTGAACCACGACAGCCTTTATGCCTTTGACAAACCGCAAGAAAGACAAAAGTTGTGCCACGCACAACAATAATCTTAGAGGAAGTTTGGTTCTAGCTGGGAAGCTCGATCGAAATATCTGAGGAAATGTTTCAGAAAATATTGCAAACACCAGCTCATCCCAAACCGGGAAAACAAAAAGCAATACTTATTTTAGTCCGAAACACTTCACAGGACACAGAGGGATTTTTAAGCTGCAGCCTTCCATTTATCCTACAACCGTCTAGTTTTCAAAATACTAAACTGGGAGGAATAGCCGAAAAGTTATTAACAATCTTATACATTATGAGAAAATGCCTGATGGTGGGAAAATGCCTCCTCTCTAGTACCACTTCCCATTTCATGATATCTCTACCGAGGCCGAAAATTGGCCGCTTGACCAATATCCAGTCGTCAAAATTGTTGTCGTTAGCTGTATGGTCGAGAACCAGTAAGCTACTGGCGGGATAATATGTTAATTAAAGAATGAACGAATAAAAAGAAACCCTGGAGTATGATATATAGAGAAAGAGACAAGTTTAATATATAATGGAATCCTGCGAAAAGCGCCGTAACGCACTAGTAGCAAAAATAAATTGTCTGGGAATCGGCTGATTTCTGATGTAATAGTGTATTCTAGGCTAGGGGGTGATAATGTGACATCATGTTTGTTTGATGTGCCCACTGAACTTTAACTGATCGTTTGCTGTGTCTGGGGTAGGATGGTTATTCCAAAAAGGATTGATAAAGGATGTACACATTATAAACTCATTAAAACAAATAACAGATTTATCATCCTTCGTATTGTTTATAAGTAGTGAACCGAAAGACAAAACTGCTCCTCAGCCGTGATTTGAATCCAGGACACCCCGTTTACAAGGCGACCGCTCTACCGATTGAGCTACCGAGGGGTTTGTGAACATAGTTCGCAAACCACTACAATAGTCAAGATAGAAGCCGGCCATGGGAGCAGTGGTCCCGCCCGAAGGCAAATTTATTTTTATTTTTATTATATCTTTAACGAATAGTTTCATTACCAGAGCTGCTGCGAGTCCAGCAAATCCGAGTTCGAGTCCTTGTATAGTACATCGAAAGCTAGTTGTCACCTTTGTCGACTGATTATCTCTGTAGGGAGACGTTTCTGATAGCACAGGCAGAAAGAGCGTAAAAGCGTGTACCAGATGTTGATCTTAACTCAGTTTGCCCAAAAAGGCGAGTTATCACCTTTGTGCGCTCAGTTCTTCAATTATGTATTATTAAAAATAATGATACGCTAAACGGGGGCCTGCAGAGTATAATGATGCTATGACCTTATCGCTCTCGACGGCTACCGGACTCGCAAGGCCACACCTATCCCACATTCTCAGGCTGCTTGACTTCCGATGCCAAGGTCGGAAAATTACTTAGCCGAACTTCCCCTTCAGTTTGTCGAGGTACCGAGAGGTGTCAAAATTGTCAGGACGGGGTGCGATATTGGCTCTTGTCTAAATCTTTCATTTCCTTTAGAATGGCTCGTGTGAGCGTGCTTTATTTCCCTTACGGACATGTAATTAACCGCAATTTCCTTCCAATTAATCACAAAGTCGTACGTACCTTAGCTGGAGGAGGCGGAAAGGGCATCTCGGAACTTGTCGATGAATCGCAGATTGTCTTGTAGGAGAAACTCGTGACAGACTATGAAATGAAACGAAATTATGGGAATGAATAGACTATAAGTCCGGAATTGCCATCTTTGGAATGGAAAGGGAGCATAAAGGTGGAAAACGAAATCCCGCGGGAAATTCGAAATTTTGAAATACATGATTCGCACAAGATAGCAGTGTTGCCACTGGTCGGAGAATTCTGCGATTTGTCACGGATTTCCTACTTCTTCGACAAAGCGAGCCAGAATTCTACCACCGTTTACTTACCGGTAAATCAAAATTGAAGTAAAAAAAAGTTGAGGCAGAAAATTATGAAGCTGATAAAGTAAGAGTTTTCGTTAATAGTTGGTAAAAAAAAAAAAAAAAAAGACCCAAATTCGTAGACGCCAGAATGTCACGGATTGTTGCGGCCAAGTGTCACAGATTCCGTCAGAGAAAAGTGGCAATGCTGCTCGACAGTTTTCTGCAAAGGCAATCGGGAGTGCTGTAGACTTTCAAAAAACTTTCTTAGCATTTCACTTCAAACTGCCTACACTTCCAACTGATTTTGAAAGGGGACAAAGGCTTCAAAGTGATTCTAAACTAAAATATATTTAGTTTTTCTGTCCCAGTCATATGATAGCCTGTTGAAGCTATACTACATCCATGTCCAAGACAACATTTACCACAAGAACAAGGGTACTTCGTATAAATTTTATCGAAAGTATCCTAATACAGCAGACGTATGTTAACGTTGTTGCCTTTGAACTTTGCCATTTTCGTGAATTTGCTCTGACTTAAGTCAACTACCAGTTGGCCAAAGTAGGTAACTAGGTAACTAAGCATACCTCTGCTGCAGTCATGTTAGTTTACTAATGAAAGACTTTAACAGTCAATTTCGGCCGCTCATGAAATATTCAGTGCCGAATAGGTTAGCAGATGCACCTTTTCCTCCTCGAAAACACTTAGTTTTTTAACAATCCGCAAGCAAACTTTCCATTTGAGTGAACATGATTTTCCCGCTTAATGTTTTTTTGCTTCTACCACAAACCGAATTTTTTACTTAGTATCACCAGGGACCCATAAATTTCCTTTACAGGGGGCCTGTCAATAAGAGATTTCTGATGCTATCTTGAGCGCACGGAATGTAGTTCGAGAAGTACCCACGGTGCAATGACGTTCATGACCAGATAGACAAAATTCGGGATTGGCTGCTGGCGCCTTGAGGGAGGAGTCTGTTTGGCGCGCACGTCCAATGAGGCAAACAAGAATGCCGATCGAATCAAGCGGGGATTTTTGGAAACTGGATGGTTCGGTCATCATATCAATATAGAAGCATATGAAATGACAGGCCCCCTAAGGAAAATTTATGGGTCCCTGGTATCACTTGGAAACTGTCCAGTTTCGTTCGGATCTCATTTCACCTGTAAATAATGTTTCTGTCAAGCATTTACTTTTTGGTGTGACGAACTGACCGTTCGAAAATTTGTCCTTGTGACAAACTGTCTGAACTTGTTTGTTCGTGGTATGATACGTCCGAGTTTCTACTCGCAAATATTTTTCGCGGAAGTCCAAAAATAATGAGTTACGCCAGAGATTTGTGCTAGAAAATCATGAGATTTTGTGGGGAAAACATATGGGAGATCATGTGATTTTCCAAACAGGAAATATGGCTTCTCATAGCAGTTAAAAATTCAAATCCTCGAACTGACAAAGACCAGAAGTTTTTCCCAGTTAACAGTACAACGTTCCATAACAGGGCAGTTCCGAGTGGAGCTGGGAAGCAGGGTTGTCGCATCAAAAACATTTGGAGAGTGACTTTTGGCAAAAAACAAAGAATGAAATTTTATTTTCATGAAAAAACCTGAAATGGTAACTTTTGGTCGGAATCGCCTCTGCAAAAATGACACATCTTAGTTACTTCTTCGTCCGACGTCTCCGTCCGCCCTCCCAAATGAAGCCCCCCAAGCGCCACTCAAAGTATTTAAATTACAATTCCCTGAGAATGTAACGTTCTTCAGTGCATGTACCCGATGAAAAAATTCTTTGACTTTGTAGTAGTATGGTAGTTGTACGAAAAAGTTGAATGGAATGGTATGTAGTAGTATGGAGTAGTTCGATTAGTGATATGTAGTAGTATGGAATACTTTGATAAACATGCCTCCGACTGGGTTAATCTTATGTAGTAGTTCCGATACCATCCAGTTTGCTAGTAGTAGCAACAGTTACTACTGCATGCTACTTTTTCGTACTACTCCATAGGACTAATTCTCGGATATTTTTCATCGGGTAATCCATTCCTTTTCTCGGAAATGTAAAAATATGGATAGCCCTTAAGAAAGATACCCGTCACCATCGAGGGCTCTTGCAGACGTTTTATCCTTTCTGGGAAACGGGGAGAGCTCGTCCCGTACAAAGAGCCACCATTATAGGTCTGGTTCTAAGCCCACTCCACCTCAATGAGGCTTTCAGTAGAGAAAAGAAAATTGCCATTGCTTTCTACCGAAAACTGACCAGATGCACTTTTTCCAACGTGTAGTTAGGCATACAGTGCAGCCACAAAGCAAACAGGAAATATATGATACAAGCAGGTCCGTATCCAGAAATTTATTTCGGGGGGGCTGGGGTTGCCCGCGGGTCGGACCAAAAAGTACAAAAAGGACATAGATCAGAGCTTAAAGCCTGTAAAAACGATTATTTTTGTATGTTTCGGGGGGGGGGGGGGAGAGGGTGATGCCTCTAACCCCCTTGGATACGGCACTGGATACAAGCTACATGTAGTATGTTGTAAACCCGCCTGATTCCTTTGGTGGAAAACACAGTGGAAAACCCTATACCAATTTACGTTTAAAGCAGAAATATAAAAATGCTATTTCTGCAAAAGATACAGTGCTTACCATCCCTACAGCCTTTCTGATTCTTCCAACACACGACAAAGACAAGTAAACAACAAGAACATCCAAAGAGACACGCCAGGTTTCAGTTTTTCAATAAATTGGCCTTATTACAGTTCAGCGCTCCAAGTGGAGTAACAGTCCCCTATTTCCTCAGGCTCAACACTTGTGTAGACATAGTAAAAAGTCGGGTCCATAGGGTAATGGGTGACTTTCACTTTCTGCTGCTGAGACATATGTAAAACCTCAATTACCCGGGACGCAAATGACAGGTTTTCCACTTACTAACCTGTGGATCTATTTTACCATGTCTGATCCAAGTGCTGACGGTGAGGCTAACAGAAACTAGTCCGCTTGGAAGCGGGGAGAGGGAAAAGAAAATTCCGTAAAAAAACAAGCTAACTAATTCAATTTTCTTTAAAATAAAAAAAGAAAGAGTAGAAGCAACAACTGTAATCGTGAAAAAAATTAGCAGTTACATAGCATATTTTTATATTTTCTAATTGCCGACGCATCCTCTGAGGGATGGACATTAGGTTTCTGCGCGGTTTTTCTCTCGAACCGAAACAGCAACAATAAAGAAAAAGGCAGTCGTACTTGAGTTGTGGGGTCGCTATCACTTTGGAAAGGTAAACTGAAAGTTTATATATCATCTTTAGCCGAATCGGCTGAGATACAAAACTCTAGTTACCCATCACTTACTCACTCGAATAGGCTTGAAGACCCGGTGAAAATGCGTTACTTCGTTGCCCCGATATTCAAACACTCGATTTTCAGCTAATGAACTTTTTCTTTCGGATTTGTGGTACCTCTATGTACTAGTACCTCTATGCTTGGAATTTTTAGCAACTACAATGGTAAACGATTGCCGAAAAATAAATCCGTTTTGTGTCACATGCAATAGCGAGCTTTCTTCAGAAGTGAGCTTACAATCTGGAACTGATGACTTTAGCCACTGAAATGCACACTTTTGTTGAAATTCAAATTCTCCTCGTCGGGATGAGCTTTGTCGTGACCACGCTTTGAAAAAACCTGTTTGATTTTGCAAAAAGATCAGCAGCAATTCTGTCATGCTGCAATCTATTCTTATCTCCAAAAATGATTTTATCCCCTTTTTTCTATGCTCCTCTGGCGTGTTTCAAGGGAAAGTAAATAATAATAAAAAATCACTCACTTCCCTTGTGCGAATTCATCTATTGTATTTGTAATTGCCATATTTGTTGTGGAGATTCAGTGAAAATTGATTCTTGTATTCATTCATGGGGTTTTCCTTGTACCAAGTCTAATCAGCTTAACACAGTAGCAGATCCTATTCCTTTTCCAAATATTCTGAGACGATTTCCCCATTCCGTGTTTACCATCAAAGCCCTAGGCTTAAAGTCTATCTCTCTGAAACTCGAGCGGAGACAACTCCGACAATGGAGAGAAATCATTATTTCACCGGCGTACTTATTATAGCAATTCCTTCTACTTCAGTAGTATTTCCATCCATTCTCACTCCCGAAATTCTACACCTCATAAGTTTATCCTATGTCCTCTATTTGCATTCCACTGACTATCGCGCTTGCCACGTTTCTTCTCCTCACCATTGTAATCTTCTTACAAAATAATAATAATTGAGCCGCGTTCGATTCACTTCTCAAGTTAACTGAGATCCTCAGTCAGACGTTTTATTTGCGATTCTCGGTTAACTGGGAGCGTTCGATTCATCAACGTCGACGTGAAGGTTGACGAAAAGTTAACTTTCAACGACGCGGAGAAATTGTCAGTTGTCTCAAGTTAACCAAGAAAGAAAGTGAAAGTCAAAATGATTCTTGCTCGGTCGACTTCTGGTCAACTTCTTGCTAAATAAAACGGCAGCAGAGAAAAAAGTCAACTCTGGGGTTGACTTCCGCGAGTCGAATCGAACGCGGCTTTGGTAGCGTATCATAAACCAACCGAGCGGTTGTTGGCTTAATCAAATAACGTGACCGACATGGGAAGGAGCATTTGTTTATCTGTAAATCTGTTGTTCTACTTTGAGTGTTACGGATGATGTGCACTTGGATTAGAAAATTTTAATGTACGTACTGTAAATGCTTTAACCTTCAACCTTTTTCTTCTTCCAACCTTTCTCATCATTTTGGCGGAATAAAAGCATTTCATTCCTTCACTTGGGTGTTACTTTGATGTCAAATGGTAGTTGGAAGGAACATATTGCAGAGATGGGTAAAAGAGGTAAAGCTGCATCGTTTGTAGTTTTAAGAAATGAGACGTTAATGAAAGTTAAGAACCTTAAGATGCATAAGCACGTTTTTAATTCTAAAATTTTACCTACGATACATTATGGGGCTGAGCTTTGGGGTTGCGAGGCTGCTAAGCAACTTGAATCGATCCAGTTACAACACTACAAGAGATTAATTGGTTTACACCCAACAACCCATACACAAGTAATGAAAGGAGAATTAGGTTTGCTGTCTCTTAGAACGCGTAGGCTAGTGCAAGTAGTTAGATTTTGGCTAAAAATAGTAAGTCTCCAAGAAGATAGGCTGCTGAAAGCGGCATACCTAGAGGCCCTGGGATCAAAGAAGAAGCGTTCTTGGCCTTGGCAAGTAGTCCGGGATCCAGACCGCGCTATCGTTCAAAAACAGGGGGGGGGGGGGGGGGGTAGCAAACGAGCTGCAGAAGGTTTGAAGAACTTTGCCAGAACAACTTTTTGTGCTGAGAACGAAAATCCTACCGCACCACTCCGCACCGATGTACGTCACCGACTTTTTAGCCTATAAAGGTAGATTAGGCCTATAAAGACCAACACTATAAAAACAATTTTCCTAGCAGGACCGCATAAGCTAAATCAAACAAACTATACATATTCTGAATCCTCTTTTTATCGTCTATCGAATGGTATATTTTTTATTTTTTTAAACCTAAGTATTTTTCTTAGAAACGTCTTAGAAACCAAGAAAAAGCGAAAATTATTTAACTTTTTTAACTAAATTGTCATTTATCTCGGAAAAACTTCCAGCAAACTACATATTTTTATTATTCAATTAGAAAGATAAGCTCCTTGCCAATCGTTTGAGCTATTAAAACTTAAAAAACATTCGGTTTTAAGAATGTCTAGATTTTTTTAAAGCAGAGCATCCACGTTTTCATCAGTGAGTGACGGTAGAAATTTTAAAGGAAATATATTAGTTTGACGGTAAGTTTAGGGTTAGTTTTTGGCGTGGAATCCAATTATGACAGTAATTTTTCCCTTAGCATATGTATAGGTCATGTAGGCTATATAGCCTATAGGCTGAATGGCCTATAAATCCTATAATGATATTTTTGTTTTAAAAACACAACTTACGAGTAATCTTTACAGACCTGCTTTTTGAGCCGAGAACGAAAATCGCGTCGGATAATACAGCACCTGTGTTACCTGTGTAGGTAACCGACATTTTGGCCTATAAGGTGAATTTAGGCCTCTAAAGACCAGCTCAATGAAATCATTCTACACAAAATTTAACTTATTAGAGAGGAGTAGGCTACTAGAATCTAGAATCTAATGTAGTACTAGAATCTAATTATGATTTAAGTTTCTTTCTTGGTACGCATATAGGCTATATAACATATAGGCTAAATAACCTACAATGAACAAACCCGTCAGATCTCTCAAATAAATTGACATTTTTATTGGAAAAATTTCCAGAAAACTGTTTTTTTTTATTATTATTAGGCTACTGTACTAAAAAGAGAAGAGCTTTCTCAATCGTTTGAGGTATTAAAAGTAAAAAAAAATAATTTAGGATTTCTGGAATTTCTGTAAGCAGGAAATCCAAGGTTTTGACTATGAGGTGCAGTAGAAACTTTATACTAAATATATTGGTTCGACGCTAGGTTCAGCGCTTATTTTTTACTTGGAATCTGATTATTTCACTAGTTTCTCCTGTAAGATAGTAGGCTTTAGGTCATATGGACTATATAGCATAAAGGATCAATAGCCTATAATGAACAAATCTCCGGAAAACTTAGTTTTCGCACGCCCATAGGTCAGTTTTTGTGCTGAATCCAGTTTGTCATCAATTCCAGCATCTCATAAGTTAGTCGCGTTTCACATATAAATCTGCTCGCTCTAACTTTTAAGCCGTGACGCCTGCGCCGTATGCGTTACAATAAGGGCCTACAGAAACAAGAACGGGAGGGTGGCAACATAATTGCTGACGTTACCAGAGGAACACTCTAGTCATCAGTCCGCTCAATATAAAGGAAATCTATGACTATCCCTATCGACAACGGTAATGCATCCACAGACGAACCGTTAGAATTGCCTGTCTAGCTGTACCTCTACAACATCATCGTTGGCATTTGGAACACGTCCCCGAAGACTGACGCAAGTCCATCATAGCCCCCCTCCCCCAATAGAAAAGGTGACAAGCGTGATTGTAAAAATTATACTAGAATTTTTCTCATAATACGTGCAGATTAAGTCCGCAACTATCCTACTACTGCAAAGCTCCAGAGATTGAAGGGACAGACGCACAAAATCTAACCAAAGCGGGCTTCACAACGAGCATGTGCTGCACGGCTCTTCTCTCTCTGCCGCATACTTGAGCATTGGCAGCACGGATGTGCAGCCATCAATCGTTCAAGCATCAACAGGAAACCACAAAATTCTGCGTTGACTTTGTTCTTGCATTCGACTCAGTAAAGAAAGACACAACTAGCTGGGAATGCAGGATAGACAGGGTCCCAAGATAATCCGCATTTCTCAGGTATTCTATGACCAGACGGAGGCTCTAGTGAGAGGTGAAATAGAGCAGTCAACACAGTTCTTGACAAAAGGAGGCGTTTGCCAAGGTTTCATCCTCTCGCTAGCTCTTTTCAAGTTCGTCACTGATTCGGTTCTAAAGGATCATGGATAAGCACCGGGGGTGGAAGTCTGCTACTTGTGGAAGTCTATGACTTTCCATCGTTTTCCCCTGAAACAGACTGATCGCCGATTAAGTCAAAAGGGCACAGTACATACCGGATGCTGCCCCAGACTACGAAGGTCCTGTCTTGTAGAAACTTCTAAATGTCCCCCAAACTTCGTCGATGAAAACCGCAGAAGCACGCAAAATCACCTTGTTCTACCAAAGGTGCCTGCGATCCATACTGAAAATTAAACCTGAGGATTACAGGTAATGAGGAAATGATAACAATGGCAGATCACAACGACTGCTTTGTCGAACCCAGTCAGAACCAGAGGACTAAACCGGTTCATGCACGTGTTCCGATGACCTGAAGTTGCTCTGTCCAGATTGCGCTGCAACCTCCCCCCTCCCCGGCCCAAAGGGTGGAAGAAGCGAACAGGGGTACAACGAAAGACATTGGTTCTACGGCGAACACGGGCCTCAAACCGATTGTAGCCTTTAGGAAGGGTCACAGACTAAGGGATATTCAAAAGACATCAGTTCTGGCGGTTAACACGGACCTCGATCCGACTGTAGCCTTTAGGAAGGATCAGAGACTATGGGAGACCCAATAGCTAGCCTTGATGACCAAGCCAGTTGTGCATGAACGCCATGAGTGAAAGGAGACATGGCGTCGATTGGTGGTTGCCACGAAGAGCAATCTAGTTTGGTCGTGAAAGAAAACTCCGTTGCAAGCGGGTGAGTGTGGGTCAATAGTTGAGAACAGCGTCCGGCCAAGATTTGTCGTGCGGGTCCTAAGTTCTTGTCTTCTAAGGCTGATGTTGTTTCGTGAGTCAGTGTCTTCAGCGAATTTGACCGGTCTGAAATTGAGCCAGGGTTTGAAAGCTTCCCATCAAAGGGCAAGCGTGGCATTACGTTGGCGACAAGATACCTAACATAATTTGTACTTAGAAAACGCATCACTTTGGCCTGCAGGGAATACAGGATGTTAAATTTTGTCTAGAATATTTTCATTGGGCTGGTCTTAATAGGCCTAATTTCCCCTCATAGGCCAAAATGTCGCAGATGCTGTCTTATCCGACGCGATTTACGTTCTCGGCTCAAAAAGCAGGTCTGTAAAGATTATTCAGAACTTATA
This sequence comes from Branchinecta lindahli, assembly GCA_023053555.1. NCBI lineage: Eukaryota > Metazoa > Arthropoda > Branchiopoda > Anostraca > Branchinectidae > Branchinecta > Branchinecta lindahli. The sequence goes on along the minus strand of JAKZAO010000004.1, from coordinate 12,638,608 downwards.
TTTTCAAAAAAAAAAAATCTTTATACGATTTATAGGCTATTCAGCCTATAGGCTATATAGCCTACATGACCTATACGCATGCTAAGGAAAAAACTGATGTCATGATTGGACTCCATGTCAAAAACTAACCCTAAACTTACCGTCAAACTAATATATTTTGTAATAATATATGTTTTGAGAGATATGACGGGTTTGTTCATTATAGGCTACTCAGTCTTTATGTTATATAGCCTATATGACCAATATGAATCCCAAGAGAGAAAATTATGTCATAGCTAAATTCTACGTAAAAAACTAACCTTAAACTTACCGTCAAACTAATATATTTCCTTTAAAATTTCTACCGTCACTCATTGATGAAAACGTGGATGCTCTGCTTTAAAAAAATCCAGACATTCTTAAGATCAAATGTTTTTGAAGTTTTAATAGCTCAAACGATTGGTAAGGAGCTTGTCTTTCCAACGAGATAATAAAAATATGTAGTTTGCTGGAAGTTTTTCCGAGGAAAATGACAATTTAGTTAAAAAAGTTAAACAAATTTCACTTTTTCTCGGTTTCTAAGACGTTTCTAAGAAAAATGTGTAAGTTTAAAAAAATAAGAAATACACCATTCGATAGACCATAGAATAAGGATCCAGAATATGTATAGTTTGTCTGATTTAGCTTATGCGGTCCTGCTAGGAAAATTGTTTTTATAGAGTTGGTCTCTATAGGCCAAATTGGCCTTTATAGGCTAAAAAGTCTGTGACGTACATCGGTGCGGAGTGGTGCGGTACGATTTTCGTTATCAGCACAAAAAGTTGGTCTAGAAAAGTTCTTCAAACCTTCTGCAGCTCTCCTGCTACCCCCCTTGAACGATAGAGGTGCCTGGATCCCGGACTAAAGTGAAAAAGCTGCTGGACGAAGCTGGACTGTCGTATGCTTGGAATGATGGCCATGGTGATGCCGAAGATTTGGAAAATTTGATAGGAAAATTTACTTCTGTACTTCAGGACCAAGAAACTCAGTTATGGAATGAGGCTATTCGGAAGTCGGAGTCGCTCATTAATTATCCGAAATTTAAGAATTTATTTGGATTAGAATTTTATTTTAAGCTAGGTCTACCCGCAGAAATATTAAAGATGTGGTTCCAACTCCGGGCGAACTGTCTCCCATTACGAAGTAGGAAAAAGGTTTTTGAAAAGAATAGGTCTTTGCCGGTGGCCGAGTGTGCTTGTCGATTTTGTGGTGAGGTAGAAGAGAGTTTATGCCATCTGCTGACGGATTGTCGGGGGGTGAAGGAAATTAGAGAAAGATTTTTTGGTGGGGAACCCATACTATTTCCTAGTATTAAGGAGTCGACAAGTCGTCAGGTAATCCGGTCTGTGTGTGAATATATTAAGTATATACTGGAAGTTTAGACTGGATGTATTTTGGTTAATAGTAGAAGGGTAAAGAGGAGTAATGAAGGTTAATTTTGTTTGTTAAGTGCGAGAATGAATACTGATGTATGGCCCTTTGTTGACTTTAATAAATTATTATTATGGCAGAAGTGGTGCAATCTCGAGACGATTTTTCACGGATTCGGATCATCTCGGTTCCGTCGCTTAGCCTAAGACTCGGGACACTGCTCGTCCCGAAATCCGGCCAGGTCCAAAGTCCAAGTAAAAGTTGGGTTAGCCTATGTATTAAAAAAAAAGTATTCCAGGGATTTTGCCCAAGACTTGGATTCGTCTTGACTCCCGAGCGTGACTTTAGTCTTTGAAACGAACACGCTGGACCCGACAGCAGCTGTGATACGGTTAGACTAGGTTAGAGCGTTGACTCGTTAAGTCGCGGCCGAAGGAGCAGTGTTGCCAGATTGACGAATTTTAAGCCAAACTGGCGGATTTCGTCGAAGACTGGCGTGAATATTTTTGCAACTGGCGTGTGGCGTAAAACGTGGCTGTTTTTCTTTTCAACTGGCGTATCTTGAAAAACTGAAAAATGTGAAAAGTTCTATTTGTACCAAAAACCGACTGTTTTTCAGCAAAATCGACTGTTTTTGTCGTTTTAATCGTCGCGACTGAAGGCCGAAATTTTTTTTGGTTCTGTATTATCAACACAGAACCCCCCAAAAGTTGTCATTAGGTTTTTGGGAGGCGTAAATTTTTCTGGCGTATTTTTCGGAGGCCGCGGCTTATTCTTTTGACAAGAATCTGGCAACACTGCGAAGGAGACAGGTTCAAATGCCGCTGGAGCTGAACTTTTGTTTTTCCGTTCACTAAACAGGTTAATGTGTGCTTGTCTCTTTCGGCCATTGCTCAAGAGTTTTGTCTTACCTCTTTCTCAAACTTTCCAATACTTTTCAAATCTTCTTTCGAGTATCCAACCGGTATGAAGCCATTCAAAGTTGCATAATTATTCGGTACTTGCTTCGATACGGTCTTTGGGGATTTTCCCGCGAACGATCCCGATTCCATCAGCTCCATATGGACGTCAGTCGCAAGGGCGCGGCGTTCCTGATTATAAATAAAATACATGAAACAATTAAATCAATATTAAAATACGCCTCAATAACACCAATAAAATACGCTGTTTCTTTTTAAAGCACCAACTCCTCTATGTTTTTCGGGATACCGCGACTGTCGGAGAGTTGGGAGGAGGAGGTTTATTTTAAAGCGGGGCTAAAAAGGGAGGAAGTATAAGGTTGTTATTAAGTTTTCGGAGAAATTGTTCACCGTTTGGAGAGTAGGGAAACCATATTGGTAAATGTCGTGGAAAGACTGGTCCTCCTTTCTTCTGCCCAATGTGTTGGATTGCGAATGATGAAGTTGAACCATTTTTGAAGTTGAGTGTAGAGCGCTGAATGATTTCAGATCCAAGGTATTTGGTGAAGGAGTCTTTGGTCAAGAGTGGTCTAATGTCTAAAATATTAAGAAGTAAACAATCTGTGATGTACGATTGTTGGGGAAATTCCTCAGGATTGGTTTGCGCCACCGTGATTTGTTTATTTAATAGTTATTGCTTTTTCTTTGTGTGTCGTTAGTAGCTTATGTTTATTCAATCCAATGTTAACGCTGTGACACCCTTTGACAACTGGCAAGCAATAAAAATGATTAAAGAAAATTTGTGATTGGTCATCGATAGTAAAATAGTTATTTAAATAGTTGAAATGGAAATGAAAATGAATATTTGATTATTAGTATGTTAATTGTTTCGGAAAGAGTAGGTGACGTTAACGAGTTTTAAGGAAAAATTAACGTTACCGAGTGGAGGAGGAGTTGTAGCCTAAGAAGTAAGAATGCACTCAAATAGAAAAGATGCGACGCGGGTATTAAAAAAAAATAGCCACCAAATCAAACCACTAAATCTCCGCTCCTATGGGAAATAATCCTTTTATTATTTCAGAAGTTTTTTCTATTTGTATCGTTTTTCTGAGCATTTTTTCATAGAAGATTACCTCCTAATATTGAAGTAGGCGCTATTTGACCTCCGACAGGAACTCCGAAGAGGATTTAATCCGTTCCAAATCCCTTTATTGAATACAAGTATTTTATTAGCGTACCCCAGCAGGAATTAGTCACAATCTAAGGTAGGCTAAGGTCCCCCCCCGCTCCTGGACGATCACTTCCAAAGTTTGGTCCTAGTTTTAATGAAAGACAGGTTCCTCATTCAAACGCCACGACGAGTTTTCTTTTGCCTGAGGGAACTATTTTCAGATATCTTCCCAGCACGCTGTCTTTGTATTTCATTCCACATTTCATTATTTTCTTATCTGGGGCAACCGAAGCCGTTTTTTGCCCGCAGGGAGCGACACTGGCGACTACGGAAACTTCTAACTAGTCTGCTGGCAATCCCTCTGAGATTTCTTCTGTTTCTTCACAAAAGGGTTCCGTCAGGTTTACGATGATAACGGCCGGAGAAAAAATAAGTCGTTGTTTTCCCGAAACGAAGAAACTAACTAGCTGATTGGTTCCCGGGCTTTGAGCTTCGGCTTACCAGGCTAGTCTCCCAAATATTCAACGTGTAAATAAATTAAAGTTATATTGACGATGTGAGAAAAAGATCGACGGGGTATCGAGGGGGGGGGGGGAGAGTACTGAAGAGAAGCATCAGGCATCCTTAGAGGTCAAATTAAAACTTGAAAAACGAAAGAGTTTGCCATTCTACACAAAGTCATGGAGTTTTACACCTTATTAAATTTAACCGTAAAGCTGAGATACGAGGGTCACTGGAAAACCGGAACACCGGAACCCCCCTAACCTAGCCTACCTAACCTAACCAAAAGGGTAGGTAAAACTAACCAAAAGGTTAGGTAAAACTAACCAAAAGGTTAGGAAGGTTCCGGGGTTCCGGTGTTCCGGTTTTCCAGTGACCCAGATACGACAGTCTGCAGTTACCCATAACTTGTTCGAAATAGCGACTTGAATGGGACCTTGACGTCGCGAGTGCTAGAATGCTTCGCATTGAAGTCTTTTAGTGTTACTGAGACCCGACCGGTAGGTACGGTGAAGACTTTCCTTCGGCCTGCCTCTTCGTCTTCATCTCCCTTCGGTTATTTCCCGGGAAAGTCGAAATTAGGCGAGTTTGTTGCACTCCGGATTGTTTCTTGTCTTCTCACATTAGTGTTCGGTTCTTCTCCTATAACACGGTTTTCGTCTTACCGGTGATCTCACTAGAACCAGGGACCCATAAATTTCCTTACAGGGGGCCTGTCATTTCATATGCTTCTATATTGATATGATGACCGAACCATCCAGTTTCCAAAAATCCCCGCTTGAGTCGATCGGCATTCTTGTTTGCCTCATTGGACGTGCGCGCCAAAGAGACTCCTCACTCAAGCAGCCAATCCCAAATTTTGTCTATCTGGTCTTGAACGTCATTGGACCGTGGGACTACATTCCGTGCGCTCAAGATAGCATCAGAAATCTCTTATTGACAGGCCCCCTGTAAAGGAAATTTATGGGTCCCTGCTAGAACCGACCTCCCTAACAGGCTCTGGTGACTGGTTAATCCGCATCGGTGAGGAATTAGCAGACACTGGTTAGTCCGAAAACGGGCTATATGTCAGGACAGCAGTCACCAGTGAATACAATAAGATCTTTTAGGTAAGAACAAAGACCAACGGTGAGTACTCCGGGGTCAACGAACGCAGAACGCAGCTAATATTGGTAGGTTAATAAGAGCAATCACTTACCAAGGTGGGCGTTTTGTGCTTGCTTTTGAAGACGACGGCCAGTATTGCAACGTTTATGACAACCAAAAAGAGACCAATTCCTATGGCAAGGGTTAAAGCAGTGTTTTGGGTTAAAATGAGCATCACCCTCCGATCTTCATCTTTCGCAGTTTGGTTCCGATTGTTTGAATCTGAAAAATAACGGGACTATGAGAGAGAGTTTCTTAAAAAAAAGCACGCTCACTTGCATCATAATGTAATAATAATAATATAAATTCTTATTTATTTATTTTCTATCGGCCGAAATCGGTGAGAAAATTAAAAGAAAAGCACCAAATAGTGCACAGATACAATATTCCGCACGCATATTCATATCAATATCGAAAAATAAACCTCGTACATACGCTATAATCCTAATTATTCCTTGGCTATTCAGTATAATGGTGTTAAATTATTACTTACGAAGCAAAACGGCTTTTCTTTATAGCAGTTGCTAGATCGTTTATCATATTTGACAAAGCAAAACGGACAAGTCAGCTACATTTTATTAGAGCTATATTTCGACCTTTCTTGGCAAGGGCTCAAGCCGCTCAAGCTGGAAAATGAACTTGTAGAAAAAGACTTAAAGATCCTTCCTTAAATATCTGATTTTGTGAACTTCTTGCCGGAAAACTGGTGCTGTGATTTCACTTTGGACAAGGCTGCTGTTTTTGCTGCTCGATTGGGTCTTCGGAAGGGTAGAGATTCTTCTGCATTTTGGTTTTGGAGTCGCCTGTTTCTTCTTCTTCTTTCCAGCAAAGATGGATACTTGTCGGCGGCATGTATGGGCTATTTGAAGTTCGTAGTTCGGTGATAGATATTCCTTCAGCCCAAGCTGACTGCGAATGATATTTGACAAAGCAAAACGGATAAGTCAGCTACATTTTATTAGAGGTATATTTCGGCCCTTCTTGGCAAGGGTCCTTTTCAGGCTCAAGCCGCTCAAGCTGGAAAATGAACTTGTAGAAAAAGACTTAAAGATCAAGATCGTTTATCATTAATAACATTAAGGTTAAACCGACAAAAACATTTCAAAAATGAAATAAAACGTACGAATGACATGTAGCATAAAACAGAACAAACCGTTTCAGCTTAATCAATCTCAACTGATTTTTCTACACGAAGTTTGGGCGATTTTCAGCCTACATCTAGCCAACTTCGACGAGGAAGTTGGGTTTCGTAGTTTTCAGGATACCAGAAAGCAAAAACCAAACTGCCCTCAACCAATGTGACCCTGAATTGCGAAAGCACCGGGCATTCCAGAAGGAAGTGGGCCAGATTCTCCCTCAATCTTGCTAAGAAAAAATCTCCCGAGCCACCTTTCTTCCTAATGAAAAAGTCCTTCCTACAGAGGATTGGCAGACCACCCCAGAAAGCCCGGGATATCCTAGGGTGCGGTCACCAAGCAGTATAACCAAATTTCCGTTACGAACTGGACCCAAGCAGAATTGTAAAAAAAAAATTGAAACCGGGTACACTCCACTCAAACCTAATGGTAATAAAAATAACACCAATCCAATAGATGTCCTTTCAACGTTTTAATTCAAAAAAATTGTACTTAGTCTTTACTTAGATACCCCATGCTCAAGATCCCCGGTGCTGACCAAAAAAGCTTGAACAGGAAGTAAGGTTACGATGGGTTTCAAAGGTAGTAGGCTACAGATCTCAGAACAATTCACAATTGCGCTAAATTTGTAGCTGTAGTTGAAACTTACAGCGATTCTCCAAAATTGTAGAGAGTCTATATGTATGTATGTATGTATAGATTTATTGCCCATCATAAATGTAAAAATACAACGCTGATGGAGTAATAAAGAAAGAAAAGGAAAAGGAAAAGAGACGAATAACTTCTGACAATACAAACAAAACAGAACGAAAAAAGAAACAAATAGGGGCAATCTCATACACGGACAGACATACGGTTATCGAAGGACCATTTCGAAGGTGCTTACACCAGTAAGCTGCTTCCGATATCTCTCGTTTCTTTTCTGCACCGCAGACGCTGGACTGGCAACTCCGTACCGCGAGGATAGGGAGCTGTTGCTAGTCCAGAGAGGCAGCCGTAGCAAATATTTCGCATACTTGTAAAAACACTTCCGGATGTCCTTAATATCCGAAGCAGTAAAAAGAGACCAGAATGGTGCAAGGGCGAGCAGATGCGGTACAACAAATGCATTATACACGCTTGCTAGGATACAACGGTTAAATTTGAACTTTAGTGCAACCAGTAAACCGTACGCTTTCCTAGATTTACTAGCAAAAAATTCTTTCAGGAGTTGACGCGTGGCGCGAAGATTTGACCCAATCGGTACACCGAGATACGTCAATGTATCTTGTGCTTGAATCAGGTGTTCACCCAACTGAACATTTGTCGGGCAATGTGAGCGGCGATTGAACACCAGGAACTCAGTCTTGCTCTCGTTGAATCGAAGACCAATACATTTATACTCGCTATCGAGGATTCGAAAATTTTCCTCAATTCCGGACGCTGTTCTACTGATATCGAGGATGTCGTCCGCATAATTAGCTAGCGAAACATCAATACCTTTAAATATACATGTAGTTAGAACTTTCTCTTGCGGCTCGGTAACAGTATTATTAAACAGGGGCGGAGAAGTAACAGCACCCTGTCTAATACCTTTTTTTACTGGAATTGGAGCGGTAAGTTCCACTGTACCAGGTGAGATGGTGACCTTTACTCTGCCATTTAGCTTTTTATACATATCGCGCATCGCTTTGACGACGGAGGTATTTACTCCACGCTTATAAGCAGTCAATAAAATATGCGAGTGTATACCCGAATCGAAGGCTCTAGATACGTCTAACCCAGCAAAATATAATACCTCATTATTTTCGTGAGCATGTAGAAGTAAATTGGCAATCAAATGATGAGCATGGTCGCGGCCTACTCCTTTCTTGAAGCCAAATTGGTTATCCGGTGTAGAACATTTATCAGATATCTCATCAATAATTAATAACTCAAAAACTTTGCACAATACCGGTGACACCGTAATTGGCCTAAAAGAAGTGCACTGGTCGGAGGGCTTTCCCTTTTTTAATACCGGCGTTATTACTCCAGTACTAAACAAATCAGGAACTATACCACAACAGAATATCATCTGAAAGAGCAAAGTCAGATGCTCAATCAGGAGAGGAGACCCACACTCGAGATGCTTTGCACAGAGGCCATCAACACCACGCGAAGTCTTCTTTTGTAGCTTAGAAATGCACTCAGCGACCGCAGATCGAGTAACAATAAGACTAATCTCATCACTTGATTCGCCCAAGCAAATCTCAAGCTCCCTTTCATATTGATTTGACAGTGATGGTTCGGGCGCGGAAAACTCACTTTTAAAGTAATCATACCACTGGTCACTGGTAATTTGGACAGCATCATAGACTTTTGATTTCTCTCTTTTGAGCACTTTCCATACGAAATTAGGATCACTTGTGGCTTTACTTGATAGTTCAGCTACTGATTTAGCCTGGTGTTGCCTAAGCACTTTCGCGAAATGCCGCTTTGTTTTCAGACGAATTTCATTTACCAGACCTTGACGCGGCATACCACACTCCTTCCAAACATGAAACCAGAATTTCGATTTAGCACAAGAATCGACGAGGTCAGGATTACTCGACCAGCCATACTTCTCAGTTCCGAGACGTACTCTGCGGACGGGAACACTGGCACGCTCAGCAACGCGTAGAGCGTGTACAATCTCAGCATAGTATATATTCAGCAAGGTTTGCTTCTCTGCAGAGATTAGTGGGGATTTTTGGGAAAGTAGCTGGAACGGAACTCTGATCTTCCCCAAAATAGAGTCACATACAGTCTGGAACGTGAACATATCTACACAGGCCCAGTCAGTGATTTCATGCCATTTGTTACCGTTGCCTGGACCTGGATCGTTCGGCGAAACAAGTTCAACAGGGAATATATTACTGATAGGCATATGGTCTGAGGTTTGGAACGTGGAGATAACTGAAGATCCGGAGTCTGGTTTCACATCCGGGGAGCACATGAAAAAGTCCAGAGAGGAGGTGCTACCGGAATTATGGATATATGTGAAACCTTGGACATTCTCAACCGCCACGAGCTGAGGGCACATGCTACTCAGAATATTTGCACGGCTGCTACTGTCGTCAGATAGGTTACAGTTCATGTCACCAGCAAGGATTACTGCTAGGTTTTGCACTTCACAATCTGACACGAGGGAACTGACTAGACGGCAGGCTTGATCAAATTGTCTTTCTGAGGTAGCATTACGGTAATCGGTGGGTAAATACACTGAGACCACCACAAAGTTCTGAATTTTCACTGCCGTAAAATAGTCACAGTCGCGAAAGAGTTCGGGCACGAGGACACTTCTAGCAAGAATAGCGGTACCTCCACTCGGCCGACCAGCCCCAGAATGTCTAGCGGCACGACTTATTACGACAGTAGAGGCATCTGTGCTCAGCAAACTTAGGCTGTCGACAGTGAGAAGGTGCTCTTGTAGGCAGAGAACGTCATTTGTGTCACATAGAGTCTGGATTATGGGTAGTTTCACTGATACACTTCCATTAATATTCCATGATGTAACTCGCAGACCAATGTTCATTTTGGAGGATTCATAAGTTTCTGTGCAACAGGGCATTTGTAGCTGTAGCACGGGTGGTCAGTCTGGTTGCACAGTGCACACTGCATTTTATTTTGACAAGGGGTGTCCGGCTTATTCGAATGTCCAGTCTGCCCGCAGCACGAACAGCGAGTAGTAGCTTTACAGTTCTGAGCAATGTGCCCGTAAGCTTGGCAGTTGTAGCAGCGAGGAGGGAGAGGGATAAACTCCTCGATGCGGATTCGCTCATACTCGATTATCACTGATGAGGAAATGGCCGCTAATAAGTCTTCTCGACGGGAAAACTGCAGCTTGTAGGACCTGGTTTTGCCGATACGAGAGACTTCGAAACAGTTAGTTATTAAGTTCTGCAACTGGACGTCAGTAACACTGTCAGGAACGAAACGGGCAATTCCGTGATACACTGGAACTTTTAGCTGTGGTCTTAGCGATTGGTCCTTAGCTTTGATAGCATCAGCTACAGCGGTAGCTGCATTCTTATCACTTACGACGAGGCGCCAAGTATCTTTTCCCCGTCTAAGCTCAGTTATCGCCGACTTCGAGTCACCACACAGGTTATCAATAAATGCTTTGCGGTCCTTGGGGTCGTTCAGCTCTTTAGGTGGATTCTTTAATATCACGGCAAAAGAGGGTTTGGATGATTGATTGGGGGCTTGAGACAGAGCGGGTGACGGGTTGCGCTGCGACAGGACGTGGTTGTCGAATTTGACACATAGTTCGTTAACTTTACGAGTAAGGGTGGCACTTGATTCCCCTGCGATAATTGGTACTTCGTCAGGCTCGTACAACACGAATCGCGGCAGCGGTATTTTCTTTTCATCACACTTTTCAAGAATTTTCAGAATGTCCAGACAATTATCTGCAGCTTTCTGTCGGTCACTTGGGCGATTCGTGCAGTTTGCAACAGTCCAGAGTAATTTCTTTGCTTCCATTAACGCGTCGTTGTTGAAAAAGTCCGCACCAGTTTTCGCAATATCCGCGTGAACATTTCCCGCAGCCCGGGCACGGTGTAAAAAGTTCAAGACCGGAGACCATATAAGCTGCTGGCTCTGCATTCTCGACACAAGATGTCTAACGGTCTCTGCCGTCTTGTTTCTTAGGCAAGCACACTTCTGTTTTTGACACTAGATGGCGTCGAGCATTTCGGCGCGAAGGTTCAAATAGTGCCACGTAATCAAGTCAATCGAGGCTGGGCGACGTTGCCACTCGAAAATATTCTTTGCCGCTAGATGGCGAACAAAAAATCACACTTTTCGCCAAGCGTTTCTTTGTCTCTCTCTGCCTTATTCCACTTAAATTTTCTTCTTCTTGAAGGATACACTCCTTGGCTTATGCTTAAGAGTCACTAAGCATAATTCTGTAGATTTTGACTAGGTTCATTTCACTATTAACTTTCACTTGGAAATAAACTATATGTCCAGTGTTGGCATAGATGGCGTGTGGCACTATAGCTTTGTGGCACTATTTTTGTTGCGAACGATACATTTTTTTGTGTGAATATTCGCGTCAATTTTACCGACAGTTACAGCAACAACCGACAACACTAAAATTTGGCGACGCTGATAAGAGTCCTAGAGCTTATCTAGAAGCTGGCAAGATCGTGAAATGAGCCAAACATTTTCAAATTCAACGTAACTCTGTTTTTGAAGAACACATCTCACGTCTGGGATTCCAACAAAGACTTCTAGTCCAATCATGAATCGAGTCATGAATGTCCATCGCCCCCTACTTTATGGGCGATCGCCACAGCCGTCATAACTAATGATCATTTTTCCACATCCTCAGGCCAACAATTATGTGCCATTAGAACAGTAGTGGCACATCTAAGCGTTCAAAAAGTTGGGGGATGGGGGAATGAATCTCCGAAATGACCACTCAATCCAAAACGGTTTCACGGTAGTTACACGGTTCGGTTCGGAGGGGTCAACATTCGGAGGTACTACGCTAAAGCGAGGTGAGTCCCGTCACTTTAGGTATCGAATCCCAAGTTAGGAAGTAGATTTACTAAACACTCGAAACTTTGCACTATCTGCTCCGCTATTACAGACACCTTCCGTCACTCACTCGCATGTTATTTGAGGATTCATTTTAGGTAATTATAAATAACGCAGACTTTGGCTCGCCAGAGGGTCAATAATGGTTTTTAACATTATCTCTTGTTGCTAACGAAAAAAAAAAACATGTGATCGCTGATGCACGAAGTATCTTTAACCTAAACCTAAACCTAACCTAACCCTTTATCTATAGACATCGAATTGGACCTAACCTAACCCTTTAACCTAAACCTAAACCTAATCTGACCTAAAGTCCAAATAATGAGTTCAGACACGAATTCTGCGTTCTGAGGACCCCCTTTTGTGATGATGGCGAATTCACATAAGCGGCTCAGTTTGCCAATTGGGGTATCCTATTGTATTGTGGGTTCCCTGTAGGTTGATATATATGATGAAATAATAAAGAACATTTTCACTTACCACCACGCGTACTCAGTGTTTCAACTGTGCAGTCCCCAACAGGTGGCAGCAAGGATGTTGAAGACTCGGTGGTTTTGGCTGCAAATGCTGGCTGTGCGATCCCTGACAAGAAAATAAAAAGTTAGAAACCACTTTGCTGTAATTTTTTTGTGCCATCACAGTTGGCGGAAGGGCACTTCTCGGGTGTGGGTTGTGCTCCTTTGTTTAGTTTATTTTGTGCGTATAGTTTCGCGTTCTGACTCATTTTTCATTTTACAAGTTTTTAATGCTTTTCTTTATTTTTCGTTATGTAAAAAGTGAAGAAGAAAATTCGATGGAAAAAGTTGAATTAAGATTAAGTAATGAGCAGTAAAGAGATTTTTTAAAGTAAAAGTGGAAAGAGTAAGTGACACACCTTGTGCCACTGAGAGGAGGAAAAGACGAAAAGGAACCTTACATTCTAATCTGCACTATTTACAGTTCATAATACAATGCAGTAGAGGTATGGTTCTTTGACCAGTTACTTAATTTTGAACAGTGTCATTTTATGTTTGACAAAGCAAAACGGATAAGCCAGCTACATTTATATTGGAGCTATATTTCGGCCCTTCTTGGCTAGGGTCCTCTTCAGGCTCAAGCCGCTCAAGCTGGAAAATGATTTTCCAAAAGTCAAATTTGATTCGCAGTCAGCTTGGGCTGAAGGATCATCTAGTGTCATTTTATCCAATTGCTGCGATAAAACTAAAATACTGGTCAGTCAAATCAGTTCCTCGAATGCTCCTTAGAACTTCTGAGTGAATCGTTTTATTCAACAAAAAAAAACTGATCTGTTCAAAGTTAAGTAACTGTTCAAAGAAGCATACCTCTAGGCTACTGACATACAATTTTCAGGATACACAACATACGTTGAGAGGATCTAGCAAGGACTGAAAATATCAAAAGACCAAGGGATTATCAAAAGGATCAAAACATCTGTTTGGATCAAGAAACCTTAGTAAATCCTCGCCTTGAATTACCAGCGAGACTTTTGACTTTTTTGGCGGAGTTTCATACTTTCTTTTGTAATTTTCGCCAAAGCTTCAGTCAGTCGTGTATTTCATTTCGTGACAAAGAACCGGTTTCTTTTCTAGTGAGGAGCGAGAAGCTATGCGATTAATATGAAATGCGGTTCTGAACTTTCTATCTTGGTGGAATACAGCAAGAAGTATTTCTACAGAGAGCAGTGGAATTTTCGAACACGATTACATTCACGCTGCCAAAGAGCTTTTGCGTAAAGAAGCTGACGAGACTAAAGGATACATGAAGTCGGCTAAGGACATAGATGGGGACACATGGGCGGTCGTTCGCTTTTTGTGCAAAAAAGAATGTGGTGCTTCGTAAAGCTTGTGATTTTCGAGTCTCGAGAAGTACCAGCCTGTGCGGATGACAGAGGCGTTACTAGCCAAAGTGTTTGGGGGGTTGGGGTTTTCAAGGTATTTACCGACTGGCTGGTCATTTTTACTGCCTTTTTTTGCAGAGAAAACGACTGTTTATAAGAAAAACGACTCTTTTGACAAAAAATCCACTGTTTATACGAAAATCTCTAATTTCCCATGACAAGTATTGGTATTTTCTGAACCTTTTCATCGTGAAAAGATCATTTCTAGTAAGAATTGTGCTTTAAGAGCAAGTATGTGTTGAAAACTCTCGTGAAAAAATCCGGCAATGTGTTTATTTCTTTACGACAGTATGTAGTTCACTGGGAGAATAATTTCAATCATTCTTCATTTCCGTACTGTTTCTGGTCATTTTCCGGAGTAAGACAATATTTTTGTATTCGGCAATCTTCCGACGATGACTGGATAAATGAACTTTCAATCAAAGCCTAAGATGTTACCCGAACTGCCTTCGTCGGTAGTCCTACGGGACAGAACGACTCTCGGGGAAATATCTTTACTGAACAAGACTGAAAGTAGGCTATACAATGCGCCTCGATTACCTTCATGGAAATTTCTCAAGAATTTCGGGAGGAAACTTGGTAAGCCCAACGGCTGTTTGAGTAAATTAAGTTTGAGTCGGCACTACTCAAGTCGAACTTTGCATTCCTCAAGCAAAACAGGCGAGCTTCTTGGAAAGCAAACCCCTAACAAACGAAAACAAAGGCTAGTTTCACCCTCACCGTGATGCTTTATATGGTGTTCAGAGCCGTAAGGTCAACAAATACAGACCACTCCTTCATGAAATTTCGAAAGCGCTAATACGAAAAGACGAAGCTTAGTATTTAATTGAAATGAAGGTTGATAGCTTACCACTTGGGGTAAGATGAAAATATATTGGAAAGGCAATTGATCGATCCTTTTCTACTATGTGAGGTGCAGTGCAGGGATGGAAGTGTAGCTCATTTGGTGTAACAGTGCGTGGATCTGGAACTGAACGAATGGAGAAGGAGGTATTTGGAGAGTGCAAATTTAATGAAGAATGGATGTTAAGTATGCTGAAGCATTTTTTTTGGAGGGGGGGGGTCGCCAAACTTTGTGTGAACATCCATCGAGTATACTCTATCGTAGACTATAGTCTACGATAGAGTATACTCCACTCTACAATAAGGGCAGGGTCTGGGGTTTCATTTAAGGGGTGAAAAAATGCTGTTGTCAATAAACGTTCTTTTAGCCCAAGCTGACTGCGAATCATAATTTTCCGCTGACGTACCCGTTTAGCACTGACAATTATACTGTGTAAAGCTGCTGAGATAGTCGATTTAAAACGGCCTTTATCCAGACACGAATCAACAGATTAAGCAATAATTATCATGTCTGTATCTTGCAACTGTATCTTGTCTTTTCTAATTTCAATTTCTCCATCGATATTTTACGTTAAGATGGGTATAATAAACACATTCATTCATCCATTCAATACCGATGACTAAACTGCATCACGAAGCTCGGGCAGGCATGTCCAATTCTCTGGGAGGCACGACAGAGCAAATTTGGGAATTTTCCCTTCATTATTTCTCCAGCTATTTTGAGGACCCAGCCGTCCAGCGCGCAATAACTCTACTGTCGTTACTGTCAAGCCCCGTTCACAAGCATGCCTAGCCAAGCACGGATGCCTAGGCACGTGCCTAGCATCACCGTTCACATCCATGCCTAGGCACAGATTTTGGGCCAGGCACAGAGTTCCAGGCGCTAGAACTCGGTGCCTGGCTAAGCTTGGGCACGTGCCTAGGCATCTGTGCTTGGCTAGACATGATTGTGAACGCGGCTTTAAATACAGAAGGAGAATCCCACTACAGCAGTTTCATAGTTCAGTATTTTGTTGCTACCGGTTTAGACCAGCGACAACACGTTCACTACACGTTCTCTAAGCCTTTTAGTTCCCCCATCCCTCTATATCACTTACCGGATGAACCAAATCCCTGCACTTTCAGAAGTTTCGTAACAGATTGCGCATAGCACTTTCAAGAATATAACACCTTTTCACTTAGAAATAAAGTGTTATGACCAATTAAGTTTACACTATTTCGTGCCTAGATCTCCAACAACACCTTCAAATGGTAAAAATACTACACTGTCAGAAGTTATATAACGACAACAGAAGGATGAACACTTTGGGATGTTATCTGTTATGTTTCTTTCGTTCCCGTTACTATTTTTACCAATTGAAGGTGTTGTTAGAGATCTAGGCACGAAATAGCGTAGACTTAATTGGTCATAACACTTTATTTCTAAGCGAAAAGGTGTTATTCTTGAAAGTGTTATGCGCTATCTGTTATGAAACTTCTGACAGTGTGGAGGCCAGACTTCAGAGGCCAGAGCCCCAACCTGATGAAGGGAGAGCTGGCCTTTGAAGTCTGAGCCAGAGCCAACAGAGCCAGATGCCACTGAGCGAGTTCGTTCAGCATGAACAACACACGCAGCAGCTTTTTTAAGCTATAGTGTTCATGTTATACGTAATCTACAAGATGGTTTCTAAGGAGCTGGAGTCCCCTCCCCTAACGTCTGCAATACCACGAACCAATCATAATTACTCCCTTTCTAATTTGCAAGATGACCCTCTTCTGAAGAGTCACATTTTCATCCAGTTAAGTGTGGAGAGGTCCGTCTCTCATATTTCATCGACTTCAGAAGATAAATTAATTTTATGCACGTCAAACCACCTGAACGACTTCCCTGTGATCTTTTGCAATCGTGGAAAAGTATCCACAAAATTCTCGAAGAGATGTTCGATAGCTATTGTAGAGTGTTCTAGACCGGTTGCTTTCTGTTACTCACCGATAGCCGAGTGACTAAGGTGTCTGACTTTGAACAAAGACGGGTGTAGACTAGGAGTCTGTATCCTCGCTTAGGTGCTCGAAAGTCGACGAAACAGTGGTGCAGTATTTTTTTTTTACCAAACACTTTCAACAAAATAAAAAAAACACAGAAGCCTCTTGGCTTGTACAGAGTGATTTTTTTTCACCTTTCACTGACGAGCTTCTCTCCTCACATCATTTACTCACTCCCTCCCTGACCCCCCCCCCACTCTAAATCTCTCCCGGAGTCAAACACCACACTGTTCACATACCCAGTTTGGTAAGACTAGCCGCAGACAATCCCGCTTTAAAACGGCTACAAAGAAATCGAGGTTAAAGGCCCGTTCATGTTTGCGTATATGGCGCAGAATTTCTGTTATTACATGTGCTGTACGCGAATCTCTGTGGTAAAGATTTCATACCGTCCGAGTTGCTGAGGTGAAACATATTAGGAACGGGTTGTATTCTATCCTGCTCTTATTTCAGCCTTGCTGCCATATAAGGTTGGGCATAAAAAGAGGGAAGCCGAGCTCTCGGATAAATCCAAGGA
This sequence comes from Branchinecta lindahli, assembly GCA_023053555.1. Taxonomy (NCBI): domain Eukaryota; kingdom Metazoa; phylum Arthropoda; class Branchiopoda; order Anostraca; family Branchinectidae; genus Branchinecta; species Branchinecta lindahli. The sequence goes on along the minus strand of JAKZAO010000004.1, from coordinate 12,621,543 downwards.
CTCAGATGGCTCCTCCTTTTTTCCCGACAGCAAGGCTGGTGACTACTCGGGCGTAATTCTGAGCTTCATCTCTGTATGATCTCCTAGTATTTACACCTTTTTTGTTCTTGTGCGCGCAGCTCGTCGTACTCTTCAAGCATATGGCACACAGTTTATTTCAGCGTATTAGCAGGGACCCATACATTTCCTGTAATGACTCGCCATTCAGGGGCTTGTCATTTCCCATGCTTCTATGTTGCAATGTTGCCCGAACCTCTCCTAGTTTCCAAAATTCCGCTTGGGTCGAATCGGCGTTCTTGCTTGCCTCATTGGACGTGAGGCCAAAGAGACTCTTCCCTCAAGGCGCCAGCAGCCAATCCCAAATTTTATCTTATCTGGGTATTCTATCCCCGTGGGTGTTTCTCGAACTATCAGACGTTCGGTCAAGAGCGCATCAGGAATTTCTTATTGACAAGCCCCCTGAATGGCGAGTCATTACAGGAAATTTATGGGTCCCTGGTATTAGTGAGTGACGGCATGTGTTATAAAACTGGTGTCTTGAATGATCGGAATTATTCTTCTGCACTGTTTCCTCTCCATTTTAAATGTTTTCAATTTTCGAAGTAGGCCTAAGCATGGCTTTCAGAAAGGAAGGCGGGGGCCTTTTGACGTCATTTGCTTCCAGATTCCCAAGTATTCAGGATTGGATCCCTGATTAGGCCAATCTTTTGCTAGACAAGAGCTGGAAGCTCATATGGCACTTGCAATAAGGCTGGGTCAGAGGATGAAAGTAGGAATTGGTCAATTCGTGGGTTTCTTTTGATCATTTGTAAGCAAAACCCTTGAGATAAGAATGATCATGGGTCCTTGGAAATCACGAGACTGTATCGTTTGGCAATGCATTTGGCTGTGCGCACTTTAAGGGCGCTAGAAAATCATCTGTAATCAAAACTCTTGAAGCAAAAAAGATGATCACCAGCACAAAAATGTATATTTTACTCAAAAGTACTGTTTGTGCTTTAAAGAATTCAGTTGTAAGCAAAACCCTTGAGGCAAAAATGATCATGGGCTCATAGGGATAACGAAAATGTACATATTGCTTAAAAGTATTTTTTGTACTTTGCGGTTAGCCTTAGTACTTTAAGAGATGGTCGGATCTGGGATCTAACTATTTCTTAGCCAATCATGTCAAATCTCTAATTTTCAAGCCAAGTTTGATCGTCCTAGCATGTCCGGAACTACCTTAACTCGCGATCACCGGAATTCCGGACCCCCCTAACTCCCCCACAATACCCGAATCCGGTCCGATTCTGTCGCTGATCTACATAGGGCTTGTGCTTGTTCTTCCCACAAAGTTTCATTCCGATCGCTCCACTCCAAGCATGTCACAAGGTTTCCGGACCCCCCTCCGACCCCCCCAGCTTCATCGGATCCGGTCCGGACTTGAAATGGGACTTCCGAGACATGTGGTATTTCTACATATCAAGTTTCATTATGATCCGATCACTCGTTTGGAAGTTACACATACCTCAAAGAGTCCGGATTCCCCCCCTCCACTCCCCCCACGATGGTCGGATCGGGAAGCTGACTGTTTCCAGGTTAATCTGGTCGTGTCCCAGATTTGCCTGCCAAGTTTCATCGTCCTAGCCCACCTGGAAGTATCTTAACTCCGTATGACCGGAATTCCGGAACCTACCTCCAACTCCCCCCCCCCCCAGTGCACGAATCCGGTCCGGTTCTGTCAATGATGTACCTAGGGGTTGCGCTTGTTCCTCCCACCAAGTTTCATCCCGATCGCTCCACTCTAAGCGTTTAACATGATTTCCGGTTCCCCCCTCCGACCCTCCCCACATTCATCGGATTGTGATGAGGACATGTGAGACATGGTGTCTTTCCAAATGTCAAGTTTCATTAAGATCCGATTACCCGTTCGAAAGTTATGCATGTCACTAAATTCCGGATTCCGGCTCCCGTCCCTCCCCCCACGATGGTCGGATCGGGCAAGCGACGATTTCCAGGTTAGTTCGGTCGGGCCCCTAATACGCCTGCCAAGTTTCATCGTCCTAGCACATCTGGAAGTACCCTAACTCGCGATCACCGGACTGACCGACCGACCGAACGACCGACGGAAAAGTGATCGGTATATGGCACTTGGCCGGAAGGCAAGTGCCATAAAAACGAGCACTGGAATAGGAAAGACTGATTGCGATTCCAGGTAGGAAACAAATTCGGCGAGAATGAGAATATTGTGACCGAAACGATAGAACGGGAGCTGACACAAAGAATGGGCATCAGTACTGTTATGGCTCCTTTAAAAGACCCGCCGTACCTATAATGCTAATGCAAACTACTTGTGTAATTGCATACATTAATTCTTAAGCCCGGAGACCCAAATTGCATATGTTACATTTTAAACCCGCCAACGACCCATAACGGCTAACTAATCTTTGCACATGCCACGATTAACTATTTTCCATGTGCATTATGCTCCCGACGAGTGTTCGCGTATTTTGCTATCAATGCGTCAAACCGGTTATCTGAATTTTGCCAAGTTCTTGCTGGAATTAATATGGGCCTGAGAAAAGGCTTAAAACAGCCAAAGCCGTGTATATTTTGTTAAAAGCAGAACCTACTCTTACAGTACTGAAACAGTTTTGAATACTGGAACATAAACAGTAAATAGTGCGAGGTGTGCTCTACGTTATCCAATACGTTCTCAAGACATTTTTCAAAAATGCGTCCTCTATCTTTCTGTTCTGTCTGAAACCCTTGAGCTTGAAACTAATCCGTATCGTATATTTTCTTTTGTAAGTTACAACGCAGCGGGCAGTTATTTATTTTATCGTTGCGGTGCCCCGGAGATGAAAGCCGAAAACGAGTTGATCTTTCATTCGGGAACGACTTGACAGGACGGGCGGGATTCAAAGAAGGGAACTGAAAAATAACAAATATACTTTCAGCTCCACTTAGTATTTGACGCTGCAGCTAGGGATCCACATGGGGCCAGAAGATCACAAGCACAGTAAATATCCAGTTCTTGCCCCCCTCCCGATCTTGTCGTCGGACCAAAGGTTTCCCTGGCACCCCAAAGGGGAATATAAATGTTGATTTTTCTAACACAGACAAATTGGGTCTTGCACCGACCCCCTTACACATTCGATATCGTCCTACGGTCCTAATATACTACTTAACCAGGTCCACTAGGCACTACTTTCCAGCAAGCATACCAGACAATCAGCTGACTCGTGTACATCCGGTTATGAACAGATTCCGGCAGGACTACCCATTCGAGGCGAGAAAAAAAATACTATTTCCGATCTTTTTCGGGTATATCAATCTTTTTCAACAAATTTTATCACCTTCATTCAGCATACATTCTCACCTACACATCGACCATATGATTGATTTCATGTTAAATTTCTACTTTTATCTAATTTCCGTTGCGAAAATGAAACTAAGATCTGGAGTCAGCTTGATCCTACCCCTAAATCGACTGTCACATTAGCTTGAAACAATTTTTGTGTCATCTCTTAAAATGAAACCCCTCCCACCACCCTTAAATATGGGGCTATTGGACCCATATTCGAAACTGAACTATATTTTTACCTAAAAGACCATCACACCAAGTATCAACAAAATATCTCAATCCTTTCGAGAGTTATCGTACTAACCGACGGATGGACAGACAGACGGACATCTTAACGAAAACACAGGTAGGCTACACCGTTTTGGGTTATGAAAAACACAGGGAGAACTTCCGGCAGCAACAGCCGGGAAGTCCCTGGGCATATCGCGTTCATGATACTGCATGGATGTCTACGTTGGAAATACAAGATAACGGAACAGACAATACTTCATTTCTTCCAGGACTACCAGCCGGCTTTTATCATCTGTAACTTTCTTTCTTCAGCGTTTCGTTTAGTAGCTTTTTAACGAACTTCAGACGTTACAGAGCACAACGACGTAACAGGTACCATTTGCGCGGACCAATCTGGTGGAAGATTAGAGAAGTAGAGTGGATTGATAGTCTGGGTACGATGAGTCCTTTAAGTCTTCCAAGGGCAGAAGGGACGAAACTACAATAACACCAGCACACCATGCACTCCCATGATATCAGTCCTATCCTACCCAGGGCCAAAATTTTCTGGTATTGCCCTGATGTTACAAGAGCCAGCCGGGCGGTAAAAACTGAGCCGGGCGGTAAAAACTGAGCCGATCTCCAAAAAAAATAATAAAAGACATCACTTTCAGGAGGAAAGACAAAAAAACACTAACAAATAATACAGTAAACAAAAATGTTGGAAAACGTTGTAGAAAAGTCTTCAAAAACTGAAAAAAAATGTTGCTTTCCTAGCCAGCCAACCTGGGTTCAGGGTTGCCACCTGTAGCACGAAAGTGCTAAATGTAGCACTATTTCATCATGTGTAGCACTGTAGCACGTGCTACATTGAATGTAGCACTTTTTGTCTTAGCCTAGTAGCCTAGTACCCGGTCGTGCAATTACTAGTCGATTTGAATCAAAGTGATAATAAGCGAGGCAATAAGTAGATTAGTTGCAGTGAAAATTTGCAGCACCAAAGTTTTGTGCTTTTATGGAAATTAGACTTTCAATTTTTGCATATCCCAGTAATTTGTGATCTCGCAGTCGAAAGAAATCGACAAAGTCGCTAGAAAGTAGCAAGTAAAACGAAAGAACACAAAGGACTTGCTCTAGTGTAGGTTAGTCCTAGTGTCCGTCCAAGTGCGAGTCAGTTATTTTAACGGAGTTTTCTGTCTTTGGCTGTTCCCAAGTGATCTGAAGCTAGCTTCTTTTGTTTTAATAAAATGTATCTGATTCCGATGGAAGAAATTTTTTTGTCCTGCTCGTGCTCTGCCAACGTCTGCCGTCTGCTAGCGTCGAACGGGAATGGTAAGGAATACTGTAAGATTTTCGTGTGCAGAAATGCAAAAACCGATCTGTACGAAGAAATATCCCGTGGGGGTTACCCTTTGCACCGACCGGTTTAAAGGAATCGTCATTGTCCAATAAAATGTTTTGTTTATAGAAACTTCAAGTTTCGTCTCGGCAAAACAAAGTAGTTCAAGTTCCATAGTCTCTGTAGGGAAATGCATCACGAAAACAGAGCTTTTGTCCGCTGCAAACTCCTCACACGAGCAAAAAAAAAAGAGAAATGAGTAGCAAGCAAAACCGCGGCTAACCCTTGCTATCGCATTTGGATCTTCCTTCGGAAATTATAAAAATGGATTTCTTTTTAGACCAAAATTTTTAACATTTTTTATGCACGACAATAATCTAAATACACTTAAATACGGGCCGAGCGCGTGACACGCGCCAAAAAATTCCGACGGTAGCACCGATTATCGTTGTTCAGCACGAAGATTTGGGATTTTCCCATTCAGCGCTCTTAGCGGATTAAAGTCGGATTAGCTCAGGATACATTTTTTGTTCTTTTACATTAAAACAGACAAAAAATTGACATAAAAATAATCTAAATACACTTAAATACGGACCGTGCGCGTGTCGCGGCGACAGCCGCGACACCCGCAAAAAAAATTTCGACTGTAGCACCGAAAATCTCTGTGTAGCACGGAAATTCGGGCAATTATAGCACTCTCGCAACTGACCGTGGTGGCAACCCTGCCTGGGTTATACCTTGTTACAGTCACATTCCCACTGGAAATGGAACTTGTCAACTGAAACAACATTACTTCCAACTTACTCAAACTTGTTTTCCTCTAGTCTCCAGAAGGCAGCTATTGAGCAATTCCAACAGTATTGTTTTTAATTTTTTTCTATAAAACAGTCCATCAATATCCAGTGTTGCCACTTTTTCTGATGGAACCTGTGACTTTTGGTCAGAAAAAAAAACAATGATATTTTGGCACCTACGAAAGTACGTCTTTTTCACAAACTATTAACAAGAAATCTCGCTATATCATCTTCACAATTACGCCTTAACTTTTATACTTAATTTTTGCATTTACTGCTAAGGAACCAGTCGCAGAGTTCTTGCTCACTCTGTCGAAGAAACAAAAAGTATGACACATTGCAGAATTCTGCAACCAGCGGCAGCACCGGTTTGAGCTTTATCAATTCTATCTACCCTAAGAACTCCGCCGCTAGATGGCATCTACTTCGCCACAAATGAAAGACTTTTATATGCCTGGGACACAACAGTAGTCGTTTTCACATTTCAACAGTAAGCTAGGGTTGCCATTTCACTAATCAGAAATACAGAAAAAGACGCTGCTCAGCCAACCCTTTAGCGACAACCTTGCGAAGGTTAAAGATAGTTGATAATGACAAATAATGACAATGGATATATATTTCCTGAAACAACATCCTACTATCCCTTACTATTTTGCGTTACTAGTTACTAGCAATGTTAGCATTAATTTTTAAAAAAAGATTGAAATAAAACAGTTGCTTTTTTACCGAATTTCCGCCAGGAGGTATCATTGTTCTGCACAGTGTACTAGTGTTATAATCATTATCACCCTTGCTTTTCTTCGCCCTTGCTTTTCCCTTGCTTTTCTTCACCCTCGCTGCGCTCGGGCGATATCAGCCTATCATGCTGCCCGCGGGCCAAATTTTTCCGATGTCGCCCTCAGGCCGGGCGATAATATATATTGTCAGAAGTTTCATAACAGATACACGAGGATGCGCGGTTTCAACAGATAATGCATAATAGATAACACTTCGGATCTTTTCTGTTGTGTTTCAAAATGTTATGCAAAATAAGCGTTGCCATCAGGAATAGTCGAAAACCGCAAAAAAGGATCTGCCGAGTTTTCCCACATCATGACGACAAACAAAAAAGTCAGTAGATGTTTTTTTGGGCTGTTTTTGGCTCTTTCTGACTAAGCTTCTTATGCAAAACATTTCGAGAATAACGTTTTTAAACGCAACAGATAACATCCGAAGTGTTGTCTGTTACGCACTATCTGTTGAAACCGCGCATCCTCGTGTTATCTGTTATGAAACTTCTGACAGTGTAGTGCGTAGCCCCTCGGTTATCGGTATCCAATCATTTCGGTCGAAAATCTCTCCACCTCCGACACTTTTTAGAGTCGCCAGAATCCTGGTAATAGCTTGCTGATAAGAGAAACGATATCTTGCGAAAGGATCCTAGGGAATGGAATAGTACCGGCCCCTAGATCTCGATTTTAGGCACTTAAATTATACATTATATATATTATTTATCATTTAGCGTCATTTAATTGTATACGCTGACTTATTTGGATTCTGCAAGGGGATATTTTGATTTTCCACTATGTGCTCTAGTTATGAGGCTCAGAATATCTCCGGCGTCCCCACAGCGTATTCTACTATGACGCGGGAAATTTTAATCTCAACACAAATGCGGCTTTTCAGTGGGCAGTGGTAAGATTGGTGACGATTGCTTAGTGCCCGAACCGATTTTTTTTTTTATAAATCTTTGTCGTGGGGCATACAACAAAAATACAAGCGCATAGAGGCACCACAAATTACACGGAAATCCCACTATTTGAAAATCGATTATTCGTGAATAGCGGAACAACGAAGTAACTCATTTTCAGCGGGTCTTCAAGCCAGTTTAAGTGAATAAGTGATGGGTAACTAGATTGTCCCATCCTAGCCCTTTTCGGTTAAACTTTAAGGACCTCGCGGTGTCAGATACTAGCGACAGCCGACAAATCAGAACTCCTCCAGACGCGGAGAATTCGAATGACAGCAAAAGCGTGGATGGCCGTGGATTGGCCAACAAAACGCAACCTGATGCGCTTGGTTATCCCTGCGGCTCAAAAATATATGGATGAATGCTTTCGATTTCCCAGTCGCTTTTGTTTCCTCCCTTGAGGTCTGAAAAGCTGCCATATTTAGTTCTTTTTCGACGATTATTTACCGTTGTAGCTGCTAAATATTTCAAGCACAGAGGTACAAGGACATAAAGGTACCACAAGTCCGAAAGAATAAAATCATTTGACAAAATCGATTATTCATTAACAGCGAAGAAACAAAGTTACGCAGTTTCTTCTGGTCTTCAAGACTATTTAAATGAATAGGTGATAGGTAACTGGGTGTCGTATCCCAGCCTTATTCGGTCAGACTTTAAGGATTATTGAACTCTACCATTTAGCCCAAAACTAAATTGTACAAAGTTCACTAACGTTCAAAGAAGCAAATGTCTACTGTACTAGTAGACAGACAGCGGCTGGATTTTTTCGACTATACTGTCAGATACCCAACCCTGGTAGAAAATCAATCTGGGACTCAACGTGGCCAGCTAGAGTTCCCATTTGCAGGCTGGGAAGATGTTGGGAAGCTACGTCACTCCCTGGTTTACCGAGTCAAAAATGCAGTTTAACTCACCATAAAGGGTATCTTCGTTTTCATCAGGGAAGTAAGGTTTCCTCTCGTCTGTACCAGTGGAATGAATTTGTGGAATAAGTCGAAGCCAAACAGCCAACTGATGACCACGGTACCAACTCTGCTTCTGAGGAACCGTGTCTGAAAGAAAGTGACTAGTGACAAGTCTTTATGACATACCACTTTTGGTGTTAATAAATAAATAAATAAAATAAAGCATAAGCAAGCATAAAGCAATAAAGCAAGATGTATGCCCTTTATAGTTGGTCAGAACCGGTTGCAAAAACACTCCAAAATCCCGGGGCCAGTGGCACGAATCCAGGTCACTTGTCTGAAAGTGACTGAAACAAACCTGAACGAAACGAAACAAAACCAAAGGTTTCGACGGAATCCCAAAAATTTAATATCCGATCTAGACAATTGCGTCTTGTAGATACATGTTAAGGCCAATGCTAATCATCAGAGAAAATCAAGTTCAGATATGGTTCAGCATGTGTGTTTGTTTACCCCTATAGGCTACGTCACCTATCCACTTTGACGAAATTGATCGAAACTTCCTGCCTTAGGCTATGGTACTTGTGCCGAATTTCCGGTTTCGTCCGGATTCCGGGTGAACTACTTGTCAGGCAAAAAATCAAAGCTCAGAAATGAGTTCAGCATATCTCCTTACCCTTATATCAAACCTCTAATCAACTTAAGATAACTTAAACTTTAACAAATTTTCAGGTTTTGGCCGGATTTCGGGCTAACCATTTTGTTCGGCGAGAAAATAATTTTCATATATGCCTCCTCCTCAGCATGCCTCCTTACCACCACATCGAACCTCTAATCAACTTCAGATAAAACTTCAACTTATAACAAATCTTCCGGTTTCAGCCGAATTCCGGGCGAATTGTATGTCCGGGTAGAAAATGATTTTCATATACTGATATCTCTTCTTACCTCAGATAAAACTTTTTTCTTCAAGTAAAACTTTTACTTTTAACAAATTTTCCACCCCTAGATCGACTATTTCATTGGCTTTCCCTTAATTTGAAACCCCTCCCCCAACCCTAAATTAATAGCCATCAGGCCCATCTAAGGACAACCTGAATCACTGTGGTGGGGACAACAGCAAGTCAATAGTACAATTTTAAAGTCACTTTCTGCGACGACGACAGATCACTGAACATTTGTTGCCGGGCTAGGCAAAATTTTGAACAATTTTACAACCCCCACAGATACCACCTGCTCTTCTGAAGAATATACTGTCAAAATGCCGTAATCTTCTAACTGGCAGCTCTGTCAACACACATGGAGAAACCACACGAGAACAATGGCGGGGTTTAATATTTCTTATCTGCTCGTTTTACCCCTAAAGCCCATCTCAACCCTTTTACTATCCTCTATACCTTGTCAGCAGCTAGCATGACACCTTGAATCTGGTGAAGGGGGGGCTCTTTGAAGGCTGAGGGATAGCCGACGACTCCAACGAGCCCTGGATCTAGCTCGTTGCCACTGGCTGGAAAATAGCGAGCGAAAGACAGTTATGTAAGTGGTCCGGTGACAGAGAACGTAGCCCACCTCTTAGGACAGTGCTAAGAGCTTCCAAATCTGGGTTTTAGGAAGAAGGTTGGTTGTGTTCTTTTTCACGATGTCCTAAGAGCTTTCTATCAGATTTGTAGTTTGAATGACAAGGGTGTCTTCTGTTATATATCCGACTGAGGCTTTGTTCTTACTCCAGTGCACTGTTCCGATGAAAATTCTTTGACTGTGTGGTTGTATGGTAGTAGTACGGAAAAGTTGCATGTATCGATATGTAGTAGTATGGTTAATCTTAAGTAATCTTAAGTTAATCTTAAGTAGAAGTATCCGATAGCATCCAATCTTGCTGTAGTACCATCCATTTATGCTAGTATTAGCATGCAGTGGCAACACACTGTCAGAAGTTTCATAACAGATAGTACGAGGATGCGCGATTTCAACAGATAATGCATAACAGATAACACTTCGGATGTTTTCTGTTGTGTTTCAAAATGTTATGCATAATAAGCGTTGCCATCAGGAAGAGTCGAAAAACCGCAAAAAGCATCTGCCGAGGCATCTGCTGAGTTTTCCGACATCATGACGACAAACAAAAAAGTCAGTAGATGCTTTTTTGGCCTTTTTTTGGCTCTTCCTGACAAAGCTTCTTATGCATAACATTTTGTGAATAACATTTTTAAACACAACAGATAACATCCGAAGTGTTGTCTGTTACGCACTATCTGTTGAAACCGCGCATCCTCGTGTTATCTGTTATGAAACTTCTGACAGTGCAGACTACTGACTACTGCATGCTTCTTTTTCGTACTACTCCATTCGACTAATTCTGAAAATTTGTCATTGGGTGTGCTCGCGAGATGGCCAAGACAGACGACGCTGCTAAGTAACTGACTGTAACTTGGGTACAGAGTAGAACGTCAAATATTTCGGAGAAGCACTATTTACAGTCCAAACATTATTTTATTTATTACGAAAAGAAACTTCTTGCGTAGGTTCACTGGTGATGTAGCACTTCAGACCTCGAACAAGTTTGTTCCGCTGTCCCGTCATCTCCCCATGCACTTTACCGTTTCGCTATTTTCCGATAACTACACTGTTGGAATGACCTTAACTGCCACGCCAATTCCTCTGTTGTAACGTTACACAAAGTTTATTATACAACTATTTACAGACGTATAGGTCACGAAGTCAGGAATGAATGAAGTCACGAACCCTTAAATAAATAATAATTCTTTTACTTTCTGATTTTACTTTAAAGTACAACTCTTACTAGAAATGATCTTTTCCCCATGAAATGGATAAGAAAAAACATTTTTCGAAAATATCATTACTTTCCACCTGAAATTAGCGATTTTCTTGTTAGCGCTTGTCGACTGTATCGAGCCTTCCTGCTCTCCGACGCGGCGGCTGGGCGCAAAACGTTTGAAAACTGATCGCGCCGTGGTTAAAAATTTGGAAAACTAACCAAATAAAAGAAGTCAAAAACAGAAGATTCTCATATCCTTATATGTGAAAGAGTTGTCAGCGGACATTGAAGATTCCGGCAAACTTTGCGTTATGTGACGGGCAAAACTCGGCATGGCCCAAAAAGCTCTAAAAATTCGTAGGCACAAAACGAAACGATGGAGAAAGGTGGGGATTTTAGAAGCTTATAATTCGACAAGGGAGCTAGTTATATTATTAAAGGCAGAATAAGCAAGAGGGGTCCTTTAAACTGAATACTTCAAGTTTATAATTTCATTTAATATCTTATTTATAACTAATATAATAATCCGAAATGTTTACCTTAAAATTCCAACAAATCCACTTTACAAATTATAAGCCATGTATCTGGTTGAAGGCTGTTCATCCACTGAACTGGTAGCGCTTCTAACCAGATGTATTACTGTTTAACTTTATTCATTACTGATAGATGGCGTTGGAATCGTACAAAAAGCAAAATATTCAAAGAGGTGAAGTAAAATAGGACGATGGACGTTTCACAACAGACAACAGAAGAATACGCGGTTTCAACAGACAATGCGGATGTTGTCTGTTGTGTTTGAAAATGTTACGGATAATAGGCGTTGCCATCACGAAGAGCCGTAAAATCGCCAGAAAGCATCTGCTGAATTTTCCGATATCATGAGGACAAACAAAAAAGTCAGTGGATACTTTTTTGGCTGTTTTCTGGCTCTTCCTGGCAATGCTTATTCTGCATAAAATTTCATGTATAGACGTTTTCCAACACAACACACAACATCCCAAGTGTTGTCTGTTACGCACTGTTTGATGAAACCGCGCATCCTTCTGTTGTCTGTTATGAAACTTCTGACAGTGTAGACCCGACAACCACCTTCTTCCCCAAACCTTGAAATATTTTTTACTCACATTCAGTGGGCCCCACATCTTCATATTGGTTACCAAGGGCAATTGAGATTCCATTTAGCTGTAAACGCCGAACTTGGTATTATTTGTTTATATTTCCAGCTAATCCACTGTTTAAGCTAGCAGCGGACTCGGGAACTCACACATCTGTAATCCCAAAACCGTTTGGTCTCAATCGGCTCCTAACAGCTTCTAATAGTTGAGTAAATCTCGCATGTTGCGAATGGAAAGCCCTTGGCAAGCCTGGATATTCCCATCCTGCCTAGATCGTTCTCAAGTAGATGAGCTGCTCCGAACAACACGATTGTTAAAGAAGAGAGAAGTGAGACGGGCATCTGCCCTATCACTTCAGGCGGAGTCTATAAAAGGAAACAACGCCACGACGTCCTCGGATCCCCGTACAGATCTGTTGCTCTCCCTCACGTTTTTTCCCTTCACACATCATTCGTAATTTCCGATTTTATTTTTACTTTTATTTTTACTTTAAATACTGTTTCTCACTGGTTTCCCCGTCAGTTTTAGTAAAACAGAACCAATAACCAAACTGAAAGTAGAAGACCGAATGAAGACGCTTTGGAAGAAACTTTCATTGTACAAAACAACGGCATTTCCCATTCCACAGTCTTTCCCTTCCTTAAACAACAAGAGCTGAAAGCTCATATGGCACTTGCAAGCTTTTTTGCTTATATTCAAGTTATCGTAGTACGATGTGAATGGATAATAGTGCTCCCCTCCCTCCCCCCACGATGGTCGGATCGGGCAAGTGACTATTTCCAAGTTATAGAAAATCATCTGTAATCAAAACTCTTGAAGCAAAAAAGATGATCATCAGGAGCACGAAAATGTATTTTGCTCAAAAGTATTGTTTGTACTTTAAGGAATTTTACTGTAAGCAAAACCCTTGAGGCAAAAATGATCATGGGCTCATAGGGATCACGAAAATGTATATTTTCCTTAAAAGTATTTTTTTGCACTTTGCGGTTAGCATTAGTACTATAAGGGATGGTCGGATCTGGGAACTAACTATTTCTAAGCCAATCATGTCAAGTATTTAATTTTCAAGCCAAGTTTCATCGTCCTAGCATGTCTGGAAGTACCTTAACTTGCGATCACCGGAATTCTGGACCCCCCCCTCTAACTCCCCCACAATGCCCGAATCCGGTCCGGTTCTGTCACTGATCTACATAGGGCTTGCGCTTGTTCTTCCCACCAAGTTTCATTCCGATCGCTCCACTCCAAGCACGTCAAAAGGTTTCCGGACCCCCCTCCGACCCCCCCCCCCCAGCTTCATCGGATCCGGTCCGGACTTGAAATGGGACATCCGAGACACGTTGTCTTTCTACATATCAAGTTTCGTTATGATCCGATCACCCGCTCGGAAGTTATACATACCTCAAAATTCAGGATTCCCCCTTCCTCCACTCCCCCCACGATGGTCGGATCGGGAAGCTGACTATTTCCAGGTTAATCTGGTCGCGTCTTTGATTTACCTGCCGAGCTTCATTGTCCTAGTCCACCTGGAAGTAAATTAACTCCGTATCACCGGAATTCCGGAAACTCCCCCCACTCAAACTCCCCCCACAGTGCACGAATCCGGTCCGGTTCTGTCAGTGATGTACCTAGGGGTTGTGCTTGTTCCTCCCACCAAGTTTCATCCCGATCGCTCCACTCTAAGCGTTTAACATGATTTCCGGTTCCCCCCTCCGACCCCCCCCCCCCCAGCTTCATCGGATCCAGTCCGGACTTGAAGTGGGACATCTGAGACACGTTGTCTTTCTACATATCAAGTTTCATTATGATCCGATCACCCGTTCGGAAGTTATACATACGTCAAGATTCAGGGTCCCCCCTCCCTCCACTCCCCCCACGATAGTCGGATCGGGAAGCTGACCATTTCCAGGTTAATCTGGTCGCGTCCCTGATTTACCTGCCGAGTTTCATTGTCCTAGTCCACCTGGAAGTAACTTAACTCCGTATCACCGGAATTCCGGAACCCCACTCCAACTCCCCCCACAGTGCACGAATCCAGTCCGGTTCTGGCAATGAGGTACGTAGGGGTTGTGCTTGTTCCTCCCACCAACTTTCATCCCGATCACTCCACTCTAAGCGTTTAATATGATTTCCGGTTCCCCCCTCCGACTCCCCCCCCATACATCAGATTCGGTCCGAACTTGATATGGGACATCTGAAGCATGACGTCTTTCCAAATATCAAGTTTCATTAAGATTCGATCACCCGTTCGAAAGTTATTCATGCCACTAAATTCCGGATTCCGGCTCCCCTCCCTCCCCCCACGATGGTCGGATCGAGCAAGTGACTATTTCCAAGTTAGTTTGGTCGGGTCCCTAATACGCCTGCCAAGTTTCATCGTCCTAGCACATCTGGAAGTACCCTAACTCGCAAACAGCGGACTGACCGACAGACCGACGGAAAAGTGATCGGTATCGGTACCCAGGACCCTCCGCTTACAAAGCGACCACCACCAATTGAGCTAACGAGGGGCTTGTGAACACAGTTCGCAAACCACTACAATAGTCAGATGGTATCCGGCCATAGGAACAGTAATCCCGCCCTAAGGTAAATTCATCTAATCAGTCCACATCCCCATATTACGGGAGGTACTGTACATTATGTAGATGACCTTTTTTTTTGTTTTAAGCGCCATCTCCGTAATGAATAATACTAACAGAAAAAAATGTATTTCCTTTGGGCGTGGCAGCAATACGAGAGAATAAGAATTTCAAAGCAAATGTAGATTCCTTTTCCACACCTTTTCAACAACCACAAAAATCTACCATAGATATTCAAAGATCAAAGCAAACTCATTTTTTCCCACCTAAGTCTCAAACGTCGACAATTTCCATAATATCGGAAATTGCACCCTAGGCGTAGCCCAAAGGGACGGACTGCTCTTTGCTTGACTCCCCACAATGTCGGAATTTCCCCGGGCTGGAAACCTTTGTGTACACCGTACCAGCTTAGACCGGAAAATCCATCCTGTCTGCCGCAAAAAACGAGGAAGGCACGACAGGCCCGTATCCAGGAATTTATTTCGGGGGGGGGGGTTTGCCCGCGGAATTTATTTCGGGGGTGGGGTTTGCCCACAAAAAGTACAAAAAAGACATAGATCAGAGGTTAAAGCCCACAAAAAACATCACTTTTGTGGGTTTCGGGGGGGGGGGGATTCGAACCCCATAACCCCCCCTGGACACGGCCCTGAGGCACGACCTCTGTTCTAATTTTCTTCTTCTTTCTGGAGTCCCAAAACGTCAGTGAAGACGTGGAAAGACGTGAAGACGTGGTCCGTTTGTTAGCACGATAACTGTCGAAGGGGTTGAGATATTTTGATGAAATTTGGTATGAGGATCCTTTGTGTCAAAGTTCAGGTCAAGTTCCGAGGCCCCACATTTAGGGGTCGGGTTTCAAATTAAGGGGCGAACAATATATTTTAAAAGCTAGCGAGATAGTCGATTTAGAGGCAAGGAGTCGATTAGAGGTTCGCACCGGGGGCAAGAACATGCGATGAATCAATTTCTGAACTATATTTTTCTTGTCAGACAAGTAGTTCTGCCAAAATTTGCCTAAACCCAGAAATTTGGTACACTCGGAAAGTTAAATTTTTAAATAACACCGCTACGGTATCATTTTTGTGTGCATTTTCAAGCGGTTGATTATATGGACCAAGAAGTCCAATAAATATTAAATTTATGGGATCCCATCAAAAACCTTCGGTCTTGTTCCTTGAGAGTTGAGAGACACGAGCTCTGTTCTGGCATACTTCTTCTTCTTCCCTGACTAATGTCGATGGTTGGAGCCTTCTTTTGCAACGTCTACCACATTTTCTCAATTTCTTATGTACAGTATAAGAATGCTTATGTGAACGTTTGTTGACAGTGGACTTTTTCCATTTTCGTGCACTTGCTGTGTTCAAAGCTAACTACCAGTTAGCCAAAGTAGGTAATTAAGGGCATCTGAAAACACCTGTATAGGTATTTTGGACCTTCATTCTACCATTTAGCCCGAAACTGCACTCTTCACATAAGCATATAAAAAACGGCGTACGCGCGTCTGTCACCCTCTCATGGGCTTATTCGTCTAATTGACTCTTGAGTAGGTTTGGTTTGTATGTATTGTGTTTTCCTAATTATGTCTTCTTTTTTCTATTGTACGGTACTCCACTGTTTGTGTGGTACTCCAAATGTACTCCATTTGTGGGTTAAAAATAAATTATTTATTATTATTATTATATCTCTACTGTGCTATAGCTGAGCCTGGTCAAAGCCCTGAGGTACACCCATCCAAAGACTAAGAAACACCTCACGGGTCAAGCAAGCGATACGTCTGGTTTATGCTGCAATCCGAGGATGAGGGTCGCGGACTAGAATTCTTACTAGAATTTTCGGCACTATCATCAATTTTATACGGAAAAGTTTTCAACTTGACGACGAAAGTGCAGGAAATTCGGCCGGATAACCCTGATCGTGTATCCCCATTAATTACATCCAGTCTGCATTTTCTGATGACGCTTCAATAAAAAATTACCACGAGGGGGTATGAACTATGAAGAGATCAGACAATATGTTGTTCAGATGTATTCCCTTTATTGCATCCTCCCCGGATACCGGAACTAAAAAAAGCGAAAGTGGAAAGGGAGGAAGATCAAACGCTGACCTCGGCTAAAAACAAAACAGACGTTTCCCTATACTCACCAATCGCTAGATATTCCTGGGTTACCGGATCAAACAGCGGCCACACTTGCCTGGAGGCAGCTCTCCTTCCTTCTGGCTGGATAGAGTCTGATCCTGAATTCGGATCCCTGAAATGAAAGGGGCTTTCAAAACCATTCAACCGTTTCTCTTGTCTACGGAACGTCTGGAAATGCGCAATTTGTCGTAAAACAAAGATCAGGTCATTACTGACGGGGTCGTGCGCAGTTAAAGCACGTATCGGAACTTCATATGTTGCATATTTAATCACTTGAATCCGGAAATCAAAATGACACAACGAAGAGAGACAAAAAAATGTTTCGGTATTTTTCCGACTCATTTGACACAAAAAACGCTTCGAGCGACCACGCTACGATGCTGCGTCAAATTTCGCGGCGTCACTTGTCTCAAATTAAGCACGGCCACACTCTTTGCCGGCTAATCATGTCGCGCTCGATTCTAAGCAGTGAAAATCCTTATCTGAAGGTCTAAATTCAAGTGACTGCATCTGCAACCTTTCAGGTGGAAGTACTTAAAATGCTAAACACAAATTTTTGGTTGAATTTTTAGGTTAATGTTTATTTTCAGACCTTTTAAGAAACGTCGACTGAGTCCTTTAACTAGAGTTAGAAGCTCATATGGCACTTGCAAGGCTTGGTCAGAGGATGAAAGTAGGAATTTGCCAATTTGTGGGTTTATTTTGATCATTTGTAAGCAGTACCCCTGAAATAAGAATGACCATGGGCCCTTCGAAATCACGAGAACGTATCGTTTGGTAAATTATTTATTTTTGCACTTGGCTGTGATGATGCGCACCTTAAGGACGTTAGAAATTAACCTGTGAGATCATGAAAATGTACATTTTGCTCAAAAGAATTGTTTGTACTTGAAGGAATTCACTTGTAAGCAAACCCCTCGAGGCAAACATGAGCATAAGCCCTTGGGGATCATTAATATGTATCGTTTGGTCAAAAGTAGTTTTTCCGTTTTCGGGTAAGATGTGCACTTTAAGGGTGCTAGAAATTAATTTTTAAGCAAACCCCTTGCTGCAAAAATGATCATGGGCCCTTGGGGATCATGAAATGTATCGTTTGGTCAAAAGTAGTTTTGCACTTTGCGGTTAACATGCGCGCTTTAAAGTTTAACGGAAAAGCCAACTTATGTGCGTGTCATTCAATTGGATACACTGAATTATTCGGATTCTACAAAGGGATTTTTTTATTTTCCACTATCTGCCCCAGTTATGAGGCTCAGAATATCTCCTGCCGTCCCCACAGCGTAAATTCTACTATGACGCGAGAAAGTTTAATCTCAACACAAACGCAGCTTTTCAGTGGGCAGTGGTGAGATTGGTGACGATTGCTTAGTGCCCGAACCAAATTTTTTTTATAAATCTTCCTCGTAAGGCATACAACAAAAATACAAGCGCATAGAGGCACCACAAATCACACGGAAATTTCACTATTTGAAAATCGATTATTCTTGAATAGCGGAACAACGAAGTAACTCATTTTCAGCAGGTTCAAGCCAATTTAACTGAATAAGTGATTGGTAACTAGATTGTCCTATCCTAGCCCTTTTCGGTTAAACTTTAAGGGAGCCTGAAATTCATTCGTAAGCAAAACCCTTGAGGCAAAAAAGATCATGGGCTCATGGGGATCACGAAAATGTATATTTTGCTTAAAAGTATTTTTTGTACTTTGCGGTTAAGAAAAGTATAATAGCCTACTTTAAGAAATGGTCGGATCTGGAAGAACAATTTTTAAACAATAAATTCCGGACCCCCCTCCTATTCTCCCCACAGAGCCCGGATCCGATCCGGTTCTGTAAATGATTTATCTATATCCCACCAAGTTTCATCCCGATCTCTACGGTCAAAGCGGGTCACGAATTTTCCGGTCCCCCCAGTCAATCGCTAGTACCAAGCGAGAACAGTATTAGTTATTCGCAGATCCCGTAGGGAAAAAAGGTACCCGGATTCCCGTAAACGTGTCCGGAATTTTGGAACAACATTCCGGGCACGGAAAACGTCCCGGAATTCCGCGGTTTGACAGGAATTCCGCGTTAAACTGCGGAATTCCAGGAAACAAGACTCCCCAGGCGGGATTTCCGTTACGTTTTCCGTGCCCGGAATGTTGTTCCAAAATTCCGGACACCTTTACGGGAATCCGGGTACCTTTTTTCCCTACGGGATATTCGTGAGTGGCTCGTGTTTAGTTTAGTTTTTTTTTTTATTCTTCCAATTTTGTTTTTGATTTTCGGTTGTTTGTTCTGTTTTGTCTCGTTTGATGATCTTCATCCACTTTTTGGCATTTTTCATCGAAATTTCCGTCTGAAGAAGGGAGGCGGTTGTCCTTCCGAAATATTCGCTTCGTTTTTCAGATTTTCATTGGCCCTTAAAAAAACATTTTCGTCTGTTTCCCCCCCCCCAAACAATTTTCGGATCCGGTCCGGACATGAAAAAAAATATCAGCCCCTGATATGCCTGTCACGTTCTGTCGGGAAAATTCCAAAAACTGCCATCACCGGATTTCCGGGAAACCCCCCTCAAAGTGTCCGGATAAAGTCCGATTGTGTTACCGATTTATCTAGAGCAGATGCTTGTTGTTCCCAGCAAGTTCCACCCCGATCCCTCCAGTCTAACCGTTTCACGAGATTTCCGGTCTCCCCCCTCCACCCCCCCCCACAGTTGTCGAATCAGATCCAGACACGGGACATCAGAGACATGTCTTCTATTCAGTTATTAGGTTTCATTCGAATCCGACCACCCGTTCGACTCAATTTAAGTTGCGTTTTAATAAATAAATCAATATTCCGGATTCCCCCTCCCTCCACCCCCCATCCCCAGATGGTCGGACCGGGAAACTGAATATTTACAAGTTAGTTTCGGGTCCCTGACACGCCTGCCAAGTTTCAACGTCCTAGCTCATCTGGAAGTACCCTAACTCGCAATCGTGGGACAGACCGTCCGACCGACAGACGGAATTGCGACCAGTACTTGAGCCAGAAGCTGGAAGTGCTTGGTTTCGTTCTGTAAACCAAAACCGGTCTTTGCCTCAGGCAAGCCGTCCAGTCAGTTACAGCTTGCGTGACGTCCATATCAATAGACAGGTTACGTCACTCTCAACAACAGAATGTCGAGCAAAGAATGTTCTCGGTATGTTTTAGACGAACACTGTAGAAATCAATGGCCTATTTTTAGATTATATTATCATTATTATTACAAGCATGTGGTTCCTAGAAAACTAACAGGAAAACGATGCTAAAATTAAATCTTAGACGTTAGAAATGGGCCGTAGGATTTCAAAATACACAGTAATATGCAGATAGGAAAACTACCAAGATTTTGGGCTGTCAAAGCACAGAGAAGGAATTAAGATCTCTTTGTCATTCGTAAACAGAATCGTAGAAATTCAAACATTCATTAAAGTGGTCTACAAAGCATAAAGCGTAGATTTTAAGCACGTCTAAAGTTTGACGAAAATAAGAGGAAGGAGGAAGTTGGTGGTTTTCCTGGCTGAATGCGATACAGCCACTGATCTTTAAATTGCTAGATCCTGCTATTTTATGTTTTCTATTCAGTCATATCCACTAGTAACTCTGTTCTAACCTCTAACTTTAAAGTGAAGAATCCTTTGGAGATTTTGACTAGTAAAATACACATTTTCACAGAAGGGTCGATAATATCCTAGTACATCACAACCTTTACGGTTTTTGAAAAAAAAGTTACCGTGATATGTTTATTATTTTTCTTTCTTTCGTTCTTGATTGTAGAAAGGCTATTATGATTGTGGTCTGCGTCAGTTGGTTTATATTTTTCCAATTGAATTAATGTGTTGTTAACCAAAATTTTATATTTAGTCAATCTTTGAAGGACTAAAACAAATAATAACAATAAGAGTAATAATTATTACTGTCGATCTGAACTGTTCGTTATCCATGCATTCAAGATGTATCTACTGCCTGGTCAGGAAGCACTTATCGTCTGTGAACAACTTCAGTTAAAGTCCGTATCAAAACCTGCAAGCGCTAGTCCTAATATGATCTCCTTCATCTTGACATAAACCAAGCCTCTCTTGTGGGTCACCGTCAAGACCAGCCAAGATTGGAAATTCGTGTTCTGCAAAGCAACCAATTTTAAGCAAGAACAGTCATACAAATTAAAGTAGATTAAAAATATTCGAAGGATTAATCACAGATACTGACGATTCATTATGGTCACCATAGAAATTAGGAGCCCCGTCGTCGCCTTATCGCATCCAGATGGTGGGCAAAAGGGCTAGCCATTAGCAATCTGAAGGAAGCGGGTGTGGGTGCGGTTTTTATGGCACTTGCAGCTTCGCTCAAGTGCCATATACCGATCACTTTTCGGTCTGTCGGTCGGTCTGTCAGGCCACTCATCTCGAGTTACGGTACTTCCAGATGAGCTAGGACGATGAAACTTGGCAGGCATATCAGGGACCCGACCAAACTAATTTGGAAATAGTCACTTCCCCGATCCGACCACCGTGGGAGAGTGGAGGGATGGGGAATCCGGAATATTGACGTATTTATAACTTTTGAACGGGGAATCGGATCTTAATGAAACTTGATGTTTGGAAAGACCTCGTGTCTCAGATGTCACATTTCAAGTCCGGAATGGATCCGGTGACTTTGGGGGGAGTTGGAGGGGGGGGGTCGGAAATCATGTGACATATTCAGAGTGGACGGATCGGGATGAAACTTGGTGGGAAGAACAAGCACAAGCCCTAGATACATAATTGACAAGACCGGACCGGATCCGAATATTGTGGGGGGAGTTAGAGGGGGGGTTCCGGAATTCCGGTGATCCCGACTTAAGATACTTACACATGTGCTGGGACGATGGAACTTGGCAATCATATTAGGGACCCGACCAAACTAACTTGGAAATAGTCATTTCCTCGATCCGACCACCGGGAGGGACGGGCGAGGGGGAATCCGGAATGTTGACGTATTTATAACTTTTGAACGGGGAACCGGATCTTAATGAAACTTGATATTTGGAAAGATCTCGTGTCTCAGACGTCACACTTCAAGTCCGGAATGGATCCGGTGACTTTGGGGGGAGTTGGGGGGGGGGGAATTGTTTGACATGTTCAGAGTGGACGGATCGGGATGAAACTTTGGGTGAAGAACAAGCACAAGCCCTAAATACATAATTGACAAGACCGGACCGGATCCGAGTACTGTGGGGGAGTTGGAGGGAGGGTTCCGGAATTCTGGTGATCCTGACAAGACGCTTAGACATGTGCTAGGACGATGAAACTTGGCAGGCATAGCAGGCATTCACTTAAGAACAGTCGGATTTTGCTTCCAAATGATCACAGCAAACACACGCACTGGCGAATTCCTACTTTCATCATTTTACCAAGCCTTGCAAGTGCCATATGAGCTTACAGCTCTTGTTTAGGAGTTTATTGCCCTTTTAATGAAGGAAAAGCTTGCCAGTATTATGGTATGCAGAGAAGAGTTGGGATTGTCGTCTTAAAAACAAAACAAAAAAACACGGCTAATTGGCTGTTGTTTTGTCGCAGTTGGTCTGCGAGGCCTACAATATGTTGCTGCTTATTCTCAGGTTAAAAAAAACGTTGCGTTTCTGCATTTAGCATCAAAACGGTAAAAGTAAAAGGTCACACCATATCTACAGCTCGCAGGCTTTGTGCAATATTCCAGCAACAATTATTTTTATTTTGTGGTGGGACTGTTTATATTTTGTTTAGTGTGTTTGTACACTAAGCACTCATGGAATGTATGACATAAGGCGTGAATGGTGTTTTTGTAATTATAGGGAGAAAACCTTTTTTTTTACAAAATACTCGCCTTGCATTATCTTATCCTACTTTTTACGTAAAAAAAACGTAATGCAATCGATCGCAATCGGGTAAGACAATTTGCGGTTTATTGAAAAGTTCCGGCGTGACTTCTTAAAGCTTAGAAATCTTTCCCTTAAAGGGCCTGTCTTACCTATAATACTAACGCAACCTCCTTCCGTAATCACTCCATCCATTTCTAAACCCGGAGACCCGAATTTCGTACGGTACATTCTAACCCCTCTAACAAAACCTCGCTGATTTTCTCAATTGCCGTGTTTTGCTACCTTCGATGCGTATTACGCTGTCGACGGTTGTCTTATGCGAGAAGTTTTTCCATACGGAAAACCGGTTATGTAAATTTATATTTTTCCCTGTCTTTGCTAGAAGTCCAGGGGTCTCGACAAAGGCTCAAAACAGCAAAAGCCGTGAGTAATTTTTTTGAAAGCAGAGTCTAGTAGTATTCAATTAAAGTATTCAATTATTTTAAAATACTGGAAGTTTCAGATGGATATTTTTTTTTCAGATATTTTTTTACTTCTTAAAAAAAGACAACTACATTATAGAAAAAAAAACTCAACAACCACATAAAAGACAAAAGTCCTGTGAGTCATGTGAGTGGCTATATCTTCTAACCACCTTTTAACCTAAAATGATTCAATAAATACTAACAGAAAAACTAATCTAATATATTTTCAAAAAAAGAAAAAAGACGTAAGAGAGAAAAAAAGAAAGAGAAAAAAGAAAAGAACAGGAAAGAAAAATGTTTCCCTCGTCTACTGGACGTTGAAAAGTAAATAGTGCGAGGGGTCCTTATAAAGTGCAGATGTTCTGGTGCACCAACAAAACTTGCCTTTGAGAATGTTCTCTTAAGCTCTCAAAAGCTACCGCAGAGGTTTCTTCGTGCCATTAAAGGTACTCCAACTTTGTCCGAACTTCACGCTCCAGCAATCTCAATAACTTCCAGGAAAGCTGGCAATGTCCTTAGCAAGCGAAGTTCCAATAGCAGAGATACTAATACCAGTACGAAAACAGTAACTGTCGACTCGAGTTCCGGCAGAGAACTTCTGCACGGTTATTCAAGTCTGGAATTTCTATTTTAAATCACCAACTTTCGCTTTATACAAACCCGCCCAGCACAAATACTAATGCCAGTACTGAATATAATGACTTGTCCATCGGGTTCTGGCAGAGAACTTCTACAATGTTGAAACTCCAACACAAATTTCGTTCCTGGATTCATCAGATTTTGCTTTGCCCGGCAATTGTTCTGAGCGACCATCGAATCATCAGATTTCGAATATCCTATTTCTATCCTACAAATCACTTTTCAGTTCAAAAAGTAAAAGCCTACAACAAAAATAAAACAAGAGATTCAAATTAATCATAAAAATGAAATGATTATAAGGTGGGAAATGAAAGATGAGTCTGATTCATTTTACAGACAGAAGGAATTTCAGAACTGCAGAGCCGAACTGCACCGCCAATAAAAGTTCATTCGTATCTCCGCCCGTTTCGTTTAATAACAAAAAACAATTAGTATGTACTGATTGTCGATAGGGGCTGACAAATACCTTTATCAACTTTTACTTCTAACACATTTCCATTTTTACTTGTCCGGCGAGAAAGTAACGTTCAGATATGTATTCGTGTGTCTCCTTATCCCTATTTCCATTGTCACAATAGCTTGAAAACAGTGCTGTTTCATCCCTTAATCTGAAATCCTCTCGTTGAGGATCCTCACACCAAGTTTCAACAAAATATCTCAACCCCTTCGAGAATTTCGTGCTAACGAACGGACGGAAAGACGGACAAACTCTACGGAGGCATAGTTATCCGATCACTAACGTTTGGGGAAAAACAAGAGCTGTAAGCTCAAGTGGCACTTGCAAGGATAGGTAGTAGCAAAGGTATCAGCTAAGATTCGCGCTTTCACGGCACACATGATTATGGGCCCTTCGGGATCACAAAAAGTATGGTTTAGTCATAAATATGTTATGAATGAATGAATTAAGGATTTATGACGCACTGCCCAAGGGCGTAAGTGCAGTAAAAAAGGACAAAGAAATATAAAATAGTCGCTAAACACTCAAAACTAATTTCCATAAAAGTTCACTAATGTAGGATAACATTCATGGGATCGTGGACAGTTAAATTTCCAATCGGAGAACACAAATTAGAGGAGAGGGCTTCAAGCGTCAACAATGGGTCGGAAATTGGCAGACGGCGGATCAGGTAGCGGTTCCGCGTGCGCCGTGGTAGGTATAGCAGAAATCTCAGATATTTGAAGTAAGTCGAGCGTATGCGTCAAAGGTCATTTTTTCTGAGAATAGGATATAGTCCAGCAAGGAAGTTTACATACGGTGCGCAAAAGGCAGTATATAACTTCCCAAGCCCAGGTCTGCTGTATCTCGAACGGTTCGGCAAAATTTTTACTTTGACTTATTCCATTAGCGGCTGATTTGACGGCTTGCACTTTGCGGTTACAATGTGCACTGTAAGGGGGTTGAGAATCCATTTTGTACGCAAAAGCGCTGAAGCACAAGTGATCATGAGCCCTTACGGATCGCGAAAGTGTATAATTTGCACGAAAGTATTTTATTGCACTTGGTGGCTATGATGCGCGCTTTAACGGGGAGTACGGTACTACGGATTCATATGTAAGCAAAATCCTTGAGGCACAAATGATTTGGGCATTTAGGGATCACGATAATGTATCTTTTGGTTAAAAGTATATTTTTCAAGTTTGACTAGGCACTCTAGGTGAACAGGGCAGGGTATTGAGAGATAACCAAAAAGGGTAATTTTGGATTTCAGCTATACTTTAAGCAGTGATTACAGGACAGTCTTCAAATCTCGTCCGTCGGTGTGTCTCAGAGGGCCAGTAGCGCTGTGACTAGCACGGGTAGACAACTGAAGGGCACAAACTGGTTCTCTCGAAAACCGGGCCCCAGAACCCAGACCCCGACGATTGTCGAGAGAACATCCCCATTCGAAACGTCCCCATGACAAAACGTCCCCGGGTATAGAACTTTTTTTTCCATCGCTGAGGGATAGCTAGGCATATGAGATTACTGATTGCGTCTTCAGTTCAGACCAAAACAATTCTTGGAATATAAACTTTTGAAAACCACGATGGGTTGACTACTTCAGCATTTAACCGATAGTTAAGAAACAAACCAAAGCGTTGATCCCGCCTGTAGCCATTTCTTAAAGAAAGCACAAAGATTTAGTAGTTTGTCAATTTTCGTTTTATCTTTTTATTTAATTAGTTTATTTGTGTGTTAGTTTACGCTGCGATATAACTCATTGATCTCGCTTTTTTCGATTCAAATTTGATGATAAATATAAATAAAGGATTTTATCAAAGGATCAAACCCGTCTAACCCCGACTGTAGCCATTTCTTAAAGAAAGCACAAAGATTTAGTAGTTTGTCAATTTTCGTTTTATCTTTTTATTTAATTAGTTTATTTGTGTGTTAGTTTACGCTGCGATATAACTCATTGATCTCGCTTTTTTCGATTCAAATTTGATGATAAATATAAATAAAGGATTTTATCAAAGGATCAAACCCGTCTAACCTAGATTTACTATGTCTCGCTACCTAACTAATCGTTCCCTCCGATTTCGTTTCCTCGCGTCCCATGTCATTTTTATCCAGCATGACGGCACTACGTCATAATAATAACTACGTTTGGGGACGTGTTGTCACGGGGACGTTTCGCCAGGGGACGTTTTGTCATGGGGAAGTTTCATCGGTAAGCCGACCCCGAATCCCAGATAAACTGTGTTCACCTTCTGAAATTCATTGCGGAGACGTGAAGATATGGAATCCCCACGCTCTTCTAGGTTTTGATTTATATGTCTAATATTTATTTACTAAAATGACCTCAGGCCCTTTTCTGCTCGCGTTCCGGGGTCACGTTTTCGCGCCCGAAAAATTCCTCTTGGTGCATGATTGAAAGAAAAATATACGGCTATTTTACTACTGCTCTCTCGTTCCTATGCTACAATAGCCGTACCATACAAATTTCAAAGAAGACAAGACAATCCGGTTGGTCAGTCTTTTGATTGCCGAGACTTCCGACTTGACCTCGTAAATTCCAGGAATCCCAGTCTAGGATGCTGAAAAAGATTAGTACCGGAAAGTTCGAATCGAGAAATGATTCCGATCCCGTGAAAGGATTGCTTTCAAAAGTAGGAAATATTTCGTGGTCTCAGAAGCGTTCTAGGGCGAGGAAGTTCATGTCAGGAAACTTGAAAGTAAACTCGAGGAAAAGTACTTGTTGAAATTCAGAGTAGGAGTCGGGATATTTCCCAGAGTAGTAAAAAGTAAAGTATGAAAACCGTTTAGAAAAACTTCCAGTGGCACTCCCGTGAAAACCAAGGCGGATTCCACACCAAAATCATGATGACTGTTTTTTTCGTTTCTCTCTTTTTCCTTTTTTTGCCGTTAATATTTATATGTATGCGTAATTTATTTATACTAATATTTCCAGTAAATTAGGTTTTTGTCTTTGATGAATGTGGATAGTGATAAATTTTGAGGGGGTATCGTGGAGAAAGACTAACAAAAGATTTGTGGATAATTTCTGTTGTGAAAAAAAAAAATACTTGACATAATTTGCTTGGTTGTCGTGTAATGCGATTATCCGCAATGTAGGCTAGTGTATAGGTAGTTGATCCCCCAACAAGATAGCCTCAGGGGATCTTGCCTCTGGTTCTATATGTGTGTTATCAGGGACCCATAAATTTCCTGTAATGACTCGCCATTCAGGGAGCTTGTCAATAAGAGATTTCTGATGCGCTTTTGGCCGAGCGTCAGATAGTTCGAGAAATATCGACGGGGATAAAATATTGCCTTGAGGGAGGAGTCTCTTTGGTCTCACGTCCAAGGAGGCCCGGGATTGGCTTTATCTGAGCAAGAACGCCGATTCGACCCAAGTGGAATTTTTGGAAACTAGGTGAGGCTCAGGCAACATAGGAGCATAGGAAATGACAAGCCCCCTGAATGGCGAGTCATTACAGGAAATGTATGGGTCCCTGGTGTTATGTAGTATTTTTAGTACATCAAGAAATAAATTAATGAATGCATGAAACCGGAAATCCTTTTCAGAATTAAGAAAACTCTCGGAAACGCTCTGAATATCCGCCGGACTGGTTGCGTGGACGCGGTCACAAATTAGAAGGATTTGAATTATATTTCCCTCGGAGAATAATGAGGATCTCATTGATTAGCGAAAGCCAGGCGGAAACCGGAATGGAAGCCCGCCGGATTTCTGTGTTGACTGTCGTTCAGAAGTTAGAAGAGTCTGGAGACCAACGTGAGACAAATCTCGCTTAGCGCGGCTTAGCGTAAGCCCAGTTGAGCAAATATTGCCTTCGACCTGACAGTTTCATTCCGCTTAGCTAGATACTGCTTGCAGGTGGATCTCGGACGGAAACCAGAATTATTTTGCAATTACAAATCCGTCCGGAAACCCAGACGGAAACACATCCAGACAAAAATACTAGCATGGAGTTCGCTCGGGAAATTGTAATGCTTTCTATTAGCGATAATCAGGT
The DNA here is from genome assembly GCA_023053555.1 of Branchinecta lindahli. Classification (NCBI taxonomy): domain Eukaryota; kingdom Metazoa; phylum Arthropoda; class Branchiopoda; order Anostraca; family Branchinectidae; genus Branchinecta; species Branchinecta lindahli. The sequence continues at coordinate 12,593,220 of JAKZAO010000004.1, read as the reverse complement.
GTAAACAGAAACAGAACGGACTGCCGGTTGGAATCTACGAAAAACAGGATGCATCTGGTATTAAAACAGGATGCATCTGGTATTTCGATCCACCATTTTAGGTTCATTAATAAACTTCAGTTATTGGCCGGATTCCGGACCGACTATCCATCCGATACCAGAATGACGAGGGTGGAGATTTACAAGGATAAAAATGCTATTCGTGCACGACGAGAGTGACGTGCCTGAAATGCAATATGTTTATTTTTACTACATCTTCTGAACAAGTCTACTTGGTATCTCCCTTATTCTGAATGGCGAGTAAGCTAAAAATTTTTTTTTCGGACAAGGTCGAATGGGAACACCACAATGTCCCGACTTCTGCCAAAATATCTACCTATCGTTCGGGAGTTACCTAGGACACAGACAGACGGACAGATCCATGATATCACAGGTAGCCTTACTATCTCTGATCATAAAAGTTTATCATCATAAAAAATTGTGCCTGCAGCACCTTTCGTAGTCGCTTTTCCTCTATTTACTGAATGGTCCGTGATTTGGCTTGTGATTTTGGGGTTTTAACCACAATAAAAGTTAGTATCTGTTCGGGAAGTGGCGGAATTTTGCCAGAAGAGAGCACCGTTCAGTTTAATTTTGTCTCAAGTACATTTCTTGCAAGCTGCTGCCTGGCTTCGTTCTCTCCAGCGAAAGTTGAAATGCTGGAATAATGTAAATTCCTCCTCTACTTGCCAATTTGGTATAAAAACCGAAAATGATAAATAAATTTTCAGTAACAAATATAACTGTTGAACTTGACGAGCTGCATAGGAGTCTGTCGGTCGCGGCGTTTTCTCCGCATCACGGTCTTGTCGGTTTGTTTGAAGCGTAATCTGTTCGAAGTGTATTATAATATTAAGTTGTGTTCTTTCTTTTTTCTATCTACTCCACTATTTCTATTTTAGGCTACTGAAGTGGGTTGATAAAAAGATTCATTCATTCCTTATATTACGAATGGCCTTTTGCCTCACCTTCTAAATATCGATGAGATAAACACAAACATCACCTTATAATATTTCTTAAAATTCGTACACTTTTTGGGATCCCAAAACGTTAGTGACGGATACCTATGACATCGCAAAAGTTGTCCGTCTGTCTGTCCGTCTGTCCGTCTGTCTGTCTGTCCGTCTGTCCGTCTGTGCGCACGATAACACTCGAAGGGATTGAGATATTTTGATGAAACTTGGTGGGAGGATCCTTCGGGTCAAAGTACAAGTCAAGTTCGAAGATGGGCTCTGTAGCTCTATATTTGAGGGTGGGGGAGGGGTTTCAAATTAAGGGGCAAAAAAATATTTTTTTAAAGCTGTTTAGATAGTTGATTTAGGGGTAAGGAGACACGCTGAATCCGAATATGAAAGTTATTTTCTCGCCGGACAAGTAGTTCGCCCGGAATCCGGACAAAACCGGAAAGTTTGTTAAAAGTAAAAGTTGTATTTGAAGTTGATTAGATGTTTGATTTAGGGGTAAGAAGACATGCTGAATACGATGGTGAAAACCATTTTCTTCCCTGACAAGTAGTTCGCCCGGAATCCGGCGAAAACCGGAAAATTTGATAAAAGCAAAATTTGTATTTGAAGTTGATTAGATATTCGATTTAGGGGTAAGTAAACCTGCTGAACACGATGGTGAAAACCATTTTCTTGCCGGACAAATAGTTCGTCCGGAATCCGGCCAAAACCGGAAAATTTGTTAAAAGCAAAATTTGTATTTGAAGTTGATTAGATGATAGATTTAAGGGTAAGAAAAAACGCTGAATCTATATATGACAATCATTTTTTAACCGGGCATATAGTTCGTCCGGAATCCGGTTGAAACCGGATTTTTTTTTTTAGAAGTTAAAGTTTTATTTGAAGTTGATTAGATGTTCTTTATAGGGATAAGGAGATACGCTGAACTCGTTTCTGAACTATTTTTTGTTTTTGCTGGGCAAGTAGTTTGCTCGGAATTCGGCCGAAACCGGAAATTTGGCAGAAGTACACCAGGAAGTTTCGATCAGTATCGTCAAATAGATATGGCTTATACAGGTATATCTGAAATTGGTTTTCTCAGATGATTAGCCTGGCGAAGACTGGATTTGGCGAAGACAAGACGTAGTTAATATTAAATTTTTGGGATCCCATCGAAAACTTTGGTCTTGTTCATCTGTGTTTCCTGCATTTCCTTATCTTTGCATTTCATGTGTTTCTTGTCTATTGTTTCTGACCGGTATAATTCTTGGCCCTTGCCGGGCCCCCAATGCCCTAGCACCTCGAACCGCCCATGCAGATCAAATACTTTAACAAATAAGGTGAATGTCTGTTTCCCGAAATTTTGGTTTAATAACCGCGTCATTCTTTAGTCCAGGGAAATTCAGTTAGAAAATATTAACGTGAGAGAAAATGAGGATAATTAATTTCCCTATCCGACATCTGTTCCGAAAATCTTCCGGACATAACATGAACAATGAATTAAATTTCGACAAAGGATACAATTTTGCTAGAAATTTGGTTCGTCGGAGTAGGCTTTCAATTAATTATGACGTTAAAGTATGTTTTCCTCCTCCTAGTTTTGTAGACAGCGGTCGACAGTAGGCAGATAACATTTTGTTTCGGGATATATTTTTGCTTGCTTGGATGGATATACCTAGTTCATCCCAAATCCGGTAAAAACCGGATATTAGGGAATGAGATAACTCTCTCTTTAAAAATCTATCAGGCTCCCTTGCTTCTTCTTCTTTAAGGCAGGAGCTCCGTTCTTGTGCATTTATTCTGCTTCTACCTTGACAAATTTTGATGTTTGGAGCCTTGTTTTGCAACGATTTTGCAAATGAACTGATTGCGTAGACGAGCAAAATACGAGCTCTACTGCTGGTGATATTTGTCGCCAGGAACAAGGAGTTCAAACTTAAACAATTTAGATCCAAGACGTGAGGGGTACCTAAGACGTCCTCAATTTATGTTTGTCCGGCGGTCTGTATGCGACTACGAAAGCTCACGAGCGGATGTAACATGCTGATGAAAGTTGCGCAGATGGTGTGGGAAAACTTGAGATCAAGAGTGAGTTTAATTTCGTATGGGCTTTCCACCTGAGAAACTGGGTTGATTTTAGGTTCAAATACGTGCTGAGTCGGCAAATGTTCACAAATGTTGTTAGTTCTTACTTGGAATCGATGGTTGTGGTAGATCCGGTCAAAACCTGAAATTTACAAATGAACCTAACTGTACTCCATCCTCGGGGTTGTCGACTCTACTCGAACATACATTTTGGGTATCTGATCGTAAGGTCCAAGTCAGAGGCTGGAAAGAGCCCTCGGATGCCACTGACAAGAAACTCCAAGCCTAGACTCACGCCCGGTAATAAAATTGTTTTCGTCAGTCAGAATGGAATGGGATGTATTTACTCACGCGCGTGAAATGAAAGAGATGACATTCCCGACGAAGAAGTCACAGCTTTCGCTCTCAGCCTCTTCTTGGAGGCTTTTCGACTTGGATAGCTTCAAGCATTCGAGGTCGTCCCCCGTGACAGATGTCGGGATCCCCTGCAAAGAACTACTTTTACTCTGACATCCAAATTGTACGCGACATTCCAGTCTCCTAGGAATGCAAGTCCGTCGTCTATTATTTGTATTGCAAAGGGCTTGTCGTGAGAGTAATTACACAAATGGGTAATTTGTTTGCGCTCCCTAGCAATGTGTATGAATACGAACCGAGAATGTAATCAGTTCGTGGTTTCCAGCCGGTGCCAAGCTGTCCGGTGGAAAGCTGGATTCTAAATCCTAACTTGAATTGGACTAGCAGACAGGGTTGCCAGGAAAGACAAACTAAATCACATTTAACAACAAAAAATCACTAAAAGCAGAAACGTCAGCGACGCTGCGTTGTTTTCAGTTTGGTCATTTGGGGAGAATTTAGTTTATTTTTACGCCCTTTTCTACGAGAAAATCACCAAAGTCTGGTAATCTGGTGAATTCTGCAAAGTCAATACCATATTCAAAACATTCGGAGCTGTAAATACATATTCAATATAGTCATTTGATGTTTTGACTCGTTCTTGAAATAAAAAAAATGTTAACTTAGATGGTACAACAACAAATACTTCGGAAAAATAACGATTGCCAACCCTTTCAGATTTTTGGGATCCCAAAATGGAAGTTCCGTCTGTCCGTCAGTCTATTGGCACGATAACTCTTGAAGGGGTTGAATTATTTTGTCCAAATTTAGTATGAAGACTCTTTGGGTCAAAGTACAGGTCAAGTTCAAAGATGGGCTCTGTAGCCCTATAATATTTAGGGGTGCGGGAGGGGTTTCAAATTAAGAGACGAACAAAAATATTTTTAAAAGCTAATGAGATAGTCGATTTAGGGGTGAGGATACATGCTGAATCCAAATATGAAAATTGTTTTCTCGCCGGACAAGTAGTTCACCCGGAATCCGGCAAAAAACGAAAAATTTGTGAAAAATAAAATTTTAATGTGAAGTCAATTAGAGGTTCAATTTAGGAAAAAGGAGACATGCTGAACACATATATGAAAATTATTTTTTCGCCGGACAAGTAGTTCGCCCGGAAACCGGAAAAATGATTTAAGTAAAAGTTTTATCTGAACTTGATTAGATGTCCGATTCAGGGGTAAGAAGACATGCTGAGTCCGTACATAACAATCATTTTCTACCCTGACATGTAGTGGGTCTGGAATCCGGCTGAAACCGGAAAATTTGTTTTGTGTAAAATTCTATCTAAAGTTGATTAGAGGTTCGCGTAGTGGCAGGGAGTCATGTTGAATCCGGATATGTAACTTATTTTCTCGCCGGACAAATAGTTTGCCGGAAACCGGCCAAAACCTGCAAATTTTTTAAAGGTTAAAGTTTGATCTGACGTTGATTAGAGGTTCGTTAAGAAGATATGCTGAATTCGTTTCGAGCTTTTTTGAACGGACAAGAAAGTTCAGCCACAATCAGGCAGAAACTGGAAACTCTGGAGAAGTAAGGCAGCTAGAAGTTGTGACCAATTTCGTGAAAGTATATATGACGTATAGCCTACCGGTAAACAAACGCTGAATCCATGCCTGAACTTGGTTTTCTCAGATGATTCGCCATAGGCCTTTATCTGTTTCTAGATTCAAATAGTAGAAATTTTCAAGGAATCTGGCGAAGACCGGATATCTACAAGATCCCATTGTCTGGATCAGATATGAATTAAAGTTTTGAGATCCCATCGAAACTTTGCTCTTGTTTGTTTTGTAGTAAAATCAGCAAAACCACCAGTTCTGTGAAACCATCGCTAGTAGCCTGTTTAGGCAAAATCACCAAACGAGAGTGTATTAGTTAGAGTGATTAGTTTTGTATTAGTATTAAGTGATGTGAAGTGTTTTGTTACCATTATGTATTTTGTACGGCCAATTGGCTATTAAATATTCATTCATTCATTCATAAGAAAATCACGAAATTTGGTGACAAATCTCCACCCGTGGAAACACCACTTGCAAGCAATAACCTAAGGATGGAGAATACTCTTGGAAAGGAGAGTGTAGGCAGGTCTGTATCCAGGACTTTAGGGGGGGGGGGGCGCGTCTCGAACCAAAAAGTACAAAAGATCAGAAGTTAAAGCCTACAAAAAACGATTATTTTTATATGTTTCGGGGGGGGGGGGGGGGTGAGCCTCATAACCCCCCTCTGGATACGGCCCTGAGTGTAGGATGTCCTACACTCTATTTCTTCTATCCGTCAGAGTTGCTAGGTTCAGTCCGCGTAGCCACCGAGCGAGGTTATGTCAGGCTCGAAAGAACAAACCAGCCGCGCCAGGAAACGAGAAATTCAGGACTCCTGCTCTCCCCCCAAAAAACACACACACAGTCACTAGTCCCTTATCGGACATGTCTAGAGGTGCTGATATAATTTCGTGGAAAACTAGGGCAAAGTAGGCTATATAATAGAGACGAGCGGCGGGCGAGCCGCCGTCATGCGTTAACATTTAGCTCGCGTGAAAATCCTTACATGCACGTGCTTGCAGTCAAAACACAGTTTTTAATAAGATTTTCTAATTTCCTATATAATTCCGTTCGGGGGGAAGGGTGTTCACCGAGTTGGGTATGGAGAGGGGACTCGCCAGGTTTTGGCCTAGACCCCTGCTCTGTACTTCTTCCAATAGACACTTATCTTGTTGGTGCTGTGGGGAGGTGAGCGAGTTGCCAGTTTCAAGCTTGGGTTTCGCAAGGGCTTTATAGAACAAAGCATGACTCTTCTTTTGTGTAAAACTTGCAATCTCCTGGGACATCATATCGGGGGAAAGTAAAAAGTCCCTCATAAGGGATCCCTTTGCTAGGGAACTGGGATCTGGGCACCGGAATCCGGCGACCTCTGTAAAATGGATTTCCCTAGATTAAGGATCGAAAGAGTTCAAAGCAAGTTCAACCGTCGCATCCACTTCCCTGTGATAGTAAAAACATCACAAAAGCAGAAATTATTATCTGTTCCTTTGGCACGTCTTGTACTTTTGAAGTCGTAAGACACGCGTGTCCTTTTGAGTCTGAAAAAAGACGAAAGGTGATGTAGGCCTACTTTCCAATCAAACTATATTTAACTTCCAGATGAGTCATGACGAGGAACTGAAATCGCAACTTAGTTCATGCCCGCGAGTTTTTAACACAGGACTACTTTTCATAAATACGAGCATGGATTGAATTTTTCTATATTCCGAAATATAATCCCGCACTGTCAGAAGTTTCATAACAGATAGTGCATAACACTTTCAAGAATAACACCTTTTCACTTAGAAATAAAGTGTTATGACTAATTAAGTTTACACTATTTCGTGCCTAGATCTCCAACAACACCTTCAATTGGTAAAAATGGTAACGGGAACGAAATAAACATAACAGATAACATCCCAAAGTGTTATCTGTTGAAACCGGGCATCCTTCTGTTGTCATTGTGTAACTTCTGACAGTGTAGTATTTTTACCGATTGAAGGTGTTGTTGGAGATCTAGGCACGAAATACTGTAAACTTAACTGGTCATAACACTTTATTTCTGAGTGAAAAGGTGTTATTCTTGAAAGTGTTATGCGCGATCTGTTATGAAACTTCTGACAGTGCGTCACAGAGATCGTAGTTGTTCCGCTTCCGAGCGTGGTAAGCAAACAGTAACTGCTAGTAACTATTTCGAGAAGGTTGATACGGTCAGCGTAGTAACTTTCCACGAGGTTGGAACAAGAATGGTAATTAATAGTTACTATTGTTAGAAGGTTGGAACACGCTCTATATCTTCAGTAAACAGGATTTCTCCTCTATGTATTTCTGTGAAGAACCTGTTACACCAACCCGAACGTCTGAAAGTGACGGCCCACGCCTGACTCAAACTGATTCTGCGTTAACCGCTTTCAGCAAGATGCTTCCAACGGTCCACAATCCAATTACGGTATTTGAGATTCGGAACTTCCCATAAAGTTTAACTGAAAAGCCAACTCATTTGTGTGTCATTTAATTGGATACACCGAATTATTTGGATTCTGCAAAGGGATTTTTTGAGGCTTACCGACGAAACGTCCCCATGACAAAACGTCCCCTGGCGAAACGTCCCCGTCGAAACGTCCCCGTGACAAAACGTCCCCGTGACAAAACGTCCCCATGACAAAACGTCCCCGTGTCAAAACGTCCCCGTGTCAAAACGTCCCCATGACAAAACGTCCCCGTGACAAAACGTCCCCATGACAAAACGTCCCCGTGGCGAAACGTCCCCAAGCATAGATTTTTAAGTTCTCCTCGATCTTCAGGTGCATGTTCGATAGGTAAAACAACTTCACAGTGTGCACTACAGATGTGGGAACATTGAAGCAGGAACATTTGGGAACATTCCTTATATTAACTTATTTTTCGTAAATTCTTTTAATCAAGCATACAACACAGGTACAAGCGCATAGAGGTACCACAGATCCGCATTTTCATTGAATCTTCGTGTCACTTTAAAATAATAAGTAATGGGTAGGGCCTTTTCAGTTAAACTTTAAAGTCTTACTCCGTTGCGACTAATTTGCTAATGTGGACAAGTATTTAAAGTTTAACCGAAAAGGGCTAGGATAGGACAATCTAGTTACCCATCACCTATTCACTTAAATTGGCTTGAACACCCGCTGAAAATTAGTTACTTCGTTGTTCCGCTATTCACGAATAATCGATTTTCAAATAGTGGAATTTCCGTGTGATTTGTGGTGCCTCTATGCGCTTTTATTTTTGCTGTATGCCTTGCGAGAAAGATTTATCATTTTTTTTTGTTCAGTCACTAAGTAATCTTCACCGATATCACCACTGCCCACTGAAAAGCAGCATTTGTGTTGAGATTAAAATTTCCCGCGTCGTAGTAGAATTTACGCTGTGGGGACGGCTGGAAATATTCTGAGCCTCACAACTAGAGCAGATAGTGGAAAATAAAAAAATCCCTTTGCAGAATCTAAATAATTCAGTGTATCCAATTAAATGACACACAAATGAGTTGGCTTTTCAGTTAAACTTTAAGCGCCGGCCGGTAAGTGCTTTCCAAACCTAGAATTCTGGATCAGTGTCATTGGAGAATCCAGTGCCTGCAGATATACCTATTTACTTGTAGGTCAAGAGTGCCCCCAAAATCTGCAGTGGCTCATATCCGTCCGAGTCCCATCCCTTCTGAGACAAGTAAAGAGAAAAGCTAAACAAGTCCTAGTTTGCTTACCTTTATGAAACAAATTTATTGGTGGATTCGGATCATTGGGCTTTTCTTTTTGAGTTGGTAACCCTCATTTTGTAGCAGTCGCCAAGTGATTAGTAAACCCTGATTTCTCGGGATAACATTTATATACCTAGGTCATTTTAATCCCTTATTCCCATGCCGTGGTCTTAAATTATTCCGCTTTGAGAGAATGCTGGTCTGATGTAAAATCTATAGCCGGGGACGTTTCGTCATGGGGACGTTTTGTCAGGGGACGTTTTGTCATGGGGACGTTTTGTCACGGGGACGTTTTGTCATGGGGACGTTTTGTCATGGGGACGTTTCGACGGGGACGTTTCGACAGGGGACGTTTCGAATGGGGACGTTATGTCGACAACCCTTTTTTGAGTTTCCACTATCTGCTCTAGTTATGAGGCTCAAAATATCTCCAGCCGACCCCACAGCGTAAATTCTACTATGACGCGGGAAATTTTGATCTCAACACAAATGCAGCTTTTCAGAGGGCAGTGGTGAGATCGGTGAAGATTGCTTAGTGCCTGAACAAAAAAAAAAAATGATAAATATTTCTCGTAAGGCATACAGCAAAAATACAAGCGCATAGAGGCACCGCAAATAACACGGAAATTCCACTATTTGAAAATCGATTATTAGTGAATAGCGGAACAACGAAGTAACTCATTTTCAGCGGGTCTTCAAGCCAATTTAAGTGAATAAGTGATGGGCAACTAGATTATCCTATCTTAGCCCTTTTCGGTTAAACTTTAAAGGACACGTTTTACGTTGTATTTACGATAGGGATTCATTTTACTTCAGTAGTATTTCCATCCATTCTCGTACCCGAGATTCTTCACTTTTTAAGTGTATCCTATCTCCTCTAATAGCAATACACTGATTATCACACTTGCCATGTCTGTTCTCTTTACGTGACGTATCATGCGCCAGATCGTTGTTTCCGAGGAGCTTAGCCATCCGGAGACAGGTTATGCACATTTTTCCAACATTGTCGTTCAAGGCAAGGGATATGGAAAGACTCTAAAAACAGCAGGAGTCGTGTGTAATTATCTGTAAACATAGGTAAGTGTTACCGCGGTCAACAGGAAATCTGAGCAGAAACACTATATAATGCGAGGTGTACTTTAATGGATCCATGCACGAAGTAGGTATAGGTCACAGCTTAACCACCTAGGTAGTTAAGGTGGGTACCTAGGTGGTTAAACTATGGTACAGGTATGCTTCTTTGAACACTTCTCCAATATTTTTACCACTTAATTTTGTTTTTCGCCTCTAAAACTGTCAAATGGGAACAATTGAATCAAGAACTGAAAGGAGCCATGCCAGTAATCAAGCACATTCATTCTACCTTTTCCCCCCAATGTTGTCGGCCAGTCAGTAAAAATAACCCGAGTCGGCGCGAAGCGCCGCTGTTTTTTGTAAAAAAACGTTGATTTTTTTTTTCAAAACTATCGTTTATTTTGTTGAAAACGGAACACAGAACACACATTTTGGCTAGTTACGCCTCTGCACATACCCATCGACTTCTAGCAAAAACCAGTAGCGACCTCAAAACAAGACCAAAGGTTTTGGTGGGTGTAAACCTGAATAATAATAATAATAACGCTTGTTTATTCAGCCAAAAGGCCATACAAGTTTTAAACGTTTCACTTTACAAATAAACCAGTAAGCTACACCTCTATCAACCACTATGCTAAACTTTCACTCCTAAGACTAAATCCTCTAGTCACATATTTGCTTATATCTACGATACACTTGGGGTTCGTAGATTTCAGGATACGGGGAAGCGATACCAACCCTCCCCCAAAAATGTTTACTCTCAAATGCGAAAGCGCTTGGCACTCTAAGAGGAAGTGGTTCAAATTTTCCTCCTGCACCTTGCAAAGAGGGCAAAGGTAATTCTCTCCCGTGCCAGCTTTCCTCCTATTGAAAAGTTTCTTTTTACTAAGGATCGGCAGGCTGTTAGATCGGAGCTGGAACCAAATTTTTAAAGTAGCAGGATCCAGACCGAGCTTAAAATAATACTCAAAACCAAACACATCTTTTATTTCAGCATACAACTTAAGAGTTTCTGAAGTTTGGAGTTTTACTTGCCAATCTTGGATTTCTTGGTCTTCGATTATCTTTTCATACTTCCTTAAAATGTCTCCCTGATGTTGTGTCGGGCCTAATCCTTCATTCCATGCATAAGACAATCCTGCGTGGTCCAGGAGAGCTTTTACTTGAAGCGGCCACGATCTTGCTCTCCTTTCTTGTAACAACAATGAATACGCACCTTATATGTTTATATTGCCAGTACGGAAGCCAGTTAGAGCTAGCATTTCATGCCAAAATGGCGAACACAGTACAATTTATTTAAAGTCAATTTTATTAAGAGTCTATCTAGCCGCGTTGCTTCACCTCTAATGAAACCTGATCAAATTTCTATTTTTATACCGGATTCCTGACAGAATTACATTCCAGGAAAAAAGTGGCAGTAACGCCTAACCAAGCATTTGCTTCTAACCCCGTGACAACCCCATCACATCCACCAGGAAATTCGTTTATTCCCAAATCTCCGTTTTCCCCGTATTCTGTCCAACCTCTTGAGCCAGGGCAAGCATAATAGAGTAATACTCGCTATTTCCATTCCCTGCCGGTAGCTTTGTTTAGTTTGCGGAAATTAATTCAGTAAGTGGACTAGATTGTGTTGTGTCCCTTTGATCTTTTGCTTCGTGGAGCCTGAAGACTTTTCCAGCCAATGAGCTTATCTGGCTAACAAGATCACCTGATAGCTACCTAAAAATCGTTAAAGCACAAGTAGCAGCAGATAAAGTTTAAATATTATTGGAATGCTTGGCAGATGGTCTACCGATTGGTGGTAGTTGAAGATACATTGGTAATTCGAGGCAGAAATACGGCATTTACTTCTGTAGACGTGCGGGTGTCGGATGAGAGTGTGGTTCACATCGTTTGCGAGTGTATGGAGGTTAGTGAATGAAGGAAATAATAGTTTGGTGAGTGTGAATATAACGAAGGGTGGTTAAAACGAGTTGTTTAGGATGAGTGATTTGCTATGATTACAGGAACCCTCAATGAGGTGAGTGATGGAATACAGACCTAGATTTTTGGAGAGGAAAATTTGATCAGATAAGGACATGGAATTTATTACGTATGTCAGTTGATTAGAGAAAGATTTTGAAGGAGATTTGTGTCGCTATTATGCAATTAAACCTTGTCATGGCTCGCGGGCTGCTTAACATTAAATCTATCTAGGCTATCTATCTATTCTAACATATGCACTACTTCGACACCCTGCCGATTCTTCAAAGATTATAAATCCAAACCATCGGACCCCTCGGCTTTGATGAGAAACCGAGAAACACGGAAAATTTGCGTAACCGGTATTTTGGAACAGTGAGCTCATCGGAAGCAATAGGCGGAAGCCTTCTGCACCGGAAAGAGCCAAACATGGCAAAGGCATAAGCCAGTGTGGTGGACAGAAATTCCATAGGAAGTTGGAAACCTCACAAATGAGAATGGACGGAACGATTAGGAACTTAGAGTGAATTAGCAATAAAGGTACGACGAACACTTTAAATGAAATACAGCATAACACACTGTCAGAGACAAGCTTCCACAATGTGTTCCTCTTTCCTTAACGGTCTGTAACCTCAAGGATAACACACCCGTTGTTATTTTCAGACCTCAAATTCACTCGCTTCAGTGAGAAAACCAAGGAGATTTTGGAAAACGATTCGGGTTCTCCCGACGCAGGGCTATGAAGAAACGGGAGCCTCGAGAGTCGAGACCTCTTTTCAGAAATTCGAGTCTATTTGATCTGTTCTTGCCGTTTTTCAGGCCGTGTAGCTGTTTGTCCAGGTTGGCTACCCTCTGACAGAAGGTCACCTCTCGGCGTGGGTTGTGCCTTTGGTTATTTGTTTATACTCATAACTACTCGAATACTGTAAAACTAGACTCTGCTGTTAACAAATGATCGACGGCTTTTCCTGTTTTATGCCTTTTCGATCGCCCATTGACTTCTAGCAAAAACTCGGCAAAATTCAGATAACCGGTTTGACGCATCGAAAGCATGATACGCGAACACTGGTCGGGAGCACAAGGCGCATGGAAATAATGAATCGTGGCAAACGCAAAAATTAGTAAGGTATCGCTAGCGGGCTTAGAATGTAACATATGAAATTTAGGTCTCCATGCAGGCTTGAGAATTAATGAATGCAATTAAGGAAGTAAATTTGCATTGGCATTATAGACACGACGGGTTCTCTGATTATTCTTTGCAGATTTGTAATTCTAGGTGCAGTCTGAAGAGGATCCTTGCCAAGAAGGGCCGAATTAGCGCTGGAATAAATTTCAGCTGATTTATTAGTTCAGCGCCATTAAAGTTGCATTTTATTGTTTGAAACGCTTTCTTTGGACAAGAAAAGGTTTGAATTTTTTTCACTATTTTTAAGTTATTCCAGTTTTTTTTTAGAAACAATAAAATTTTCGAAGAGCCGGGAAAAATAGAAAGCCCGGAAAAAGAGATTAATTAAACAAAAAGATGGAATAGAAGGTTTCGGCTCGTGTCATTGAGACGTACGAGGAGGAAGTAAAAAAAGGAAATAAAATCATACCTCTTTCTTCCTATGGTGTCTTTTGTAATTATACACGTAGGTCTTTCCTCCTCTTCCCGCGTGCAGCATCGCCACTTGCACAGAGTGGGCGTTCACTAACCCATCACTCAACAAGTCAATCAAACCATCCCTCAATTTGTACTCACTTTGTGCTTCATCCCACTTCGTATATTCGTTTTTGAGAATTAAATATATCTCATTTAAGTGGTTTGAGTATATACTTTTCACGAACTGTTTTAAGAGTTTATCCCGTGTCTCTTCACTAATTCCTTTGTAGAATAGATCATCTGGGACATACTGAAAACTTTCACCGGATGTTGTTCCAACCATAAGATTGTGCATGGGGAAAGTTGGACTCCGTCCCTCCATCTCCACAACGGGTTCAGAGTGGACCAAGTTCGTGTCAACAAACGGGGCAAAACTGGGAAGATATTTCTTTTTCTGAACTGACAACGACAGCAGGGCTCCTAACGGCGTGCTACGAAGACAGGGACCGATGTCGTCATTGTTGGAAACGTCGCTTAGATTAGAGTGGCAGTTGAGCTTTTCTGCAACTTCCTGTTGAATGTCAGTTGGACGGGAGTTGAGAGCCCCTGGACTAAGCGCAGAACCACTTGATAAGATAACGCTGCTGATTAGGCCTGGAATAAAGGTCAAGCTTGGTAAGTTCCTTCACGAATACTATACTGTTCGATTAAGGCAGCCAGACCGCTTGCTTGGTCGCGAATAAAAAAGGGAATCGACCGACTCGTCCAGACTGCCATAACAACAGTGACCCAAGACGGTCGAATTTCGAGGGATACTGCCTTCTGCAAATCGCAAGGAAAAACAAAGGGTGGGAATATAAAAATTACCACGAGTAAAACGGTACCAAGAATGGAGAAGTACTAGAATGGCAGAAGAAACTAAGGGGTAGTCGTGGAGTACCCGTGAGGCTTGACTAGGGTCCGGGTTTTAGACACTCTAGATTCCGAACATCTGGGAGGTGTCATGGAGGCAACTTATTCAAGAGTCACAATAGATATGCAAAAGAATGGGTCACGAGAAAAAGGAAGAGTAATAAAATTGACGGTTAACAACAACACCTTCAATTGGTAAAAATACTAACGGGAACGAAATAAACATAACAGATAACATCCCAAACTGTTATTTGTTGAAACCGGGCATCCTTCTGTTGTCGTTATGTAACTTCTGACAGTGTAGTATTTTTACCAATTGAAGGTGTTGTTGGAGATCTAGGCACGAAATAGTGTAAACTTAATTGGTCATAACACTTTATTTCTACGTGAAAAGGTGTTATTCTTGAAAGTGTTATGCGCGATCTGTTATGAAACTTTTGACAGTGTGGCAAGCTGGCATGTTCTAGATATTAGTTACATGTCCGGACCGGAGTCGGGTCACTTCGGGGGAGTTAGGGTGGGGTCCCGAAATATTGTGACAAGCCTAGGGTGGATAGATCGGGATGGAACTTGGCGGACAAGACTACCGTTTGCCCCGGGGAGCAGCGGTTGTTCTTATTATTATCATTATTATTAATGTCCCCGTACAAGATGGATTTACAAGAAGAAAGAAAAGAAACACAAACACAAGTACGATACAATGATTTTATAAACTTATTTACAAAAATCTAGACGGATTAGCGTATACTCGGACAAAAATGAAACTGTGACTTAACAGAATTTTAACCATGTATGACAAATCCCGTGCATTTTGTTAGATCAGAATTTTGGGAATAAATGATATTGAATTGAAAAAGCTAGCTTTTCTACCGCCCTAACACTTTATATTCGGGCCATTTTAACCAAAATAATGTGTGACATCAGAATTTGAATGCCCCAATAGATATTTTGCTGATTTATAGAAATTAGCCCTCTTCTGTTTTCTCTGGAAAGACTCTCCCTCTATTATGCATATGAATATCCAGTAATCACATTCCGGCTGAGCTATCCATCCGAGGAGAGAAATAGTAGTATTTCCTGTTTCAGCATGTCACCTTACCTCTGGAACATCCTCCAAAGAATCTGACGGGAAAACTTTCCGTCCCCTAAACTTCGCAGCTCTCACTTAATCTAATTCTATACCTTACTTTTTTATTCCAGTTATCGTCCGTCCGTACGTCCATGAATGAAGTCATGGGCATACGGACGGACAAAAAGAAGATCCGTTTCCGCGAAATAATCAAAGTAACTATAGGTCTGGCATGAACCGGAGGTTATAAACAAGAAATATTTCGCACTAAGTACTGCAATATGTCAACCAAAACAGAGTTAATGAAATTTCACTGTCAGCCAAAACAATCAAATCACGGTTCCTGCCTCAGAACAGGCTACTGTCTTAAGGAAGAAGACGAAGAAACCCTCAGAACCGGGGTTCTTCCCTTCCTCGTCTTTATTTTTTTCGGGATGATCCCATTTTAGCCACAATTTTTATTTTGCCAGACCAAACTGCATAATCTGTAGACTCGATCAGATGTTGTCAAGTTGTGTTGTCATGCCCCCTAACCAAACATTTGTGAAGTAGGCTATTTGTTATTGTTTCCTATTTGTTAGGTTAGTGTGATGCTTCTTTTCGTTTTTACTTTTTTTTCGTTGTACTCCATTTGTCACACTTCTGTGTTTAAAATAGGTAAATAAAACCATTCATCATTCATATTGTAATGCAGTCAAGGTCCAGTTTTCTCCAATATCAACAGCAGCAATTCCCATCTAGCGGTTGATAAACACAACATTAGAATATAGTTTAGAAAAGATAGAAGATATAGTAGAAGAAGTGTTATAGGGGCATGGTAGTCAGGCGTTACTAGCCAGAATGTGTTTGGGGGGACAAGGTATTTACCGACTGGCTGGTCATATATACCGACTGTTTTCAAGAAAAGACAGTTTTGACGAAAAATCGACTGATTTTCAGAAAATTTCACGAAAAACCGCGACGCTTCGCGCCGACTTGGTTACTTTTTTACCGACTGGTCGACAACATTTGGGAGGGGTGTCTCCCCCCCCCCATATGTGATGCCCCTGATGGTAGTAGGTAGTGTAGATATAGTAGGTATGGGGGTATAGAAGTAGGTAGTAGAAGATGCCCGAAAGTCGACTGCCCCGTATGGAAATAATTAAGTCGTAAACAGTTGTTAACGATCGTTTACAATTGTTAACAATTGTTTACAGTTGTTAACGATCGTAAACAATTGTTAACGATTGTAAACGGTTGTTTACGATCGTAATTTTACGATCGTTTTTTTACGATCGTAATTTAACGATCGTTTTCAACTGTTTTCGATCGGAAACAACTGTTTTTATTTTCAAGACGATAAATACAGACCTGATTTCTAACTACGGCAATAAGAAAGTTGATTAGTGTTTAGTTTTGCATAATCAAAATAGTTTAACAAAAAGCTGAAACCAAAATCCCAATCGTAAACGATCAGAAACAACTGTTTTCAATCATAATTTTACAACTGTTTACGATCGTTTTTTTCAGGTGTCATTAAATAACTGTTTACGATCGTTTTTATTTGTTTTCGATCGTAAACAATTGTTAACGATTGGAAACGGTTGTTTACGATCGTAATTTTACGATTGTTTTTTTACGATCGTATTTTTACGATCGTAATTTTACGATCGTTTTTTTACGATCGTTTTTTTACGATCGTAGTTTAACAATCGTTTTCAACTGTTTCCGATCGTTTTAACTGTTTTCGATCGGAAACAATTGTTTTTATTTTCAAGACGATAAATACAGACCTGATTTCTAACTACGGCAATAAGAAAGTTGATTAGTGTTTAGTTTTGCATAATCAAAATAGTTTAACAAAAAGCTGAAACCAAAATCCCAATCGTAAACGATCGGAAACAACTGTTTTCAATCATAATTTTACAACTGCTTACGATCGTTTTTTCAGGTGTCATTAAATAACTGTTTACGATCGTTTTTATTTGTTTTCGATCGTAAACAATTGTTAACGATCGGAAACGGTTGTTTATGATCGTAATTTTACGATTGTTTTTTTACGATCGTAGTTTTAGGATCGTTTTTTTACGATCGTAATTTTACGATCGTTTTTTTACAATCATTTTTTTACGATCGTAATTTAACAATCGTTTTCAATTGTTTCCGATCGTTTTCAACTGTTTTCGATCGGAAACAATTGTTTTTATTTTCAAGACGATAAATACAGACCTGATTTCTAACTACGGCAATAAGAAAGTTGATTAGTTTTTAGTTTTGCATAATTGTTTTTTCAAGTGTCATAAAACAACTGTTTACGATCGTTTTCAGTTGTTTCCGATCGGAAACAGTCGTTTTCAATCGGGAAAATTTGGTTCGGTTTTCAATACCTGAAACAAGACCTGAATCTCAACAACGATAGAAGGGAAGTTAATTCTTTTTTTAATGTGCAAACGATCGAAAAGTTTAACAAAAATGGAGAATCTGAAATCCCGATCGTAAACAACTGTTTACGATCGTTTTCAGTTGTTTATTTATAATAAATAAATAAAAGCCGTGGAAGTGCTTGAAGTTGAGAACTGTCATCCGTGTTTTTGCTACTTTCACTTTTTTTTGAAGCGCAAAATATTTCAAAAGCATCTTTCGTAGTCGAAGCCCCCTCTATGGTGCTAAACCTTCCTCTGGTGATTTTTGGGATCCCAAAACGTTAGTGACGGATACCTATGACATCGCAAAAGTTGTCCGTCTGTCTGTCCGTCTGTCCGTCTGTGCGCACGATAACTCTCGAAGGGATTGAGATATTTTGATGAAACTTGGTGGGAAGATCCTTCGGGTCAAAGTACAAGTCAAGTTCGAAGATGGGCTCTGTAGCTCTATATTTGAGGGTGGGGGAGGGGTTTCAAATTAAGGGGCAAAAAAAATATTTTTTGAAAGCTGTTTAGATAGTGGATTTAGGGGTAAGGAGACACGCTGAATCCGAATATGAAAGTTATTTTCTCGCCGGACAAGTAGTTCGCCCGGAATCCGGCCAAAACCGGAAAGTTTGTTAAAAGTAAAAGTTGTATTTGAAGTTGATTAGATGTTTGATTTAGGGGTAAGAAGACATGCTGAATACGATGGTTAAAACCATTTTCTTCCCTGACAAGTAGTTCGCCCGGAATCCGGCGAAAACCGGAAAATTTGATAAAAGCAAAATTTGTATTTGAAGTTGATTAGATATTCGATTTAGGGGTAAGTAAACGTGCTGAACACGATGGTGGAAACCATTTTCTTGCCGGACAAATAGTTCGTCCGGAATCCGGCCAAAACCGGAAAATTTGTTAAAAGCAAAATTTGTATTTGAGGTTGATTAGATGATAGATTTAAGGGTAAGAAAAAACGCTGAATCTATATATGACAATCATTTTTTAACCGGGCATATAGTTCGTCCGGAATCCGGTTGAAACCGGATTTTTTTTTTTAGAAGTTAAAGTTTTATTTGAAGTTGATTAGATGTTCTTTATAGGGATAAGGAGATACGCTGAACTCGTTTCTGAACAATTTTTGTTTTTGCTGGGCAAGTAGTTTGCTCGGAATTCGGCCGAAACCGGAAATTTGGCAGAAGTACACCAGGAAGTTTCGATCAGTATCGTCAAATAGATATGGCTTATACAGGTATATCTGAAATTGGTTTTCTCAGATGATTAGCCTGGCGAAGACTGGATTTGGCGAAGACAAGACGTAGTTAATATTACATTTTTGGGATCCCATCGAAAACTTTGGTCTTGTTTAAGAGTGTTGCCGTTTAATCAATAATTTGGGGAACAAAAATATTTGCCTCTATATCGAACAACGCAAATATCCATCGATACTATCACAGAAAATGAAAGGTTAGTTGGGGTTGGAATACTTGGATAGAAGTCGCTGCAGTTCAGGGCCAGGGACTAGGCTAGGGGTGGGGGTGCAGGGTACGTTGAAACACCCAGTCGGGAAACACCCGTTCCCGATCGTGAAAATTCGATCGAAACAACAGTTCCCGGCCCTTAAATTACGATTGGAAACAACCGTTTCCGATCGTAAAAATACAATCGTTAACAACTGTTTCCAATCGTAAAAAAACGATCGTTTACGATCGGAATGTCCCATAATACAATTGGAAAAAAACGATCGTTTCCGATCGTAAAAATACGATCGTAAACAACTGTTTTCAATCGTAAACGACTGTTTCCAATCGTAAACAACGGTTTCCAATCGTAAAAAAACGATCGTTTACGATCGGAATGTCCCATAATACAATTGTAAAAAAACGATCGTTTACGATCGTTTACGACTTGAATTATTTCCATACGGGGCGCCTAATAGGGGCCTCCACAAGGTTAAATCTAGCAATGACTTTATAAAGAACAATAACATAGATATAATGGTCCTAACAAAAGGGGCTTCACCGCGCTCCCGGAGACATTGAAAGGAAGTTTTCCTCCCTGGATTGTCATTGGACGATCAATTTCTCCCACAATCTTTCCTAGGAAAAGATAACTTCCGCATAAATTACCGTCAGCGAGCAGCTCAAAAACGGAATATCCATATTGACCGACTTTTTTCCACTATCGAAGCAGGCATCAGTCATCGCCAAAGAAAAGTCGCAAAGGAAGCGAACTGAGAGCCAAAAACCTATTTACAAGTGTGAAGGTCCATTCAGAGCAAAAAAAGTTCTTACGTGGGCTACTTACTTTCACACCAAGATCATGAAGGGATCTCCGAACAGATACTTAAAAACATACGTTGCGTTCAGTTGCGTTACTGTAATCCCTGATGTTACGACGGTACTTTCGAAATCGAGTTCGAAATGCAGCAAACCCTCGAGCAAACCCTTTCAGACGTAAATGTGGAATTTCTTTCACCTACACTCACAAAAATAACCGTTCCCGTACGGAAAACTTCCGTCTGGGACGCGAG
This sequence comes from Branchinecta lindahli, assembly GCA_023053555.1. Classification (NCBI taxonomy): domain Eukaryota; kingdom Metazoa; phylum Arthropoda; class Branchiopoda; order Anostraca; family Branchinectidae; genus Branchinecta; species Branchinecta lindahli. The sequence goes on along the minus strand of JAKZAO010000004.1, from coordinate 12,573,002 downwards.
AAATCGAGTGATTTTCCAGATCCCAATTTACAGAACATTTTTTCGCGCTGGCGGAATGATTACCGCTTTCCAACAGAAAGTTTTCGTTCACGACAAATTTTTCCAGCGCGGTGGATTTCAGAAGTTTTCTGTATATGAACGATCTATTTCTTGAGGTTTCTTCGTTGGTAAACATAATTTTTTCTGTTTCGCGAGTGACCGAAGTTTTTCTGTTTCGTTACGGTATCAGCCAGGATTTTTACAGAAGTTTTCCGTAAGTACACGAGATACTTCAGTAAACGGTTGTACCGCCGAATCATTCGATTATCGATCGATGTAGACGGTTGTACCGGCCGGTGTCTATTCGCCCCCCCCTGCCCTGTGTGTTTTATTTAGTCAGTAGTCAGTGTCGTTCGGTCTGGACTTCTGGTGTTGTTCTTGATTCAGTCCAACAAAGATATTGAACAATATATTAATGAGTATATTGCATTGGCGACGAGGATGACGGAGATTGCACTGCTAATGAGTGGTGAAGAATATTGCTGAGGACTACTGCTAATGAGCAATAGTGAAATCAAAGAAAAAGAAGCGACGTGGGAATAAAAAAAAATTAGTGAAATCAAGCAAGAAGAAGAGGCAACAATGGCGAATAGAGTGATTGGCGTATTGAACGAGTATGTTCAAGGAACAGACTTTGCCGAGTATGCGGCAGTATGCGGAAGTATGTGCGACAGAACAAGGGGGAGAGATGCGGCAATTGCCCTGATCGCATCATTCTAAATATTGGCTGTGCCTTATCCAAAGTCCGCATTCCACAGCTTGCTGTTTCTGCAAAAGTAAGTAGAAATAAGTTATTTGCCCCATGTATAAAGGTTTACCTTCGAAAGTACCTTCGGGCCATATACCGATCGCAAAAAGTCTATCTGTCATTCCGTCCCACGAGTTCCTAGTTCGGGCTCTTCCAGGCAAGCTGGGACGATGAAATTTGGTACGCATATCAAGGTCCGGCTCTGGACAAGACTGAAATAGGTTCGGTCGCGATCCCACACACAGGTGGGGGATCGGAATCTTCTTAACAGCACATCTACCAGAAGAAGTTGGTGGATCTCAACCAAACTTGGCGGGAAGTAAGACCTAGAGTCCTAGTTACGCTTTTTGAGGTCCGAACCCGATCCGACCACTCTGGGGGGGGGGAGGGGGTCCCCGAATTATTGTTAACAGCACATCTAACAGAAGGAGTCGGCGGATCACGACCACACTTGGTGAGAAGTAAGAGCTAGGGTCCTAGTTATGCCCTTTGAGGGCTTTATGGCCGGGGGAGGAGCAAACAATGGCCTAATCCCGAGGGGTCATCGGCATGAACAAGTGCCATATGAGCTTTTATCTCTTTTTTTTTTAGTTCCTGTGTACATACGTAGCCTACTTGCGAGGCCAACCCCCTTTTCGGCAGTAAAAGTGTATTTTCGCTACAATATGGTACTTGTAAGAAGCAGGGCACGGAGAAGTGAGGCGCGAATCCCCAATTTCAGATGTGCATAGAAATCAATTCAGATACCATGAAACTATGTCGGACGTATTTTTGTGCCATAGCGAAGATAGTGGCTTTCCACTGGTTCGCCACTCTTTCATAGTTTGTTTCCGGTTACCCGTTTAGGAGTGCTCTTTGCCTACGAGCAATCGAGTAAAATCGTCATAATGTTCAATAAGTCATTATTCAAAGCAAAGGTTGGGATAAGGATCTGCATAAATCTTCTAATCTTGTGTCTGTAGATTCGTGGAAGCATTACGTCAAAACCTGAAAGTGTGTCTTCGGCACATAGCTTGCTAGCTCGTCTGTCCTCTTTAGTCAGCTAAAAAAGAAAATAAATAATAAAAAAATATAAAAATCCTTTCTTTTCTAGGCACGTTGTTGGTCTGGCTGATTACGCTGTGCCATCAAAGGGAGTCAACATTACGAAGGCGACCGAGAGGGTTCAACGCCTATTCTCCGGCCTTTGAGTTTTCCCGTCCAAATCGTTCTTTGAGTTTCAGCTGGACTGACCAGCGAAGTGTTTTGCTTATGAAGTGTTCCCGTGAAAGGGTGTGAAGTCATTTTGTCACGATCTCATTTTGATAATTGCGAGAAATAAATTAATGATTTTAATGAAATCGATAGCCTTCACGAAAACAGAAAACTTCTGTTTACGGTCGTTACGGAAAGCTTTCTGTACATGAACAGAAGTAACCCTGCAACGCCTGTTGCCGACATTTTTCTGAACTGAAGTGGAATATTTTCGTTTTGTCAGAATCAAATATTCTAGTCGTGTACAGAAAAGTTTCCGTCCCAGTACTAGATTCTGAATCATGGGGAAACAGATATTCCGATTGTGTACAGAAAAGTTTCCGTCCGAAAACGGAAAAGTTTCCGTCCCTGTACTGGAACCATTCATTTTCTGAACAGAATACTACTGCAGCGGGACAGGAATGTTATGTTCGGAAAACAGTAAACTTTCTGCTAGTGAACGGAGAGGTGGTTACTGAAGTTTTCCGTCCCTGACCAAAGTTGCTTTTGCTCGCTGTTTCGAAAACTATTTGGCCGTGAACATAAACATCCCTGGGATGCCTGTTGCCGACATTTTTCTGTTCCCGATCGGTTTTCTAGTCGAAAATTTTTCTGAGTGTAGGAAATTTTTCTTCGTTTTTATGGCACTTGCAGCTTCGCTCAAGTGCCATTATACCGATCACCTTTCGGTCGGTCGGTCGGTCTGTCCACTCATCTCGAGTTCGGGCACTTCCAGATGTGCTAGGACGATGAAACTTGGCAGGAAAATCAGGGACCCGACCAAACTAACCTGGAAATAATCAGTTTCCCGATCCGACCATCTGGGGGGGAGTGGTGGGTCGGGGAATTCTGAAAATTAAGTGGTTTTTGTCACACTTTTTCGAGTTGGGGTACTTCCAGATGTGCTAGGACGATGAAACTTGGCAGGAGCATCAGGGACCCGACCGGACTAACCTGGAAATAATCAGTTTCCCAATCCGACCACCTGGGGGGGAGTGGAGGGCTGGGGAATCCGGAAAACTGGAGTAGTGTGTAACTTTCGAACGGGTGGTCGGATTGGAATGAAACTTAATAACTGAATAAATGGCATACCTCTGATGTCCCATTTGAAGTCCGGACCGGATTCGACAGCTATGGGGGAGTTGGGGGGGGGACCGGAAATCTCGAGAAACGGTTAGAATGGAGGGATCGGAGTGAAACTTGCTGGGAACAACAAGCATCTGCTCCAGATAAATCGTTTATACATTTGGACTGGATCCGGATACTAGGGGGGGGGGGTGGAGGGGAGTTTCCAGGAATTCCGGTAATGGCGGTTTTGGGGATTTTCACGACGAAACTTGGTAGGCGAATCAGGGACCCGATCAAACTGACTTATAAATACAAATGTACATGATCCGATAGTCGTGGGGGGAGTAGCGGGAGGGGGAATCCGGATTATTGAGTCATGCGTAACTTTGGAACGGTTGATCGGATTTGAGTGAAATTTGATAATTGATCAGAGGACATGTCTCTGGTGGTCTTTGTCATGTCCGGACCGGATTTGACCGACAGCTATGGGGGAGTTGGGGGGGGGGGAGACCGGAAATCTCGAGAAACGGTTAGAATGGAGGGATCGGAGTGAAACTTGCTGGGAAGAACAAGCATCTGCTCCAGATAAAGCGGAGTTTCCCGTAATTCCTGTAATGGCGGTTTTGGGGATTTTCACGACGAAACTTGGGAGGCGAATCAGGGACCCGATCAAACTGACTTATAAATACAAATTTACATGATCCGATAGTCGTGGGGGGGGGGGGGGAGCGGGAGGGGGAATCCGGATTATTGAGTCATGCGTAACTTTGGAACGGTTGATCGGATTTGAGTTTTTGATAATTGATCAGAGGACATGTCTCTGGTGGTCTTTGTCATGTCCGGACCGGATTCGACAACAATGAGGGGGGGGGGCGGAAAATACGTGACCGGCTCAGACTGGGGAGATCGGGATGGAACTTTGTGGGAATGATAAAGAGATGCTCTGGATAAATCACTTACAGAACCGGATTGGCTCCGGTGACTGTGGGGGAGTTTGAGGGGGGGGGGTCCGGAATTCCGGTGATCGCGATTTAATGTACTTCCAGATGTGCTAGGACAATGGAACTGGGCTGGAATATTAGAGTTTCGACAAGATTGGCTTTTGTCTCAATAGTTTTTCTTACAGATGAATTTCTAGCGCCTATAAAGTGCGTATCATTACAGCCAAGTTCTAAAACAAAATTATTTTTCTCTAGCTCCCTTAAAGTGCGCATCTGAACCGCAAAGGTAACCTTAAAAGTAGCCTACTTTTGATTAAACACTACATCTGAACCCATGCAAGTGCCATATGAGCTTACAGCCCTTGTTACGTCAATCACAGGTTCCCGAACGTGTGACAACGGTTCGGCCTACGGCGGATGCTACGCCGAGAAGAGGAACAAGACCAAAGGTGTCGATGGGATCCCAAAAATCTACTATATGATGATATGGTTATCACAAGTTTCGTTTTTCCAACTTGAGCGGTTTCGAGCCTGAAGAGGACCCTTGCCAAGAAGGGCCGACATATAGCTCGAATAAAATTTAGCTGACGTATCCGTTTTTGCACTGTCAAATACTATATGATGTTGATAGATCAATACTCTTTACTTGTAATATTTAGAAACAGATCAAAGTTTAAAGTTTCAAGCCCCTCGCGAAGCCCTTCTAGCAACCGATTCTTACTTACAAGTCCATCTCCCCGTGATAGACATGGCACAGTATCGTTCTTACAATGAAGTACACTGGCAAAAAATAAAAGGTATACCAACTAGCAAAAGTTGGCAACCCCTCATCACCAAAGATTCTAGCAACCGATTCTTACTTACGACTCCATGTCCTCGTGATAGACGTGGTACCAAATTCTTCGTACCACATAAAGCACTGAAAACAAATTGTCGGTACACCAAGTAGACGAAACTGCTAACCCCTCACTGCCGAAGATGATTATGGTCTAACAGCCTATTATCAGACCATGAGACCATCAGAAGTCCCCCACTTGTCTCACAATTGAGATCGGCCTATTTTTGGTTTCAGTGTGTACCCTACTACTGAAGTTGTCAACCCCTCTAAACTTTCCAACTGTTATATGGCCCGCAACCACCTACTCTTTTCCATTATACCAACCCCTTCGACCCTGATCGCACTAGCTCTCTCTCTCTTACGTAAGCTCTGCGCAGAGCTAGGCTATACTAATCCCGCGCAGAGCTTTACTGAGAAAAGGGGTAGCGGGGGTCAACAAATTTTGTGTACGGTTTTCGCCGGATTCCGGGTGAACTACTTATCCGGTGAGAAAATAACTTTCATATTCGGATTCAGCATGTCTCCTTACCCCTAAATCAACTATCTCAATAGATTTAAAAAAATATTTTTTTTACCTACTAATTAGAAACCCCTCCCCCACCCTCAAATATAGGGCTACAGAGCCCATCTTCGAACTTGACCTGTACTTTGAGCCAAACAATCCTCCCGCCAAGTTTCATCAAAATATCTCAATCCCTTCGAGAGTTATCGTGCTTACAGACAGACGGACAGACGAACATTTTTTGCGATGTCATAGGTATCCCGAGGGGTTGCTCACTCGCTGGGCACCACTGTACACCCTCCCTGGGCACCGGCTGGGCACCGCTGGGCACCGGCTGGGCACCGCTGGGCACCGGCTGGGCACCGCTGGGCACCGGCTGGGCACCGCTGGGCACCGGCTGGGCACCGCTGGGCACCGCTGGGCACCGGCTGGGCACCGACAGGGCACCGGCTCTCGCCCCGAAATGAAAAATGTAAAAAAGTGCCATCTAGGCCATGATTTTTTTTGTGACCGATGAATCGATGATGCGCGTGACAAAATTTAGAAAAGAAGAATAAAGATTGTTGTGTTGTGAAGCTTGTTGCTTCTGACAACTCCTATTCAAACAATAGAGAGATTGCACCATATCCGACGAAAACGGCGGGAGAATAAAAAAAAATTAACATTAGGAAGTATAGGACTTTCGACTTTGAGAGTAAATTGCCGGCCTTGGATAGCTGCTGTGAGTCAGAGAGTTGTTGGAATTGTTATCTGGCTTCTCTTGTTGGAATAGTACAACTTTTGCAAATTAATGTTCTTTTTTATGAGAGTTTGAAGCCTTGAAAGTTTGTAAACAAAGAGGAGGTCTCGCGTCCTATTGGTCGCTATGACGCGTTCCTTGAAGTACGCGTATAAGCTGTACTAACTGTATAAGCCATATCTATTTTGACGATACTGATCGAAACTTCCTGTTTTACTTCTGCCAAATTTCCGGTTTTGGCCGAATTCCGAGCGAACTACTTGTCCAGCAAAAAAAAAGATAGTTCAGAAACGAATTCAGCGTATCTCCTTATCCCTATAAAGAAAATCTAATCAACTTAAATAAAACTTTAATTTATGAAAAAAAAATCGGTTTCAACTGGATTCCGGACGAACTGTATGTCCAGGTAAAAAATGATTGTCATATACAGATGAAGCGTCTTTTCTAACCCTTAAATCTGCCATCTAATCAACTTCAAATAAAAATTTTGCTTTTGAAAAATTTTCCGGTATCGGCCGGATTCCGGGCGAACTGCTTGTCCGGCTAGAAAATGGGTTTCCCCATCGTGTTCAGCATGTGTTCTTACCTTTAAATCGAACATCTAATCAACTTCAAATAAAACTTTTGCTTTTGAAAAATTTTCCGGTTTCGGCCGGATTCCGGGCGAACTACTTGTCCGGCGAGAAAATAGTTTTCACCATCGTGTTCAACATGTCTTCTTACCCATGATCGACTATCACATTAGCTATTTCAAAACATTTTGTTTGCCCTTTATTTTAACCCCCCCCCACCCCTAAATGTAGGGCTACAGGGCCCATCTACGAACTCTACCTTACTCTTGACCCAAAGAATCCTCACACCAAGTTTCATCAAAATATCTCATTCTCTTCGAGAGTTATCGTGCTTACAGACGGACGGACGGATGGACAGACAGACAACTTTTGCGATGTCATAGGTATCCGTCACTAACGTTTTGGGATCCCAAACAGGGCTAGTATACTAGACTGGAGGTGATTCAAAAGATTTTTCCATTCAAGTATTTCCACGTTAGTGTCCCGAAGTTGAGATAAGATTTGATTGGCCATGTCGCGTACCGCCCATGGAACTCTTACTTCGAGTCTGAATTTTCAAGTAGTTTCCAAGAAAACGTAGAAGTGTATAAGGGTAGGATACTGAAGAGCCGACTGAGTATTGAGAAATATAATAGGTGAATTAATCTAATTGGCATTATGGGTTCTGCCTTTCTCAAAAAAAATTTTTTTCGAACGTTCAATAAATAAGTGTCACCAGATTTGTGATTTATGGAACCGGCTGGGCTCAACCGGGCACCACTGGGCACCGGCTGGGCACCGGGCACCACTGTACAACCATTTTGGGAGTGAGCAACCCCTCGAGGTATCCCGCCACTTACGTTTTGGGATCCCAAAAACAATCATCTGTGCATTTCCCAGGTTTTGCCAGATTCGAAGGAATTATATGTCCGATGAAAACAAGTTCAGATTTCGATTCATCGGGCATTTTCCCACTACATCGAATCTTAGATCGACTTCGAAAAAAAAAACTTTTTCTTCTAGCCTACCCAATTTCCGGTTTTGGCCGGCCTCCGGGCGAACTACTTGTCTGGAAAGAAAATAAAGTTCAAGCAAGGATTAAGCATGTTTTTTTTACCCTTATCTTGAATGTAGTTGTACTCCAATCCAGCAAAAACATTTAACCGAGCATTTAACACGGCCAAATTTCCGGTTTCGGCCGGACTACTTGTCAAGAAAGAAAAGCAAGCTCACAAACAGATTCAGTATGTCATCTTACCCCTGTTTCGAATATCTAATCGACTATACAATTAAGACCAAAGGTTCCGATGGGATCCCAAAAACTGAATATTTGATCCAGACAAATAGGTTTTGTCTTCGCGAGATCCAGTGTTAAGGTCTGGAAGTGCATCCGATAAAACCAGAAAGGCTATTTGGCTACAATATTCACGACTAGAAACGAAGCATTTATTTAGACCATCCAAAAGTTCCCGGTTTCAGCCGGATTCCAGACGAACTATATATATCCGGCAAAAAAAAATTGTCATATACGAATTCAGCATCTGTTCTTGCCCCAAATCGGACATCTAATCAACTACAAACACAACTTTTGCTTTAAAAAAATTTCCAGTTTCAGCCGGATTCCGACCTAAACACTTGTCCGAGTAGAAAATGCTTTTCATATAAAGATTCAGCATGTCTTCTTACCCCTGAAACGAACATCTAATCAACTTCAAATTAAACTTCTACTTTTAACAAACTTTCCGGTTTTGGCTGGATTCCAGACGAACTACTTGTCCGGCAAAAAAAATGATTGTCATATACGGATTCAGCATCTCTTCTTACCCCTAGATCGAACATCTAATCAACTTCAAATAAAACTTTTACTTTCAACAAGCTTTCCGGTTTCGGCCGGATTCCAGGCGAACTACTTGTCTGGCGAAAAATAACTTTCATATTCGTGTTCAGCATGCCTTCTTACCCCTATATCGAACATCTAGTCAACTTCAAATAAGACTTCTAATTTTAACAAACTTTCCGGTTCTGGCCGGATTCCGGACGAACTACTTGTCCGGCGAGAAAACGGTTTTCATATTCTTGTTCAGCATGCCTTCTTACCCCTATATCGAACATCTAATCAACTTCAAATAAGACTTCTACTTTTAACAAACTTTCCGGTTTTGGCCGGATTCCGGACGAACTACTTGTCCGGCGAGAAAATGGTTTTCATATTCATGTTCAGCGTGTCTTCTTACCCCATAATCGACTATCACATTAGCTGTTTAAAACATTTTTGCTTGCCCCTTAATTTAAACCCCCTCCCCCACCCCTAAATGTAAAACTACAGGGCCCATCTACGAACTCGATCTTACTCTTGACCCAAAGAATCCCCACACCAAGTTTCATCAAAATATCTCACTGCCTTCGAGAGTTATCGTGCTTACAGACAGACGGACAGACGGACGGACAGACGGACAACTTTTGCGATGTCATAGGTATCCCTCCACTTACGTTTTGGGATCCCAAAAAAAAAAACTTTTACTACCACCAAATTTTTGTCGGATTTTTCTCCCGATTTTTGTCGGATTCCGGGCGAACTATTTGTCCAGCGAGAGAATTGGTTTCAGATATAGATTCAGCATGTCTCCTTAAACCCAAAACGGCTATCTCATTGGCTTTAAAAAGTATTTGTTTCGCCCTTCAATTGACATAGATTTAATTTTACTTAATTTTGGTAATTTAATTTAATCAGGGACCCATAAATGTGGGTCCCTGATTTAATGTATATAGATCTTTTATGGACCATTTTAATTTTTATGTGAATAATTTGTGATAGTAGATTGTGTTAAGTTTAGAAATAAATTGTCTCTTCTAAGATTTTGTAAAGAGAAGAAAATTTATTTTAATTTTTTTTTTAATTTTTTTTTTACATAAAATATGAAAGGAATGAGATTTGAATACATTTTGATTTTGTGTTGTATAATATATGCCACCGTGTAAAAGGTTCTCTATGACGGAAGAGCACCTTTTGAGCGGGATGAGCGATTTTATTTAATTATTGGTTCAGTTTTTGTAGGATGTTCCTTGAATATTATTTAAAATGTATTTTATACATTTTGTTTTAAAATGTATGATAAATGGTAATAGGAATAAAAAAAATAATGTATATTTAAATGATTGTTATAGATTTTTTTTTGTTTTGAGGATGAATTTGTAACAGAAATAATTTGAATGACGAGAATAATAAACGTAGAAAGATAATCATGTTAAAATTGTATAATATGATTGAAATGTATAGATAGTGGAAAGAGTAAATATTAATATTGAATTTATTTTTGTTAATTTAATTTATAAATAAAGAAGTGTAAAGATTAGAAAGAATTGAAGGAAAAAAATAATTAAGAAATTAAAAATAAACGCAGAGATAGAGGAAAGTGTAGGTGACGCTAAAAGAATAGACAATACGAGGTTTATTTATTAAAACAAAACAAAAAAGTATAGGGCAACAGAGCCCACGTACGAACTTGATCTGTAAACTTCGACTCAAAGAATCATCATACCGAGTTTGATTAAAATATCTCAACGCCTTCGAAAGTTATCGTGCTGACAAGCGGACAGACGAACAACTTCGTCATACGTTTCCCGTCGCTTACGTTTTGGTAAACCAAAGGCGAAGATTACAAGCTCTAACACGTTTCCAAAATCGAATTCCAGCTGCAAACGTCTGTGAGCCGAAGAGAGTAAAAACAGATTGGGTTGGGGCAAACCGTTGTAGAGAAAAAACTGTTGGGAGAACTAGTCGATGAGCGAGAATAAGTGGGTCCGGAGAAAAATAAGATTGTGAGCTCTAACGAGCGAGCTAACAAGTTTTCGACATGAATCCGTTAAGACACAGTAGTAGCCATTAAAATATCAAGTCGCATCCTTCAAACTCCACTTCTAAACTGCACGTGAAGACTGCACAACTTTTGTCACTGCCCAACTGCCTTCCTGCCAACTTCCCAACTGAGAAAATTTAGTGATTTTGCACTGTCTACTTTTGTTGTATTTTCTGTTTCTTTGTTGTACTGTGGTAATATCGAATAGTATACACTAGTCCTAGTAAGCACCTCGTGCCAAACAGCAGTTTGTTTTAAGCAGAACTGTGCCGAAGAAGTACTATCGTTTTGATTAAAAAGTTGAAGTTTAAAATGAACAGATAGTGTGATATACTTCTAGATATTTTGCCGACAAGTTGAATTTCGAAGCACAGGACGATAACTAGAACAGAGTTGACTTAATAAGCTCTGGTCAGGAACTAATTTTTGTAGAAAACATGCCGACAAAAAGTAATACGAATACCTGCAGTAGCTTGGAATAAAGTCATTCATTCATTCACGGTCGTTGCGATTGGACACAAAAGTAGCAAAGAACAAATTAGGTACCGACAATCCGCCCCCACCACTTCGAAGTTAAAGACTCACCAGAAGACATAGGCGTCAGCATTAGCAGGTTTGCGAGGGAAGCTCCAATCCCCTGCCCCATCACCGTTACGCGATCTCTGGAAATTTCCAAACTTCCAGAATTTTCTTGAATCCATAGAAGTGCCGCCATGATGTCCAAGAGGGCATAATTACCCTGTTTGGGCACTTTGTTCCGACCCTTATTAACTCGTATCTGACTCGGCGTTCGGGAAATTCCGGTCTGAAGGAATCCTGAAAAATGAGGGATTAGAATTGTTGACAGCCGCTCAATGTAACGCTGGAAATGCTGTACAAACCGGCGATGTCTCCGTTTTCTATGGGTTCTGAAAGTAAACTAGTAAGTTTCAGTTCAAAAATGAGAATGCTTAAAGGACAGTTCGTACTTATGATACTTTATGATTTTCAGTAGCATTTCCATCCATTCTCGTTCCAGAGATTCTACGCGATTCATAAGTGTATCCTGTCTCCTCGACTGGCATTACACTGGTTATCCCGCTTGCCAGTTTGTTTTCTGTATGTGACGTATCAGGCTCCCGGTCATTGTTTCCCGGAAGCTTATTGGACAAAGTAGCGTTTTATTTGAAGTTCTTAGTCAGCGGACTGTTCGTTGTCGTTTTATTTGCCAGCGGGCCGTACGCTGGGAAGGCGCGGGATGCCCGAAGTCGTTTTGTTTGCTAGCGGGCCGCCCGCTGAGTGCCAGCGCCCAGCGGACCCGCTAGTTTGTACGCTGGGTGAGGCAGGGAGTTGTTCAGCGTACCTTCTCGCGTAGTCCGCGAGGAATAAAACGGCTACTTACAGTTCGCCGTCGGCCGCGCTGCACTATGAAATTCAAATAAAACGCAACTCCGGTTATGTAATTTTTGCAAGGTTTGTCATCCAAGGCAAGGGGCATGGATATAGGCTAAAAACAGCCGAAGCCTTGTGTTATTTGTTGTAAGCATAGCTAAGTTTTATAATTCAACTATCTCAGAGCATCTTAGGAGAAACACTATGTAGTGCGAGGTGTCCTTTAAGAGATTAAATTAGATTTGAATCTGCTAACTAGCACCCCTATCATACCAAGAAACTAAATGAAATAGTGCAGTTGCCGGTGAGCCTTTATAGTACAGTCAATCTAGCGTCAAATATGACTCGACCGCAAACAAATTGCAACAGAAATGATTTTTACACCATCTTGTAGAGAAAAAAAAACTGTACAACATATCAAAAGTTGAGAAACCTACCGGGGTGCAAAGTTTGTGTTTTTTAGCGTTTAAAATGTTATTTTTAGTTTTTCAGCTGAAATTTTCTATTTTGTTAAGGCTTAGTATTTACTTCATGAGAAACAAGTTTCTTGTGTAGTTTTATGTGCTGAACTCGAATATCCCATCAGATTTAAGATACAGTCAACCGAAAATGTTTCACATTCATCACCATCCAATAAATCCGTGATTCTACTATACCACAGTCGTTTTACCGCAGACAAATCGCAACAGAAATGATTAAACCGTCGTGTAGAGAAAATGAAACTGTTCGACTTGTCTAAAGCTGGAAACCTATCTCAAGTAAAAGCTCGTGTTTTACAGCGTTTTCTTTTTTTCTTTTCCAGCTGGTATTTTCAATTTTCTAACAGTTTACCGTTTGCTCCATAGGATACATGTTTTGAAGGTAATTTTTGCGGTGAATCTGAATATCGCCTCAGATTCAAGGTATGTTCAACTTTAAAATGTTTCGTATTCATAACCATACAAGAAATTTCCTTGGAAGTCTTATTATTCATCGTTTGGAAAATACCATGTCAAACAGAATTCTTCAAATTGTTCTATTCGTCACCTCTCAGTTAGTAAAACTTGATTCACAGGTAACAAAAATCGAATTGGTAAAAGGCCGAGCAGGTTTAGGCCTACCCCTTCCAGTCCAGTGCAAGGATATGCACATTTTGTTCCCCCACTTTACTTACACATCAACTAGAGTGCTATCAGAGGGTTTTCGCGAAATTCCGGACTCACCTTCCGGCAAGCGAAGCGCATCTCGAAAACGCTGGGAAAGCGATTCCGGAATCACTGTCCAGTTTCCCGCTGGACCGTTTGCAAAAACGCATGGAAAGCTGAAATCGCCGGGAAATCGTTGAATTCTGGATTTCAACAGTTTCAAAATTCCCGCCCGAGCATTCAATTTCCCGTGGAGCTATCACTAACTTTCTGGAATCACTATCCGAGAAAGCTGCTTCAGTTTCCAGGCAGCGCGAAAACCTTTGGAAAGTGATTCCAGCTTTTCTTTCCAGCTCGCGAAAACCCTCCTTATATTTGGTCTCGTTGGAGTCGAGAGTCGTAAACGCTCCAGGCAAACATTTTCGATGGAGCGGCTCAAGCCTAGAATCCTAACCTTAGAATCCCTAGACGACAGGCAGGTTAGCAAAACCATCAGTCGTCTCGGACCAAGGAAAAAAAATGTTCTGATGTAGCGAAGAGGATACTGACATACTACGGATCAAAGACGGAGAGGCAAGAGCTGACTGGGAGGTACCGAGGTAGACGGCGCAACATGGGGGAATGTGTTTCAGCCCAAAAAAGATTCCCCGCGGAGAGACCGCACAGTACCAGCAAGTACCGTCCAGACTCACCAACGAATGGAAACCGATGGCGCTAGAGCCCTGCAGAAAGCAAAGACGGACACCGACCCTAGCCAACATCGCCAACCAGTCACCATGAAGCTCCAAATGGCTAATCTCCGTAACGACTAAATTCCAGGACAACCCACGACCTGCCCCTAAGAAGGATCTTGAGCCCTTTAAGACTATGAACGATATGAAAATAATATTTGGACTTAGCCAACATGAAAAAGCTCATTAAGAGCGTAATAATCAGAAACACCGCACATACTTGTCAAGAGACCAAGACACCCAGGAGTCCCAGGACTCAGCTACTTAGAGCTTGACAACTAGAGGCCCTTAATTGCAGGATCGAAAGGGAAGCTGAGACTAAGATGGACGCAGCTTTTTTTTTCACAAATCCGGCAGAGCACGAAAAGGCTGGACCATAGATTATGGGTATATATGTGCGTCTGATCCCGCCAGTGGAAACAGCCATCTTGAAGTTCCCTAATAAAGTAGTCTCAAAAGACGTCCGTAAGTTTCTGAACCTACTTGCTACAGGCAACCGTAGGCTGAAAGTAGTCGCTAGAAGAGATGCCGCAGGGTAACATGGCCCGACGAGAATATCAGCAAACACTGAACGAGGACGGATTTAACTATTTTAACAATTACATATATGTAGGCTATAATATATAAAGATAGGCTACCTATTACAGGGTTAATTGTACGATATAACGATTAATAATTGCTGCTACCGGTAAAACGTGGTATAATATTGATTTATATCCTTCGATAACTGCGATACCTGTTCAGGCTAAGCTTGACTCACCCCACACATAGGGTTGAGTAGCCAATAAAACTCAACACGTTTTGTCTTAGAGTCGAAAACTGGCCTACATGAAAATATATGCATTAGCCTACTTATATCGCAATTAAAATTCGCCATCAAGTTATAGCCTACCACAGTATCTGCCTTCTCATATATCTAAAAATAGTGAGAGGAACAAATAATGACTTTAAAATTAATGACGTCAACTAAATATAGATTAATTAAATGATTTGTAATTATTAATAATAAATACAGCACCTTTATTAATTAGCCATTCAACACATCCATTTCGGTCTGAATTCGGTCCTTAGTGCGAACAACGGGATAATGTAATAGATATGTGTTTCTTGAATAGTGATGAATGTGAAACACTTCCGGTTGACCGTATCCTTAATCTGATGTGATATTCGATTTCAGCGCATAAAACTACATCAGATAACATTTTTCCGATGAAGAAAACACAAAGCTATAAGAAAATCGAAAATATCAGCTGAAAAATAATAAATAAAATATAAAACGCTAAAAAACACGAATTTTGCACCCTGCTAGGTTTCTCAACTTTTGATATGTTGTACAGTTTTTTTTTCTCTACAAGATGGTGTAAAAATCATTTCTGTTGCAATTTGTTTGCGGTCAAACCTTATATTGACTGTACTATTACGCTGCTAAGCTTGTGTCTATAGGATCGATCCGAATCCGATTACCGAAATCCGGCATAAATGAACCTGCAATGTTTCTTAGTTACAGACTGACGAAGATCCTTACGAAGGAGTGCCGAACTCTCAGTGGAGCAAATCTTAGCTGACTTATCCTATCTATAACCCGCATGTCAGCTAGGACTGATGATTACTTAATGAGTTCCTCGGAAGCAAAGCGGGAGCCTGATCCGCTTCGACAAGAGTGAGAAATACGAGATGTAGTGCCGTTGGGGTGGATAAAATGACATCAGAAGTTCTAAATCATAGAAATGAGACTGGGTGGAACGACAGACACCGGAGAGTCAGTAGCCTAATATACGTACGACAGGTACTTTAAGTATCATTATACTTACATTTTATTAAGTAATTGTTCAAACAAGGGATCAGTGATTTTTGTTCGTTTTTAGTACTGTCCGAATATCTCTACTCCATGCACGTGTATGAGTGACCATCGGGTCTTAGAACATAACACAAATATTCTTGCTTTATCTAGTGCATCATTTGTCTGGGCAAAACTGTTATGTTGCTGTCTGAAAAGTCTTTAGTCTTTTGTTGAGGCACAACTGGGAAAACCAACAGTATAAGAGAAACAAATTCGAATCTGAAGGAAATAAACGGGAAGCAAAACGATTACAGACTGGCAGGAGAATAATGAGTCCGTTTTATTGCCTTGACAGCTGTTGCTGCATCTTCCGACTGCAGAGAAGTCTCTCTCATGGCTACAGAAATTTGGTTTGTATGGCACTTGCAGCCTTAAGCTAAAGCCATGTAGGCTATTCACCGCTTTTATGTCTGTTGCTTAGTCCAATCGGTGATCACGAGATAAGTTGGTTCAAGATCAGTGTTGGGACAAGAATCTTCCAGTCTCTGTGCTTGAGATTAAGAATCAAGTACTTCGTAGTAATTGTCAATACGTAAATGGTACCTGACAACAAATATAAAATATATAAGAATATCCTTGAGTTTTAACATTCATGACTTGTACCTAAATAGTACAACAAGCACTGCACGACTTAGGAACTGCATGTTAGGAACACACAGTCTCTGAAGCTTTCGAATGGGGCTACCACCACCTAGAAGTATTTTTATGGCACTTGCCCTTCGGCCAAGTGCCATATAGCGATCGCAATTTCTGTCGGTCGGTAGGTCTGTCCGGGTTTTGCTAGTTTGGGCACTTCCACATAAGCTAGGACGATGAAACTTGGCAGGCGTATCAGGGACCCCAAATGATTAAGTTGGAACTAGTCACTTTACCGATCCGAACATCGTGGGAGGAGTGGAGGGAGGGGGAATCCGGAATATTTAGGAATTTATAACTTTTGAAGGGGTGATCGGATCTTAATGAAACTTGGTATTCGGAAAGACCTCGTACCCCAGACGACCGGATTGAAATCTGGACCGGATCCGGTGCCTTTGGGGGGAGCTGGAGGGGGGAGCCGGAAATCTTGGGAAACGCTTGGAGTGGAGGGATTGGCATGAAACTTGGTGGGAAGAACAAGCATAAGTCCTAGATACGTGATTGACATAATCGGACCGGATCCGCTCACTGTGGGGGAGTTTGGGGGGGGGGTCAGAATTTCTAGTGATCCCGCGAGTTCGGTACTTCCTGATGTGGTAGGACGATCTAACTTGGCAGGCATGACAGGGACCCGATCATATTGACTTGAGAATAGTCGTTTCCCGATCTGATCATCTGGGGGGGGGAGGGAGGGGGAATCCGGAAAAGTTAGGTATTTTTATTTACGAACGGGTGATCGGATCTGAATGAAACTTGATATATAGAAAGACCTCGTTTATCAGATACCCCATTTGAAATCCGGACCGGATCCGGTGACATTGGGGGGGAGCTGGAGGGGGGAACCGGAAATCTTGGGAAACGCTTAGAGTGTAGGGTTCGGGATGAAACTTGGTGGGAAGAACAAGCACACGTACTAGATACGTGAATGGCATAACCGGGCCGAATCCGGTCACTGTGGGAAAGTTGGGGGGGGGGGGATCTGAATTTCTTGTGATCCCGCGAGTTCGGTACTTCCTGATGTGCTAGGACGATGAAACTTGGCAGGCGTGTCAGAGACCCCAACAGATGGACTTATGAACAATCATAAGTCCTAGATACGTCATTAACATAACACGTACTAGATACGTGAATGGCATAACCGGGCCGAATCCGGTCACTGTGGAAAAGTTGGGGGGGGGGGGTCCGGATTTCTCGCAGTCCCGCGAGTTCGGTACTTCCCGATGTACTACGACGATGAAACTTGGCAGGCATTTCAGTGACTCGAACAGACTGACTTAAGAATAGTCTTTTCCCCGATCCGAACATCGTGGGGGGAGTCGAGGGATGGGGAATCCGGAATCTAGTGCATGCATAACTTTCGAACGGGTGATCGGATTTAAATAAAATTTGGCAGGTGGAAAGAAATATCGTCTCTGATGTTCAGCGATTCAAATGAGATTTGGTGTAGAGTAAGCATATGCCCTATATGACATATTTTACTGTCCGAACTGGATCAGGCCACGGTGTGGGGGTGCAGATTCTAGTGGACTTGATAGGTGGTGAGAGAAGATGCTTCAGATGATCAATTCACGTGTCCGAGCCAGATTCGGCCGCGGTAGGGGCAGTTGGAGGGAGGTAACGGAAAACGTGTGGCACGTCTAGGGATCAAACAAGTGGAT
This sequence comes from Branchinecta lindahli, assembly GCA_023053555.1. Classification (NCBI taxonomy): domain Eukaryota; kingdom Metazoa; phylum Arthropoda; class Branchiopoda; order Anostraca; family Branchinectidae; genus Branchinecta; species Branchinecta lindahli. The sequence continues at coordinate 12,555,126 of JAKZAO010000004.1, read as the reverse complement.
TTATTGGGCTGAAACTTGGAAGTTACAACAGTCATTCCCCAGATGATCCGAGGCGATGCCAGAAATGCTCAGACTTGAGTCCGAACGATTTCTAGGTCCGAACCGCATTTTTGGATGGCGGGTGTAGTTTGTGACGTTCTCTTCTACTTTCTTGTACCGCTTACTCGTAACAAGTGCCATATCAGCTCGTAGCTCTTGTTTCCGAAGGATTTCAACTTTAAAATTTCAGTGCGCAAATAGAAGTGATCTCAGCCGAAGGTACTTGAGGCAGTACCTGAAAATGTATTGATACTTGAGGCTTCAAGTTCCTAGTTATTTTTATTAAGTAATGAGCATTAAGTGCTCCAGGAAAGTTGTATCGAAGTACAACTCAAGTACTTTGAGTACAAACTCAAGTGCAATCCAAGTACTTAGGCCTAGCACTTGAAGTGCATCCCAGATGAGCTAAGACGATGAATCTTGTCAGGCATATCAGCTACCTGACCAGACAGGGGTGGCCCGAAGCACTCAGGCCAGGGGGGGGGGGAGATTTCAACGACTTCTGGATCACAATATACGACTCTAACGTACCGAGACAGAAGCGGCACGACTTCTATAAAGTCTAGACCCCAAACCTCATCTATTTCCTGCAAGGCTTGATTCCTCTTATGGACATTTTCCCCATTTCTTTCCCAAGAAAAAAGACGAAGAGGATTTTGTGTATGGCTTGCGACGCTCCTATTTCCTTGTTATCCCCAAATATCTGTATTTATCACTTGTTGGCCCCGGTACTTTTTTGCACTGGAACTCATCACACAGTAAGTCCTTATTAAAGAAAACCTGCTCCCCAGCAGAGGAGGCCAAAAACAGTATCGCGAAGTCAACTCCATATCTTGGCAAATAGCAGGCTGCTTCTCTTAACACAGCTTCCATCACAACAAGATCTTTGTATTTCAAGTCCATACCAAAATCTGGATGTGTAAAAAAGTATAATGAGTGTATGTCGATTTCATTTCTAAGTATGCTTGTCTATTCCCTAAAGCCAATGTTAAAAAGGCCTGGGTCTGTTGGATTGAGAATCTGAAATGGGAATTTACTTTTCAAACAGACTTTTATAGGGGTATCATGCTCTTGGTGCAGGGCATTGTGCCCCAGCCTATGTGCACCATGCTAGAATTTGGGGCACCATGCCCCAAAATTGAGGATTTGTATATGACTGCTCAAAACCCAGCACTTTCTATCTCGGTCTCATAAGAGTCATCTTCCGAGAACAAGCGGAACTTGGCTCACCGGAAACTTCCGGGTCGCAGACTGTGTTGGAAAATCTTGGGCACTTTTTCTTCAGTGATAACATGGTAAAAAGCTCATTAGAGTTCATTTTAGTACCTATTTATCCACTCCAGCTTTATGAGTTGGCTCATCTATCAAGTCTAGGAGGCGATTTAGTCAATGCTGAACACAAAAGAATGTGTTTCTGAGAAAACCGGATTGCAGCACTTGTCGGAAAAGGGGAAGTAAATATACCAGCTTTTTCGTCCGAGTCCAAAACTGGGATAGATTTTGTTTGTTAAACTTTTTTGTGGACTTACACATAATCGTCATTGTGTCTCCCATCAACCTGTTTTTCTTAAATATTATTACTGGTGATAGCCTGTCCTGTCCTAGACATGGGTCCTCCTCTATATTTTCTTGGGAGGCATAACTTATTTTGTTATTGTTGCTGTTTACATACGGATAAACGAAACCGAAAGCCAGCGAAAACGGTAGCATTCTTCTTTGCCAGTAGTAATCTCATAACCGGAAGCTATATATGTCGACAATCTATAGTAAAAATTTCCGAATTTTTCGCCGGAATAGGTCCAACTACTGATTTTTCTGGGCCCTGGCAAAACAAGACCAAAGGTTTCGATGGGATCCCAAAAATTTAATATTTGACCAGACAACTAGGTCTTGTCTTCGCCAGCTATCCAGTCTTCGCCAGGCTAATCATCTGAGAAAACCAAGTTCAGATATACCTGTATAAGCCATATCTATTTTGACGATACTGATCGAAACTTCCTGATTTACTTCTGCCAAATTCCCGGTTTCGGCCGAATTCCGAGCAAACTACTTGCCCAGCAAAAACAAAAGATAGTTCAGAAACGAATTCAGCGGTATCTCCTTATCCCTATAAAGAACATCTAATCAACTTCAAATAAAACTTGAACTTCTAAAAAAAATCCGGTTTCAACCGGATTCCGGACGAACTATATGTCCGGGTAAAAAATGACTGATATAGATTCAGCATCTTTTATTACCCTTAAATCTATCTTCTAATCAACTTCAGATACAAATTTTGCTTTTAAAAAATTTTCCGATTTTGGCCGGATTTCGGGCGAACTACTTGTCCGGCAAGAAAATGGTTTTCACCATCGTGTTCAGCATGTTTTCTTACCCCTAAATCACACATCTAATCAACTTCAAGTAAAACTTTTACTTTTAACAAACTTTCCGGTTTTGGCCGAATTCCGGGTGAACTACTTGTCCGGCGAGATTCAGATTCAGCGTGTCTCCTTACCCCTAAATCAACTATCTAAATAGCTTTCAAAAAATATTTTTTTGCCCCTTAATTTGAAACCCCTCCCCCACCCTCAAATATAGGGCTACAGAGCTTATCTTCGAACTTACTTGTACTTTGACCCGAAGGATCCCCCCCACCAAGTTTCATCAAAATATCTCAATCCCTTCGAGAGTTATCGTGCTAACAGACAGACAGACGGACAACTTTTGCGATTTCATAGGTATCCCGCCACTTACGTTTTGGGATCCCAAAAACATAGCCACTTAACCCTAAATGGTGTTTTAATACATACATTAACCCCTCGTAGCTACATTTCCTTCAGGCAAATAGTACCCTGGTTTCCACTTTTGGTCGACCTATCGATCCAGGATACAAACAAAGAGTCTTCCCTTTTTCGGCCCATCACATTATTCAGATGCAAAATTCAAAATCTATTCGACTCGAGAATTTTCGTTCTTTGCAAAATTTGCGGTATTCTCTGGATTCCGGCCGCATTGTTCATCCAGGAAAACAAATGAGGAATTTCCTGACTCAGCATATTAATTTTAATCCTATTCATCACATAAATTAGTTCCAGCAGAAAGGATGGATGGCAGATAACATCGAGTCTCGCAATTATGCTTTCGAAACGTCTCTCAACATTGTCCTAAACCAATGGAAAAAACGTTTATGTACCGAGACTGTGATTTGCTGATTCGCAGGCCCGACGAGTCTTATTTATATATATTTAATATATATCTTTATCATCAGGGGTGGCCCGAAGGGGGGGTGAGGGGGGTGATTCCCCCCGCCCCTGCCTTTTGCTTGGTCGTATTAGTCGTTTATTTGGGCCTCACTTAACGGTTGGGTATTTCGCTATATTTGGGCCTTTCGCTTGGTCGTGCCAGTCGTTTATTTGGGCCTCACTTAACGGTACCAGTCGTTTATTTGGGCCTTTCGCTTGGTCGTACCAGTCGTTTATTTGGGCCTCACAGACAAACTCAGATTTAAAAAAAATCGCCTGCGGCGCTTGCTTTAAATTGTCAATGGTACAGGCGTTGGAAGCTTTCCTTTAAAGCAAATTAGCTAAAAAGAAAAGTTATGGTAGTGAATGTATTTTTATTCAAATTTTGATTACAATAATAGTTTCGGCCGAAGCATTGCAGTTAATTTTACACCAATTATATTATTTTTTTGGCGGAGAACGTGCGCCAACGGCTCATTTTCGTGGGTACCTTCGAGTCGTTTATTTGGACCTAGGAGTCGTTGAAACGAGGGGTCTCACCCCCCCTGGCCCGAGCGCTTCGGGCCACTCCTGTTTATCATTATCTTATTTTTTTGAATTATATATCTTTATTATATATATCTTTTTATACGCCACTTATTTCCGCATGCTCCCGCAAAATCTTTTCCAACCACCAATTTCAAAATATCCCAAAAGGATACAGTTGTCTAAGTTGGAACGTGTTCCATCCTTCTAACAATAGCTTAGTAACTATTAGTTACTATTTCCGTTCCAACCACATGAAAAGCTACTACGCTGACCGCTCCGAACTTTTCTCGAAATAGTAACTATTTGCTTACCATGCTCGGGAGCGTAGTAAGCGTGGTAACTACGGATCTCTGTAACGTGATTGGGTAGATTACCCCGTGGAGTGATATTTTGCGAAAAGTTGAAAAATGCGTTCCAGCCTTGACGCCAAGAAGCCAAAATTCGTGACGTCATGCGTAGTAACCCAACCACGGTAAGTAGGGTGGAACACGCTCTTGGTCATACACTGGCAATCGTGAGGCTGTCGTAACCGTGCTCGTCCAGACCCGGCGTGCCCTCATTGGGTGAGAATCACCAAAACGACCGCTTATGACACGTTGTGAATGAATGAATGAATTAGAACCAAACATCTCAGACGGACTAGCCGATACATGGTCCTTGCTTGACTAAACAAGACCAAAGGTTTCGATGGGATTCCAAATGGAAAAATTTATCAGTCTTTTAATATAGATAATCAATCAGGTGCTGCACATATTCCGCCTTTTCCGAACCCGTACACATTTGATCCCATTCTAACAGATTTCTTCGCAATATCCGGTTTTACTTCTTCGAAATAACGGGTTTTGGCCAGACTCCGGTCAAATTACTTGTCCGGCGAAAACATAAAGCTAATTTTTTGGGATCCCAAAGCGTGAGTGGAGGGATACCTATGACATCGCAAAAGTTGTCCGTCTGTCCGTCCGTCTATTAATTAATTTATTTATTTTTTAACCCGCTAAATAACAAAAGCGGAGTATAAACAAACAAGATCAAAGATTTCGATGGGATCCCAAAAACTTAATATTTGATCCAGACAATTGGGTCTTGTAGATATCCAGTCTTCGCCAGACTACATGAACATTTTTAATATTAAAACTTAGAAACAGATTAAGGTCAATGGTGTTGACGAAATTGATCAAAACTTCCTGCCTCAGGCTATACTACTGTCAAATTTCTGGTTTCAGCCGGATTCCGGTCGAAGGATATGTCCAGGTAGAAAATGATTGTCATATACGGACTCAGCAGGTCTGCCTACCCCTCAATCGACTATCTCATTAGCTTTCAAAACCAGATCCAGTCTTCGCCAGGCTAATCATCTGAGAAAATCAAGTTCAGATATACCTTTATAAGCCATATCTATTTGACGATACTGATCGAAACTTCCTGCTTTACTTCCGCTTTACTTCCTGCTTTACTTCCGCCGAATTCCGAGAGAACTACTTGTCCAGCCAAGAAAAGATAGTTCAGAAACGAATTCAGCGCATCTCCTTATCCCTATACAGAACATCTAATCAACTTCAAATAAAACTTTAACTTATAAAAAAATCCGGTTTCAACCGGATTCCGGACGAGCTATACCCGTAGGGAAAAAAGGTACCCGGATTCCCGTAAGGGTGTCCGGAATTTTGGAACAACATTCCGGGCACGGAAAACGTAACGGAAATCCCGCCTGGGGAGTCTTGTTTCCTGGAATTCCGCAGTTTAACGCGGAATTCCTGTCAAATCGCGGAATTCCAGGACGTTTTCCGTGCCCGGAATGTTGTTCCAAAATTCCGGACACCTTTACGGGAATCCGGGTACCTTTTTTCCATACGGGTATGTCCGGGTAAAAAATGATCATATACAGATCATATACAAATTCACCGTCTCTTCTTACCCTCAGATCTGTCATCTAATCAACTTCAAATACAAATTTGACTTTTAAAAAATTTTCCGGTTTCGGCCGGATTCCGGGCGAACTACTTGTAGGGCGAGAAAATGGTTTTCACCATCGTGTTCAGCATGTCTTCTTACCCCTAAATCGAACATCTAATCAACTTCAAGTAAAACTTTTGCTTTTAACAAATTTTCCGATTTCGGCCGGATTCCGGGCTAACTACTTGTCCGGCGAGAAAATGGTTGTCACCATCGTGTTCAGCATGTCTTCTTACCCCTAAATGAACATCTAATCAACTTCAAACACAAATTTTGCTTTTATCAAATTTTCCGGTTTTCGCCAGATTCCGGGCGAACTACTTGTCCGGCAAGAAAATGGTTTTCACCATCTTGTTCAGCATGCCTTCTTACCCCTATATCGAACATCTAATCAACTTTAAATAAGACTTCTACTTTTAACAAACTTTCCGGTTCTGGCCGGATTCCGGGCGAACTAACTGTCCGGCGAGAAAATGGTTTTCATATTCGTGTTCAGCGGGTCTTCTTACCCCATAATCGACTATCACATTAGCTGTTTAAAAATATTTCACTTGCCCCTTAATTTGAACCCCCTCCCCCACCCCTAAATGTAGAGCTAGAGGGCCCATCTACGAACTCGACCTTACTCTTGACCCAAAGAATGCTCACACCAAGTTTCATCAAAATATCTCATTCCCTTCGAGAGTTATCGTGCTTACGGACGGACGGACGGACGGACAGACGGACGGACGGACGGACAACTTTTGCGATGTCATAGGTATCCGTCACTAACGTTTTGGGATCCCAAAAAGAAAAAATACAACAAAAACGACTAAATACACAACAAAAACACTTGATTATTTAAGGAGGCGGACAAACCCATGATGAGCTGGGAGAGCCTTCACTGTCTGGGGGAGTTTATCAGCAAGCTCAACTAGCTTTCCGGTTATATCTGGAAGCCCGAAAACTGAAATAAGGTTGCGGTTCCGATACCACGGAGGCAAATATACAAATCTGTCCGTCCGTCTGTAAGCACGATAACTCTCGAAGGGAGTGAGATATATTGATGAAACTTGGTGTGAGGATTCTTTGGGTCAAGAGTAAGGTCGAGTTCGCAGATGGGCCCTGTAGCTCTACATTTAGGGGTGGGGGAGGGGGTTCAAATTAAGGAGCAAGCAAAATATTTTGAAACAGCTAATATGATAGTCCATTATGGGGTAAGAAGAAATTCTAAACACGACGGTAAAAACCATTTTCTCGCCGGACGAGCAGTTCGACCGGAATCCAGCAAAAACCGGAAAATTTATTGGAAGTGAAAGTTTTATTTGAAGTTGATTAGATGTTTGATTTGAGGGTAAGAAGAGACGCTGATCTGTATATGACAATCATTTTTTACCCGGATATATAGTTCGTCCGGAATCCGCAAAAGTTGTCCGTCAAAGTAGTTAAAAGTTTTATTTGAAGTTGACCAGATGTTCTTTATAGGGATAAGGAGATACGCTGAATTCGTTTCTGAACTTTCCTTTTTTTTGGGCTGGACAAGTAGTTCGCTCGGAATTCGGCCGAAACCGGAAATTTGGCAGAAGTAAAGCAGGAAGTTTCGATCCGTATGGTCAAAATAGATATGGCTTATACGGGTATATCTGAACTTGATTTTCTCAGATGATTAGCTTGGCGAAGACGAGACCTAGTTGTCTGGATCAAATATTAAGTTTTTGGGATCCCATCGAAACCTTTGGGCTTGTTAATTCAGCGTGTATTTTTACCCCTAATCGATGCTCGATCGACTTAAAAGCTTCAATAGAATTTCCGGTTTCTGCCAGATTCCGGATGAACTATTTATGAAGCGAGACAATTAAGGTTCACTTATATAGCATGTATTTTCGCCCGTCATGTGGATGTCCCAATCGACTTCCGAATCTTTTACTTCTACCAATTTCCGGTCAGTCTAAATGTCCGGCAGGAAAGCTCATATATGGATCCAGGATGTATTCTTACCTCTATATCAAAACTCTTATCGACCAACGTTTCACCTCGAATCAACTTCAGATAAGACCTTCACTCTAATCAATTTTCCAGTTTTCGCCGGATTCCGGTAAAAAATACTTGTCTGGCGAAAAAAAAAGTCCAAAAAAGATTCAGCACGTCTCTCTCTGTACCCTCTCTATCTCTAAATCGAATCTTTCAGATAAGGCTTTTACTTCTACGAAACTTCCGTTTTTTCCGGATTCCGGGCGAACTATTTTGAAATAAACTTAAAACCCACTTTTGGGGTGTACTGTGACCGTACACCCTGTACTGTGACCGTACTGTGACTGTACTTTGACCCAATGGAGCCTCACACCAAGTGCGAACAAAATATCTCTACCCCTTAGAGAATTATCGTGCTGACAGACGGACGGACAGACGGACACTTTTACGAATTCACACTTTTACGAAGTATTCCGTCAATTATGTTTTGGGGTCCAAAAAACACAATTAAGAATTACAACAAGAGCTGTAAGCTCATATGGCACTTGCAAGGGTTGAGATGTATTATTTGATCAAAAGTAATTTTCGACTGTGCGGTTCAGATGCGCACTTTAAGGGAGCTAGAGAAAAAGTATATTATCGTTGAACTTGGCTGTAATGATGCGCACCTTAAAGGCACTAGAAATTCATCTGTAAGGAAGACCCTTGAGGCAAAAACGATAGCAGGCTCTTAGGGATCATTGATATATACGTATGATCAGAAGTATTTTGTTTTCCCACTAATTTGCGCACTTTAAGGGTGCAAGAAATTATTTTTTTTTGCAAAACCCTTGTGGGACAACTGATCATGGGTTCAGATGTATCGTTTGATAAAAAGTACTTTTCGACCTTGCGGTTAAGATGCACACTTTAAGGGAGCTAGAACTTCATTTGTAAGCAAAACCCTTGAGGCAAAAATGATCATGAGCTCATGGGGATCATGGAAATGCATATTTTGCTTAAAAGTATTTTTCTTAATTTGCGGTCATGATTGGTACTTTAGGGAATGGTCGGATTTGAAAAGTGGCGATTTCTAAGCCAATCTTGTCGAATTTCTAATATTCCAGCCAAATTTCATCGTCCTAGCACATCTGGAAGTACCTTAACTCGCGATCACCCGAATTCCGAACCCGCCCCTCAAACTCCCCCCACAGTCGCCGGAGCCAATCCGGTTCAGTTTGGACTTGTTTGTTATTCCCACAAAGTTCCATCCCGATCTCTCCAGTCTAATCCGGTCACGCATTCCCCCCCCCCCAATCGTTGTCGGATCCGGTCCGGACATGAAAAAGATCACCACAGGCACGCCCTCTGTTCAGTTATTAAATTTCACTCGAATCCGATCACCCGTTCCAAAGTTACGCATGGCTAAATATTCCGGATTCACCCTCCCTCCGATCCCCCCACGACTATCGGATCGAGTGAATTTTTATTGACAAGTCAGTTTGATCGGGTCCCTGATACACCTCCCAAGTTTCGTCGTGAAAATCCCAAAAACTGTCATCACCAGAATTCCGTGAAACTCTCCTCCACCCCCCCCCCCCAAGTGTCCGGGTCCAGTCCAAACGTGTAAACAAATTATCTGGAGCAGATTCTTGTTCTTCCCAGCAAGCTTTACTCCGATCCCTCCATTATAACCGTTTCTCGAGATTTCCGGTCTTACCACACCCCAATTCCCCCATAGCTGTCGAATCCGGTTCGGACTTCAAATGGAACATCAGAGATATGTCATTCATTCAGATATTAAGTTTCGTCCCAATCCGATCACCCGTTCGAAAGTTACACAACACTCAATTTTCCATATTCCCCCGCACTGCACCACAGATACAAACCCCTTTGACCCTCGAATGCACTAGCTCTTTCCAATGTTAACAGAGTGATCCGATGCAAAGAGTGACGTCACGCCGCGCGCAGACCTACTAGTGTAAAGATAGGGGTAGGGATTTTACAAAAACTACTAAATTTTCCGGATTCCCCCGCCCTCTACTCCCTCCACGGTGGTCGGATCGGGGAAGTGATTATTTGCAAGTTAGTTTGGTCGGGTCCCCGATATGCCTGCCAAGTTTCATCGTCCTAGCACATCTGCAAGTACCCTAACTCGCGATCACCGGACCGACCGACCGACCGACCGACCGACCGACCGACAGACCGACCGACGGAAAAGTGATCGGTATATGGCACTTGAGCGAAGCTGCAAGTGCCATAAAAAACAAAGCCATTAGGTCAACAACAAAGTCATAAATGTAAATATAACGATCCCAATTCCCAACAGCTTAAGATGGCCAGTAGAGGACCCGCTTATGTTTCCATTGGCGTATCTTTCAGGCACTAGCGTCGAAGCCCCCAGCGGATTCCCAGGTCTTGTCGGCTTGGACGCCTTGTCGCCATGGACCACGAGCTCACGGCGGAGAGATATCCACAGGAGCGGTACAATTTGCTTTCAAACCGGGTATTCCCTTGCTCCCTTAGAGATATTCCCAAACTCCCTTAGAGAGGAGCCAGTGACGGCCGAAACGGCAGCTGCTTCCAAGAGAGGAATGGACCCTGGCGGAGAGACGTGACCTGGAGAACTAGCTATAGGCAGTGTTGCCACTTTTCTCTGGCAGAACCTGTGACTTTTGGCCGAAAAACCTATGACTGGGTCCTTTACCAATTATTAACGTGAAGTCTCGCTTTGTCATCTTCATTACTATATGCCTTAACTTTTTTGCTTCCTTTTTGTATTTACTGGTAAGGAACCGGTGCAAATCACAGAATTCTGCGACCAGGGGAACAGTAGCTATGGGATCTACTTTCTGCATCTGTTTCCATATAAGCCATTATTTTCGTCTTGTACGATTTGTGGGTTAAATTATTTTTTTTGTTCTTATTATTGGTGTCAACTTCTAGACCGTGTGCACTTACACAGTCGACTAACCATTTAATTTTTTTTTAAATAAGTTAACATATTAGTTATTGGGGAAGCCTTGATTGTTATTTTTGGAGGGAGGAGTATTGGCCGTATTTTAATTATTGTTTGCAGAATAGACTGGTCAGTGTGTATTTGTAGTTATAGTTTAGTTATATGTAGCCTAGCTCCTTGTTCAGATGGCCATTTTTTCTTTTTTCCTTTTTATTTCAGTTTTTGTGCCTTCTCTTAAAATTTTCGTATATTTTTTTTTTTTTAATAGTTAGTGTTTTAGGCTAGGGTTTTGTTATTTCGTATTATCAATCAATTAGTTCATAAACAACGCGTAATGATTCTATTCCACTGGCGTATCTGATGCTTTTATGCCACTGGATTGATTACCCTTTTTTTTTTGCAAACTGAACCGTTCCACATTCAGAGAAGAAGAAAAGTTTTTTTTCATTTGTTTGCTATTGGAAATATGAAAAGTAATAAATCAATCAGTCAACGTCAACAGGCACCACAGCATTGTCGCTAACAAGATGGATAAAAGGTAATTGAAGGAAAGTGCTAAGAGAATTTCTCATGGACAGGTTGGTTAAGCAGGCTAATCTCGTCCGTATATCTGGTTGACCCACTTATCCTACTTACCTAGAAGGCCTAGCCGGTAATTAAGAGTGATCACAACAATTTTCCCAAGGGCGGCCAAATGTGACCCGTCATACAGATGTCCAGCTCCCCAGTCGTAGGACTCGCCGTGGATAAAGACCAAAGCTGGAAGAGGTTGTTTCTCTGAAAAAAAAGAATAATGGGTAAAAGTTAAGAAGCTATAGTTCCGACCTAATACTTATTAACTAAACTGATAGTAACTGGTGTAATAATTGATAATTCGTTTAATTCCATGTTATCTTTTAACAAAGATAGTGGTGGATAGTCATACATGGTCAACATAGTCATAAATAATCACATATAAGTTCCAATTTTGAAATACTATCCGATAACAAACATATACAAAGCACAGAATTCCTTAAATTCAGAACTGTATTATTCTTCTTACGGTTATAAGAAAACCAGAACGGTACAATTTCTTATCAAACCGGGTTGTCCCTTTGTGGAACTCGCTCAGCGAGAAGACAATGATGGCAGAAACTTCATCTGCAGCTCGACCTTATTCATGAGCTGCAAAGGCGCGGTTCTTTTAGCTGCGCTAAAAAATCTTCATGTGACAACCGCAGCAGCTCATTTAGCTAAATCCCGAAAACATGCAAGTAATGAAAGGGATGGTTTCGGTAGCTAAAGGCCAAACAGCTGATCTGCTGAGAAAACCCAAAACAACTTCAACATATATTCTTATACACCCAAACGGAAGCTAAATTTGCTTAAACACGAGAAAATCTTTGTTAATTTTAACTAAGTATTGGAAAGCGGAGTATACGAAACAAAAACAAGAAATGAAAACAGATACAAAACACATAAGAAAACCAAATTTTTCAAATTTCGGCCAAGAAGCAGAGCCTTTGTGTAATTCTTCCATTTTTTTGTAACTCCGCCTCTCGAAACATGGCGGGCTATGAATAAATTACTTACTTAGGCCTGCAGAAAAATCAATAGCCTACTATTCAACACCTATCTTTCTATACGACAAAAACCTTTCCAGATCCATTCCCCTTGAAAAAGAACTGGTCCGGAAGCTCCAGCCTACCAGAAGATAAAGTGGAACTAAGAAACCACATGAGGTTCAAGGGCCCAAAGTTTTCAAAAAGTTTTCCGGTTAGTCCCATCACGGAGTAACGATCTCACGGTAGACTGCGCTCTGCTGAAACTACAGAAAGTTACTACAGAAAGGCTTGCAGATTGAAACCGAATGACGGGCGTGTGAGAGGTGCACTAACTATTGACTTCTCAGCACGGAGTAACTTGTTCCGAGAGCAAGGATTTTTGGTAGATTGATATTTTCTTTTATCTTTCTTTTCTTTCAGCTATGTCTTGCATTGGCCGACCTGGCCCTTCAGATGCCATCTTGGACCAATCCTATCGACGATCTGCTCCACAGCTTCACGGACCAGAAAAACCCTTCTACAAACAATCTTTATCCCCTTCTGGAAGTCTTGAGTGTAATACCAGAAGAAGTACAACACTGCCGTCATTTGAAACTAGGAGCAAATCGGAGGTCAGAAGTTCGGCTCTTAATGTCGAAGTCTTCTACAAGCGTTCTTCGATTTCTGGTAAGCGTCGTAGCTGAGCCCCGTGAGACCCGTCGTAGCTGAGACCCCCCTCTGTATACCCCGCTCCCGGCGGGCCAGCACCCAGCACTCCTTAACACAAAGGGACATTCAGCGCTAGATTTAAGAGAGTGTATGATACATTATATATTGTATGTTTCTGGACTACATCTTCTTAACCTCTTTCTCTCCGAAAAAGTATTTTCGTTAATGTAAATTCCTTCTTTCCCTCCCTCATTATTGTTACGTTTGGTGTTCCATATATTTCGAGGAAATACTAATGCTGCAGAGGAAGCTGTCGTACTCCAATTGTTTTGGGATCCCAGAACGTAAGTGACGGGATCCCTACGACTTCGCAAAAGTTATCCGTCTGTCAGCACGATAACTCTCGAAGGGGATAAAAATCTTTTGTTCAAACTTGGTGTGAGGATTCTTTCGGTCAAAAGACAGGTCAGGTTCGTAGATGGGCTACGCAGCCCTATATTTAGGAGGTGGGGGTCCAAATAAAGGGACCAACAAAATAGTTTTTTGAAAGCTATTAGCTGAATCCATATATGATCGAGGGAGGAATTTCAATCGGTGCCGGCATCGCTGGTTTTTACCGGTGTCTGCCGGTGCTGAAAAAGGGTGTACAGCAGGTGCCGGGGAGTAGGTAACCCCTCGGTCAAGGCCCCATAGGCAGAAGTTCGCCACTGCTTGCTTGGTAACTTGCCTGCGGATACGCTCCCGCATAAACTGTAATGGCAGTTCGCTCGAAGTTATGAAACAAATTTGGCGTAATATTGGGACGAAATGAAAGAATTCATTTCCTCTCTCCATATTCTTATCTCCCGGTGTACAGATAATTCATGACCCCGCTTCGGAACATAACTGACCTTACATTTACGTTCTAGTTATGCCAATAGGACACATGGGACGGCCATAAAAGTGACTGGTTGGACAATAGGGAGGAGAGGAAAGTTGATAAGAAATCATAAGCGAAGCCATTTCTTATGGAACAAGAATAAAGGCTTTGATGGGATCCCATGAGGGAATATTTTTGAGTCTTCCTGAGACGGACAATCGAGTCTTGCCAATTTCAGGTCTGTCGCTGAACATGTGGTATCTCCCTAATAGACCTGATGTGCTTTGGAGGGTGGTGACTAGGCCAGGTCTTGCAGAAGGTCTATGGGGCCTTGCTAATGGCGTGAACATGTCTGATGACCGTCAGTGACTGGCCTTATTTTGGACTCTCCGAAGTATTTAACAAACGAGGGGAAGGAATGACTTGTCCTTCACCTAGGGCACAAACACACTCTTCTCTCACAAGCGGCGCTAGTGTCTTTGTGGCAAAACAAGAGCAGAACCACTGGGAAATATTTTTTCACCGGAAACAATACTGGACAATTATATTGGTTCGGAATCTTCAGGTTTTGACCAAATATCATGACTATCCATCTGGGGTGAGAAAAATATAATCTCCTGGTCCACCATGTTCTGTTCCGATACACCAACCTTCCAACTAGTTTCATCGGATAACGTTACTATCCCGAAATTTTAAATTTTAACCCAAGTTCGTTCGACAATTTTGTTAAACGTTGCTTTTTTTGTTGTAGTTGCTTGTTTTAACAATACAATAATAATACCCTGATTTCATATCTAAGCGGAGCAATGGCTAAAGAAAGAAGATACAAAAACCAAAAACAGAAAATGAAAGAATCAATAGTCTGATCAAACAAACAGAAAAAAACATAGTATTTTCTTTGTTTTTTTCCGTAGCTACTCTACTACATTTAACTTGTACATCTGGTCATAAATAAACTAGTAAGTAAGTGAATAATTTATTTCTGACCAGCCACTTTCAAAAGCGGAGTTTGTAAAAGAAAAGAAATAAAACACACCAACAAAATTTACAAATACAGTTTTTAAATTGTCGGCAAGAAAACAGTGAAGATCGTCATGTGCTGGCTGGGCCCAGTTGCCCACGATTTTTGGCAGAGACAACGAAATTTCCAAAATTTTCCAAAAGTTATTATTATCGATAGTAACCCTCGTACTCAACCATTACTGTCAATACACTTTTACAGAATGTACGGGGCACCAGAGCCAAAAACATTCAAATGTTTCCAGATTATTTGTCGTTTGTCTGTCCCTCCGGAAACAATAAAAGCATTCCACCTCATTCCGGATATGACCTAGCGAAGGATGAACTGCTATTAGGTTGACACTTTGTCCAAACGTTTAGTTTAGATATGGTATGGGCTTTTGAAAACTTGTCCAACAGACCCAAGGATAGATTTACAAAAACAAATCTATGGACTGAAAGAAATCTCCGGATGTAAACTAGACAGTGGCAGGAACGAACTTCCCAGACATAGCCTAATAGTGTTACTGATTTTTTCCGCTTTTCAAAGTAAACACCCACGAACAAATACCATTTTTCGGGATCTCACAACAAACACTTTGGTAAAGCTACCTGTCATTCTGGATGTCTGTCCGTCTGTTAGGGGAGTGCAGGTATTATCTTAGGAAGGAGTTCAGGTATTTTTGTCCGAACTTGATCGAGGGTCCTTTATTTGTAGTCGAAGTACAGGCCGAGTTGGAACGTGAGCACCGGAGCCTTATATCTTGAGTGGGGGAGGAGTTTCAAGTTGAGTCATGACCAAAATTTCAAGCTGAAGAGATTACCCGATTGAAGGATAAGGAGACATTCTGAATCAGGTCCGTATCCAGGAGTTTATTTCGGAGGGGGGGTGTCTGCGGGTCGGACCAAAAAGTTAGAAAAAGACATGGATCAATCAGAGGGCTGCCCCCCCCCCCCATACGGCCCTGTAGCAGAATCAACGTTTCAACTTAATTTTCTCGCCGAACCAGTAGTTCGCCCGGAATCCGCCAAAAACCGCAAAGAGAGGTAAAAGTTTAGTCTGAAGCTGTTTGGTAAATTATCTAGCCCCAGGCTTTCCTGCTTCACACTATGGCAACCCCTTCCCGAGAGTGCTTCTATCTCTGCTCCTTCTTGTTGACCCGCATTCGAGACATTAACGAGATTTATCGGACAATCTAGAGGAGGGATAGTTTTCCTTCCCCCAAATTGCCGTAGCGTCAGTGAGTGTCTCCGGCGTCTCCAGCAATTAGGAAGTGATCTGTTTGCAGACGACAGATACAAGGACCAAGCCGGACAATCAAGCGACTACAGAATAAATTATAGCTCTAATTAGAACAATTCGTAGAGGCAAGGCATGTGTTGAATATCCGAGACCTGAGGATTGTCGCGAAATGGAAAAACTAGACCTTGCTACAATAAAACAAGAACAAATAAGCACCAGAACGTCCGTCTCCCTATATCTGTAATACGACCACGCGGAGTATAATAGATTCGCTATATCCTGCCCGATGCAACCCAGCGGAGGGGCTACACGGAACATCACAATTCGTTACCTCTACAAACAGCTATATCGCATAAAGCCCCGGAGAAGAAATTTCGAAAGTAAAAGACGATTGGTTGTCTATCACTGTGACGTCACATGTGACGCGCTGCAGAGCGGGTCAATACGCCTGCCGCACTTTTCTTCTGATATGCCAAGCGGTGAAGAGGAAAGTAGATGGGCATCAACTCAAAGCTCAGCAAGTACCTCTAGCTCAGCTCAGTTTTGTCGGGGTACACATAGTCGCTGCATGGACCATAGAAAGTGGTTCTGTTGGCTTATTTGTTCTTGATCAAACAAGTTCTCCCTGGCCATATATTTGAACATGAACGTTGTTGAGCATGATCTGTGTTTTATTGTATGGCCTTTCGGCTAAATATTAGTATTAGATTTAGTTCCCTTACTTGATCAGAACGGTTACAAAAAGAGTGCAGATTATTTACATGAAGACGAACACAAAATGTTCAGTTTTGAACACAAATATTTATCGAGGACCCCTGAGCCATGTGGCCAGTGGGGCCCCAAAGATATGTTTCGGACCTCCATCTAGACTAACGGGTTGTGTAGTTTTTTAATCTTCACAAGCTCCCGTAAGCCTGTTATTTATTACCTTAAATTACCTTAAATTGCACTTCGGAGCAATCTAAGATATAATCCTGATGCGATGCTCCTAATCAACCACTTAACCAGATTCATTAGGTAGTACCTTCCTCTTTTTGGGATCCCAAAACGTTAGTGACGGATACCTATGACATCGCAAAAGTTGTCCGTATGTCCGTCTGTCCGACCGTCCGTCCGTCCGTCTGTGAGCACGATAACTCTCGAAGGGAACGAGATATTTTGATGAAACTTGGTGTGAGCATTCTTTGGGTCAAGAGTAAGGTCGAGTTCGTAGATGGGCCCTGTAGCCCTACATTTAGGGGTGGGGGAGGGGGTTCAAATTAAGGGACAAGCAAAATATTTTTAAACAGCTAATGTGATAGTCGATTATGGGGTAAGAAGACATGCTGAACACGAATATGAAAACCATTTTGGCGCCGGACAAGTAGTTCGCCCGGAATCCGGCCGAAACCGGAAAGTTTGTTAAAAGTAAAAGTTTTATTTGAAGTTGATTAGATGTTTGATTTTGGGGTAAGAAACCATGCTGAACACGAATATGAAAACCATTTTCTCGCCGGACAATTAGTTCGCCCGGAATCCGGCCAAGACCGGAAAGTTTGTTAGAAGTTAAAGTTTTATCTGAAGTTGATTAGATGTTTGATGTAGGGGTAAGAAGGCATGCTGAACAAGAATACGAAAACCATCTTATCGCCGGAAAAGTAGTTCGCCCGGAATCCGGCCAAAACCGGAAAATTTGTTAAAAGTAGAAGTTTTATTTGAAGTTGATTAGACGATAGATTTAGGGGTAAGAGGAGATGGAAAATCCGTATATGACAATCACTCTTTAGCCGCAAATATAGTTCGTCCGGAATCCGGCTGAAACCGGAAAATTTGTTAGAAGTTAAAGTTGTATTTGAAGTTGATTAGATGTTGGATATAGGGGTAAGAGATACGCTGAATCCGTTTTTGAGCTTTAGTTTTTCGCCGGACAAGTAGTTCTTGAATTTCGCCAAAACCGCAAAATTCACAGAAGTAAGCTAGGATCGTTTCGATCGGCTTATAGAAGTAAACGCACATGCTGAATCCATATGTGAGCTTGGATTTCTTAATGATTAGCTGTTTGGCCTGGCGAAGACTGGATCTGGCGAAGACAAAACCTAATTGTCTGGATCAAATATTGAAATTTTGGGATCCCATCGGAACCTTTGGTCTTTTTAATTTTTTGTCTAGCCCCAATTACGATCGGAATCCCATGGAACGTCGAAAACTTACAGAATATCCTGATCCAAACATGTTCTTCATCCATGTATACACTACCTTTAAAATCTCTATCGGAGGATGTTTTTTTCTTTCCAAAATTTCCGGTTTAAATCAGAATTTGATTGTACCATTTACCCGGTAATCTAACAAAGCAGTCTTCTTTTCTCTACACCGACATGAAGATTGGACAAAGAAACTTATTGGAACTGACAGATTTTCTATTTTCGCAGGATTCCATGGAAGCCTGCCGACCTAGCGACTTCGTAGGAAAACGAAGCATGAAGATCGATTGTCTACGTATTCTTATCACTAGATCGAAAACACAAACAAATGATAAACATAACCAAATATAACAGGATGAATACCGAATGTCTGACGATTTTCTGCTAGGCAGGAAAAAAAGTAAAGTAGGTTACAACTTACAATGATCCAGCGTGTCTGAACCGATGAGGTTATTGCTCTTATACTTTCAGTGGCCCAGATGAACCTTTTCTGTAACTCGATGAATGAATGAATGAATTTATTGCACGAAAAAAACCATGGGGTGATATTCTGACCGGTAGTCTATGTTCGACTTGAGAACATTACAAGGTAGCGCTCGAAAACGGTGGGGAATATTCAACTCTTCGAAGGCGTATAGGGATCGTAGTCTTCCTTTTAAAGAAGCCGGTTCCTTTTCTTTCACACTTATATTATTTATCTCTTGTAATACAACAATTTCTTCTGGTTCCGATAAACACTCAAAAAACGGTAAACACTCCAAAGTACAAGAACCGTCTCTCTTTGGGTGCAACTAACGTCTGTCTTTTTCGGACATCACGTCAATCGACCTTTTTTGCTTACTGCGTAGTAGCCAACCTCAAAGATCAAACCCCAACCACTAAAGTTCTTACCCTTAATTTTTCCGATACTCTGATTTCACAAACAACTTTTACGTCAACAAATTCGCATTTTTTGCCGGGTTCCGGGCGGACTACTGTAGAGGTATGTTAATTTGAACAGTTGCTTAAATGTGAACAGTGCAGTTTTGGGATGAACTGGCAGAACGAAGATCCAAAATACCTATTCAGGTGTTTTCAGAGGCCCTTCATTACCTACTTTGGCTAACTCATAGTTGACTTTAATCACAGCAATGGTCAACAAATGTTCACATAAACATACCTCTATACTGTACTGGTCCATCGCGAAAACAGAATTCAGATACAGAATCTCTAATTGAATTCTTTTACTTCTAAAACGAACTTCCCGACGAACAACTTCTCCGGAAAGAAAAATGAAGTTCAAACACGAATTCAGCATGTCTCCTTGCTCTTATGTTGAGCCACTAATCAACTTCTGATAAAACTTTTTCTTTCACCAATTTTTCGGTTTTGGCCGGGTTCCGCGCGAATTACTTGTTCGACTAGAAAATGAAGATAAACAAGACCAAAGGTTTCGATGGGATCCCAAAAATTCAGTATAATCCAGACGATTAAGTTTTGTCTTCGCAAGATCCAGTCATCACCAGACTCCTTGAATATTTTTACTCTTAAAAGTTAGAAACCGATTAAGGACAAATAGCTAATCATCTGAGAAAACCAAGTTCAGACATGGATTCAGCATGTGTGTTTACCTCTATAAGTCATACCTATTTTGACGAAATCGATCGAAACGATCCTGCCTTACTTCTGCCAGTTTCAAGTTTCGGCGAAACTCCAGAGCTAGGCCTACTTGTTCGGCGAAAAAATAAAGCTCAAAAAACGAATTCAGCGTATCTCCTTACCTCTATACCATCTAATCAACTTCAAATACAAATTTAGCTTATAACAAACTTTCCGGTTTCAGCCGGATTCCGGACGAACTATATGTCCGGCTTAAAAATGATTGTCACATGCAGATTCAGCATCTCTTCTTACCCCTAAATCGGACATCTAATCAACTACAAATACAACTTTTGCTTTTAACTAATTTTCCGCTTTGGGCCGGATTCCGGGCAAACTACTTGTCCGGGTAGAAAATGATTTTCACATAAGTGTTCAGCATGCCTTCTTACCTGTCAATCAAACATGTAATCAGCTTCAAATAAAACTTTTACTTTTAACAAACTTTCCGGTTTTGGCCGAATTCCGGGCGAAATATTTGTCCGGCGAGAAAATGGTTTTCATACTCGTGTTCAGCATGTCTCCTTACCCATTAATCGACTATCTCATGAGCTATTTAAAAATATTTTGTTTGTCCCTTAATTTGATCCTTCTCCCCCACCCAATGTAGGGCTACAGAGCCCATCTACAAACTCGACCTTTCCATTGACCCAAAGGATCCTCCCACCAAGTTTCATCAAAATATCTGGTTCCCTTCGAGAGTTATCGTGCTCACAGACAGACGGACAGACTAGACGGACAACTTTTGCGATGTAACAGGTATCCCTCCACTTAGGTTTTGGGATCCCAAAAACGGATCCAGCATACTCCTTACCCCGAAACCAAACAATCAATTTCAGGTAGTAATTTACTTTACCAGCTTTCCGGTTTTCGCCCGATTCCGGGCGAATTTCTTGATCGGCAAGAAAATCAGTTTCATATATGGATTCAGCATGTCTTATTGTGCCTACATCGACTACCTCATTATCTTTTAAAAAGACATTTGTGTCGCCCCTTAATTTCCAACCCCCTCCCCACCCCTAAATATTAGGCTACGAAGCCCATCTATGAGCATGACCTGTACTTTGACCCAAAGAATCTTCATGCCAAGTCTGAACAAAGTATCTCCATCTCTGTGACAATTATCGTACTAACAGACGGACGGATAAACTTTACGAGACTATAGGTATCCCGTTTGGGATCCACAAAACAAACCAGAAAGAATTAGGCTGACTTGTCTTTTAGACCTTGAGGCAAGTCAGTGATCCACGACAGCAAGTGCGAGGGGTTAATGTAGTGTTGCCACTGGTCGCAGAATTCGGCGATTGGTCACAGATTTTCGTTTCTTTTAAAAAGCGAGCCAGAATTCTGCGACCGGTTTCTTTCCAGTAAACACAAAATTATAAAGATGATAAATCGAGATTTATCGTTGACAGTTGGTAAAAAGGATTCATAGGTGCCAGAGTGTCACAGGTTTTTGCGGCCATAAGTCGCAGGTTCTGCCAGAGAAAAGTTGCAGCACTGGGTTAATGCCTTCTACAAATCGCAGGAAAACAAAGAATGTGCTCGTCAAAACAATTATTATTTGTATACAAGAGCCAGCGAGCGTTTATTGTCACAGCAGAAAACATAATAGTGTAGCCTACGCGTATCAGATAGTACTATATATTATCGCCCGAAGAAAAGCAAGGGCGATAATGATTATAACACTAGTACACTGTGCAGAACAATGATACCTCCTGGCGGAAATTCGGTAAAAAGCAACTGTTTTATTTCAATATTTTTTTTTTTAAATTAATGCTGACGTTGCTAGTTACTAATAACGCAAAATAGTAAGGGATAGTAGGATGTTGTTTCAGGAAATATCTATCCATTGTCATTATCAACTATCTTTAACCTTCGCAAGGTTGTCGCTAAAGGGTTGGCTGAGCAGCGTCTTTTTCTGTATTTCTGATTAGTGAAATGGCAACCCTAGCTTACTGTTGAAATGTGAAAACGACTACTGTTGTGTCCCAGGAATATAAAAGTCTTTCATTTGTGGCGAAGTAGATGTCATCTAGCGGCGGAATTCTTAGGGTAGATAGAATTGATAAAGCTCAAACCGGTGTTGCCGCTGGTTGCAGAATTCTGCAATGTGTCATACTTTTTCGTTTCTTCGACAGAGTGAGCAAGAACTCTGCGACTGGTTCCTTAGCAGTAAATGCAAAAATTAAGTATAAAAGGTAAGGCGTAATTGTGAAGATGATATAGCGAGATTTCTTGTTAATAGTTTGTGAAAAAGACGTGCTTTCGTAGGTGCCAAAATATCATTGTTTTTTTCTGACCAAAAGTCACAGGTTCCATCAGAAAAAGTGGCAACACTGGATATTGATGGACTGTTAATAAATAATACTGTTGGAATTGCTCTATAGCTGCCTTCTGGAGACTAGAGGAAAACAAGTTAGAATAAGTTGGAAGTAATGTCGTTTCAGTTGACAAGTTCCATTTCCAGTGGGAATGTGACTGTAACAAGGTATAACCCAGGTTGGCTGGCTAGGAAAGCAACATTTTTTTTTCAGTTTTTAAAGACTTTTCTACAACGTTTTCCAACATTTTTGTTTACTGTGTTATTTTTTAGTGTTTTTTTGTTTTTCCTCCTGAAAGTGGTGTCTTTGATTCATTTTTTTGGAGATCGGCTCAGTTTTTACCGTAGGCTCAGTTTTTACCGCCCGGCTCAGTTTTTACCGCCCGGCTCAGTTTTTACCGCCCAGCTCAGTTTTTACCGCCCGGCTCAGTTTTTACCGCACGGCTGGCTCTTGTAACATCAGGGCAATACCAGAAAATTTTGGCCCTGGGTAGGATAGGACTGATACCATGGGAGTGCATGGTGTGCTGGTGTTATAGTCAATTAGCTTCCCCATCCCTAACAGCTAATGAAAGTTGTTTCGACCCAGCAAGCTTTCAGGTCCTGGGCACGGACTTTTTTTCTTTGTGGAATATAAGAAATATTTTTCCCATTCTGGCGGAAGATGGGAATCCGCTCTTGTTTTATTTTTCTGATTTTTCCACTTCGTTTTCTTTTTTCTTCCCTTTTCTTCGTTCGCTCTTATTCCAGTAGATGTGGACCGAGAAATGAACTATGAAGGAATACGCAGTGATCCTTTATCGTAGGACTAGAGAAATATATCACAAACAATGAATCATGTGCACAAAAGAAAGTATTCCGAGTCTAGGAAAACGTTGCCCAAGCCGACAGCAGGAGGGGGATTCTAATCGAGAAGCTGATTTTTTTTTCGAAAATATTAGCGTGAAGACATTTGCTGCGTTCTTTGTCACCAGAATACTCACTGCTGGTCTCTGGTTTTTGGGATCTTTCTTACAAACATTCATTCATGGGACACACCATTTTTCGAGGGGTTGATAACTTCAGTGTTAGTTAATATCCGCCATGATGGCCACGATTGAAAAGGACGAGTGTGAGTTCAACGGCCTGCGAAGTCAATATATCTTTTTCGAATCCCTTCTTGATGTGATAGTCTTTGATCAGGTGATTAAGGAACGTATAATCAGATTTCTCTTAAAAAGAAAAATCTTGGGACATTCAGTTTGAAAGTTTCAAGGGGTTGACAGCTTCAGCGTTAAATCGATTGCGAAGAAACAAAACCAAAAGTTGCTGCAGAACTTCAAGTTGCCCAGGCAACGTGAGTCCAACTGATTTCATCTTAATACCGAAGGAAACAAGACCAAAGGTTTCGATGGGATCCCAAAAATTTAATGTCTGACCCAGACAACTATAGGTCTTGTCTTCGAAGGATCCAGTCTTCGCCAGGCTAGTCATCTGAGAAAATCAAGTTCAGATATACCTGTATAAACCATATCTATTTTGACAATACTTATCGAAACTTCCTGCTTTACTTCTGCCAAATTTCCGGTTTCGGCCGAAATCCGAGCGAACTACTTGTCCAGCCAAAAAAAGATAGTTCAGAAACGACTTCAGCGTATCTCCTTATCCCTATAAAGAACATCTAATCAACTTCAAATAAAACTTTAACTTATACAAAAAATCCGGTTTCAACCGGATTCCGGACGAACTATATGTCCGGGTAACCAATGATTGTCATATACAGATTCAGCGTCTCTTCTTACCGTTAAATCTGCCATCTAATCAACTTCAAATAAAAATTTGCTTTTAACAAATTTTCTGGTTTCGGCCGGATTCCGGGCGAACTACTTGTCCGGCGAGAAAATGGTTTTCAACATCGTGTTCAGCATGTCTTCTCACCCCTAAACCGAATATCTAATCAACTTCAAATTAAACTTTTGCTTTTAACAAATTTTCCGGTTTTGGCCGGATTCCGGGTTAACTACTTGTCCGGCGGGAAAATGGTTTTCACCATCGTGTTCAGCATGTCTTCTTACCCCTAAATCGAACATCTATTCAACTTCAAATCAAACTTTTACTTTTAACAAACTTTCCGGTTTTGGCCGGATTCCGGTTGAACTACTTAACCGGCGACAAAATGGTTTTCACCATCGTGTTCGGCATGTCTTCTTACCCCATAATCGACTATCTTTTTGGATGTTTCAAAATATTTTGTTTGCCCCTTAATTTAAACCCCCTCCCCCACCCCTAAACGTAGGGCTACAGAGCCCATCTACGAACTCGACCTTACTCTTGACCCAAAGAATCCTCACACCAAGTTTCATCAAAATATCTCATTCCCTTCGAGAGTTATCGTGCTGACAGACGGACAGACGGACGGACAGACGGACGGACGGACGGACGGACGGACAGACGGACAACTTTTGCGATGTCATAGGTATCCGTCACTAACGTTTTGGGATCCCAAAAATAGATATTTCATACACGTATAATGCACCATAAGAGTAGTGGACAGGAATGATCTCAGAATAAATCGCTCTCGGTTACAGGGTTAACATTTTTAAAGGGATCGTACTTATTATAGTAGTTCATCAAACTCTTGTAATATTTCCATCAATTCTCGTTCCCGAAATTCTACACTATAGTGTAGAACTGTATGTATACATACGTATATCCTATCTCGTTTGTTAGCATCACCCTGAGTATCACGCTTGCTACGTTTCTTCTCTTTATGTGATGTATCAGGCTCCGGACAATTCTTTCCGATATTCTTATTTGTCCAAATACCTGTTATGCTAATTTTGCCAAGATTTTTCTCCACGGCAAGGGACATGGAGAGAGGCTAAAAAGCTGAAGCCTTGCGTAATGTTCCGTAAGCATAGCTAAGTTTTAAAGTGGTCAACTATCTGAGAACATCTTAGCAGAAACACTATAGGCTATGTAGTTCGAGATTTCTTTTTAAGAAAAAATAGTGGCAGGCTCTTACGAATTGTATAGTTACGGAAAACCCATTATTGGGCCATGCTACAAGGAATAAAGTTAGATTATTCCTTTTTTCTCAACACGTCTACAGAAATTTCTCAAATGCTTACAACGCAGGCGGAAAGGATGACAATGGTTCAAAACTCCTGATTCACGTCAAACGTCCAACCAAAAAACCCTTGCGAATTCTACTTTTATGCGAACGTAAGCGTGAATCCGCAACTTTCGTTTCTGAATGGCAAAGATCAGAAACTTTATGGCAAACAAAAGGAAAGTTCTCGAAAAAGTCAGGATTCAACGGATTTTGTGTCCTGGTCACAACTGTTCTCCCACGATTGTAAAAGAGAAACAAAGCTTCCCACGCCAAGCGTGAATGAATTCGTGTGAGTCGGCAAATGCGCTGCTTAGCCTATGCCTTAGATACCTTTAGCGAAAGCAAACCGACAAGTAAACACATAAACAGCTTGAATTTACTGTTTGTTGCTCAGTTCGCGCGTTCGTAGCACTTTCTGTTTATCACTCACCAGTGTCTGGTGTTTCCTCCATAGGGAGTTTTTTGGTTTCACCATGTCCCGGGGACTTCTCAGTAGGTTTAGAACCTACTCCGACCAGGCTCTGGTCAGGGTTGCCACATGTCGCAGGATAGTGTGAATTGTCACTCTATTTTTTGTTTGTCACTCTTGTGTTAAAGGTCCTTTTCAGTTGTTTGGGGTGAACTGGTAATGAGTAAATACTAAGGATTTCTGTTGTGTAGTGTCTTACATGTTTTTTTTTGTACAAGTCATAGGCTAGGTGGATAATTGTGAGTTGTGAAGTTTAGTTATTTATTTATTAGATATATAGTTATTTGTATATTAGTGAATTGCAGCCACTGAGAACTTTCTTTTTGCTGCAAAGAATATTAGTTGTGTTAAGTTTTATTTGATGTTTATTGTTTTGGTTAAAAATAAAAAACCTACCTACCAACCTACCTATGACATAAAATTCACTCTTTTCACCAAACGAACGAATTTTCAATAAACGTCCAGTTTTGCAGCCGTAATTCCAACTAAAAGTGACCGTGTGAACTTTTTTCATAAAAAATAAAATTTCACTCACAGATCATTCTCTGTGTTGGGCCAAAAGTAACTCTCTAAATTGTTCCATGTGGCAAACAAGGCGAGCCCGAAAGTGAAAAACCTGATACCGTTACAACTTCATACGTCTGATAACAGATGACACGTCGTCATGTCACGCAGTAAGGGGTCAAGCGATTTTTTTTTGTAAAAATGGGTTATTGATACTAGGACTATGGATCTTAGCTCCTGCATTTACTATAAATTTTTCAGAGCCATATAGGCTACCTCAGGGGAGTCACAACTAGGGGGGAGGGGGGCGCCTCCCCAATTTTGTTAGCCAGTCGGTAAAAAATAACCGAGTCGGCTCGAAGCGCCGCGGTTTTTCGTCAAAACAGTTGATTTTTTTCATGAAAACAGTCGTTTTTTACTGAAAATCCGTCGATTTTAAGTCAAAACAGTCGGTTTTTCTGAAAATCAGTAATTTTTTATCAAAACTGTAGTTTTTTCTTAAAACAGTGTTTTTTTCTGCAAAAACAGTCGGTAAAAATTACCAGCCAGTCGGTATATACCTTGCCCCCCCAAACATTGTGGCTAGTAACGCCTGTGGGCTACCTGTACTTCGATTATAAGAATCTTCACACCAAGTTTCAAAAAAAAAACATTTCAACCCTCTCGAAAGTTACAGAGCTTACAGACTGACGGTTTTTTTGTCAATCGACTTTGTGTCTCCGGCTTTGAATTTTGATCCTGTATCTATGGTTATTTTATACAGAAGTTTTAGTTAAAACCTTGAACCGACCCGACCGGACCGGACGGCTCGAAGAGGAATTGGACTACTAACGGACAAACATTGTCATCATTATCCGTCACTAACATACTGAGATCCTAAAAACCAGAAACACACCACAAACCTCCAGCTGAGAACTGCGGACTGCGGTGACAAAGGACGCAGCTATCATCTTTACTCCGAAACTTCGTTCTCTCTACACTTATTTTGATGTTTTCGATTAGGGGGATCGAAGAAAATCGAGCTGCCCGCTACCTAGCGTTCGGAATTTGTCCAACTTTAAACGATGCAGTAGTAGTAGTGATAGTAGTTTAGTACACTAACGCCTTGCGGCCACGGTCGGTAAATCACAGAACAAAATTTTTTTTTTTTAAATATGGTACAACGAGACAATTCAAACCGAAAAACGGGCAAAACTACAAAAAGTGCTCGCTGTGAGACATTCCAATACAGGCGAACCTTCCAAGGTTTTAATTCCTAGCAAGTGAGAATAAAGAGACAAAAAAATGTAAACAAAGAGGGTTCCTAAACAATAGCACATGACTCGGGAAGTTTGATGATGATTTGGCAGAACGGGGCAGTCGAAATTTCAACAGAGAAATGTTTTAATGACGTCCAACCGCTAGGACGCGCTAATTACCAAGATTTCCTGTGACTAACGGGAGTTTCCTGTCTTTCCGCGGCTACAATCTTTGAGCGGGACAGCTTGTTTTCGCTTTTGGTCTGAAGCCAGGGCAAAGTTTACTTTTTCCGCTGGCGTACGCACCACTTATTCGTTTAAGCGAATCACATCTTGACGAAACGAAGTTTGAACTCTCGGAGCTAATGCTTGCACACGCTGTCATGAGAAGTCTTAAAGCTTAACCGAAAAGAAATGTAATAGCACAATCTAGGTACCAATGACTAATTCACTTAAAGCGGCTTGAAGACCCGATGAAAATGCGTTACTTCGTTCTTTAGCTATTCACAAATAATCGGTTTTCAAATAGTGGAATTTCCTTATGATTTGAAGTACCTCTATCTGCTTGTGTCTGTGTTGTATGCTTAACGAAAACGATTTACGAAAAATAAGTGTTGACGCAGTGAGCCCCCTTCCTCGAGCTGATCACTGACCACTGAAAAACCGCGTTTGTATTCAGATTCAGTTTTTCTGCGACATAGTAGAATTTTGCGTTGTGAGGACGGCCGTAGATGTTCTGAACATCATACTAGAGCAAATAGTGGAAATAAAAAAAATCCCTTAACACAATTAAAATAATGCAGTGTAGTCAGTTAAATGGTACAAAAATAAATTGGCTTTTCAGTTGAGCTTTAAAGAAGTTAATTCGGTAGCATTCTTGCATTTGGAATGTCCAGATCGTCCATTTTCAACCACGACTCGCTAAGACAATGGGGTCATCTAGTGGCGGGATTTTGCAAGTACACTGCTGGCCTCTGTTTAATTAGCTCAGCACAATCACGCAGAAAGCAAAGTATTAGCTGGTGCATAGACAACAAGACCAAAGGTTTCGATGGGATCCCAAAAATCTAATATTTGACCCAGACAACTACGTCTTGTCTACGTCCAGTCTTCGCCAGGATAATCATCTGAGAAAATTAAGTTCAGATATACCTGTATAAGCCATATTTATTTTGACAATACTGATCGAAACTTCCTGCTTTAATTCTGCCAAATTTCCGGTTTCGGCCGAATTCCGAGCGAACTGCTTGTCCAGCCAAAAAAAGATAGTTCAGAAACGAATTCAGCGCATCTGCTTATCCCTATAAAATTAACATCTAATCAACTTCAAATAAAACTTAAACTTATAAGCAATCCGGTTTCAACCGGGTTCCGGACGAACTATAAGTCCGGGTGAAAAATGATTGTCCTATACAGATTCAGCGTCTCTTCTTACCCTTAAACCTATCATCTAATCAACTTCAAATATAAATTTTGCTTTTAACAAATTTTCCGGTTTTGGCCGGATTCCGGGCGAACTACTTGTCCGGCGAAAAAATGGTTTTCACCATCGTGTTCAGCATGTCTTCTTACCCCTAAATCGAACATCTAATCAACTTCAAATAAAACTTTTGCCTATAACAAATTTTCCGGTTCTGACCGGATTCCGGGCAAACTACTTGTCCGGCAAGAAAATGGTTTTCACCATCGTGTTCAGCATGTCTTCTTACCCCTAAATCGAACATCTAATCAAATTCAAATAAAACTTTTAGTTTTAACAAACTTTCCGGTTTTGGCCGGATTCCGGGCGAACTAATTGTCCGGCGAGAAAATGGTTTTCACCATCGTGTTCAGCATGTCTTCTTATCCCATAATCGACTATCACATTACCAGTTTCAAAATATTTTGTTTGCCCCTTAATTTGAAACCCCTCCCCCACCCTCAAATATAGAGCTACAGAGCCCATCTTCGAACTTGACTTGTACTTTGACCCAAAGGATCCTCCCACCAAGTTTCATCAAAATATCTCAATCCCTTCGAGAGTTATCGTGCGTACAGACGGACAGACGGACGGACGGACGGACGGACAACTTTTGCGATGTCATAGGTATCCGTCACTAACGTTTTGGGATCCCAAAAAGTAAACAAAAAACAGCTCAATCTTTGGTAAAATATTTCTTTCAGATGATACAAAAACGAAAATGCGGAAAAATCTTTACCCTCTCAGCGACCCAGTCGAACAGCAAAAAAGCAGCTGTGACCAAAATGAAATCGAAGCACCAGCTGTAACTCCAAGCAATTTTCAGGATGAAATTCACTATATCAGATACTTAAGCTAAAATGTTTCGTTGTTCTCCACAAGTTCATTCTCCAACTTGAGCCTGAAGAGGACCCTTGCCAAGAAAGTCCGAAATATAGCTCTAACAAAATGCAGCTGACGTATCCGTTTAGTATTCATATGATATATATACAAAAACGGATTCGTCAGCTGTGATGCTTGCGCCACAGCTGACTGATGGGCACCACTGATGAGCATCACATCTGACTGATGCTTGCAAGCATCACAGCTGACGAATATGTTTTTGTTTATATTATATGAATATATGAGTCCAAGTCAGCTTGGGCTCAGGGAATATTTATCCGTTTAGCACTGTCAAATATGAATATTTGGAAGAGTTTGTTTATTTCAATACATTTTTTCAAGGTTGCTTTACATGTTTTACATTCTCTACATCTCTTCTAGGTTGTTTAGCATCAGCCATATTTTTAAGAAGAAATGGTATGTTCGCTTGGTTAGTTAATGCTAATGAATAATTAAATAGTCGAAGAGAAGGGAGAGACAGATTGTTGTAAAAGGGTTGCAGTTGGTTTCTGTAATGTCAGGCTGGTGTTAGGATTTCGCAGAAAAAAGACAGTCTACAGTAGATGTAGGCTTATGTGAACGAACGTCACCTAACTGTGAACGGTCGCCGAAAAAAAAAACTAAAATTCATACGTTAAGGCAACTTTTGCTGCAAAATACTTGCCAAAAAAGGTAATCCACTCATATATTTAAGCCGCGTTCGATTTACCCTTGTCTCGGTCCTGTCAGCCAAATGCCGTTTTACACTCTATATTTATCCACTCTTTATTTGAATACTTGCTGCCACTTTCATGTTAACTGCCATCTGGTATTCCGTTCATTTTGCTAAACGCAACGTAAGTTAACCAAACAGATGGCGTTCAAACCTGAAGAATCTTAAAAGAAGAAAAGAAGCAAAATTAACAATTCATAATAAATATTTTGGACTCGACGTTTGGGCAAGGATGGCTGGGACAACAACATTAAGACAGTTGGCTATTGACTGGTATCAAACTATAACAGGCTTGGGGCCGTTGGCCACAAACTTGAAAACGTGTATACGAGCATGAAAGTTGTAGTGGGCAAGCTAGATGAAATCAGCTTGGATTCACGGAAAGATAATTAGGATTACCCGGCGGAATTGACAGTAGCGTATATTAGGGGGGGGCGACTGGGGCGATCGCCCCCCCGAAATTCTTGAAAAAGGGATTTTTAGTGGGAAAAACGTGTGCGAAACACGGGCGACAGGGGCGATCCTCACCCGAAATTCTCGGAAAAGAAGTTTTTTACGGTAAAAACGTACGCTAAAATACAAATTGAGAAGATCAATCGAAATTATTTACAGCACGGTTCAGTAATAGATCTCAGAAACAGTTTTTGAGTCGTAATGTGAATGATTACAAGATTAAAAGGTGTTGTTTGCACCTCGTTTTCAACAAAATCGTCATTTGGATCGAATTTTAGTCTGGCTAGAGGTGTTTTTAGTGTTAAAAACGGTCAAAAAATGAAAAAATGGAAAAAAGGGGCTGGCATTTGGCCGCATATTTTCACTGAGCTGTCGCCCCTCCCGAAACAAATCGGAATATACGCTACTGGGAATTGATATATTATGATGTGATGAATTTCGTAAACAAAGCCCATCGAGCCATAGCGGAACAAACGGCCCAACAAGTAGTACATTTAAAATAAAATATCTCGATGTTCCACAGCTATCTTCAGGAATCTCTCTAATCCCCTTATTTCCCCAGAAACTTGTGTCCCCATTATTTGAACTACCCACTCCTCCCCATACTCCGCACTACTAAAGATATCCCTACTCAAATCACAAGTCCTTACACTCACATATCAAGCGGAAAAGAGTTTCTCCTCCTCCACGCATCGTAAGGACTATCTTGCTTTCCATATTTCCCAAAAACCTTCTTCTCTCACACAATGACAAGCTATCCACCTTCACAGAAACCAGTCATTGACGTTCCTCCCTAGCCAAATTGCTTTTAAATAAACTTCTTCCCACATGTCTCTTTGTCTGAACTTTCATTTTGCTTCATTTCAACTTTCCCGTAAGGAAAATCAGTGACTATATCCGACCCTGCTCGTCTGTCCGAACCTTAAGCCCTGTGAGTTCGCAGAGGTTTTCCGTGCAACTCAACATGCTTTCTTGAAGAACGTTAAAGTTTAACGGAAAAGGGCTGAGATAGGACAATCCATAGCTTAAATAGGCTTGAGGACCCGATGAAAATGCGTTACTTCGTTGCTCCGCTATTTACGAAAAATCGACGATTTTCGAACAGTGGACTTTCCCAGTCGGATTTGTGGCACCGTGTTTTTGCATGTTCAGCACCCAGCAGTCTTCTCCAAGCTCATCACTGGCCACTGAAAAGCCGCGTTTGTATTGAGATTCAAATTTCCCGCGTCATAGTAGAATTTGCGTTGTGGGGACGATATTCTGTAGATATTCTGAACGTCACTAATACAGCAGCTAGTGGAAAATCAAAAAATCCCTTAGCGGGACCCAAATAATTCAATGTATTCAGTTAAATGAAACAAAAATAAGTTGGCTTTTCACTCAAACTTTAAAAGGACACCTGCAGTGCACAGTGTTTCTGCTCAGATCTGCGGAGACAATTTTCCAATTTTCAACTAAGCTATGCTTACAGAAAATTACACACGGCTTCGTCTGTTTTTAGCCTACTTTCCATGCCCGCTGCCTTGGATGACAATATTGGCAAAATGTGCATAACAAGTTTTCGAACGGAGAGCTCCCCGGGGACCAGCTTAGGGTCTTTCTCTATGGACGGCCGTAGCCGTAAAACGGCGGTACTGACCCCTCCGTAACCGTAAAACGGACGTAGTGGAGACTGCTTTTTTGTCACAGTCCCATGTAACTGTTTCTCAACTGTTTTTCAAGTCACATATAAACTGTTTTTTAAATTTCAACATAAGATTCGCCTATTTGGGACTAAAGTAGACCACATTTTTGCGGTTACGGACCTAATGAAGACCACATTTTTGCGGCTACGGACCGTCCGTAAAACGGTCGGTTTACGGCAATGTAGACGGGGCTTTATACTTACCATCCAGGGAGATACCCCTTGGTCGCTTCAAAGCAGCCTGTAAGTGTAAACGCGTCCGGCGCCCTCTCCTCTGGCCGCACGGCTCTATATCGGTCGGTATCGCTCCCCCGTATCCCGAAATCTACGAACCCCAAGTGTATCGTAGATATATGCAAATATGTGACCAAAGGATTTACAGGAGTGAAAGTTCAGCATAGTAGTTTATAGAGGTGTAATGGTTTATTTGTGAAGTGAAACGTGTAATACTTGTATGGCCTTTTGGCTGAATAAACAAGCGTTATTATTATTATTATAGCAATCAATCAAAAATAGTCTAAAAGGCCGCTTTGAAGCGACCAAAGGGTATCTCCCTGGATTGTAGCAATAAGGTGCGGGGACAATGATCGGGCGCCTGATACGTAACGTAAAGAGAAGAAATCTCGGCAAGCAATGTCATCAGTCTATTGCTAATAGGGGAGAGAGAACACACATTATGAAGAGAAGAATCTAGGGAACGAGAATGGATGGAAATACAACTGAAGGACAATGAATTAGTAGTACGACGTGTCCTTTAAGAAACGTCACCGTCACAAAACTGCGAAGCGCGAAAAATCCAGGCAGGAAAACACCGGACCATTTGTCCCATACTCTAGTTCGTCTTCCATCTCAACGAAGTTTTAGTAAAGTTCGTAGCGACTACTAAACCCACGAAAGCCAACTTTTCAACCGAATTAATTTCCCGGACCGCTAGATTCCTCTCATTCAGGAACTTTAGAATCCATTTTCTTGAAAACAAAGTCGTCAGAAGGAATGAGATGAAGAATAAATTCACCTGGAAATATCGCTCGGACGTTTTTTGTCCGAAACTAGATGCCTTACCGTTGCACGGAAACTTGGCAGCGTTTCAGACGCAAAAGTGTAACCCACATGGTCCCCGGTGGAGAGGAGGGAACCATTGGCAAAAATCACAGCTAAAAGGGTCTAATCCCCTTCAACAGGCTTCACCCCTAGAGATGAACTGGAGTTATGAATATCCGTCGTTTGGAAAATGAAGACACAGTACAAATTTTTCGTGCGTTCGAGAATTCAACATATTTTCGGGTTCAGCCGGATTTCCAGGTACAAAATGGTAATCCAACAGGTAAGAAAAAGAAGTAGAGACACAAGTTGCGTTTTTGCAGATGCCATGGTAAATGATACCACGGTCTAAAGTAGTTTTGACCATTACCATGGTACCTGATACCACCGTCAAAAAGCATTTTTGCAGTTACCGTGGTAACTGATATTCAGATACCATGGTCGGGACCGTGGTATCTGAAAAAATGCATCTCACTTTGCATCACCCACACCCTGGGTTTGTGTCAAATTGGTGGGAAAGGGTTCGGTACTTGTGATGTGAATGGATAAAAGTATTTCTTTTCGGATGACTTCTAAACCTTAGTCGTGTCACAAGTGGAATCAAAAGTGCTTTTCGATCATTGTGTCGAAATATGAAGCCACTGGGCTTAAATTTAACAAGGTAAAATGAAATTCTTGATGTTTAATTCGAGTGAGCCAACGGGCATCGACCTTGTAGGATGTCAAGTCCATAGCAAACCAAGTCTCACTTACCTAGCCTACCTAGGACTTCCGATAGGAGATTCAGTCAAAACTACTAGAAAATTACTCATAGCTCATTTGCTGAAGTGTATTAGTGGAGCCTGCGCACGTATCGTTTCAGGAAATTTGCGATTCAACCGGAAGATTCTAGCATACTCCTACAATGCCACGGCTCTTTCCCACGTTTTTTATATTTCCCCTTTCTGGACCTTATTCAGTAACGAAAATCTTCGACAAGTTCGTTCAATTTTCTTTCGGTTTGCCAAATCTGCTACGCATCCACCCCCCCCCCCCCCCGGACCAGGAACAGCCATCTCATTGAGAAGTTCTGTATAGCTGATCCGTCTGCGGCTGTCCTAAGATCCATCAAAAGAATGAAATAAAATCGTTGTCACCGATGGGTTATTGACATTTGGTTATTGTTATTGTGTTTCTTTTTTTTTAATTCTACTATAGCCTACTCCGTCTCTACCTAGACGAGTTATAAATAAATTCATCTCATAGTTACCGTCGTGTTAGGTACCATGGTATCTGCAAAAACGCAACTACTGTTTTTTCATCCCTAGGCTATATAGTCACGCAAAAAAATTCTCGATTAGAAAAAAATAATTCGGACGTCCCAGATTCCTAATTCCCATCGGATTCCGGTCGGATTATCAGATAATCAGCTTGAATAAGTGTTTTTAACTGCATGACCCTCCCCTTTCCGTAGACATCGGGGCAAAAGGAGACCGACCGGGTGGCTAACTCAACCAGTTAATTAGTGAAAGACCCTAAAAAATTGTCGTCTAAAAAAACTGTCAGCCTGTTGAAGCAAGGGGACTTGCGGAATGCCACCCTCCGACAGATAATGAACGGACACGGGCAGAAATTAAAACAAGATTCTTCTAAAAAAAATATTATAATGGCCTGTGTCTGTTCTGAAACTAGAAGGTGTACTACACAAAATACGGAACTGTTACTTCTGAAATCGCCAATACAATTTAACTATCAGTCACCAGCAATGGATCAAATTAACAATTCTCCAAGCAACAGTCTGGGGTAGCCTACAAGCAATCGATTTGTTACTTCGAGATATTCAATCAGATGTTTCTTTGAGAGAGGTTGTAACTTGGCCACGGAAAATACTCAGGTTTCCCACTTCATGAAACGGATCTGCTCTTCCATAAACAAATGGATAATATGGGTATATCTAAAGTGTAGAAAGTTTGTATGTACTCTGGTGAATGCCAACGAGACAAGACCAAAGGTTTCGATGGGATCCCAAAAATTTAATATCTGATCCAGACAATTGGGTCTCGTCTTCGCCAGATCAAGTCTTCGCCAGACTCCTTGAACATTTTTACTATAAAAGTTTAGAAACAGATTAAGACCAAATAGCAAATCATCTGAGAAAACCACGTTCAGATATGGATTAAGCATGTGTGTTTACCCCTATAGGTCATATCTATTTTGACGAAGCTGATCGAAACTTGATGCCTTAGCCTACTTCTGCCAAATTTCCGGTTTCCAGGTTCCGTCAGTGGCATCGACCCGAGTAGGCTATCTACCAAGGCCGACAGATCGATTCAAGATGCAAAAGTAACCCACTATTGAACTATAAACCGCTCAATCAATCAACTGAATTATCGAAAATACGGAGGACGCCGCTCTTCAAAACAAAATCTCAACGCACACCAAAAGAGCTGCGTAGCTAGCTGGATTCGAACTGAGGACCTTTCGCATGGAAGCCAAGCATAACTGCCGCACTACCATACCTTACTGCGTGAGCGAGCAGAGTTAGATATTATCGAGCCACGTTGTGCAAAGTACATAAACAAGCATAGACTTCGTCCAAATCAATAAAGTGGGAAACAAATTCAGCTTGTTTCCTTGCCCATAAATCGAACGTCCAATCAACTTTACGCAAAACTTTTATGTTTTACAATTTTTCCGGTCTCGGCCGGACTCCGATCGAACTACTTGTCCGGCGAGAAAATGGTTTTCACCATCGTGTTCAGCATGTCTTCTTACCGCTAAATCGAACATCTAATCAACTTCAAATAAAACTTTTATTTTCAACAAGCTTTCCGGTTCTGGCCGGATTCCGGGCGAACTACCTGTCCGGCGAAAAAATGGTATTCACCATCGTGTTCAGCACGTTTTCTTGCCCCTAAATCGACCATCTAATCAACCTAAAATAAAACTTTCACTTTTAATAAATTTTCCGGTTTTTGC
The DNA here is from genome assembly GCA_023053555.1 of Branchinecta lindahli. Classification (NCBI taxonomy): domain Eukaryota; kingdom Metazoa; phylum Arthropoda; class Branchiopoda; order Anostraca; family Branchinectidae; genus Branchinecta; species Branchinecta lindahli. Next base: position 12,518,566 of record JAKZAO010000004.1, on the reverse strand, counting down.
CGGATTCCGGACGAACTACTCGTCCGGCGAGAAAATGGTTTTCACAATCGTGTTCTGAATGTCTTCTTACCCCATAATCGACTATCACAATAGCTGTTTAAAAATATTTTGCTTGCCCCTTAATTTGAACCCCCTGCCTCACCCCTAAATATAGGACTACAGGGCCCATCTACGAACTCGACCTTACTCTTGACCCAAAGAATCCTCACACCAAGTTTCATCAAAATATCTCATTCCCTTAGAGAGTTATCGTGCTCACAGACGGACGGACAGACGGACAACTTTTGCGATGTCATAGGTATTCCGTCACTTACGTTTTGGGATCCCAAAAACATGATCAGAGGAGGTGATTTTGCATGTTTTGTGTCCCCATTTCAGCAGCTGTAGCAATCATATCACATAATCAATTCTTAAAGCACTAAACGTGCACGATAATAATATATTCTTCTTTCAAATTACCAGGACTTTAATTCTGCAACCTTCTAAAAGGTCGGGAAATCACAATAAGCCTAGTTAGAATCGTAGCCAACACTGTGCTTCCTTCATAATATGAACAAGGTTTTCAGTAAATTTAGCGTGGCTTTGGGAGTCCAATGCCGTACTATCCTGAATAAAGACTGCCTAGTGACAACAACTTGCGAATTGCCATGTTCTTTCCATGCAAAATAAGATGTCTTCAAAACTGCATACCCCTTGCGAAAATGCAAACCTGGCCAGCCCTAGTTGCTACTAAGGTCACAACCGCACCATGTTTACTAAAAATAAATACGGCAAAGATAGCAGACCCCTCAAGAAAACGCCAACCAAGCCGTCTAGACTAACTAGACGATTAGTCCATTTTAACGCTCGAAAAGAATTTCCGCAATCTGAATTTAGAATCGTTTGCATTTGTCTCATCTCAGTCTAAGCAAGGGAGGGACGGGGATTAGGCTTTCACACTAAGGCCATGGCTCCATTTTCGAAATTGAAAAGCGGCTAATAAAGGATACAACTCTCCCCCGCTAACGCCTGGCATAATCCCTTAAGGCTAAAAGCAGAGCGGCTGACAGCTTCTTAAGTGGAGAGGGTAACGGTAAAGACCTAAGCCTTGACAGAAAGGTTTATGGTGGGCATAAAAAATGAAAGACAGATCTAACGGTGACTGGAAAAACATATACTTTATCGGGTCCAAACAAATATCTGTTTCTTTTTTAGGAGGAATGAAGCCCGCACAAAGACTGAAAGGAGGTGCATCGGAATAAAAGGGTGCTTGCACAGTTTACTACAAAACAACTAGCAAGTCCCGACCGACATGTTCCGTCTATTTCTACACAATAAGCATTATGCCCTCAATCAGGGACCATTTCCTATGTCATTTCCTATGCTTCTATATTGATATGCTGACCGAACCAAATCCAGTTTCCAAAAATCCCCGCTTGAGTCGATCGGCATTATTGTTTGCCTCACTGGACGTGTGCGCCAAAGAGACTACTCCCTCAAGGCGCCAGCAGCCAATCCCAAATTTTGTCTATCTGGTCTTGAACGTCATTGGACCGTGGGTATTTCTCGAACTACATTCCGTGCGCTCAAGATAGCATCAGAAATCTCTTATTGACAGGTAAAGGAAATTTATGGGTCCCTGCCTCAATGAAACAACAAGAGCTAGAAGCTCATATGGCACATGCTAGGTTGGGCCAGAGGATGAAAGTGGAAAATGGAAGTGGATTTATGCGCATAATTTAACAACGACTGTGAAGGAGTCACATATTTATGATTTATCTTTAGTTGCTTCGTTGTCCCCTCCCCAAATCATCCACATTTACCGGATTCATTCCGGACTTGACATGTCATTAGACTAGCTTTGCTAAACGTTCTTAAAAACGGTTTATTCAGAACTGGACACAAAGTTTACCTTCGACCTGGAACCCGATAACCCGGTTTTCAAATTTTAAGATCTCGCCAGACAATGGCGCATTCAGAGAAGTTCTATAGTTCAACTGAGGTAAGAGTGAAGCCTGGACGAAAAAAGCAAATGGCTCAGCCACCAAATCGCACTTCCCTCCAAAAAGAAGAAATTGCTCAACCCTCTCTCTTTGACACCACACCAAACGCCGTAGATAATACAAAAAGTCGCAGCCCTATAACTAGAACAAATTACCAGATAGAACTTCTGTCTTTAGTCACATGCAGCGACTATGCAAACTCCGACAAAACTGAGCGGACCTAGAGGTTTTTACTCTAGCTTTGAGCTGATGTTGATAACCGTTTACTCCTCTTCCGTCTTCGCCGTCGCTTATCTCACAAGAAATGTTAAAGGAGGCTGGCAGGAGGCGTACTCCGTTCGCTGACCTGCTCTGGGAGCGCGTCCATAGAACCAATAAGCTTTGACTTCTGCTTTTCCTCGATCGGCGGTTCACAGCGATTTGGCTATTTGTAGAGGTAAATAAAGAAAGAAACCTAAAAATCCCACCAAACCTGCAACAGATCACCGACGCCCTTCCCACCCGATACGGAAAGAAATGGCGCTATACAAAGAGACGACACACACACATCCTAACGACGTCCAAGTTGGTCCAAGAATAGTAAGAAACAAAAAAAAAAGGTGGAAAGGGATTGGCACAAAGCCAAATGAGGAGGAAAGAAGGGGAAGGACCAGCTTCTTTCAGCACAAAGATCGCGCACAGGGCGCCATTCAGAGGGGCAGGGGGGGGGGGGGCAGCTGACCCCTTTTCAAAGGGGTACACATCTACATGAAGAAATAAAAAAACACTGTAAAACCTAGTTGACGAGGCGCGAAACCGAATATACACATTTTATACACACTTTTTACACATTTTTTTAAAAACCATTCTTTGCGAAAATATTGTTACCTTTTGATTCATATGTTGTTAATCACTTAAGTATTTTCGTGTCGCGTATGTAAGAATGCGAAGGGGGCACAGGAAAACGCCGTACCGACCGCCACTTAGGTTTCCGCGAAATGACGCCTCTGATCGTGCTGAATGTAGCTGAACTCTGATCGTGCTGAATGTCACGACGTAATGCGAGGTGCCCTTTAAGGGAGGCATACGGCACGGTTGCTGTGTCCAAGACTCGGCACATTCGACTAATTAGCGCGTCTTTACAACGCTTTTGAACAATGCAAGCATTTGCACTAACCCCCTTCTCAGAAGTTCCAAACAAAGCCGGCATCTCACCCACTGGAAGCCCTTGCTACGTCAAGCTCTCGAACAAACAATGAATGAAGGACCAAACTATTTATGAGCTTCCAGCGTGTTCAAATCCCATTGACCCTGTAAGCAGACCCTGAAGGGCAAACTGCGAACTGGAGGAAAAAAGTGTTCTTCAGACAGGATTTGAACCCACGACCTTTGTGTCTTTGTCACGGCAAAATTCCTTTGTATAGCATTCCATCTTTACGTCACAGTAGGCTAATGCAACAATCGAGGCAATAATGATTCTTACGTTACTGAAATTATTTATGTGACGAGTGTTTATCTCATAATATGAGTTGATTGTTGAATATTTGGACAGGTACAGTTGGAGTGATTATTTATTTATTGCCCCTCCATGGCCCTGAGGGCTTTTTTGGGGCATTCATTCATTCATTCTTAACTACTCCTTGATCCCAAGCTGGCTGGGAAACAAATAATAATAATAATAATTTATTTTGACCCGCTACAAAAAATCAAAGCGGAGTAGCAATAAAAGAAACAAAACAAACACTTCACAAAACAAAAAGAACAAGAAACTAAAGCAAAAGAGTAAGGCCACTGTGGGCGGGCAGATACTTATAAGTAGACTGGGGTATTTTGCCAGCAAGCTCCGTAATTTTCGACCCAATATCCGGGAAACTGTAAACAGATATGAGGTTCCGATTTCTGTACCATGGAGGCAGGTACAATAGAAAACGGGAAAACCGGAAATAATAAGAACGAAGTGAACTGATATCTCTTTTATGAAAAATAGGGTAAATACGAGAAAGAAACAATCAATAAAACGGATACGTCAGTATGATGCGATGCTTAGCCTATGGCAGCGATAGGAGGCTCGTTTCTTCCCCAGCGTTGTCCCTGACGTTCGACAGCCCAACAAGGACCCTTGCCACGAAGGGACGAAATATCGCTATGTGTTTATTGGTATTTTTTTTTCTTTCCTTATACCGCATCATCAACATTTCTGGTAGGCTACAGATGGGGAATAACCATTTCATTACTTCAAAGCGTTTTTTTTTCCGAAATAAACCCGAACGATTATCCGGGTTCCCAGAAGCTGAAATCTGTCCCACCACGAATAAAAGAAACCATCTTTGTATCGGCTCGAAAAGAAAAACAAAAAGCCAGGAAATATCCAACACATGAATAATTTGGACGGTCTGGACCTCTTAGGTCTGCTTTTAACTTTTTCTACCTTAAAAAGTCCGTAAATTACAAGGCTCATAATTTAGGTGATAGGAAGAGAACGCTTACCCAGCCTTTCTTCGTAATCCCGTCATTCGTAGCCAAACGGCCAACATAAAGCGGTGGTTCGCTGTCGAAAGCCTTTGAAAAGCAAGTTCTAATAGGTTTTCGGGTTTTGTGGATCGGAAAGAGAAATAGGAGCTTCGAGCAAAAAAACTTTCAAGAGAACAATGGGCTAGAGCATCTTCAAAAGAGGCGGCGATGACGACAAAAAAGGACATACGGAGACCATACAAAGTTCTAGAAGCGGAGGAGACATGACAGGATAAAATAACAAAATAGAGAAATTCTAGAAACGGGCTTATCCAAGGGCAAAATAACACTAGAGAGTAGCGCCAAGGCTTGAAAGTGGCACAAACTGGAATAGCAACGACACTAGCACCACTAACGATAGAGAACGTCCCTACTGAAACCCAATCAATCGTGCACCAGCGCTGGCTCTGAAAACTCCATATTCCGAACACAGCAAAAAGAAGATACAAACTCAACAGTTTTGCTTGATCGCTTTGAGGGTCCCGAGGGTAGTGGGCGGCGCTAGGAGTAAGGCCCGTTTCTGATACATGGAAAGCATTAGGTCTTGGCGCTACTCCCCAGTGTTAATTTGCTCTAGCCTATCCGAGGTCTGCACAACTCTATGTACTGTCGAATATGCGCCGTGCGTGCATTGCACTTCCCAAGATTTGATAACGTTTAAAACTCGGACTTCAACAGAATATTCAAAAAATTCCGTTAAAAGTTTATTATTGTTTCGTTATAATTCACACTTTAAATCATGTTTAGTGTTATGATAAGATAAGATAAGATTTTATTTGCGCTAAGAGCCAACGGCCATGGCAAATACATATATAAAAAGAAAAAAAAAAAAACACAAGAAACATCAACATACACACGCAAAAAATTAACTCCTATAAGCACCTATCCCTGTGGGCTAGGGCTACCCTAAGGAACCTCACCAACTGTTTTATATTTCCAAAACAATTATTCCCCATTACACCACACATCCATTCTTCATCCATTCCCCTTCCATTCACTCCAAAAATTTATAGCCTAAGTTCACTCAGACTTTCGCATTCACACAATAAATGTTTTAAATTCTCATCCATACTACCACACATCGGACATGAGTACGGACCGGACCGACCCTTTGCCCTCCCAATATACCGTCTTCTCTCCCCCAATGGCAGGCTGTCTGCCCTACAACTAATTAAATCCCGTACTTAATTGTCACTTAAATTGTGATAAGAACACACTAAAATTCTGATAAAATAGCTCAGCTGGATTTAAAAAACTGTCAGTTTTTGTATTTCCGTATTCGAGTCCTAAATTAAAGAAACTACCGTTTCCAAAAACCTACCGTTTCCAAAAACCGAATAAACTTATGAAAAAATAAATCACTTGGATTTCAAATACAGAAGCCGATAAAAAAAGCCTCCAATTTTATGTTTGACAGTGGAAAACGGATATGCCAGCTACATTTTATCACATGATCGATCAGCAAAAATAGCAGCCGCATCGAAACTAAAATCACAGCACCAGCTTCAACTCCAAGCAATTTTCAATGAAGAAATTCACAAAACCAGATATTTAAAGCCTTTGATTCATGTGGGCCGAGAAGGTGGGAGACGCCATCATTTTTCGATGAGTCGGATTTTATACGAACACACTGTTACCTTTGTTTTCTTCAAAACCCTCCCGTTAGCCAACGTTTTCCACAAGTCACTTGAACACAATTCACTCTTGAAAGCAAGGTCGCCATTGCTCATTAACTATTCATTGATCTCCCGGCGGAGGTCAAAAGAGTTACTAAACCTTCGAGAAGATCGAGTGGCGTGTACGCGGATTTAAACAACTAATATATCACCATGTGAACGTTTAGATATTTCGGAAGAAGAAATAATTAGCGAGTTTGAAATTTTTTGATGTCGGAGGCTGAATATTATTTAGCTCAGTTTCAGAACCTTCATGAAATCACTATAACGAATTTGGAATAATTTACGGCGTTTCTTTATTGTGATCTAGTTTACATCTTTTCTTCTTTGGACTTACGGGCATTAACAAGAAAAACCAGTAAAACAAAATACTAAAAGAAATCGATAATGCTAATAATTAGGTTGATTTATTTTTACACATTTTCCATATACCTGCTAAAACAAACACATTTTTTTAGATCCATAGTCAAACTATGATCCCAGCCTCCCCATGTCGAGCGCTTCCGACCCGCGCCACTAGATGACCCAGCGGTCGGATGATCGAGTCGTGGCTTCATCTTGGGTCTTGAGTGGGGGGTTCTAGACGTTGCAAGTGCTAGAATGCTTACGATGCAACTCCTTTAAGGAAGAATCTTTAGTTGTTTTTCCACAAGTTAATTTTCCAGCTTGAGCCTGAAGAGGACCCTTGCCAAGAAGGGCAGAAATATAGCTCTAATAAAATGAAGCTGGCGTATCCGTTTTACACTGTTAAACATGAGAGATTTTATTTTAACACTGGGACAGTAGAGGTATGTTTATTTGAGGAGTTACTTAAATGTGAACAGTGCAGTTTTTGGCTAAATGGTAGAACGAAGATTCAAAATACACATTAAGGTGTTTTCAGAGGCCCTTAATTACCTACTTTGGCTAACTGGTAGTTAGCTTTAGTGTCAGCAGGAGCATGAAAGTGGCAAATCTCGAAGTAGAAAAAAAACGTTCAACAAAGCATTTCTGTGCTCTATCCCGATGAAAAATTCCGAGAATGAGACGTATGGAGTAGTACGAAAAAGTAGCATGCAGTAGTAACTGTTGCTTCTAGATGCTACTACTAGCACACTGGATGCTATCGGATACTACTACATAATATTTACCCAGTCGGAGGCACGTTTATCAAAGTATTCCGTACTACTACATATCACTAATCAAACTATTCCATACTACACTGTCAGAACTTTCATAACAGATCTCGCATATCACTTTCAAGAATAACACCTTTTCACTTGGAAAGAAAGTATTATGACCAATTAAGTTTACACTGTTTCGTGCCTAGATCTCCAACAACACCTTCAATTGGTAAAAATACTACACTGTCAGAAGTTACATAACAACAACAGAAGGATGCCGGGCTTCAACAGATAACATTTTGGGATGTTATCTGTTATGTTTCTTTCGTTCCCGTTAGTATTTTTACCAATTGAAGGTGTTGTTGGACATCTAGGCACGAAACAGTGTAAACTTAATTGGTTATAACACTTTATTTCTAAGTGAAAAGGTGTTATTTTTGAAAGTGTTATGCGCTATCTGTTATGAAACTTCTGACAGTGTACTACATATCATTCCATGCAACTTTTCGTACAAAAGCCATACAACTGCACAGTCAAAGAATTTCATCGGGATATTCTTTTTAAAAGTGCTTGAGCTTAGCCACATACTGCCATTTAACACATCTGTTAAGTATCTGAAAACAACGAAAACAAACACATTTGAAGAAAATCAAAGGAACAACGTTGGAACACAGTCAAAGTCTGCCGTCTTTCTTATATTCGACAACATGAAACTTCGCATTTTTTATCATTTTCCAACATAAAATGACTAAGAAAATAATACCTTAGTAACCAGGGGCGTCACTAGCCTTTTACCTTTTTGGGGGGGGGACGTCCAGTTTGTGCCGACGGACTAAAAAATGTGCCGACAAAAAACGCCGTTGCCGTAAATTTAAATTCACATATTCGAGTGTTCATTGCAGCTTTCGCTAAAAACTGAAGCTGCCAACGACTGTACGCAGAAGAAAGTATTCGCCGCAGGCGAAATGTTTAAAATATGCCTTTTTGTCTGGAAACATTTTCGAAGCTTCCAACGGCTGTACCCAGAACATGTTAAATTAATCGCTGCAGGCGAAATTTCTAAAACTGCCCTTTCTCTGGAAAAATTTAGCTTACAAGTTCTAGCTTTTAAGGTATTCCAAACCCCAAGAATTTCAATCTTAAACGCCAACTAAATGAAACACCGTTCTTCGAAATAAAGAATACTACGAACTGAGCCGCAGGCGAAATTTTTTGTAAAACTAACTGTATTGTATTAGTTGAGATTATTCCTTTAATATAAATTCGTATATTCAAATTTACATATTCAGCTTTTCTTTTCACCTGTCGCTAAAATGCGAAGCTTTCCAACGACCGAATTTTAACTTGTCTTTTTTTCCGGAAAATTTGAGGCTATTTCTAGCTGACTATTCCATACCTATACTTTACAGGTTCTAGCTTTTAATGTGTTTCCAACCCCCAAGAACTTCAGTCCTAAAACGCCAACTAAACAAAACACCATTCTTCCAAATAGAAACTACTACCAAATGCGCCGCAGGCGAAATTTTGTGGAAACGCTGCTGACGATCCCAAATAAAAGTGAAATCACAGATCTTTCCCCCCAAAAAGTGGTGGCCATCCATAAGAAAGTAGGCAGAAAGTTGATTCTTGTGTGTAGAAAATTCTCGTTTTGCCGACGAGACATAACTTTCGGGATAGGAAAAAAGTTTATATAAATAATATGGGACGACAAGAACACCGACGCCCGACTAAAGCATACAGAATTCAAATTCTTATTTGTTTTGCCCGACAAGACTGTAAAGGGCTTTATTTCTTACGTGTAAATAGAAGCCGATGTGCCGACAAAACAAACTTTCGGGATGCGCCTGATATACGTTTACAGAATTTGGTTTCTTACATACAAAAAGAACCCGATGTGCCGACGATACTTGAACTTCCCGGTTCTTCTCCGGAGCGCACGACAAATGTTTGCTGAAATTGATTTATCAAAGATCAACAGAACCCGATGTGCCGACGAGTCGACCGACGCCCGACAAAAGCATACAGAAGTTAATTTCTTCTGTGGTTTGCCCGACAAATGTTTGCCGAATTTGATTTCTTGTGTATGAACCCAATGTGCCGGCGAGTCTACTGACGCCCGACGAAGGCGTACAAAATTGGATTTCTTATGTATAAAAATAACCCGATGTTCCGACGAGTCGACCGACGCCCGACAAAAAGCATGCAACATTTTATTTCTTCTGGGTTTGCCGGCGCTCCGCGCCGACAAACAAGTGAACTTTCGCCGGGCTTCGCCCGACGAAAGTACTTTCTCAGGACCTTTGGGGGGGAGTCCCCCCCCCCCATAGTGACGCCCCTGTTAGTAACAAAGAATACAATGGCTAGAAATCTAGGAATCCTTTTGCAGAAGGATTATTCTTCCGTAAGTATTGAGCCTATGATTTTGGAATTCGGTCCTTTTGCTGCTTCCTCCTTCAGAAGTTGTTATTTAATTTAAGCAAGGATGCGCAATGTCAATAGATACGAGAAAACACGCTATTTTTTGACGCTAAAGAATATTTCCGTTATAACCTTTAGTGCTTTTTTTGCTAAAAGTAAAGTTGCAAACTATGTACAATTCTTTAATATATAAAAATTGTGCGTGAAATTGTTATCCCGCTCCAAGGGGACTAGTTTCTGAGAGTCCCCGATGTTCCATTATCAACACCTGTGACAAAGTGCTAGTAAAATATGTACCCATAAGACCCATAATACCTTTCACCTTCTACTCCAAAGCTCGGGGATCAGATTGCATATTTTTCCCCATCAACTTGTGGATATATTTTACTACAGCTGTCGACAAGTACTGATTATGAGAGTTCATCAACTAGTCAGCTAGGAAACGCGGAATATGGCAAACTGCACATCCCTGTGTTAATGGTATAAAACTTCTGACAGTGTACTTCAAAAGTGTAACCTCCAAACTTGAGTCTAATGAAAGACCTCGAATGTTAAGCCTCTTAACATTCTCTACCTTAAAGTTTAACCGAAAAGGTCTAGGATAGGACAATCTAGTTACCCATCACTTATTCACTTAAATTGGCTTGAAGACCCGATGAAAATGCGTTACTTCGTTGTTCCAAAATTCACGAATAATCGATTTTCAAATAGTGGAATTTGTGGTACCTCTATGCGCTTGTATTTTTGCTGTATGCCTTACAAGAAAGATTTATCAATTATTTTTTGTTCAGGAACTAAGCAATCTTCACCAATCTCACCACTGCCCACTGAAAAGCCGCATTTGTGTTGAGATTAAAATTTCCCGCGTCATAGTAGAATTTACGCCGTGGGGACGGGTGGAGATATTCTGAGCCTCGCAACTAGAGCAGATAGTGGAAAATAAAAAAATCCCAGAATCCAAATAATTCAGTGTATCCAATTAAATGACACACAAATGAGTTGGCTTTTCAGTTAAACTTTAACCTACCGCCTCTTAGATGTTGGCAGAATTTACATGGTCTGTTGCAAATTTTCAGGTAGCCTCAAGCCCCCTCTTAGGAATGAGACTGTACGAAACGAAGTTTCATTTCAGAAAATAAGTTCGTAATTACAAGTAGATTACGGAGCCGCATTTTGCAATAAGATACAAGTTAAATTAGCAGCTGAAATGAGAGGAGACAAGTTCAGCCAAGAACTTAGAAAGCTACGCTGGGGGCACAACTTTCATAAAACACGGCTTCTATTTACCCCATCTGCTTGCTCTGTCCCCTATTTAGCAATACTCTTGATGACTAACTGTCCTTGCCAATGCAAAATCTCCGTGAACCTAGCGGAAGAACCGGAAGCGGCATCACAGCTGTCCCTAAAGATCGCCGTGATTGGTTGACACAGGATTTGAGTTGTTGAGTTTGAGTCGGTAGGGAGACGTTTTTTCGTTCTTCCTGAGGATCACTGGTGTGCTTTGCAGTTAGTCATATAGAGTATTTTTTTTCTGCTTCTACAAACAAGACCAAAGATTTTGATGGGATCGCAAAAATTTAATATGTGATCCAAACAGTTGCGTCTTGTAGATATCCGGTCTTCGCCACATCATCTGGGAAAAGTAAATTCGGGTATGGATTCAGCATGTGTGTATACGTCATATCTACTTTGACGAAATTAATCAAAACATTCCAACCTTTCTTCTGCCAAATATCCAGTTTATACCGGATTCCGATTGAACTACTTGTCCGGCTAAAAACCAAAGCTCAAAATGAATTCAGCATATCTCCTTACCCCTATATCGAACAGCTAATCAACTTCAGACAAACTTTATGACAAACGAAATGAATTCAGCATATCTCCTTACCCCTATATCGAACAGCTAATCAACTTCAGACAAACTTTAACTTTTAACAAATTTTCAGGTTTTGGCCGGATTCCGGGCGAACTATTCTTCCGGCGAGAAAATAATTTTCACATAGCCTACGGATTCAGCACGCCTCCTTACCACTATATCGTACATCTAATCAGATATCAGATAAACTTTTCGGCTACCAGATAAACTTTTTAAATTTTCCGGTTTCGGCCGGACTGCTCAACCAAGAAGTCTGTTGAGATTGTTTGCAAACCACCAAAATTTAATGCAATAAGAAACCGGTTGAATTACAGCAACGTTATGTTACTTGATGGTCACTTCCTCGAAAAAAAATGACAGTTACAAAGCCTCATAACATTATCCCTCTTTAGTGAGAAATTAGGTTGAGTATATTTAATTTCTGACAAACGGACTCGTGCCAATTCACGGATAAACTGGCTCTTCATGTCATTATCAAGTTTGATATCAAACAGAACTTGAACTCAACATTCCGCCTCCTAGGCTAGTTTTCGCAGAATCCAATTGGGCTCTTGCAAACTTTCGTGACCTCGGGTAGACGATGTATTTTATGTCTGCCAACATGGCCTCGAGCCCAGAGTCTTTACTAGGCACTAGCCAAAATGTTTGCGGGGGGGGGGCAAGGTATTTACCGACTGGCTGGTCATTTTGACCGACTGTTTTTGCGGATAAAAACGACTAATTATTGAGAAAAAAACGACTGTGTTGACGAAAAATCGGCTGATTTTAAGAAAAACGACTATTTTTTTTAAAAAACCGACTGTTTTTAAGAGAAATCGATCGTTTTAAAGAAAAAATCGACTGTCTTTACTAAAAATCGCGGCGCTTCGCGCCGACTCGGCTCTTTTTTACCGACTGGCCGACAACATTGGGGGGGGGGGCGTCCCCCCCCCCCGTAATGGTTTCGCAGCCCATTCCTAAATTACATCCTGTTTCGGCATCTCATGACCGATACAAAAAAAGCTTCGTACCGTCATTCGTCGAAATATATAACTCATCGTAATTCTTGTTTACTTTATAATTGTTTGACTCTTAGTTTTGATATATGTGTAATGTGACGTCATTCGTCGAAATGTACAATTCGTCGTAACTCTTGTTTTTGTTATAGTTATTTGATTTTTATTTATAATATAAGTGTAGTTGTAAATTATCACATACAGTGATTCGAATTGTATATAAGGTTATTATTTACGACAAAATTATGACAAAGATGCTGATGTTGTTATATTTATGACGAAAAATCCAATGTTTGGCTCGCCCGTGAAGGAATTTTGAGAATAAATTGAAATTGAATAGATGAATAGTGATGCCTATGCTCGAGCCAGCTTTCAGATAAACTGTCTCTTCATGTTATTATTGCGATCCCAAAACGTTCTTGACGGGATTGCTGACAAGTTTATTGTTTACTCGCAACGTAACATGACCCGTTGTGGTTTTTCGTGACATACACGTTTTTCTGGTGTTGTTTTATGAAACATTTTAGAGGTTTTCGTGTTCAAATACAAGTCCTTGATTCTGGGAAGCAGCGTTCTGAATGAATGAATGAACTGATTACGCACTGCCCTAGGGCATAAGTGCAGTATAACAGTAAAAAGAAAAACAGAAGAAAAACAATAAACAATACACACAAAATTACACACAATATCAGAGAAATTTAATCACACAGGAGAACTAAGCCAATTGGGTGGTGAACGGGTAAACCGCCAACCGGAGGAAATAATTTCGAGGACAGATTTTCCATTGTGATTAGTGGGTCTTGAATCAATAAACGCCGGATCATCTGCGAAACTACGAAATAGAACTCACTCACCTTGCATTACTGGTCGGTATATGTTCAAGTAAAGGCAGTCCTCGCTCTGATTTCCAATTAGGGAAACAAGGCGACTCATCCGATCGAACCATTCCCCGGGCATATTCTCTAACCAGGCTGTCCTAAAACACGATGTTCATTTCACACGGGATGTAAGGTGTTCGTAATTAAGCAAGTCAGGCTTATCCAGAATCCCAGTTTCGTCTTTGAGGTGAAAATTAGGAATATGGTTAGCAGGGCTGACATATTTCGTGTTCTGTTTAAACCAGATTCATGTGGTAATTTATCAGACAGGGAAAATGAAGATGCCTAAAGCTAGAAGAGGTCAACATGCGAAATATTTACAAAATACACTAAGACGACAACAGATTAACTAATGCACTTTCCGGGAAATGACCTGAAATAAATCCTGAAATAAAACTGTATAAAAATTGGGTTGACGAATCGGTAGGATGCGGCAAAAACCGATTGCCAGTGTTTCTCTCGGGCCGGTGCACGGACGACGGGAGGGAGGGGGGAATTCTAGGGACAAGACACAATGTTTAGGTGGATTAACTCTCTTCGATAAAAACATCGTCAGGTCTACCGAATATCCTGTCCCCGAATTCAGGCGGACATTGCAGAACAATCGACTACGTAGGAAAGTGAAGACAGAAGATCGATGTTACGTGTCTTTATCATGCCCTATCTCGACATTTTGGGATCGAGGATTTTGGAAAGAGGGTAAGGGTGAAGGAAATGAGTTGGAACAATAGTTGGGATCGAGGATTTTGGAAAGAGGGTAAGGGTGAAGGAAATGAGGTGGAACAATAGTAAAAGGATACGTCGTATTTATGTTACTAGTCATTCTACTTCAGTAATATTATCCCCGATATCCCCGAGAACCAATTTCTTCTATTGACATTACACTGATACTCAAGCTTGCCAAGTTTGTCGCGATCGAGAGCCTGATGCGTTGTTTCCGAGAAGCTTAATGGTAATAAGACTGGTCATGCAAATATTACCATATTTGTCATTCAAGGCAAGGATGGAAAGAGGCTAAAAAATCCGAAGCCTTGTGTAATTTGCTGTAAGAATAGCTAAGTTTCAAAGAAGTCAACGATCTCATAATATCTGAGCAGAAACACTTTGTAGTACGAGGTGTCCTTTAAAAGGTTTAATTAAAGAGGGTAAGGGTGAAGGAAATGAGGTGGGTGAAGTCAAGCAAGGATTTTGAATGACAAGAGATTCAAAAGTGGGCTTGACAGCTCTCTGCGCCGCTGGTGGACGGGCGTATAGGGTTGGAAGTTACTTTAAACCGAGCCAGAATAAAGAAGAATCAAAATCATACATGGATTTAGGGAACTTTTTGATTGATTTTTTTTTTTTATTTAAAACACAAGTACAAATCGTGGCAGTGCCAAATAGCGTACTTAATTAGTCAATAAAACTTGCTTACTTTTTTGTCGTCAGTGATATGGATAACGTATGTAGGGAGGGAGCGTGATGCCGATGGACTCGTGAGCTTAAGTCTCTTATTTTAGACGATAAGTTTTCAGTTCATTTAACTATATTTTAAGAAAAAAGACAACGTAGCATTAAAGTGAAGTACAGAAAAATTAACCTACGGCTTCAACTTCAAATATAAAAATACGGGAGAGAAAACAAAAGGAAACAAGAAAGAAGGAAAACAAAAACTGGGGAGAAAAATCTGGATGAGGTCCAGGACTAGGATCCTCTGAGGGATCCTCTTCATGACAAATTGTCAACAACTAACAATGGAGTTACTAAAACATAATCCAACTCGTGGTCGCAACGGATATGCTCAGCAACATGTCTT
Source organism: Branchinecta lindahli (assembly GCA_023053555.1). Classification (NCBI taxonomy): domain Eukaryota; kingdom Metazoa; phylum Arthropoda; class Branchiopoda; order Anostraca; family Branchinectidae; genus Branchinecta; species Branchinecta lindahli. Next base: position 12,503,353 of record JAKZAO010000004.1, on the reverse strand, counting down.
TCGTAACTGTCGAGGATGTTGCAGTTTTTGCCAGGTCGCTTTTTATGGCACTTCCAACTTCCAGCCGCCGGGGCAACTGCCATCTGCCGTCGCTTTTCCGTCGGCCCGCTGATCAAGAATTGCTATGAGGATGAACTTGCCAGGCTTATATATCAGGGATTGGCTTGGAGAATTTCACTTCCGGATCCAACCATCCAAAGGGGAATGGGGGGGGGGGGGGTGGCACGCAAAGCTTTCGAATGAGTTACTCGACATGGATGAAACTTAAGAACTAGCAAGAGCAAATGTCCCACATGTTCCGTTTCAGCTCCGGCAACTGCGGGGGCACTTCGAGGGGGGGGGGTACCGGAAACCTCGTGGTACACTTAGAGTGTAGGTATTGGGATGGGACTTGGTGGCAGGGACAGCATAGGCCTTGGATGCCTACCATTCAAAGAACGGGTCCGGGCAATCTTTGTGGAGTTGAAGGGGGGATGTCCCAGAAATCCTGTGACACGATAAAGTCTGGAAGGAGTGATCCGATTCGGATGGGACTTGATAGTTGGCAAGACTACACTATCTAGATGTTACGATTATAGATCCGGACCACAGTCGGCCACTTTCGGGTGAATTAGACCTTGGATCCTTCGCCCTTCGCTAAGGGTGGAGAGATCGGGACGGGACTTGGCAGACAGCAAGGCCGTATCCAGGAGGGGTTAGGGGGTTCGACCCCCCCCCCGAAACCCACAAAAGTAATCGTTTTTTGAAGGCCTTAAAATCTGATCTATATCTTTTTTGTACTTTTCGGTCCGACCCGCGGGCAAATCCCCCCCCCGAAATAAATTCCTGGATACGGGCCTGGCGGACAGTAGTGTCATTTCCTCCGACCTTGTTATCCGCCACTGAAAGCGCAAATCTTAGCTGATATACATGTCAACAACCCATGCAAGTGCCATGTGAGCTTACTGCTCTTGTTTGAACGATTACACACCCGTCTACTCATTTCGGGCTCACACAGACCCAATAGATTTGACGAGGAATAAGTAAACAATCGCATAACCGGTATTGCTGACCAACGATGTTCTTGGAAGCATTATGCAGGGCCCCTCATCGGACTCGAAAAGGGCCAAACACGACAAATGCACAAATCCGCATAGTTTCGTTGGAGTAGCCTAGATAAAAATAACTTAGAAATTTCAGAAATGAGAACGGATCGAACGATTAGGGACGTAGAGTGAATCAGCAGTATAAGTAAGACCAGTCCTTTAACAGTCCAGATCGAAACTCAGTACCAACGAGCCTAGACCTAGTTTGATCGATTCAGACCTAGAGCGTGTTTCTACTCTTCTAACGCAATGGTAACTATTAGCTCCTATTTTTGTTCCAACCTCGTGAAAAGTTACTACGCATTTTTGTTCCAACTTTCTCGAAGTAGTAACTAATAGTTACTATGTACTTACCAGGCTCGGGAGCGTAATAAGCGTGGTAACTTCGAATCTCTGTGACGTGATTGGCCCGATTAGCCTGTGTCATGACATTTTGCCGAAAATATAAAAATGCTTTCCAGCCTTGACGCCAAGAAGCAAAATCCGTAACGTCATGCGTAGTAACTACAGTAAGTAGGGTGGAACACGCTCCCAGTGTCTTTCAAGCTCAACTTTTGTTCCAGCTTACCTGTTTGACAAATCGGGAACGCGCTGAGGGCAGGCAGGCCCGTGAGTGGCAGCAAGCTTCACTCCTGGCCATGGACTGGGGGACGCAGGGGGTAACAATCTCAAAGAACCAACCGGGGCAGCAGCATATGGGATCCCGAAGAAGGCTTCAACAGAATGGGAGGTTATCACACCTGCAAACAAAGAAAACACTGCTTAGTAGTGAGAGCATCAGTTTTGGGAGCACCCGGTCTTCTTATTTAGACAGAGTCGGATTTCCCATACGGCGAACCTAGGCCATGGCCTGGGGCGCAACAGTCAGGGAGGCGTATCTACAGAATACGTATATTCCAACACCTTGGCTCACTCCGCTATCCCTTCAATCATTTCGTCCATCCCTCAGGGCATAAACAGGACATAAATATAGAGCTCTCGGTGATAGGGAGAGAAATGCGCTGATCAGCAAGTGTCAGGCAAAGGGAGGAAAATTTCCGATGAACTTCAACTCGATGCCGGTGAAACTAGTGGGTAAAAATGCACACGGTACGCTACAACGCTGTACACAAGCAGAGCATACGGCTACCTATCATTTGACAAGTTTTCAGGTGACTGTCCTGTCATTTGACAGTTTCTGGCGAAACATGATTAGAAAGCTGAAGCTGTCACAAGATAAGTCGATCAGGCAGAAGTTTTCTGCTGACATGCTATATGCATTAGAACAAGTTGCTCAAGTCACCCCCCCCAACAAAAAAAATTCACATTACAAAGATCGCCGATAAAAAAAAATTAAAGGCCCGTCTTACCTATGTTACTGCTTCACACTATACATCCCGATCGTTCCATCTATTCTTATTTACGAGGTTTCGAGCTGCTATGTCATTTTTATCCACCCGAACGCAAAGCTGATTTTTTTTATTTGCCAAGTAGGCTATGGCTCTTAACGAAAAAGATCAGGCTTCTGATCATCGACACCTATGTCCTAGCACTCGACCTAGCAGCTCTTCTGTTAGATATGCCGGTGGGCGGTGACACAAGATTATTCCCTGTTTCTCACAAAAACCGAACTGACCAGTCAGGTTGAAAACAGCTGGGATGGGTTTGTAATCTTTGTAAACGGGTCACGAGTGTTGGAATAAAAGAAGTATCTAATGAGAATCTTATACTAAGAAATACAAAGATAGAAAGTTCAATACTGAGAAAAGAAAATAGTATCTACGAAATGAAAGAATTACGCTTCTTGAAGAACAGTTTCCGGTGTGTCAGCCTAGCCGAGACGTCTGAACTCCCATTGATCTTCCGGTTTGCCCTTCTCGTATCTTGTCACTTATAACCGCTGCAGGATCAGGAATGTGTTGTCTTCTTGATCGTGAAGCTCATTTCGTATCCTTTCCGAGCACTGCACACGACTTCTTACTACATAAGCAGATTGTGACGCCACTGGACATGTTGCAGAGAACATGAACTTGAATCCTCCAGTATAGATGGCTTCTCCCAATCTCGCTGTGTTGAACTACTCGAACAGCAGTCTTCCATAGTCGCGTCAATATATCACTATTTCATAAATGCTGGTCCACATCTACCAACGATTTTTCGAAAGCCAACTCCCTTTGCAGGGTTCTCTTAACATAATTTCAATTTCACTTTATTCAGAAAACATGAGATGGACAAAGCCGATTACTGTTTTTTGTGTCATAAATATAGCAGTAATTTAGTTAACAAGTCAAAAATAACTAAATGGAGAACGTGCTTGTTGTGTGGGGATTTGCCTTGCACAGATTTGTCTTTGGGGACCTGTCTACTAAGAATTACAAAATGGCTAGCTAAACGAAAACTTGCATACCGATCCACTCCTGAGCATTTGTTCCTGCAATTCCGAAATCGCTTTTAGGACTTCAAGGTTCACTGAAAATCTATGTCTCTAATGTCTCTAATCTATGTCTAAATCTCTATGTCCACCAACTACCTCAGAAAACTGTTTTGGTCTTCGGTCGGTATTGATAATATGGATCTTTCTTCTGAAAGCTGTCTAGTTAAATTGCAAGATACCGCGGACATTGCGACAAGCCGCCGCGAAAACCGAGGAAGGACAGGATCCCTGTTCTGATCATTTTCTTCTTCTTCCTTAAGACAGCAGCCATGTTCTGAGGCAGGAACCCTGTTCTGATTAAGGCAGAAGCCCTGTTTTCATTGAAATGAAAGGGCAGTAATCCTGTTTTGGCGACGTTAGCTTCATTGACAAACAAGGATCCTAGTAAACAAAGCTCCACCTTCTCGACTTGAAATATTTCAGCCATGCCAACTTGGTCAACGAAAAGGCTCCTACCGTTAGACTTAGAATCCCACTTCCTCCGCTGACACCTAAATAGAAAATGAAAAAGGCGCTTTCAGAAATGCGTGACAACTTTGTAGCAATTGACTTTGTAATGCTAATGTTGAAAATACATAAACAAAACACATAAACAAAACAAACGGAAAAGGGTTAGCGTAATAATTTATATATTATGTTGTAGAGTCAACGTTTTTGTCTCTTACCCTATCATTAGCTTGATTTAAAGAGAAAAAAATACGCCCAAATATTTAACCCTATCCCTTTCCAAAAGATAGGCCTGCGTGGCTTCAAACTTGATTTGCGCCTAGACGCAGAAGATCCCCACACCAAGTTTGAAAAGAAGTACCTCGAGTCCTTTGAGAGTTTTAATGCTTGTAAATAAAGTTGTTTTGACAAACGGACAAACAAGACTTTGGTATCATTTTATTTTTGGGATCCCACAAAGTAAGTTTCGGGATACCTATGACTTAATAATTTTCTCCGTCTTCGGTCCGTCCATCTATTGGCACAATAACTCTTGCATGGTTTGATATATTCACTAAAAACTTAATGTTAGGATCGTTTGGGTTAAAGTACAGGTGAAGTTCGTGAATGGATTATGTAACCCTATATTTAATGGTGTGAGTGTATGTGGGGGAGTCAAATTAGGTGACAAAATATTTGTTTTCCCAGCTAATACTAATTAGATAGTCGAATATGGAGAAAGCAGACAACACTTCATTCTTTTTTTATTTAAGGTAAAATATGACCGGTGGGAACTGTCTTCGTACTTTCGTTCGAGTAATTTTTTTCCTGACCAACCTGACCATGATTATGAAACCTGTCACAAATGTAAGATTACAAATGTAAGATAGCACCTTAAATTAATCACTGAGAGATCGCGGTTCTCACCATATTTTTCGATCATGGGCTCATGACATCTTTATCTACAATATATAGCATGACTGCAGCTAATCTCTTCCAAATATTAAGGAACATCATCATTCTATACTTATAAATAAATTCAAAAACCAATGATAAATTCAAATTTTAAAGTAAATCGTTAATTGTTTTGATGTTGTTATGTTGGCTACATGTTTCGGGTGGATTCCTCATAAGTTGTCGGCCATTGATTACCCTTGCTTGTGCATCGTTGTTATTTTTTTTTGCGGGATTTCGGGTTGATCTTTGCCGAGTGTCGGTGTGTTAGAGGGGCGGGTTCCCGTCTAGTGGTGAGTCATGGAATTATTAATACTTATTTATATGATTTTTATATGTTAAATGTATTTTTTCTTTTATTGTACCGGGTTTTGGTCAATCGACCTTGTGTCTCCGGCTTGACCCTATGTATTATAATTTTATAATGAAGCGTAATTTAAAACCTTGAACCTTAACACATCTCTGAACTTTATTTTCTTGCCGGACAAGTGGTTCGCCCGAATTCCGGCAAAAACCGGACATCTGGCAATGGTATTTTTGTCTTCTGAATCTATATGTGAACTTTACTACGGACAAGCAATTCGTCTGAGATCCGGCAAAACTGGAAATTAACAGGAGTGAAGTTTATTTCTCAAGTCGATTACAGATTTAACTTGGGGTACAGAATATATGCTAGGCACATGTATGTTCTCCCATGTCTTCTCTGCCGTAACCCACTCTCTGCACTAGATTTAACAAAATCTCTCTCTCAGGTTGTAGCCTAACTCGAGGCCTAACTATCGGTATACAGATAGAAAGACTGAATCTATCTGCTTTGTATTACTATCGGGTAAAGGTACGATGGGATATACGCCGGAAATTTCGGATAGAGTAAAACCCTTCGACAAAATGTACATGGTGGTGTAACAAAAAAAAAAAATTGTTGAATCAGAATATTCTGTAGGGTTTCCGACTAGCATTGGTATTCCGGTCGTTATCAGGGGTGGTTCCCAAAATCACCACGATCTTTTTGCCCACTCTCACAATGCCCACGCTCAGAATGCCCACGATCAAAATGCCCACGGTTCAAAATGCCCACGATCAAAATGCCCACGATTAAAATGCCCACGACTCAAAATGCCCACGACTCAAAATGCCCACAACTCAAAATGCCCACCATTCAGATGTGGAACCACCGAAATCAAAATCGTCCGAACTGCTGGCGGCTTAAAAGTGCCGACAGTTTCCAAATGCCAACAGTTCAAAATGGTCACAAGGGAGGATAATATCGTCTTGGTTCAAAATGCCGACGGCTGAAACTGTCCACAGGGGAGGTCAACATCGTCCTGGGAATGCGGACTACGAGATTACAAGGGGTAGGATTAATCACGGAAAAGGTTTTGAAAGGAATTATTTTATTGTTTCTTGAAGAACGATCCAAAAAGACCAGGTTCCTTATCAGGCAGAGGCTTCCCTCAAGAAAGAACAGCGCTTTTGCGGCAACTAACCACGAGCCAATATACATGTTTCTAGTCAGTATTTTACCAGAATTATATTATAACTGAGATTATATCAGTTCAACATATGATCATCGTCATTCTGATACTCCGTCTATTATACTCTTCCCGTTGCTCACCCACCCCTAACGTAAGTTTACTACGTTCTGAAAACCTCAAATAATCCAATCGTGGGCATTCTGAACCGTGGGCATTTTGAGTCGTGGGCATTATGAGTCGTGGGCATTATGAGTCGTGGGCATTTTGAGTCGTGGGCATTTTGAGTCGTGGGCATTTTGAGTTGTTGGCATTTTTCGTGGGCATTTTGAGTCGTGGGCATTATGATCGTGGGCATTTTGAGTGTTAGCCGTTATCAGACCACAATGTCGATTCTGACCAGAGGCAAATAACAAGTTTACAGGATCTGAGGAAGACAGGAAATCTGCAAGACTGTGTGTAGACGTCAAGTAAATATCGAGGGTGAATTTCCCCTTTGGGATCCCATCGGAACCTTGGGTCTTGTTTTCCCGAAGGAGTGTCCTTTCGCAACTTCCGGGTTTCACCGCGTCTTTCCTTTCCTCTTGGGAAACCACGACAATAGCTTTCCACGGTACGACAAAGGAGCAAGAAACACTCGACTATATTCCTTATCCTCTTGAGAAACATAGCAATTCAATTTTCGACCTTCTTGAAATGAAATAGCTGAAGCGTATGCACACCTCTCCGTCAGTGAGATACAATTCGCCTACCGAAATATCTTGACCTCGACAGAAGACGGTAGATAATGTTTTCTTGGGCTGTCGGGAGCAGGCTTGGATCCCGAATTTAGTGCAACGATTACTGGAGGCAAGAACACTAACTGATGTAAAATTGTAAAAAGGTGGACCTTAATTTGCTGTTGTTTCCAGTTCCTAGACCGAGTTTATAGCATAGCTGGCAGGGGTCAAGGACTGTGTCCCCATGCCTAAATTACCCATCCCCATAACAGGGAACTAACCCCTCCGATTTTGACTTTACCACCTGGGAAATCGACCCCTTGGATCGTAATCCCCACCGAAGAATTTCCCCCTTAACTTTCTTTCTAGGAACGGAAAATGAGGAAGAAGGATACCTTCTGTCACCATAATAGAAGTTTATTTGACTGATAGATCCGGCTAAGTGCTCTTTCTTCATTTGTCCCAATTCCTTCCTCTATTTGTCCGTTTCTTCTCTTTTTTTAATTATTCCTCTGTTGGTTCTTCCCTTATCTTTTCTTCCTTTTCTCTATGTTTCTTCAGTTTTCCCTTACGTTTAAAAATGGCGAGTAGTGTTGGGCGATAACGATATATCGGACCAAATATCGATATCAAAAGGTAAATATTGATATCGAAAACGATATATATACGTTTATGATTATTGTAAATAATCCAAATAAGTTACATTTATATATCTGAAATTGGTGCAACATGTTTTGAGATGACGCAAGATACTTGTCACGGATTAATGACAAACAGTTTATTACTCAAGTGTTTGGTACAACGTTCTCTGTATAACTGAATCAATTTTCACCAAATCAGTACTCTAACCTAAATGAATGGCTATTTCTCTTCGTACTCGCTGAGTTGAATGAATCAATGAGGGGTCGCTGACTCTTGACCGTCACATCCCTCCCTTCTTCTTTACGCCTCCAGTTCGGGAAAAGCTAGGGGATCTTCTTCCCCTTCCGTGTCTTCTTCTCCTCCAATTGAGGACTTTCTTGTCGTAAAGTTGCCGTAAAAAGTATCCGTCTCTCCGGTACTATGCCCGGGTCCTACTAACAACGCCGCGTTTCTACGATCGAAATTGGGAAGAAAAAACGCTGAAAACGTAAATAGTCGAAATGGAAAAATCCATCTCCGCCATTTTTGAAACGCATCTTTGGACAAAACACAGACCAGATAGTTTCCTTTTCCCATGAGTGATGATAGTGGTAATACGCCTTGTATTTCTTTGTTCCAAGAGTGACCAGGATGAAAACATAAAAAGTGGGTAGTAACCAAATAACATACAGATATGACTGAATGTGGCCCGGGCATAACGAATCCCATTCCACAATTCATAAAGAGTCAAGGGCCCCTTGAACGAATGAAGGATTTCGTGAAAGACGAGGAGGTAAAACTGAAAACCTTGCCTCGTTTCTTGGATGCTGCAAGGGAAGGGAAAAGGGCGGAAAATTCAGAACCCATTAGCGGGTCTTAGCCAGGGATCAAAATAAGGGGCTTTTTGCCACTTATGCTATGCTAAAAAGCTCTAATGGAAAGCCGGAAAAAATGAGAAGCGAAAGAGCTTCGACGATAGAGGAAACAGAACGTGTGAGTGTGTCAGCGGCGGAGAGTTTTCATGTCAGTAAGGGCACTTGCTGGGTCGTACAATCACAAGAGCCTTTCTCTACCACAATGTTTCGGTGTTCCAACCCCAGCCTCCTAAATATTCTTGGTTTCAGGTGGAACAGGAGCAGCTACGAAAAGATCTAGAAAGTGTTCAGCGTACTTTACTTCGAACTGATTTTCTTTCAACTGAATCAGCAGATTTACTGAAACCAACACACAGCAAGAGCTGAAATCCTCATATGGCGATTGCAAAGGTAATTAGCATGCATATCAGCTATGGTTTATATTCCTGTCCGCCAAGTATCGTCCCGATCTTTCCACACGTGTGTCGCAACATTTCTGGGACCCCACTCCCAGGGGCGTCCCGACACCTTCCTGATGGGGGCTTTAGAATTTTACCGGAATCTTTCGAGCTTTTACCGGAAAATCTCCGTCGTGACCATCTCTCCAGAAACTTTAGAATAATGTTGTGTTCTGACTTCGATTATGGGGTACAAACAACAGAAAAAAAGGCTCGTGAAAGTTTAACTGGAAAGGCATCTTACTTTTACAGCTGATATCTGAATACACTGAAATATTTTGACTCGTCTGAGGGATTTTGTATTTTTCCACTGTATTCCCTCTAGTAATAACGTTCACAGTGTGAGATGCTTGCACGACAAACCAAAATTCATCCAGACGCGGAGAATTTGAATTTAAACAAAGGCCTGCATTTCCAGGACTAAAGATGCGACATCGGAGAAGTAACGCCGGTAGAAAAGTAGGAAAACTATTTTAGGATGTCTTGAAATTAATGTGATTTATTCGTCGCGTTTTAAGCGTTTCCCATTTGTCCACAACGCATTTCACATTCGTCAACTAGATCGGTTTAACATGCGGTTAGTAACAGACTTTCAAGACGCTTGTCAGCCATTGTTGAACGCAAGTTGGTCTTAACCAACTTCATCCAGCTGAAAATTCTTTCCCCTTTTGCCGAGGTAACAGGGATTGTCTTAGCCAGCTTGAACGCTTTCCATACTAGTTGTAAGACATTTTTCAATCCATTATGTTACATGGCTTTTGGCAGAATTAAAAAGTTCGTACACAGCCTATAGGACAATAAATCGTGTTTGATGAAGCTAAACGGATTAGTTAGTTGGGATTTTATTTTAGCGATTCTTGGCAAAGGTCTTCTTCAAGCCGTAGGTAAATGGATGACCTTGGTATCCTCTGACTACCTTTTCAGCACCATCAGACTTGATTGCTTCTACTCAACCTGACGTCTGACGATTTACTGTGTCGGAAGGACAGGAGTAAGATTTACAATGCAGGACTGAAAACAAATTTCTCAGATCGAGCTAAATAAAAAAGTTTGCACACAGCCTATGAGACAATAAATCTGTCAGCTGTCTGATTTGTAGAAATAACGACTGTAATCTACGATCAATTAACGCAACTGACGTATTACCGCACTTTTTTCGCTCCTTGTATTTTATTTCGTGCGCCACCCTTTTTGAAGTTTCTTCGTTCTTTCCAAAAACTGGGCCGGATCAGCCTATGACGTTCTACATTGTTCCCTGGCCGAAGATAGACAAAACTAAATTTTGTACATGTTATATTTCTTTAATTTCAGATATTCCGCTTTTCAAAATGGCGGCTCACAAATAAATGACTTACTTACTTGACCAGGGTCGCTGTCACTACCCCCACCCGTCGATTCACCCACCCGTCAATACGCCCAATCCAAAAATCCGTCGATTCACCCACCCGTCGATTCGCCCACCGTCGATTCGCCCACCCGTCGATTCGCCCACCCGTCGATTCGCCCACCCGTCGATTCACCCACCCGTCGGTTCGCCCACCCGTCGGTTCGCCCACCCGTCGATTCGCCCACCCGTCGGTTCACCCAATTCTATGACCCGTCGATTCGCCCACCCGTCACAAGACCCAAGAAATCCGTCACAACCCCCACTTTTTACGCCAGCTCGCTTACCCGTCACAAGACCCAAAAAATCCGTCACAACCCCCACTTTTTACGCCGCCCACAGGTCGTAATACCCCAAAAATCCGTCACAACCCCCACTTTTTACGCCAGCTCGCTTACCCGTCACAAGACCCAAAAAATCCGTCACAACCCCCACTTTTTACGACAGCTCGCTTACCCGTCACAAGACCCAAAAAATCCGTCACAACCCCCACTTTTTACGACAGCTCGCTTACCCGTCACAAGACCCAACAAATCCGTCACAACCCCCACTTTTTCCGTCGATTCGCCCACTTCTCAAAATCGACCTCTGATCCAGCGCGGCTCTTATCATTGAACGCGGCAAAAGAAAGCGACCGATTCACAGGGGAGTAATTAAGAAGGATACGATACCGTCCGATTTAAATAAGGGTGAAGTCAATACAGCTTGAGCCAGAATGATCAGAAGCATTATAAAAGACCTCGGTTCTGATAATGAAAGATGGAATGGAGAGGATGAATGCGAGAGTAAAACATCAGATGAAGGAGCTACCGTATTTTGAGGTACAACATGTACCGACAGCGGTAGGCTACGTATTGCGATTATTATCTCAATAGAGTATAAGTCTTCCCCGACATCCCCTGCAGATTAAATTGCAACTCCAAAGTTTTACGACAATCCTTAGTTTAGTTTTACGACAAGCCTTATAAGAAACTTTACATATTTTTAATCCGATTAAAATTTGATTGGTGCTCCCCAATACTTTTGGTCGGCAGACATTACCAAAGGTTCCGACGGGATCCCAGAGGATGATACTTATGAAACTAATATAGCTGGAATCCTGAAGCTCAAGGAATATTATGATCCATGCTATGCTTCCTCATCAATGGCCCTTGTCAGACGAATCGGAAGACGATTGTACTAATTGGTCGGTATGTTTACAAGCATTTACAGAAAAGCTGCCCGACGACAATGATAATTCAACTTTTTCACTCAAGTTTTTACCGGATTTATGTGTTATTGCAGTAGTTCCGGGCTGTGCCTGACTTTAGCTGAATCGGTCCAGCACCAGCATGAAAAATGGGCTGACACTCATAATGCCCGCGATCACAATGCCCACGACTCAAAATGCCCACGGTACAGAATGCCCATGATTGTTCAGTTTGAGGTGTTCAGGCCGTAGTAAACTGGAGCTAGTGATGAATGTGACACACAAGGAGCGGACCGAGTATCAGAATGGCGATAATCTTCCATTGAAACTTTTGACGATTTTTGTCTTCCCTGAGAGCATTTTAAACTGTGGGCATTTTGCACCGTTGACATTTCTGACGATTTTGATTTCAGGGTCTACAACCTGAATTATGGCATTTTTAACCGTGGGCATTTTGATCGTGGGTATCGTGGTGATTTTGTGACCCATCCGAGAAATATATTTGATAGACCGATTTTTGCTTGTTTGTTTGAGGTTTTCTTGCAACTATCTCTGCACTCTAATCGATTCTGATCAAACTTTAACAATATATTACCTACCGTTATTCTACGCCACGAATTTGAAGGTTAATTGTTCAGCCTGTTACTTGGCCATAGAACAAAGCTTTAATCAAGCAAGAGACAAACTGGAATCTCTTATCGGCTTATTCATATTGTGACTGTTAAAGTTTAACTGAAAAGCCAACTTATTTGTGTGTCATTTTATTGGATACACTGAATTATTTGGATTCAGCAAAGGGATTTTTTGATTTTCCACTATCTGCTCTAGTTATGAGGCTCAGAATATCTCCAGTCGTCCGCACAGCGTAAATTCTGCTATGACGCGAGAAATTTTAATCTCAACACAAATGCGGCTTTTCAGTGAGCAGTGGTGAGCTTGGTGAAGATTGCTTAGTGCCTGAACCAAAAAACAAGAGCTGTAAGCTCATATGGCACTTGCATGTGTTGAGATGTTTTGTTTGATCAAAAGTATTTTTCGACTTTGTGGTTAAAATGCGCACTTAAGGGAGCTAGATAAAAAGTATTTTATTTTTGAACTTGGGTGTAATGATACGCACTTTAAAGGCGCTAGAAATGCATCTGTATGCAAAACCCTTGAGGCAAAAACGATCACAGGCCTTTAAGGATCCTTGATGTATACCGTTTCGTTAAAAGTTTTTTTTCGCTTTTCATTTCAAATGCGCACTTTAAGGGTGACAGAAATAAATTTTTAAGCAAAACCCTTGTGGCACAAATGATCATGGGTTGAGATGTATTGTTTGAAATAAAGTACTTTTCAACCTGGCCGTTCAGATTCACACTTTAAAGGACCTCTCTTACTTATTCTGCCTTTCATAATATATCTAGCTCCCTTGTGGAATTATAAGCTTCAAAAATCCCCACCTTTCTCCATAGTTTCGTTTTGTGCTCACGAATTTTTAGCGCTTTTTCTGCCGTGCCGAGTTTTGCCCGTCACACAACGCGAAGTTTGACGGAATCTTTATGTCCGCTGACAACTCTTTCATATATAAGGATATGAGAGTCTTCTGTTTTGACTTCTTTTATTTGCTTAGTTTTTCCAACTTTTTAACCACAGCGCGTTCAGTTTTCAAACGTTTTGCGCCCAGCCGCCGCGTCGGAGAGCAGGAGTGCTGGATAGAATCGACAAGCACTAATAAGAAAATGGCTTATTTGAGGTGGAAAGTTATGATATTTTCGAAAAGCGTTTCGTCGGGACGGTTTCATAGGGAAAATATCATTTCCAGTAAGAGTTGTCCTTTAAGGGAGCTAGAACGTCATTTGCAAACCGTCCAAATTTATAAACGATTTATCTGGAGCAGATGCTTGTTCTTCCCAGCAAGTTTACCCGAAATTACAATCCCGTCCAAATGTATAAACGTATCGTCCTAGATTATCTAGAAGTACCTTAAATCGTCATCACCGGAATCCCGGACCCCCCCCCCCTCAAACTTACCCACAGTCGCCGGAGCCAATCCGGTTCTGTAAGTAATTATCCAGAGCATCTGTTTGTTATTCCCACAAAGTTCCATCCCGATCTCACCAGTCTAAGTCGGTCACGTATTTTCGCCCCCCCCCCCCCCAATTGCTGTCGGATCTGTCCGGACATGAAAAAGATCAACAGAAACATGTCCTCTCTTCAATTACCAGATTTCACTCAAATCCGATCAGCCGTTTCAAGGTTACGCATGACTCAATATTCCGGATTCCCCCTCCCGTTACTCCCCCCACGGCTATCAGATCATGTAAATTTTTCTTTATAAGTCAGTTTGATCGGGTCCCTGATTCGCCTCCCAAGATTCGTCGTGAAAATCCCCAAAACCGCCATAACCGGAATTCCGGGAAACACACCTCCACCCCCCCCCCCTAATGTCATGATCCATCCGAAATGTATAAACGATTTATCTGGAACAGATACTTGTTCTTCCCAACAAGTTTCACTCCAATCCCTCCATTCTAACCGTTTCCCGATATTTCCGGTCTCCCCCCCCCAACTCCCCCAGCACTGTTGAATCCGGTCAGGACTTCATATGGGACATCAGAGGTATGTCATTTATTCAGTTATTAAGTTTCATTCCAATCTGACCACCCGCTCGAAAGTTACACAGTACTCCAATTTCCGGATTCCCCAACCCTCCACCCCGCTAGTGTCCGGATCCAGTCCAAATGTATAAACGATTTATCTGGAACAGATGCTTGTTCTTCCCAGCAAGTTTCACTCCGATCCCTCTATTCTAACCGTTTCTCGAAATTTCCGGTCTCCCCCCCCCCAACTCCCCCATAGCTGTCGAACCCTGTCCGGACTTGAAACGGGACATCAGTACTGTGCCATTTATTCAGTTATTAAGTTTCATTCCAATCCGATCACCCGTTCGAAAGTTACACACTACTCCAATTTTCCGAATTCCCCAACCCTCCACTCCCCCCTCCCGGATGGTCGGATCCAGTCCAAATGTATAAACAGTTTATCTGGAGCGGATGCTTGTTCTTCCCAGCAAGTTTCACTCCGATCCCTCTATTCTAACCGTTTCTCGAAATTTCCGGTCCCCCCCCCCCAACTCCCCCATAGCTATCGAATCCGGTCCGGACTTCAAACGGGACATCAGAAATATGCCATTTATTCAGTTATTAAGTTTCATTCCAATCCGACCACCCGTTCTAAAGTTCCACACTACTCCAATTTTCTGGATTCCCCAGCCCTCCACTCCCCCCGGGTGGTCAGATTGGGAAACTGAATGTTTCCAAATTAGTCCAATCGGGTCCCTGATGCTCCTGCCAAGTTTCATCGTCCTAGCACATCTGGAAGTACTCCAACTCGAAAAAGTTTGACAAAACTCCTTAATTTCCAGAATTTCCCCGGCCCACCACTCCCCCCCAGATGGTCGGATCGGGAAACTGATTACTTCTAGGTTAGTTTGGTCGGGTCCCTGATTTTCCTGCCAAGTTTCATCGTCCTAGCACATCTGGAAGTACCCTAACTCGAACATGTGGGACAAAAAAATTCGGACAGACCGACCGACAGACCGACAGACCGACCGACGGACGGAATTGCGATCGGTATATGGCACTTGAGCCAGAGGCTGCAAGTGCCATAAAAAACTGATAAATCTTTCTCCTAAGGCATACAGCAAAAATACAAGCGCACAGAGGCACCACAAATCACACGGAAATTCCACTATTTGAAAATCGATTATTCGTGAATAGCGGAACAACGAACTAACTCATTTTCAGCGGGTCTTCAAGCAAGTTCAAGTGATAAGTGATGGGTAACTAGATTGTCTATCCTAGCCCCTTTTCGGTTAAACTTTAATATCCAGTTTCACAGAAGCGCAAAAAGTATCACAAGTAGATCGCCAGACTGCGTGTGGAATTGATGAAAAGCTCATTGCGGGAGGTGTTACAGTGGGACGACATTTCCAGAAAATGCATGGTTCAAATAAAAGTTTTAGTTTTAACAAATTTTCCAGTTTTGGCCGGATTCCGGACGACCTAATTGTCCGGCGAGAAAATAGGTTTTAGATATGGATTTCCTTACCCCTAGATCGACTATCTTATTTACTTTTATAAACATTTTTTTCGTCCTTTAACTGGAACCCCTCCTCCACCCCCAAATATGGGGCTACAGGGCTCATCTACGAACTTGACCTTTACTTTGACTCAGTCGATCTTCATACCAAGTTTGAAGAAAATATCCTACCCCTTCGAAAGTTATCGTGCTGACAGACGGACAGACAGACGGGCAACTTTAACGAAGTCATACATATCCCTCCACCTACGTTTTGGGATCCCAACAAAACTTCTCTATATAACACTTGGGCTACTACCTATGACGATTTTGCAAATGTTGGGAATATACTGAATACTATATTTAATAAGTATTATTATGCATGTGTTCTGCATTGTTGTGTGCGGTATGAGTTGAGACGAAACTGAGCTTAATTGCAGGAGAAGTTTGGGGAAGATATAATAGGGAACCTTATGCTTACACCCTACTGAGACTTGATAGATCTTGTGGCATCATAATTCTTTTGACGTACCACATAATCGCAATATGTAGCCCACCTCTTTCGGTACACTTGTACCTAAAAAAGGTAGCTCTTTTTTCGGAAACTTTACTCTTGCCTTCATCCTCTTTATTTCCTCTTTCATTATCAGCACCGATGTCTGACGACAAGCTAAATTAACTAGTTTTCACCCTTTTAAATCGGAACGTATCGTATCCTTCTTAATTACTCCCCTGTGAATCGGTCGCTTTCTTTTGCTGCGTTCAATGATAAGAGCTGCGCTGGATCAGAGGTCGATTTTGAGAAGTGGGCGAATCGACGGAAAAAGTGGGGGTTGTGACGGATTTGTTGGGTCTTATGACGGGAAAGCGCGCTGTTGTATAAAGTGGGGGTTGTGACGGATTTTTTGGGTCTTATGACGGGTGGGCGATCTGTCGTAAAAAGTGGGGGTTGTGACGGATTTTTTGGGTCTTGTGACGGGTAAGCGAGCTGTCGTAAAAAGTGGGGGTTGTGACGGATTTTTTGGGTCTTGTGACGGGTAAGCGAGCTGGCGTAAAAAGTGGGGGTTGTGACGGATTTTTGGGGTATTATGACGGGTGGGCGGCGTAAAAAGTGGGGGTTGTGACGGATTCTTTGGGTCTTGTGACGGGTAAGCGAGCTGGCGTAAAAAGTGGGGGTTGTGACGGATTTTTTGGGTCTTATGACGAGTGGGTGAATTGACGGGTGGGCGAATCGACGGATTTCAGAAGTGGGTGAATCGACGCCTCTTGAAACCGAGGTTGGGCGAATCGACGGGTGGGCGAATCGACGGGTGGGCGTATCGACGGGTGGGCGAATTGACGGGTGGGCGAATCAGCGGGTGGGTGAATCAGCGGGTGGGCGAATCGACGGATATTTTGGGTCTTGTGACGGTTAGGCGAACTGTCGGAAAAAGTGGGGGATGTGACGTATTTTTTGGGCATTATGACGGGTGGGCGAATCGACGGGTGGGCGAAAGACGGGTCCCCCTTGACCATTATATAACTCTGACGTCCTAAGGTAGGCTGCCAAAGATTTTCAAGAGTCTATTGGGCAGGACGAAGTATGGTTATGAGCCCGATAATACAGACATGAAAATGTCATACAAGGTTTGGAGTATCGGAAATAAGAATGAATCCTCCACCCCAAACAAACAAGTAAGGTAATAAAAATTACAAAATGACTAGCTGACTTCTAGTCCCGTCACCGTGTTGCGTCCTTATCTGCAAAATATCAAAATAATGGGTCATTTGCAACTTTTCGTGTTACAAGAAAAGCAAAACCTTCTCACAAGCAATCAGCAGGCAACGTAGCACCGGGAATCCTTGCAGAAGATCGGTAACAGAAATCCAGCCAAACTTATGAGAGAGAAAATGCAATTACACAGAAAGGAAACTGGAAAATAGTACCGAGACAAGTGCAGCAGATTCTGGCGTTGGCAATTCTAGACAAATCCGGTTAATTAAAAGTTTAACTGAAAAAACAGCTTTTTTTCTTTTTTAGATAGACTGTGGTATTAGATCGATAGCGGCCTTTTGGAGAGTAGATGAGTTGAAGTCAGGGGAGCTTCGAGGGGGGGGGCGTGGGGGGTGACTCACCCCCCCATGCTCCAAAGAATCTACTCTCAGTCGTACGTTTTGAGTTTATCTGTATGTTTTGAGCTTTTCAGAATGACATACAGGCAGTTACCAAACGTGAATTCCACCCATAAATCATATTTTTTAATTGTATTGTGTGTTTTCGATTCACGGTTGTGTGTTCTGAGTTTGCCAGACTGACAGTCGTATGTTTGAGCTTGCCAGAATGACATCAACCGCGAATTTCGCCTGAAAAGACCAGTTTCTTGCCGAACTTTACGAAGGGATTTTTCTAGTCGTATATCTGAGTCAGCCGTAAGTTTTGAGCTTTCCAGATAAGGAAGTTAGCTATCGTGAACTTCGCCTCCAAATGACCTGTTTCTGGTCGTATGACTACATAGAGATTTTAGTAATATGTTTTCAGCTTGTCAGCTTCACAGTTCGTGTTCTCAGTTTGTCAGAATGACAGTCGTATGAAGGAACTTGCCAGAATGACATCAACCGTGAATTTTGCCTGAAGATGGCCCGTTTCTTGTCGTATTTTACGAACAGATTTTCTTGTCGTATATTAGAGACATTCGTAAGTTTTGAGCTTGCCAGATGAGGCAGTTAGGTGAATTTCGACAGCAAATGATCTATCTCTGGTCGTATGGCTATATAGAGATTTTCTGTAACTCGTATGTTACGAAATATCGTATTTTTTGAGCTTGTTAAAATGACATAAATGCGGTTACCAAATCGTGATTTTCACTCTGTGTCTCAGAAAACACGCTGATTTTAGAAAATTTAGCCTGCGGCGCAACCTTTCAACGTTATCCTATCTGGTTTTGTGCAAACTTCTCTTTATTTTAAGAAGAAAGAGGTTGAATTTGTTCAGGCTTGTGGAGTAAGGTTTGCACATAAACATGCTTTGTAAGCACTGTATGACGGGCCTTATGATTGAACTATTTTTTTGTTACTCTAAATTCAAAGTGGGAGCATTACCACGTACCAACTTCCGGGAAAATATCCCACTCCCGTTCCGTTTGGGAGTTATCGGGGCACGGAAAGATCAGCGATATCGTAGGCAACCCTTACTTTCGTTTAGAACCCGAAAAAGACTCTGATCGTATATATTTCCCACAATTTTACCTGCTCCGTCTTTCATGGTAGCCTATTCGCTCTCTAGTTGAATGACCCCTAATTTAGGTGAGGTCTTAGGCCTAAGATTTCATCCGAAATTGTATGGGAAGTAGTTGAATTGTGCCAGCAAAAGGTCGGATTACAAAAAAACCGCCTGCGGCGCTCAGTTTAAGTTTATTTTCGGTAAATACATTAAAAGCTGCTGCTTGGGATCCGAGCCACGTTAAAAACAAGAGTTTGTGTTGGAAGTACTTGAATTTTCCCAAAAGTCGTACCCTAATTCTATTTAGTTGAACGGTATATCATCTAGGTGCGGTATTAAGCTCGAGTTTTGGGGTCCAAGCTATATTAAAAGCTAGAATTTGTATCGGAGTAGTTGAACCTTGCTCGAATTGAAAAAAATTTCGCCGGCGGCACTTAGTTTAAGTGTGTCTTGAGTAGAAACGTCTGAAGCTGGTACCGAGTCTTGTCTTCTCTCCAGCGAAATTTTATTTGAATGGCATCCTCTAATTCTGTTACTTATTTGTTTACTGTTGGCATTTACAATGGCATTTTCCATAACGGTTTGAAACTTGTTACGTTAATATTTCTTGAGCCTGTGGTGGTGTGTTTTTAGCCAGTCGTATATTTTGAGGTCGTCACCCCCCCCCATGCCCAAGCCCTTGGTCGGGTCCCTGATATGCCTGCCAAGTTTCATCGTCCTAGCACATCTGCAAGTACCCTAACTCGCGATCACCGGACCGACCGACCGACAGACCCATGCCCAAGCCCTTCGAACCGCCCCTGGTTGAACTAGGAAGTAATGTTGTTTCTTGACAAGTTGCATTTTCAGCGGGAATGTGATTGTAACATGCTGTGACCCAGGTTGGTTGGCTAGGAAAGCAACATTTTCTTTCAGTTTTCAAACATTTTTTTTCTAATGTTTTAAACATTTCTTTGGTTTTTCCACAAGTTCGTTTATCCAACTTGAGCGGTTTTGAGCCTGAAGAGGAACCTTGCCAAGAAGGGCCGAAATATAGCTATAATAAAATTTAGCTGACGTATCCGTTTTGCACTGTCAAATCTGATACAAAATCATATCAACCTCCACAAAACTCGGTGTCATAATATAACTACCTGTGGGATATAGGAAGATATTATATATTATACATTACATACCTATCCTAGAAAAGTTATATCAAAATCGGCTAAAAACGGAAAGTCAGCGACGATGTTCGTTAGCGATATTTCGGCCCTTCTTTCCAAGGGTCCTCGCCAGGCTGGACTGGAAGAATTCCAGCAACAAATACTGAAAGGGAGAAGCTGGCCACTAAAAACCAAATAAAAAACAATTACTTTCAGGAAAAAAAAACACAAAAAGAAGTACAGCATGAAGAGGACCCTTGCCAAGAAGGGCCGAAATATCGCTAACGAACTTCGTAGCCGACTTTCTGTTTTTAGCCACTGTTCAACATATCAGTCCCAGTCATAGCTTGGGCTCAAGGAGTAGGCTATTTAATCTCATTCTTCTTCCTAAATCCTAGCTTTCCAGGACCATGACATCTTACAGTGTAATAAGTATCTTCTTTATCGTACTTTAGTAGTCGTGCGTCACTGATTTCGGAAATTTGTATTCCTAATTCGGAGAATTAAAATCCGACTTCGGAGAGTTATAATTCGATGCAGGATCAAAACGCTAGAATACAAAATACTGCAGTATACCCCTGCGGCTTCATCGGATTATAACTCTCCGAATTCGGATTTTAATCCTCCGAATTAGGATTAAAAATGTCCGAAATCGGTGACGCACAACTAATAAAGTCCGATCAAGGAGAGACTTTTTACAGTGTAGGTGCTCCTGAGCCATCAATGGCGCATAGGGCGTCGACGAATCCTCTCCATTCATCACGAGGAACTCGTTTCATTTTAAGATTTCACATTTGTCACGTTTCATTTTTCTTTTCGGTCTAATCCCTCGAAGAAAAACAATACTTATGCCCAGGGGCGTCCCGAGCCTTTCTTCATTGGGGGGGCGAACCTGGTAAAAATTGACCGAATCGGTACCTGATTTTGACCGAATTTATTATTTTTTTTCTTAAAATCACAGCGAGTTGCCTTCAAGAAGCTACAATGTAAAAAGTTGCATAGTATGTACAAAATCAAGTCCAAAGAGAAAATCTGGCGCATTTTAACGCCGTTCCACTCCTGTTGTTCTGGGATATACGCCGTCACTAGCCTTTTACCTTTGGGGGACGCCCAGTTTGCCAACAGGACTTGAAAATGCGCCGACAGAAAACGAAGTTGCTGTAAAGCCCAGACGTCGGTAATGGGTGTAGCCAGGAAAAATTAAAGCGCCGCAGGCGAAATTTTTTTTATCAGCCTTTTTCTAGCAACATTTAACTGCTTTCCATGCAAATTCTAGCTTTTAATGTGGTTCAAGCCCCCAAAATTCCAAGCCTCAAACACTAATAAATAGCGAATACTGCGAGATAAGCCGCAGTCGAAATTTTGTGGAAACACTGATGATCAAAAAGCTGTCTGGCGAAAAAAAGAGGGGACATCCAGGGTAAAGTAGAGACAAAGTACATTTATTCTGAATTTACAGCAAACAAAAGCAGGCTAGTTTTCACATCCAACTCAGTAACTGGGGTGGACCAAATACTGATTTCCTACTACCTAAAAAATAACAAAAAAAGATCTGGAGCGGTATAACAACCGAATTTCGCAATGGAATAAAACTGAATGTGTCAAGTCTGGTAATAGATACGGACCGAACAAAAATCCGGTTCTCGGGTGAAATCGACTGAATTCGGTAACGAACCAGAACCAAATGCATCTGATTAATTACCAAATTATGAAATGGACTGACCGAATGCAACAGAACAGATACGGACTTGAGAAAAGTCAGGGGAATTACCGAATTCGTTAACGAATGAGACGAAGAATGAGACCAAATAAACACGTTAAATCACCGAATTTACGAAGGGACGACCCGAATGCGGTGAAATCGATGTTGACTGAACAAAAGTTGGATGAATTACCAAATTCATTGAAGAGGGAACCAATAAACACGTTAAATAACTTAATTTGAAAATGTGGCGACAAAAGATTTATGAAAAGGGCATCACGGCTTCGCCGCGATGCCCGTTTTGACCGAATTTTCGCCTTCGGCGAAAATTTGACCGAATGCCCAAAACGTAGGGGGGGCGCTGCGCCCCCCCCCCGCCCCCCCTTCGGGACGCCCCTGCTTATGCCTACAAAAAGAGAAAGAAGAGTTGACGAAAGAAACTTCATTATATTAATTACTCCCCAGATTCCCCTCTCGAGAGGAAAGCCCACGAAAAAGGTTCGCTACGGAAAGCAAATATCAAGTCCAGTGAAAGCGAAAGCAAGACAACTGTTCAGGAAAAACAATTCCCGAAATAAGCCAGGAGCGGAAATGGGCCACTGTCGTTGCCAATTTCTACAGCAGACTATTTGAAAGACCCCCTTCGGACGGAGCCTGTTTTCGAGCGTATACTGCGCTGTTTCACTCTCCTTTACAAAACAATTTAAACAAACCCCTCCTCTTTCACCTCTCCTATAATTAATTGTGTTCATTGATTGGAATCTTAGCTGACCAAGACTGCATCGATAAGATTCTAAATTAGTGAATAACCTTAATGGAAAGTTTTGTCGCGTGTTTCGTGATTATTTTTCTATTTACTTCATTTACGCCCTGGGCGGTGGGTCATAAATTCTTCATTCATTCAAACTTTCAACTATCCGTCGATAATGACGCCGGGTGGGGGGGGGGTATCAGCTACAGTTCACGCTACTTCTGAACTCGCTCTAAAAGCAGAAATGGAGGCAGGGGTTATCCAATTCGACTCCATTAGTTTGGAGTCGATTTTACTGTTTGGGGGAAAATGTACGAGCCAGAAGGTTGTGGCTGATTTTCGGGTATTCCCTCGTTATTATATTCATATTTGTTTGGTGTCAGTATATTATGGTTTCTTACCGGATTAAAATTGTTGAATTGAACTGAACTGAATTAACACACCAAGAGCTGGAAGCTCAAATCGCAGTATAGCACATGGCAGGATCAAATCCGGACATTTACATGGCTTATCTGGGGAATTTGTGCTCTTGCCATCTACCACAGGGGTTGCCCACTCTTGCTTTTAGTCTACAGCGAAAGTGCTCGGTGCCCCACCGGCGCCGGCACCGGCGGATACCAGCCAGCACCGTTTGCTACGTGTTAGAACATTAAAATCAGCATGTTTAGAAGCGGAATCGCCTAATTAATGGGCGGCACCGGTGCCAGCTGGTTCCAGCTGGAAAGGGTGTACAGTAGGTGCCGGGGAGTGGGTAACCTCTCGCATCTACCAAGCTTAATTCGCATAAGTTTACCAGTTCAGGAAGTAAGCATGCCACAAGGTCGAGGATTCTCCCTCCCTCCGGCCCCCACAACGGATCCGGAAAAAACGATTTCCACGGAATCGGTTCAGTTGCATGAGCTGAAGCATGAGGTTTTTTTAGAAAACGTGCATGCTGGGAATGGATGGTGAGAACGACGAGGAGTGGATTTTTGGCGATTATTAAAAGTTTAGGAAGGTTCCTCAAGCTTGCAATGAAGCGTCGATTTTTTTGTTGTCATGTTAGATTAAGGAGGTTTACCTTTTGGTTTAGTTTTTTGTTGTTTATTTTGTGCTGCCATGGCCCTCGGCTTGTTATACCAGTAATTGTCATTTCACTTATCACATAGTAAAGAAGACAGATTATTTATAGCTGAGCTTGATGACTGGCTAATAAGTGCTCTCTTTACTATAAGACTATAATGTGAGACTATAATATGTCTCACAGATATATTATTATACTGAGCATGCTAATTTGCTAATAAGTAGTCAATCAATCAACCATTTATTATAAAAACAGTAGCCGATAGTTGGTTTCTCGTCTTTCTAGTAGTCTTGTTTTGCCTCAAAATCTTCAGCTTTTCACTAGCCTATAATTTCAAACTATATCCTGTCTGTCTGGCTCGATGCCATCTCAGCACCTACACAGACGGTCTTCGAAAGGAACTTCGAATACATTCCAGGAAGACTTATTAGTCAAAGTCTGACAGTCGAAAATGTAAAAAGGAGTTGACGACGTTAAAGGAGTTAATTTATCCGCTGGAAACAGTGAAGGAACCACAACCGGTCGTTAGGAATTAATTCTGTACCTTTTCTTTCTGCAGCATCCTAACACTGCCCAACATTATTCACAGCTAAGACAAACTGAATCAACCCTTTATGACAAAGATCTAGTCAATCCCAGCCGCTCATAAATTATTCAGGTCTGCTTCCATTTACTTACTGGACACCCCTTTGTTTGGCCAAAATGACATGAAACTTCAAAACAAATTATTTAAAGAAATAGATACTGCCAAATATTTAGCTGTAGTTTTTTACTTTTTATTTATTTATCAGCTAATGTTTTTCTGATTGTCTGATTTTCTAGTTAAGATAAATTTTGCGCTTACCGATAATATAACGGAAGAAGAACGCTCAATTTAAAGTTTAACCGAAAGGGCTGAGATACGACAGTCTAGTTATCCATCATCTATTCACTTAAATATGCTTGAAGGCCAGATGAAACTGCATCACTTCCTTACTTCACTGTTTCCGAATAATTGATTTTATCGAATGAACTTATTCTTATGGACATGTCGTACCTCTACACTTAAAATATTTAGCAACTGTTCAGTAACTTTCAGTCCTCGGAATAGACGGCGTTCCTTAGACGTGATCTTGCGTGCTTCGCTGTGTTATCACTGAAACCCACGCATTTGCTAAGATTCAAATTCGCCGCGGCCGGATGATATTTGACTTGTCGTGTAAGCAGCGCATATTCTGATCGTCACTACTGGAGCCCGAGATGAAAAAATAGAAATCCCTTGAAGAGTCAAAATAACCCAGAGTATCCGAATCCAAGGTATTAAAACAAGTTGGCTTTTCATTTAAACTTTAAGGACGAATAATTAGGTTGTGGGCAGCTTACTAAATTGGTAGCTTATTATTGCCCAGTGCTCGAAGCAGATTATTCTCTGTTCGTCCCTCCCCGCTTGATTATCAGCATCCATTACACAGATATAGTGCAACAGATTCGGAAATTAATGCAACAGAAAAGAGAAGCTTTCCCTCTAGATTTGCATCTTTTTTGTGCCGTAGTTAATTAAACATATTTCCTAGCAGAGGTGCGTTTTATTTACGATCCGAGGGTCCGCTAGCGGGTCACTGTGACGTCAACATGCCGTTTTATTTGAGCTTGCGAGCGTAAATAAAACGCACAGCTTATGTATCTAGGCTTATGTATCCTAGATACATAAGCTGTGATAAAACGACATTAATGATCTCGGAGCAAGTTTCGGTCAGTTATCAGGACCGATTCAAACTTGGCGCCAAATGGTAATGTCCTGACGATGGCCCGCCCACTTTTCCAGCGGGTGTCTCATGGTCCGCTAGCGGACGAATTGTCCGCTGGGGTAAATAAAACGGCGAAACCGTGACGTCACAATGACGTCATCTGTCACCCACTCGCTAAATAAAACGATTTTAGTGACCCGCGCGGGCGAATGGACCTAAATAAAACCAAGAACAAATAATCAGTAAGAACTTCTGTGTTTAGTCCGTGCAGCGACTATGAAAACCCCGACAAATCTGAGCGGAGCTGGAAGTATTTACTGTAGCTTTGAGCTGATGTCTGTCTCTTCCGTCTTCACCGTTGCCTATCGCACAAGAAATAACGAAAGAGGCGAGAAGGAGGCGTACTCCGCGCGCTGATCCTCTCTGGAGCGTCTCCACGGAACCAATCAGCGTTGACTTCTAGATTTCCTCTTTCACAACTTACCGGCGATCTAGCTATTTGTAGAGGTAACGAAACGTGATGTGGCACGAACCCGCTCTTCTGCATCGGGAATCGGTCGTATTTTACTCGACTCAGCATGTTTGTATTACCGAGATAGGGAGAGAGTAATTCTGTCTCGTTATTTATTCTTGATAAAACGCACCTCAGAGCTTTAGTTGACGCTGACGAAGTCGAAGACCATTAGGGAAACATGGAGAATACGAGGGAGGAACAGGAGAGACTCGTTTATTTATTTTTTCTTTCTTCTTCTTTTTTCTTTTGTGTGTTATATGAAAAAAAAATTTTTTTGATTATTTAGTGTTGAAATGGAATTAAGTTATTGTTTAAGTTAAGTTGAAGTAGTGTGGTAACCGCCCAGTGCATTTATGTCTTCTCATGATCGCCGATCGGTTACCTATCATGATGGGTTATTATTTAATTTAGCAATAAAATAATCTAATCTAATCTAAACTCTTAAAATCCGCTTACCTTCATAACGAACAGGAGTGGTGAGCATAACCCCTCGCAGCGCCCCATATTTAGTCGAAACGGTACGACTACTGTACCGAGGACTTTCCTTCGACTGTCGAGCGGGTAGTATAGGTAGGCAGAGAAGTGTCATCCAGACGAGGAATGACCAATCCATCTGGCAGGAGGAGATGGAAGCATGGTCTCAGGTCATGAAGCCTTCCAGATTCCTTGTCCTGAAAACAAAAACTTTGCCTTAGACTAGTGCTGAAGTATCTGAACTAATCCCAGCCCAAAAGTTCAGAAGAACGGGCTTTGACTGATCAGATGCGGGGGTGGGGCATTGTCCAACCAGCGCGAAAAGTAACATTTATGACAACACTGTTGAAGAAGGTTTCAAAGTACACTGCTTCTGCTTAAAACATACTCCTCTCTAACCGACGTATCTTTTAACGAAAGTGACAGAACACTGAAAGAAATGCACACAGATTCAATTTCTACTTGTTGCTACACGCAAGTGGCTAACCTCTTTCCTCACCGCCTCGCTGCAATTCGGCGACGCCGGGAATCTTAAGTTGCGTTTTCAGACAACAACGAGTTTAACACGGAGTTTAACACCAACGTACAAAACCCGTTTTCATCCCACGGTGTTTACTCTCGCCTAAACACGCAACGTAACTTGCTATTCGGGAGAGTTGCGTGTTCTGGATAATCGGTGTTAAACGCGCGCATAACACGGAGGCTTAAAACGCTTTCAAACATAAACACAGCAACACGGTGTTTAACTCCGGCAATTGAAAACGCTTTATGTTAAACACAAGGAAAACACAAGTGTCTGAAAACGCAACTTTAATTTCCTTACATAGGCACAACGAATCATCATTTAATATTACTAATGTAGTATATGTGACGTTGAAATATAGCCATGTAAGAACTTCGTCCTTGCGAATCTTTTCATATTATTTCTGTTCTTGCCCGAGATTGGTTGCTATGCCTGAAATCTTGACTGGTACTGACGGTGACATGCAAGAGGGAGGAGGTTCAGGCAAGCAGAAGCTCCACATTGGATTCGGACTAGCAAGTTCAGGGTTTGTAACCGACTTCAATGATCTGTTTCCAAGTCAATCGCGCACTTACACTCGTAAATGACATGAAACTTTATTTAAGCCCTACACATAACAAGACCGAAGGTTCCGATGGGATCCCAAAAATCTTCGCCAGGCCAAACAGCTAATCATTAAGAAATCCAAGCTCAGATATGGATTCAGCATGTGCGTTTACCTCTATAAGCCGATCGACATGATCCTGGCTTACTTCTGTGAATTTTGCGGTTTTGGTGAACTTCAAGAACTACTTGTCCGGCGAAAAACTAAAGCTCAAAAACGGATTCAGCGTATCTCCTTACCCCTATATCCAACATCTAATCAACTTCTAACAAATTTTCCGGTTTCAGCCGGATTCCGGACGAACTATATGTCCGGCTAGAGAGTGATTGTCATATACGGATTCTGCATCTCTTCTTACCCCAAAATCTATCATCTAATCAACTTAAAATAAAACTTTTACTTTTAACAAATTTCCGGTTTTGGCCGGATTCCGGGCGAACTACTTGCCCGGCGATAAAATGGTTTTCGTATTCTTGTTCAGCATGTCTTCTCACCCCTACACCAAACGTCTAATCAACTTCAGATAAAACTTTAACTTCTAACAAACTTTCCGGTTTTGGCCGGATTCCGGGCGAACTACTTGTCCGGCGAGAAAATGTTTTTCATATTCGTGTTCAGCGTGGCTTCTTACCCCTAAATCAAACATCTAGTCAACTTCAAATAAAACTTTTACTTTTAACAAACTTTCCGGTTTCGGCCGGATTCCGGGCGAACTACTTGTCCGGCGCGAAAATGGTTTTCATATTCTTGTTCAGCATGTCTTCTTACCCCATAATCGACTATCAAATTAGCTGTTTCAAAATATTTTGCTTGTCCCTTAATTTGAACCCCCTCCCCCACCCCTAAATGTAGGGGTACAGGGCCCATCTACGAACTCGACCTTACTCTTGACCCAAAGAATGCTCACACCAAGTTTCATCAAAATATCTCATTCCCTTCGAGAGTTATCGTGCTCACAGACAGACAGACGGACGGACGGACGGACAGCCGGACAACTTTTGCGATGTCATAGGTATCCGTCACTAACGTTTTGGGATCCCAAAAAGGGAAATAGCGCAGTAGGCTACAGAGAAAGAAAAGGGAAAATTACACTGAGCATTCAATAACGAAGTAAATGCACAAGATAGACAAAAATAAACAAGAAAAAAGAAAGAAAAGGGACTCAGTAGTTGCGTTTTTGCAGATACCATGGTATCTGATACCACGGTCAAAAGGCGTTTTTGCAGTTATCGTGATATCTGGCAAGATATCGTGGTATCTGATATTCTCATACCACGGTCCGACCGTGGTAGCTGATCGTAGTATCTGAAAAGTCATCTCACTTTCATCAAATTTTGACAAATTGGCGAGAAAGAAGTTTCGCTTAGTGATGTAACTGGATATCAGTTTTTGTTTTGGGATGACTTCGAAAAGTGCGATTTGGGCAATAGTCGTTTTTGCAGAGCAATCGTGTACCAGAAACCACAGCAACTGCAACAAGACCAAAGGTTTCGATGGGATCCCAAAAATTTAATATTTGATCCAGACAACTAGGTCTTGTCTTCGCTAGATCCAGTCTTCGCCAGGCTAATCATCTGAGAAAACCAAGTTCAGATATACCTGTATAAGCCATACCTATTTTGACGATACTGATCCAAACTTCCTGCTTTACTTCTGCCGAATTTCCGGTTTCAGCCGAATTCCGAGCGAACTACTCGCCCAGCAAAAAAAAAAGATAGTTCAGAAACGTCAGCGTATCTCCTTATCCCTGTAAAGAACATCTAATCAACTTCAAAAAAAATCCGGGTTTAAACCGGATTCCGGACGAACTATATGTCCGGGTAAAAAATGGTTGTCATATACAGATTCAGCGTCTTTTCTTACCCTAAAATCTATCACCTAATCAACTTCAGATAAAAAATTTGCATTTAACAAATTTTCCGGTTTTGGCCGGATTCCGGACGAATTGTCCGGCGAGAAAATAACTTTCATATTCGGATTCAGCGTGTCTCCTTACCCGAAATCAACTATCTAAATAGCTTTAAAAAATATGCTTTTTGCCCCTTAACTTGAAACACCTCCCCCACCCTAAAGAGCCCATCGCGTTCAGCATTTGTTCTTACCCAGGGGGGCACAGGTATGAAATATATTGATATCTCGCCTAAAATCAGTCAATTTTCAAGAAAAGGACCCACCCACCCACAACCATAGGGTACAAAATCTGGTTTTGCGTTTGGGACCCCCCACCCCCCGGGAAAAAATCCCCAATTTTAGTTTCAAACCACCCACCCCACCACCCCTAGACTAAAAAAAAAAAAAAAAAAAAAATTCAGATGGTCTGGATTGATGATTTGGTTCAGTTTGTGTACAGTATCATGCCGATATTTAGATAATTGCGACGTTCTGAGCAAAAATAGAAGTAAGACACTGCCTCGTCTCCAGTATGAGAGTGCTACACCAAGAAACTGAATAACTAATCCGACCCGTGGGATGTATCTTGGTGTGAAGAAGTGCACTGGGGAGAGTTGAAGGGGGTTTCCCGGAATTCCAGTGGTCACGAGTTAGGGTCACGAATCTTGTGTCATGTACAACTTTCAAACTGGTGATCGGATCCGAATAAAAAAAAAAAACGGAAAAAAATATGCCGATATTTAGATGATTGCGACGTTCAAAACGAGCAAAAATAGAAGTAAAACACTGCCTTATCACCAGAATGGAAGTGCCAAAGAAACCGAATCCAACACACTAACTAAATCCAAACCGTTGGGATGGAACTTGGTGGGAAGAACAACGACTCTTAAGACACATTATTGACAGAACATGACCGGCTCAGTGCACTGGGGAAAGTTGAAGGGGGTTTCCCGGAATTCCAGTGATAACGAGTTAGGGTACTTCCAGATGTGCTAGGACGACGATACTTGGCGGCCGAATTAGGGACCCATTAACTTGGAAATAGTCACCCCTCCGATCCGACAATCTTGGGGTGGGAGGGGGGGGGGAGTGAAAGAAAATTCAGAATCTTGTGTCATGTAAAATTTTCGAACTGGTGATCGGATCCGAATAAAATTTGATAATTTTATCTTATATAGAACGTGCGACAGGTGTTCTATTTATAATCTTTGGGGGGGGGGGGTTGAGGTGAAAGGAAATTTAGGCCTTTGCTGTACATACAGCCTTTACAAATTTGGACTAGATCCGGCCACTGTATGGGGAGTTAGAGGGTGGGTTCCGGATTTCGGGTGATCACGAGTTAAGGTACTTTCATATGTGCTACGACGATGAAACTTGACAGACACATTAGGAACCCCATATGATTCATTTGGAAACTGCCATTTCCCGGGTCCGACCATTTTTGAGGAATTTGAGAGAGGAAAAATCCGGAAACTTTCGACATGCATAACTTTCTAACAGGTTTCCATAACTGAATGAAACTTGACAATTAACAAGAGTACATTCCCCTTATATTCAGTTCAATCCCGGACGGGATTCGGCAACTATGTGGGTGCACCAAGAATCCCATGACAAGCTTAGCCTAAAATGGAGTGCTCGGGACTGGACTTGGTTGGAAGGAAAAACATAACCTCTAGACAATCATTTGTAGAACTGGTACGACTGACAGAGCTTGAAGACCCCTTAAAGTGGGCATGTTAACACCAATGTGCTGAAAATAATTTTCATCAAACGATACCTACACTTTCATGGTCCGCAAAAGCTCATGATCATTTTTACCTGAAGATCTTATATTAAAATTGAATCACAACCTTAAAGGGTCGATCTAACCGCACAGCCCTTTTTTGTGCAAATACAGGAAAGGATGCATGGAATATTGGGGGGAAAACCTTACACTGTTCCCGAAGCTTACCAGTAAATCAGGGTCTCAAAGGCCTAAAAGAATTGACATCAGACAAAACTGAACCAACGGATCAGACAACAATTGACGAACCGGAAGGAGATCACTGGACATGTCCTGGCACGCTTGGAGTTGAGGTATCGGGATGAGACTTAACAAGACGAACAAGCGTAATAGCAATACGAACAGTACATCATTTTTAGAACCGGACCGGATCCGGGCACTGTTTGGAGGGATAGAAGGGGATCCCGGAATTCTTGTGTCATGCTTAATTCTGGAATGAGCGGTCTGTTTCGGATGGAACTTGACAAATGTTCCGTTGGATATTTCGTTTAAGGTCTGTGTTAGGGACTTGCCTAGACAGTATAACTTTCAAACGAGTTATCCAGTTTGGATGATACTTAACGAATCACGATGGTACCAATCTTCTATTTTGAAACAGTCCTTTCCAAATTCACTATGTCCGCCCGTCTTACTATGAAAGGAATCTCGGGGAAGAGCGCAAAACCTATCTAATGAGCATGCTAGTGCTTACAACCCTTACAAGTGCCACATGAATTTTCAGGCTGTTCCTTCGAACAAGGTTGTTCATAGTTGAGTCTTTTGATGATCCGAACCATGTCGGGGGGGGGGGGTAGGGAGACGAGTCCCTATATGTACGTAAACAACACATCTACCAATAGGCTTACTACGTAGGGGAGGTTGAAGGATGGGGTCTATTTGATATTCTTGTCAACAAGACATGGACCTCAACTAAGCTCCGTTTCGAGGGTCCGAACCCGATACGGCCGCTGTGGGAGTCCTTTAATTTGTATTGTATCGCATCTAACGGAAGGAGTTGCCTGGTTATAACCAAACTTGTTGAGAAGATAAGATATAATTTTTAGACCCCGGAAAGAGTTGCCGGATCTGAACCAAACTTGTTCGTAATAGTGATTTTGAAGGACCGAACTACATCATCTTAAGTTTGTCTGCACACCACAACACCACCAACTGATTTGCTGCCAGAGCTCATGTATGGGTCGGATTGGGTGTGAACCATCAAAAGCCAGAACTACGTCCCTAGCTCTAACTCTCAAGTTTGGTGAGATCCGGCAACTCAATCTAGTACCCGGCTCTACCTGCTGTTCGCACAAATATGGACCCCCTTCCCACAGTGTTTGGATCATCAAAAGACACAGCTAGGACTCGGAAATTATGGGTCTCCTGTCATGTCCGTATTATGGAGGTATGTGATCGTCTTTAATGGGTCCTCTTTAGTTAGCCAGATCGGTCTTATTTTTTTTTTCTTGGGTCTTATTTTTGTTTGTCAGAAGGGTCAGTCGGCGCTTCGGAAACTTAGTCTGTGGTGGTTCTTCCAGAAAATGAAATTGTTCCTATACTGTACGCACAAACAAGCTTCTAGTTTCAGTATTGGCTCAAAACCATCTCGACGCCTGTTTTCTACATTACCTATTTAGTCATTATGTGGTAAGCTATCGAATGATATGTTACTCGTCCCAAAAATAAAATAAAATTGACAAACCACCCACCCTATTTATCAAGGTATAAAATCCCGAATTTCGTAACTTTGAAGGGACCCACCTGGATTAAATCCGGATTTTTCGGACCAAACCACCCACCCCCACCCGGCTAGATGTCATAGATTTTAATACCTGTGCCCCCCTGTTCTTACCCCTAAATCAAACATCTAATCTACTTCAAATAAAAATTTTGCTTTTAACAAATTTTCCGGTTTTGGCCGGATTCCGGGCGAACTACTTGTCCGGCGAGAAAATAATTTTCATATTCGGATTTAGCGTGTCTCCTTACCCCGAAATCAACTATCTAAATAGCTTTCAAAAAATGCCCCTTAACTTGAAGCCCCTCCCGCACCCTCAAATATAGGGCTACAGAGCACATCTTCGAACTTGACTTGTACTTTGACCCAAAGGATCCTCTCACCAAGTTTCATCAAAATATCTCAATCCCTTCGAGAGTTATCGTGCTGACAGACGGACAACTTTTGCGATGTCATGGGTATCCCGCCACTTACGTTTTGGGATCCCAAAAACGCAACTAGTTGTATTCTGAGGGAAATCAGAGTGTTATTTTTCGAATCTAAGAATTTATACGTCTTTTTCGCGGCTGTAGATTTTTTCTAGCGCAAAAACGTAAGTAAATACCTTCGGATTTAAATGCGTTCGAATTAACATGAATGCACTGTGACTTCAACTGTCCACCACAACCGATATCAGGCGGTAAGTAAAGAGAGTCTCAAGACGTTTACCGGACGTTCGCCCTGGTTTCTGCCAGTGTTTCCACTTCTCATGATTTCACATGAGATCTCATGTTTTTCTTACCAATCTCATTATTTGTTTTCCAATCTCATGATCTCATGATAAACTCATGATTTTCGGATTTCTCGTCTTCTTCTACTCTCGAATGTTAAAACAAGTGTAGGCCTGTAATGTACGGGGTTGGATGGGTTTTTGGGATCCCAAAACGTAAGTGGAGGGATACCTATGACATCGCAAAATTTGTCCGTCTGTCCGTCCGTCCGTCCGTCTGTCTGTCTGTGAGCACGATAACTCTCGAAGGGAATGAGATATTTTGATGAAACTTGGTGTGAGCATTCTTTGGGTCAAGAGAAAGGTCGAGTTCATAGATGGGCCCTGTAGCCCTACATTTAGGGGTGGGGGAGGGGGTTCAAATTAAGGGGCAAGCAAAATATTTTTAAACAGCTAATGTGATAGTCGATTATGGGGTAAGAAGACACGCTGAACACGAATATGAAAACCACTTTCTCGCCGGACAAGTAGTTCGTCCGGAATCCGGCCAAAGCCGGAAAGTTTGTTAAAAGTAAAAGTTTTGTTTGAAGTTGATTAGATGTTTGATTTAGGGGTAAGAAGGCATGCTGAACACGAATATGAAAACCATTTTCTTGCCGGACAAGTAGTTCGCCCGGAATCCGGCCAAAACCGGAAAGTTTGTTAAAAGTGGAAGTCTTATTTGAAGTTGATTAGACGTTCGATATAGGGGTAAGAAGGCATGCTGAACACGAATATCAAAACCGTTTTTTCGCCAGACAAGTAGTTCACCCGGAATCGGGCCAAATCGGAAAGTTTGTTAAAATTAAAAGTTTTATTTCAAGTTGATTAGATGTCCGATTTAGGGGTAAGACGAGATGCTGAATCCGTATATGACAATAATTTTTTTGCCTGGCATATAGTTCGTTCGGAATCCGGTTGAAACCGGAAAATTTGTGATTTTATTTGAAGTTGATTAGATGTTGGAAATAGGGGTAACTAGATACGCTGAATTCGTTTTTGAGCTTTAGTTTTTCGTCGGACAAGTAGTTCTGGAATTCCGCCAGAAACCGGAAAATTTGCAGAAGTAAGCCAGGATCGTTTCAATCGACTTTTAGGGGTAAACACACAAGCTGAATCTTGGTTTTCTTAATGATTAGCTGTTTGGCCTTAATCTGTTTCTAAATTTTAAGAGTATAAATGTTCATGGAGTCTGGCGAAGACCGGATCTGACGAAGACAAAACCAAATTATCTGGATCAGATATCGAAGTTTTGGGATCCCATCGGAACCTTTGGTCTTGTTTTCATTAGTTGACAGGGATCGTTCGGAATCCCAAAATAAAGCTCTGATCACAGATGCTTATGAAAATTTTTGCCTGCGGCGCCTTTAGTAGTAGTCTACATTTTACGGAAGTGCTGAATAGAAGCGGCAGGCCGAGGCATGTTGAGCCTTAGGTTCGACTATCTAGCCACATAAAAAGCTACAATTATATGGGAGGAAATTAAGATTTGCCAGAAAAAAAGCAGTATAAAAAAAACGCCTACGGCGCGCTCTGGGTAATTTTGTTTTGAGTGCGGTGATTTCAACCTGCCGCTACCGGGGCAGGCTTAACTGACGGACCTGCTCGCACTGCTGTTGCGCACTGCCCTTACTGTACCTGCCCATAAAAATTTCGCCTGCGGCGCTTTTCGTGATATTATTTATTTACTGGAAATGCGCGTCATTTAACTGAAGTTTTAGGCCTGAAACTTTAGGGTTTTAGCAAAATTAAGAGCTAAAATTTGCATCGAAAGTAGAAAGTTTTGCCATAAAAAAAAACTGATTTTAAAAAATCTAGCCTGCGGCACTCAGTTTCATTTTGTTCTGGGTACAGTCTCTAGAAGCTACTGCGGAGGCTTCGCCCTCCAGCGAGAGGAGCCATGGAAACTTATTTCTTCTTTCTGGCGAATATCTACCATATTCTGGTCAGAAGATATTAAAGAGTTACTATTCCAAAATTGTTGTCTGACAAGCTGCTAAAATCCACACGACTTTTCAAAAATATCACTATTTTCTCGTCTATTTTCACCACAAAATCTCATGATTTTTCTCATGATTTTCGAGCACAAATCTCATGTGTAACTCATTATTTTTGGACTGCTGCTCATGATTTTGAAAATTTCCGAGTGGAAACACTGGACTTTCTGCATTCAGCAAGAGGAATAAATAAACTGGTTCAAGGTTAGTTTAACACTGGTGTAACACGAGGCAAGGCCAAGTCATAGTGTATTTGTTTTCGAAAATGTAAGTTGAACTAGGAACTTAATTAATGTGAAATACCTGTTGCATTAATCTACTAGATAGTGGATTGGATGTAAACCGACGCGAAATTCACTTTTGCAAGTAGACGAAATGGGCGATTGTTTATTGCAAGCAAGCACTCGAGGTATTTCTTACTGATGACCTTAATTGGTCACTTCATAATTTTAAGGTAGCATTTTCAACTGAAATTGTGGTTGCACAGTTTTTCAGTTTCTAGCTCTCCTCAGTAGATAGCTGCAGGGTTTAGGAAGGCTAAGTTTTGAAGTAGGTTGAATAAATAGCTTTATTGACATCAACGGAAATGGTTCTGAAGCAACTCCTTTAAAGTCCGTGTAAAAACGAGGACATACCAGTCTGATCCGATTTTCAGGTTCTGCTTGAGACACCCCTAGACCCTCTCCAGGGGCGTCACAAGTGCATTTCCGTTGGGGGGTACAGAGCCATAAATTTACCGAATGTGTCAGAAATTCTACCGAATCCTGGAAACTGATATTTCGAGCTTACAGGTTTTTTTTTAATTAAAACGAAAACTGTTAAGTACTAAAAGTAATACTAAAGGGTAAAAAGAAAGATGATTAGACAGCTACTAGGTGTCGATTTTGCGAAGACCAGTTGGATAGTATACTGCTGAGCACGATTTCAGCAATAGCTTCTATGTAATTAAACTGAGCGCCGCCGGCGAAATTTATTAAAATCCACATTTGGGGGGGGGGCAAAAATCAACTGCTTCCCATGTTTTTAATGCGGATCAAACCCCAAGATCCCAAGTATTTCCAGATGCCTTAACCTCGGCTTTACCACCGAAGAAAGTGAAGCCCCGGTAGAACCTGCTGGCTACCGTAGTCTGATTAAGCCCATACTGAAGTGAGCGCTGCAGGCGCAGTTTTACCTTTTTCTGCCAAATTTCGACTATTTCCATAACAGATTCTAGTATTTTAAGTTTCTCAAATCTAAAGCCCCAGCCATGATGCGCCCTTCCACAAAACAAAAGAATAGCCTACTACGAAAGGCGCCGCAAGCAAAATTTTCGGAAACATTATGATCAGAGCGTCTTTTCGGGTTCCCAAATAAAAGTAAGGGCTACCAATGAAATCACTGATTGTGTCTGTTTTTGTTGG
Organism: Branchinecta lindahli; assembly: GCA_023053555.1. Classification (NCBI taxonomy): domain Eukaryota; kingdom Metazoa; phylum Arthropoda; class Branchiopoda; order Anostraca; family Branchinectidae; genus Branchinecta; species Branchinecta lindahli. Next base: position 12,466,479 of record JAKZAO010000004.1, on the reverse strand, counting down.
TAACCAGTGCTTCACTCGACAATCTACTTTCAATGCTTACAAAGCCGATTTATTTTCATCTTGTCCTGCAGGATTTTTTTCAAAACCAAATAATGCTGAAAATGCATCGCAGGCTAACATTTTGAAAATCGGCCTCTTTTCCGTTTTAGGATGACGCTGAAACAGGACCGCGGGATAAATATATACCGAATAATTATGGACTGATTTTCGGGATTCGTATATACTACCGAATTCCGATAATTACACCGAATAATTGCGGACCGATATACGTGATTCGGTATTACTAAATACCGAATACCCCGATTATTGTACCGAATAATTATGGACTGTACTGATATTCGCCGTAACTTCGCCGAAACTGTACTCGAGCACAGGGAAAATTTTCGAAATTCGTGACGACTACCGAATCCCGACGACTGTACCGAATTTTTACGGATCAATAGCCTATTCGGGATTCAGTATAACTACCGAATCTCGGTAATTCTACCGGATAAGTCTGGTATCGAAAAAACACCGAATAATTTTAGCAGAAAGTTGGTGGGGTGCTGCACCCCCTCACTGCGACGCCCTGACCCTCTCTTGTGTGCCACCATCAATACCGGCCAAGATTCCAGGTATAAAACATCCCTACATAGCAATCCAATTCCAGCACGAACGGAAATTAAATGATAGGAGCGCTGACAGAATTCGCGAGGTTGAACTTGTTACACATGTTGACATTCAAAAATCTCAAATATCACATTGCTGATTAGTTAATGACAGGAAGTTAAGAATCCTGGCGTTGCGGATGAAAACAGTTGAACTGATCTGAACTGAAGCACCAGCAGTATTGAATACAGCATACATCCTTTCAAACTCTGTTGGGTTTCTTAGAAGTTTTCCGAAAGTTTTTGACCTCGCTGGCTTTACCGGTTTTGCTGATAAACACGGAAAATTTGCATAACCAGTATTTCTGACCGGTGAGACCTACGGAAGCGACTTTTTGGGATCCCAAAACGTAACTGGAGGGATACCTATGACTTCGTAAAAGTTGTCCGTCTGGCCGTCTGTCTGTCTGTAAGCAAGCTAACTCTCGAAGGGAATGAGATATTTTACGAAACTTGGTATGAGGGGTCAAGGGAGACGTCGAGTTCGTAGATGGGCTCTATAGCTCAGTATTTAGGGGTGGGAGAGGGGTTTCAAATTAAGGGGCGAATAATTTTTTTTAACAGCTAATGAGATAGTCGATTTAGGGATAAGAAGACGTGCTGGACACGAATATGAAAACATTTTCTCGCCGGACAGTAGTTCTCCCGGAATCCGGCCAAAACCGGAAAGTTTGTTAAAAGTATAAGCTAATGAGACAGTCGATTTAGGGGTAAGAAGACATGCTGAACACGAATATGAAAACTATCTTCTCGCCGGACAAGTAGTTCGCCCGGATTCTGGCCAAAACCGGAAAGTTCGTTAAAAGTAAAATTTATATATGAAGTTGATTAGATGTTCGAATTAGGGGTAAGAAGACATGCTGTATTCGCTTTTGACAATCATTTCCTACACGGACATATAATTCGGCCGGAATCCGGCTGAAACCGGAAAATTTGTTAAAAGTTAAAGTTTTATCTGAAGTTGATGAGATGTTCAATATAGGGGTAAGGTGAAACGCTGAATTCGTTTTTGAGCTTTTTTTTTTTTGCCGGACAAGTAGTTCGCCAGGAATCCGGTCGAAACCGGAGATTTGGGAGAAGTAAGGCAGGAAGATTTGATCCATTTCGTCAAAGTAGATATGACGTATAGCCTAGGGGTAAATACACACATGGTGAATCCATATCTGATGATTAGCCATTGAACTTCTGTTTCTAAGTCTTAATAGTAAAAATGTTCAAGGAGTCTAGCAAAGACCGGATATCTACAAGACCAAATTGTCTGGATCAAATATTAAAATTTTGGGATCCTATCAAAAGAGTTGGTCTTGTTTTTAAAGGCCCGAAAAACAGTTCCGGAGTAGAATTTTGTTTCGGGGTTTCATATTCTTGCCATCTTACATCGTCTATCGGCTAAAAAAATTGCACGATGCGCTGAACAAACGACGAGGGAAGCGCGGTCGGGGACCGCAATTCCTGCTAGATTTTCCACGCCATCATCACTTCCATATGGAAAAGTTGAGATTTTTAAACTTGATGATGAAGTGCAGAAAATTTGGCCGGTAAATCCTGGTCGTGTTTTCGCACTTTAACTAGGATTTCTGACTAGTGAACTCCTCCGACGGCAAAAATAAGCGAGCACAGTGGCGAGTAAAAAATATAGTAGTTCGAAATCTGAACGAGAAAGGACGAAACGATTTTTGACGTAGGAGCTGCGTAGAAGCGTTCTTGGTAGAAGTGAAGAAGTAGTTGCGTTTTTGCGGTAACCAGGTGTCTGTTAGTCTGATGAATTGTTGTTTTTGCAGTTACCGGGTATCTATTACCCCGACGAATTGTCGTTTTTCTCAGTCACCCAGTAACATGTTAGTAACCCCGGTATCTGGCACCGAGTAACCCTGCTGAGACCGGGGTTACCGGAATTCGGTAACCTAGCAGTAACCAGGTGTCTGAAAAAAACGACAAGAGTGAGCTCACTTACCGGGTAAGAGTAACTCAAGGTTACCGCGAAAACGCAACTAGTATACGGGTAGGACAATTCCTAAAACAATTAACTGAATTTCCTTCTAGGAAATCCCTGAAGATAAATGTTGATAGACTCGAAAACGAAAGCCTACTCAAAACCCTCAACGAACAGCGTCGTTTCGGCAAGTACTGCGACGTCGCCTTCCGATCCAGGGATGGTGAAGTTTGGACAGCCCATAAGAACGTTCTTGCAGGAAGATGCGAATATTTTGCAACCATGTTTGAAAGCAACTTCAAAGAGAAAGGCGCAGAAGTGATTCAGATGGAGTTTGACCAAGCCACACTTGGGAATGTACTCCAGTATATCTATACAGGGTACATCGAGGTTGAACCAAAACACATTGCAAGTCTCCTATATGCCTGTGATATGATGCTTTTACGGAATGTCGTAGACAAAATTTTAGACAGTCTCTGCTCTGTCTATCTTACATCTATCAACTTGTTGAAACTGATAAAGTTGGTTCTCTGCAAAATTACAGACAAGCCTACACGCACAATCGTTCGAAGATCCGCTGAACTATATTTTAAACAACAACCAAATCGTGCGAGCATTGAAATGTGCGAATGGTATACGTGGACAAACTTGAGCAAGTCTGATCCAAAGAACATTCGTGGTATTAACTGGCGCATCGAAGTGGCCACACAGCGAACTTCAGATGGTCTCGGGAGCCTAGCCCCATGTCAATCAGTCGCTATCTCTCTCCTTACAGAAGACAATTCTCACCTGAAGACCTTCGACTGCCGAGTTTCATGTACATTTTTGGTTAAGAAATGTTCTGGCAAACCGCCAATTATCTCAAAACAATTTCCTGGACCTGTGAACTACTCTCTCAGTAAAACGTCTGCCGGAATCGTGATCACCCAGCGCGAACTTAATATTTGCGGGAGTGAAACAATTGTATTTCATACAAGCTAACATTGAGATACTTTCTAGTGTAGTCGAGTGGAACTAACACCGTGTCACAGTCGAAAATTAGCTCTAAGTCTTAAGCTGGATTCCCACAGAGCGCGGTGCGGTTTTCGGATGAGCTCAGTGATGTAACTAGATATTGGCAAACGATTTTCAGGACGCGATTTTCGTAGCCTATCGGTACGCGAAATTCGCATACTGTGAGAAACGACCGTTAATATTCGATAATTCTGTCATTTGTTTGCAATGAAAGGTTTAAAAGAAATCGCGCTGGTCTGTCTCGTTGATCACCTTATTTGCGATAAATGTTAGTCGGAATCATGCTGATCCGGTTAATCAACTTGTTTCCAAAGTTTTCGGAATCGCATTGATATGACTCGTCGATAACCTGATCTGCAATATTTAGTCGGAATCCCGACTAGTCTAGCAATTAAGTAACAGATTAGGGACGATGGACCCTGGTACTGCTTTTGCAGCTTTGGTAATCTTGATGATTTTTTGGCAAAAAGGTTTAATAAGTTGGTTCGAAGGGGCGGATTCCGAGGATCGAGTGACATGCTCCGGCCGGACACCGGCTGTACACTGTGACACCGGACAAAGCGATTGTCCAGAGGGAAACCGACCGAGTATACTGTCAGAAGTTTCATAACAGTCGGGTTAGTGGGCGGAGTTAGAGGCGGAGCCAGGTTAGTTGATTGACATCTCCGTGGGGAGTCCAAAGTCCCTCAACGAACCCGGCCCCGTTTTCGGACAT